>CM019072.1:52043427-52784555 GCA_009667805.1 Leptobrachium leishanense
TAAATACAGAAAAAATGGCGTCGCGCCCATACTCACCGGAGCGGCAGCAACTGCCAGGAGTAACAGCCCAGTTAATGTATAAAACATAACAAGGAAAAAAGGTGTCATCTGCGCTCATTTCTATGTGTTCCATGTAGAACAAAACTGAGGTTTTTGTTTGTTTCAATGGCCATTGCAACGTAAGCTCACTCGCCACTTCACGGCACCTCTTTACAGAGTGAGTACCTAACAATTGTAACCAAAAGGCCGCTCTTACTGAGCAGCTCCAAGCCCCTCCTGCTGCTTTTCAGCCAAGGAGAGGCAGAGATGGTGGGTTTTTATTATACACAGACCAAACACTTCCCATTTGGGATTAAAAACAAAAACATGGAAAGAGGAACAGCTGCAGAACGACGGACTGGTGTTACAAGCATGATATACATAAATACAGAAAAAATGGCGTCGCGCCCATACTCACCGGAGTGGCAGCAACTGCCAGGAGTAACAGCCCAGTTAATGTATAAAACATAACAAGGAAAAAAGGGCTTACGTTGCAATGGCCATTGAAACAAACAAAAACCTCAGTTTTGTTGTACATGGAACACATAGAAGCGAGCGCAGATGACACCTTGACTCCTATATTCTGTTAGGCCAGTTAATAACAGCACAAGAACAGCAAGGTATTCCATGACCGCTCGCTGTTCTTTACTTAAGAGACTGAGAGCATCCAGTCTCTCAGTGCCTGGTGTTAACTAGTGATTAACACCTAAAAATCTATACTTATCTCTGGTGTTAAGGAGCATTTCACTGCATCCTCTGACCTTCATCAGCTGAACACTGGGAACAAATAGTTCCCATTGTTCTTCTGCTGACACATTGCAGCCCCTTATGCAAGCTTGTGCAGTGTTGCGCAGAGCTCCATGGAACTGGTACCAGCAGTGAACCTGGAGCTGCCAGTATCTGCGATCAGCTCCCATCTATTCTGTCTCCATCTGGTTCAGACGGGGGGGGGGGGGGAATAGGACCCAAGATGTTACAGAAGAGCTTAGTTCTGCCCTATCAGGAGGTTTTAGTTTGGTTTAATGGCCAATGAAACGTAAGCTCACTCGCCCCGGCAAGGCACCTTTTTGTAGAGTGAGTCCTAACCAATGTACCACAAGCTGCTCTTCTGAGCAACTACATGCTCTCCTGCTGCTTTTCAGCTAAGGAGAGGCAGCCAAAATGGTGGGTTTATTTATACACGCACCAAGCACTTCCCATTTGGTTGAAAACAAAAACATGGAAAAAGGAACAGTTGCAAAAATGACTAACTGGTGTTACAAGCATAATATACATACATACAGAAAAAATGGCGTTGCGCCATACTCACCGGAGCGGCAGCAACAGCCAGGAGTAGCAGCCCAGATCATGTATAAAACATAACAAGAGAAAAAAGATTTAATCTTTGGCCATTAAAACACACTGAGAGCTGCTGATAGTGTTTTGTTGTACATGGAAATATATAGAAACGAGCACAAATGACATCTTTTTTCTCTTATGTTTTATACATGAACTGGGCTGTTACCGTGCTGTTGCAGCCGCTCTGGTGAGTACAGGCGCGACGCCATTTTTTCTGTATGTAGTTCTGCCCTATGCTCCATGGTCAGATTATAAGTCATTTCAATCAACAAGCGCATTTGATCTGACCCTTTCAATCACTATGGTTTACAATTTAAGCTTTACTTGGCAATTTTAAGTCCTGCTGCAATTCTACAGATCTCTCAACAATCCTGATTAGTATTATCATGGTAGAGTCATGGGCAAAAGCTGACATATATGACTTGACCGTATTCCCATCTAATGTTTAATTGCTTACATTGATCATTGATTATGCCTTTGTGATGATTATGTTTACTGTTTATTTTTGGTTGTTTTTTGGCACCAGAGATCGCATTCCAGCTTCATAGAGACATTCATAGAGACCTGTGATAGGTGTCATGCTTTTGTCATCAGGGCTGTTGGCATGTTCTGACTTTTTCTTATCTATACGCATAGGCCCAAGCCTCACTGCGCACCTTCTTGCCGACGGCATGTGCGTTTGTGTGAGGAGAGGGACAAACGACAACAGCAGCAAGAGCGAAGCGTGTATGTTGGCGGCTTTCCACGTGACACCACCGAGGAGCAACTGAGGAATCTGTTTGAATCCATTTCTCCAGTCAAGAGCATCGTTATGGACAAAAACAGAGTGAGGCTAGCGTCTGTGGTCATTCTCAATATATTATTTAATATGCTTTTTATACCACTCTTCTGACATTGAAACTAATTCCAGTTTCAAAATCAATTGGTAGGCTGAAAGCCAAACATACATTTGTGTCACGAGGACCACGCGTGTGTTTGGAATTGTGGAACTATGAAGAAGCAAAAAAAAAAAAAGCATATACAATCTGAATAGACATGTCCGCGTGCTGTTCCTAGAACTGTGATTTAGGATCAATAAATTTTGGTATCATTAATGCAAGCTTTTATGTGTTGACATACCCACAAACCTGCCACTACCATACCCAAATATAGGAACGTTGAATGTAGTGCTGAAACAACTAATCGATTAATCGACAACTAATCAATGATTAAAATAGTTGTCAACTATTTCCATTATCGATTAATCAGTGTTGATTAATCGTCCTGTGTACAGCACACACTGTTTAGAGTCAGACTGAGTTAAACGTAAATAACCTCAGCTTCGGAGCTGATTGGAGAAGACGCGCCGCTGCTTTACTAGGTATGATTTTAGTTCTAGGGTTATGTTAGACACAACCAGTTTGTTTTTATTCCATTTACAACAGTAGCAGAACTATAACACAACCAATAGGATACTGCCACTGGGTGAAGGCAGTGTATGCCTGTGTTTTATCCTTACTTGAAGCTGTAGTCCTGTGCCACCACCCCACCCTCCCTGCCACACCCTCTTTGGTCAGGAACTGCCATTCCCTTTGGTCTAGTCCAGGGGTCAGCAACCTTGGCTCCCTGATGTTTTGGGAACTACATTTCCCATGTGGCTCAGTCAGCCTAATAGGTGACTGAGCATCATGGGAGATGTAGTTCCCAAAACTTCAGGGAGCAAAGGTTGCTGACCCCTGGTCTAGTCCCTTTCCCCAAACTCACTCCCACACTCAGATCCGGTCTTTTGTCCATACAAAGTTTTTTCATACTTATTATCTCAAGCATCATTTGCTAAAATTTTTAGTGAAGACAGAAATACCTATAACGTGGAAAGGGTTTGGTATTTGCACAGCTAGCAGTCATTCATGTTTGTTTCTGCTTTGCGCCTGCAGATGATTTTGAGCGAGTCACTGGTGATGACTAGGCATTGTATGCACTGTTTAGAACTGCAGTGGCCCTTTGATGTGTGTTTAGCTTCAGTTACAATCGTGTGTTTTTTTTTGCAGGCTCTTTATGCTATTGTGGAATTTGAAAGCACAGATGGAGTAAGCATGTCACTGACTACAGACACGCTGAAAATAGGAGAGAAAGCGTTGAAAGTAAAACCACGGGAGAAAAAGGAATTCCAACTGAAGAAAGCAGCGGGGCCTAGAAATCTGCAACCACCGGACTCTGAATTGCTAAGCAAGGAGCTTGTGCAGTGCATTGATGTAAGCATGGGTTTGACATTTGGGACCTTATGTACTGGGTTTATAAGTCACAATGGTGGACTGATCCCTCGATTGTTGTGGTTAGTGATATGCTTTTAAGTCATACGGATTTGCTGTATTAAGAAACTGATTATTCAAGGTCTGAATTCACTGGGAGTGATGGAGGGTATTTTTTTTTTTTTCTTTCTACCCGATAACCCTTACACTAAGATCTGCGGAAGCTGTTGGCGCTATATAAATGATAATAATAATCTCTGTGATGTTAGGCAAAATGGACAAGATCCACGTCAGGTTGTTTTTTTTTTTTTCTTCAGGTAGACGACCAAATGAAGAAATTGGTTTCTCTTTGCTCTCCATCTCATAATGAGAGTCGTCTCCGTCAACTCCTGCTTTCTTTGATGCAGGAAACATTCACAGAGTTCTTTCCAGGTGCGTGCAGTTTATTTTCTTTTGTCTGAAATGTTTTTTTTCATGAAATAATGGTAGCACAGTGGACCCTTGGAAACAAAGATCACAACGTCATGACAATCTGTAGAGCCGTTTGTAAGTCTCAGGATATAGTATCAAAAACAAGTACAGAATAGTGAACCACAAAGAATAACCAGAGGAAATAGTAGGAACACACAGAACGAAGTGTACAGGATATCTAACTGCTACTAGAAAACCGTGATGGGTCAGTAAAGCACATTATTTCTTCCATGTTTTCATGTTATAGCCATAAGTGCCACAGTAGTTGTGTTCTTTCAAAATGACAGGATGCCAACTTCTGCCGTTCGGCTCCTCTGTGAATGGCTTTGAAATCACTGGCTGTGACTTGGATTTGTACTTGGAACTCGGAGAGGAGAAAGAGAAGACAAGTAGAGAAGGGGAAATCGAGGTGATTGAGGAAGAGGCAGAAGGTGAAGAAAAGAAGCAAATGGACACCAAAGAAAGCCCTGTATGTAAGAGTGAAGATGACTCTGATGAAGAAATGGATTCTGCGGAGGAGAATGAGGGAGATGAGGTGAGGTTCTGATTGTGTTTAGAATAAGAAAACCATAATGGTGCAGGAGAAGCTACAAAAACATTAGTATATAACCTATTAAATATTAATCATTTAAACTCTTAAAGTTACGCTGTAGGCCAGGGGTTAGCAACCTTGGTCCTCAATATATTTTGGAACTACATCACCCATGATTATGGAGTAGGAGTTGTTTCAGCCTCATGGGAAATATAATTTCAAACATCTGGAGGTCGAAGGTTGCTGACCCTTGCTCAAAGCACTGTAGCTACTCAGTGTAACTTGCTCAGTGACTGAGGGCCCTCAACTTTCTTCCCACTTAAACACGGTCACAGGTGGGCCAAATCAGCCCTCCAAGTGCAGGGGTGTAACTCCATCCAGTAGCTGAGATCAGCGAGCCCTGATCTTACCTTGATGATGAGTTTCTGGAAGCTGGACTCTCACGTTCTCACATATGGCTCTCACCGTTCTCAAATTGCAATCCATTAAATTGTCTGGACACTCACCTACGCGTCCAGTTTCTCTGTGGTCACATTACTGCTGCACCTTACAGGAAGGCATTAGCAGGTCAAGATCAATGAGAGACAATCCTGGCATTAGATCAGTGACGTGCGGTGAGGTCAGTGGCTGGTGAGGCAGTGGCTAGTATCAGAGCCAGATATACACAGAGTTACGCAGTAGCAATTTACGCATTTGATTATCGTTATATAGGAGAATAGAGTTTCACTATTTCTAAAGTAAAGTTTGCATTTTTTTTTCCCAGTTCTAAGAACATGCACTTACAATACTGACGAATAGAGGGCGCTAATATACCTTTTACTTTAAAGTAAAGTTTGCATATTTTTTTTTAGTTCTAAGAGCATGCACTTACAATACTGACTAATAGAGGGCCCTATTACACACATGCTGACCGCTGAGCTCTTCCTGCCCCCCCCCCACGACTGACGAGGACAGTCACATGACTGTCCTGCGTCAATCAATCCATGGGGAGCTCTGCCTCCCATGGGAGACGTTTCTTTTTAAAAAAAGAATTGCTTGAGACCAATGGAGCTTTCCCATTGGCTCAAGCGTTCAATTGCTCTCAGTGACTCTGGAGGCACTGAAGTGCGTAGACCCAGGAAGTCAGTTTGAGCTACGTAATTAGCGTAGCGGTCAGCTGCGCAAATTGCGTAGGCTATGCTGGCTCAGTGCTGCCCCTGCTGTCTGTGTAGTGAATCACACACACACACAGCAGCCGGCAAACTGAAAGTGTGGGGGGAAAAAAAGCGGAGGACAGAGAAGCACAGCGAGGGAGCATGGAGAGGTGAGTATAAGATCTTTTTTCAATGAATAACATTTTATTTACAGATTAAATATACATACATGTCATTACAGCACAATGAGCACATTAATTTACTTTAATGGCAGGGGAGGCCCTGCCACCCTTGACTGCACATCCCTGCATTAGATTTAAGGTGAGTTTATACCTGACTAAAGGGTTAAAATGGGAGAGGGAGTCGGCAAAGGTTAATGTTTAAGCCCTCGGTTTCCCCCTTCTGATTTCACCCTAGAAGAGTATCCCTTTAATAACTAGTAAACCGCCTTAAATCTGTTTTGTCTGCATTTAGCATCAACAAATTCATTCAATTCATTGTTTGTCATCTTTCCCAGTAGTATGTTTAATCTATGAAACAGACTTTTCCTGTTTTTCTATAAACTGTTATTGAATTAATTGATACATTGTTTCTTCTATAGAGTCCGTTAAGTTCTCCCAGTCACGTTAACCCATTTACGGTTGTATGAATAATGTGGGTAAAAACCTCTTAAATTTGTTCCTCATTGATATTAATTTCCTTTTTTTTTTTTTTCAGGATGTTACTCCTGGTCTTTCCTTGCAGGGACTTTCTTCTGAACAGATCCTAGAGTTGGTAGAGAAGGTTCTCCGCCGCTGTGTTCCTGGGGTTCATGGAGTCCGAAGTGTGCCCTCTGCAAGGCGCCCAGTTATACGCTTCCAGCATAAGACATCTGGGTTAAGGGGAGATGTCACCCTGAACAACAGGTAAATATTACTTTGCAGGAATTTTTCTTTTTAGTAAACTATAAAGTAATGTATTGTTCAACTTTCCAGTCCTACACTCACACCCAGCAGTTGGGGCAGATTGTGAAGTTCTTTCTTCACTTTTTTGCACCGCTCTCCTCTCTCCAAGTACGTTCTTCATCCTTACTGGACTATCGCTTTGTATTTTTCCTTAACAAGTCTTCTCTGTAACCTTTTGTCTCAAAGGATTTTTCAAGTTCCATTTGCAACTAACACACTCCAAACAATTCTCTGCATTTCACCAAACTAAGGTGGGTTTAGAAAACATTCTATTACTTTGTTCCTTTTGTCATATCCACATCAGGCTTGCACTTCGGAATTCCTCCTTCTTGCGTTTCTGTTCTGACCTCGACCCTCGTATTCCACCACTTGTGTATACTGTTCGTTACTGGGCAAGAGTGCACCAGCTTGCAGGTAAGAGCAGGGGATGGGAAGGCGTTGTCGTATATGTAATTTATAAAATGGATGCATTTGAAATTGCTGTCAGAATGTTGAATCTGTCATTTTCTGCCTAGCATTCATTAAATAGCAAATGTGTTTACTGGATTTTCATAGGGTTTGATAAAGGTCCTTAGACAGAATCAAAACGTTGCGTTTTTTTTCCCAATAAAAAAATCTTGCCCGTATTTCTGGCTTACCCTCTGTGATGTGACCAGTTCCTTTTTCTGGTGTATATGAATCCAATGGGAAGACTGCCTGTGGATTTTGATGCTCTCCGTCAGGGTGAAGTACAGTGGCATGTGCTCATCTGTAATGTTTTTATAGGATGGCATTGTCTTGCTGTGTATATTAAGAGCAATCCATAAGCCTCCTGTGCCAAAAATTCTCTACGTAAGGTGTCTGCAGCATTGGCCCGCCAGATGTTTCAGAACTACATTTCTCATGTGAATTCCCTAACCGGATGAGTGGCTGTGCATCATGGAGATGTAGTTTCAAAAGATCTGGAGAACGAAGGTTGCTGACCCTTGCTGTAGATGGACTGTAACTTTCATACTTGCCTTCTTAGCGCAGCATGCGTTTCCATGCGCTGTAATGAATGTATAAAGTGCATAGGACTTGTTTAGTTGCTCATTGAGAAGTGAGGGGAAAGACATTACAACTTGGCGTATCAATGTCTAAGAAACAAAAATGAAAGCAAATGTTAGGGCTAAACAAGGTGCTAAAATTTTAAAAGTAGAAGGGAGGTAGAGAAGAAAAAATTATATATATCCGTTTCACATTGACTAGCCAGATGACATCCAGAATATCCCCACCTGGTGAGTTTTATATGTATTAAAGCACTTTTAAAGCGCATCTTCATCCTAAGGCGGGTATCTCAAACTCTGGACATACAGATGCTTCTGACTTACAACTCCTGTGATTCTCTGGCCATCTTTTGGATTCAAAGAATTCTGGGAAATGTAGGCAATCAAAATTGGGGGTGGGGGCAGAGTTTAACATCCCTGTTCTAGGGGAATGTTAACGATTATGTCTGAAACACATCTTTATCTGGGAAAGCTTTCTGATTGCGTTTAATATCTGGCATTTATTTCCACCAGGTAACCCATTGGGAGGAGGTCCCTTGCTGAATAATTACGCTCTCACACTGCTAGTTATTTTCTTCCTGCAAACAAGGAGCCCCCCGGTAATACCCACACTGAGCAAGCTGAGAGCGGCAGCCGGTGAGTTAATTATCACACTACACACTGCTGTGAATGTCTAAATGTCACAAGGATGGTGAAAGTAATTTTTTAAGTATATTTACTGTAAACGGACAAACCATGATTCTTCTCAGTGCACACACAATAAGGATTCATTTCTGTTTGATTGCTACTTGTTTGGTTATTATAATACTACAACAGATCCCAAAAATTCACCGGTCCACTCAATTGGGACGAGGGATTAATTGATCCCTGGTGAGTTTTAACCTGGAGCTCTCTGTCATGTGTTCAATGTGACAATCTCCTGACATGCAATACAAAGTTTGGCCACAGTTGTGCTTTTCTGGAGCTGTCAGGCGATTCAGTGAAAGCAAGCAGGAAGGCTTTCTGTGTAAAACAGAGGACAGCAATATGGGAGCAAGGAAAGGCCGAGAGGAAATAGATTGGTTTAAGATTATAGGGACAGTATTAGGAATGGAACTTAACCTCCCTGGCGGTATTCCTCAGTGTGACTCGGGGTTAAATTTCACTACCACGAACGGTAATCCCGAGCCACACTCGGGCTGGATGCATACTCACCTCCTCCTGGCTCCCTCGCTGTCCCCGCAGTGTGATCGCGGCGAGCTGCTTCCTGGTAAGGCTCCCTGCGAGTCACACGATGCAGGGGGCGGGACCAGCAGCAAACTTAGAAAAAAAATCATTTTACACGGTATAATCCAAAATGCAATGTTTATGAACAGCCACTAGGTGGCACTACAGGATAAGAAACAGACCATACATCGTCTCACCCTTGTTGTCAGACAGATTTCATTGTTTTTTGTTGTATTTTATTGAATATCATTTATTTGCATTATTTTGGATAATTATTTTTGGGATAATAAATTATTATGTCGTGTTTCAAACTTTATCGGACTCGGTATATTTACTATTTTTTTAAATTTATTTATAAAGGATTTTACCAGTAAGGACTCGATTGCACGGATTTCAGTGCGTGATTCCTAATTATTACAGGCTAACTATGTACAAAACCACGTTTCCTTTAAAAAAAAAATTGAGACGCTTTTAGACACGAAATTTTGAAAAAGTAGACCGCCAGGGAGGTTAAGGGTGCAGGAACAAGAGTGGTGCAGGAACTGATGTGATGGGCTATGTTTAGAGTTCAGAGGCTGGAATGGAGGGGGGGGGCAGTGTGGGGGGGCAGTGTAGGGATGCAAACTGAAGATTGTAAATACAGAAATGGGATAACAACATGTTTGGGGATTGGGAGTGCAGGGCCAGCATTAGGAATGCATTGATTTTCCGGGTGCAGGGACAATAGTAATGACTGAATGACCTTGTGGTTTTTGCCAGTTAAAACAATGGGCAGAATTGTTGGTGCCGAGTAACTCTTTGTTCTGGTTAGGAATGTATAACACAACATGTAGAGCCCTGTACTTTAAGATACAATAATAATAGTAGTAGTGGGCTCATTGTTTGCCTGTGTATTCAGGAGCTATCTGTCTAATTGGTGAAGCGATTGGGGTGCACTGACATATTATCTTTCTGCTTTCTTCCCATCAGTGAATGAAGTCCCCCAGGTCATTGATGGCTGGGACTGCACCCTCTGTACAGATATAAGCCAAATTCAAAGCAGCGAAAACCAGCAGAATCTAAGTAAGTGTCTCCCAGTCTTCATGTAGCGGATTCCAGATAGGGGGCTGTGGCCCACTATGCAAGCTGTGTATGTGGATACCTACTTTTATGTGACTTAGCAGGGGAAACCTCTATATCTCAACTGAACTTAAAGGGACCCTCTAGGCAACATGACCACCTAAGCTATTTTAGGTGGTCATGATGCCCGGAGTATGCTGCCCTCTGTCCCCCCTCCCTCCGCTCAGCGGTTCAGCTGTAAATGCTGAAAACAGCTGAGAGAGGCGGAGAACTTTACTCCGCCCTCCCAGCTGTCAGTCAGCAGAGCGGGAATCATATTTCCCGCTTCTGCCGACTTTTGCCGAGTAGGAGACGTCATCGCGCTTTCAGTGCGATGACGTCTCTAACTCACCGCAGAAGCTGGCGGCTCCCTCTGAGGGTTAGTGTTGCGCGCATCCTCTTGCGCGCAACACTAATCCTCAGAGGGAGCCGGGAGGAAGCCTGCCGATTGGCTGGCTTACGTGAGAGGCGCGCATGCGCGCTTCTCACGTAAACCAGAAGCCAAGACACAGCAAGAAGGACGGGAGCGGAAAAGGAGGGAGGGGAGTATAAAAAAAAAAAAACAAGCGCTGGAAACAAGAGGATTTTAGGGTAAGTATTACAGTTACAAGTAAAAAAAATAAAGATTTATTAAGGGAATAGGGATAGGTTAGGATAAAAAAACGGGGGGGGGGGGTGATTTTTGAGTAGAGTGTTCCTTTAACCTCCCTGGCGGTCTATTTATTCAGCAAATTCTTTGCTGAAAGTTGTCAGTTTTTCTTTTTTTGTTTAAAAGCCCCCCCCCCCCCCAGCAGCATCCCGAGTGTAGCTCCGGGTTAAATTCCTATGTTGGAAGCGGTAACCCTGAGCAACACTCGGGATGCCGCTGGATACATTACCTCTCCCTGCTCTCCCTCGATGTCTCCTCCGGCGACAAAGACCTTATACTTCCTGGTTCCTTCCTCACGATAAGGAATCCAGGAAGTAGGAGGTCGCGATCGTCGGGGGAGGCTACAGAGATCATAGAGGGAGCGCACGGAGAGGTAATGTATCCAGCCAAAGTGTGTCTCGGGGTTACTGCTCTCAGCGGTGAAATTTAACCCCGAGACACACTCGGAATCACCGCCAGGGAGGTTAAGGTGCTAAAATGGGCCACATTGTTACTTTATTATTATTATAATAAAGTATTTTACCAGGAAGGATACATTGAGATTTCTCTCAGTTTTAAGTGTGTCCTGGGTATTTTCTGAAGTATTTTCTTGTTTTCTCCATTCTCACCAGTCAAATGAATAACTACATATGATGGAATATAAAATATTAACTTGTAATCCGTACAAATGGGTGTAAACTGTCTTGTAGCAGACAATGCTGTGGTGAATACATAGGGACACTTAGTGTTTCCTGTTTTGAAGGTTATCAACAGCATTGATTTGCTCACAGACTATAAAACATTCTGGACATCCTCTATTTATTAAAAGTAACCTGTATTGTCCCAATAAGAAGAATAATGTAACCATTAAAATGGCTCAGGAATTGAGTCTTATCTATAAGGTTAGAATTTGTGCCAGTTGTGTGATTTCACATTCAATTGACACACGTTATTTTAAAGAACGCAATAAATTGAATACATTTCTTAATAGAAAATGCATATATGTGTTGCTATCCTTTGGAAAAATCAAACAACAACAAAAAAAGTAAAACAAATGACATATTAAGACATGTTCAGCCACGAAAGAATTGGACGCTTGTACAGTTTGGACGCAGATTCATTTTGATAATCCAGGCCAAAATGCAGCACCATTTTCCATAGTTTGGGTTAGAAATTAGGGTTAGGATTAGAAATTAGGGGTATGGGTAAAGGGCTTATAAATTAGGATTGGGTTACAGTGTGGTCACGTCACATGAAGGTGCTGAATCTGTTGACTAAAAATGGAGCCAAATTTTAGGATTATCCCTAGCCCTAAAAAAAAAAAAAAAAGCACCAATGTACCTTAATCCTAGCTTTGGAAGATGACACTCCATTTCATAACGGTGCAAGCAAATTGTACAGACGTTGAAGTAAATCATGTGTGTAAGTATGAATGTGCGCATATATTCAAAGAGAAATAGGCATGGAAAGTTTTTTTTTTGGGGGGTATTTTTTTATGTAACATTATGACTTGTATTGTCTGATATTTTTACCACCTTCACTGTTCAACTTCTCGTCCTTTCTAGGTTGTCTTCTGTCTGAGTTTTTCTCATATTTGTCCTCCCTTAACCTGGCCTCACTCATCCTCTGCCCTTGTGATGGCACCGTTTTGCCTCTTCCTCTGCCCTCACCCTCTCCCTCCTGGCTGGAAGGTTTCCGTTTAGGACCGTTTAACATACAGGATCCTTTTGAGCTCAGTCACAATGTGTGCGGCAATGTCAGCTTGCGCGCCGCCCGACGTTTCTCATCACAGTGCACATCTGCAGCTCAAACCTGCCGCACCTCCTTGTACAGATTGCGGTCACGCGCAAGACCCTGGGGTGCCCCTTTGATTTTTTTACCTCCACCTTCGGATGATGAAAAAAAGACAAAAGCAGGCACTGAGATCTTGGTCCCAGTGGGAAAGGTTCCACTAGAGGTTGCTTGTTCTGCAGTGAGGAAGGTTCTCGAGGATGTTCTTCTGTGCACGTGTGAGGAGATCAATGGCATGACTGAAGAGGAGGGAACTGCAAAAGGAAAGGCAGATTGTAAGACCCTGAAGGGAAGAAAGAGTGACTGTGGTGAACAAAAGTTAATGGAAGATGAGCAAACTGTCCCATGCAAGGAGGAGTTCATGGAAAAACAGGGCGATGAAGGGGCAAAATGTGAAACGCAAGCGAAAAAACGAGAACGAACAGAACTAAGTGAAAAAGATGTTAGAAGAAAGAAAAAGAAGACAGAGGTGTCCAGGGAGGACGTTTGTGTTAAATACTCTGACAATTCAGGGAAAAAGGAAGAAACCCCTGCATCCTCAGGGGGTACAGGTTCCTTCAGGGTGTGCGTGTGGCATCAGTATGGGAAGGACGGCGCAAGGAAAGGAGGCGACGGCGTGGAGGGGAGGCCAAGGGAATGGAACTGGAAACTGCAATTTCTCACATGTTCTCTTCAGGAAGAGGAGAAAATATTGGGGGGGAGGCATTGATGACAATGACTATGACTGTTCAGATGAAAGCACCGGGACAAACACTGGTGCACCTGACTCCAAATTCTGACCCCCACACTCTCAGCCAGGTCTTTTTCCATTTTTTAGGGGGATTTCTTCCTCGCATGGTAAAGGAAATCCTGGGGATTGGAGAATAACAGAGATATGCTATGTTGCAGTTTAGTGAATATAATTTATTTTATGAAGGATACATTGAGATTTCTCTAGTTTTCAAGTATGTCCTGGGTTCAAGAACATTGAATGTTAGTGTTACAGAAACACAAAGTAATAAAATGCAAAATATTAAAAAGACTTTGCACAAATAGATTAACAGAAAATAAATATATTCACTATGTTACATGTTTACAGGTGCATTCTGTATATAGTCACATTTTAGGCCAAAAATTCTCATAAACGAGCAGTCCCTTGTGTTTTGTTTAGATGTGACAGTTTTCAGGCAGATTTTTAATGACAGACAAACCTACAGAGAGAATTATTTTACATTTGACTAGGGATGTATCGATACTAGTATCGGTGCCGATACCGGGTTCTGCACGAGTACTTGGTACTCATGCAGATGCCCTCAATATTTCCCCCGATACCGGAAGCCAGCATTGAGCTGGCTTGCCGGCACCCGGGGGGCTGGGGTGGCTGTCCGAATGCTCTATCGGCATTCGGACAGGTCCCTGCAGCTGACCGCGTTCATAGTTACCTTTCACGAGCACCACCGGCAAAGTTTTCGTGCGTCCGCTCGTTGGAAAGCCCCCAGCCTCGATCTCGCAAACTCCCGCGAGATCACGGCTGGGGGCTTTCCAACGAGCGGCCACGCGAAGGTAACTATGAACGCGGTCAGCTGCAGGTGTCTGTCCGAATGCCGATGGGGCGGCTGTCCGAATGCTCTATGTCTGATCTGGGGTCTGAAGTGTGTGTGTGTGTGTGTGTATATTTTTATATATCACACACACTGAAGTCTGCAATGGGCCAATGGTGTCTGTGTGTTTATATGTAAATACACACACACTCTTGAGGGCATGTGTATATACACACACTGTGGTCTGGTGTATGTTGGGTATACATGTATCTGATGCCTGTGGGGTATATTATATAAAAATAATATACACCACAGGCATCAGATACATGTATACCCACCAGACCAGTGTGTGTATATATGAATGTATATCTGGTGTCTGTGTGTGGTCAGGGTGTGTGCAGGCAGTGGGTAAATGGGGTTTCTGGCCATACATTACAATATTAACTTAAACAGGACAGGCTTTCAGCAAAATCCTAAATTATTTATTGAAAAAGCATCACATGACATTAAATAAAAGTATCGGTACTCGGTAACGGTGAGTACGTTTAAAAAGTATTGGTACTTGTACTCGGTCTTGAAAAATGGTATCGGTGCATCCCCTACATTTGAAGCCCAAATTATAAAATTTTCCTAAGTATGAAGGGAAGTTTGAATTGTAATAATAAAGACTCAGAGGCGAGTATTGCGTCTCTTTCCTTATATTTATTAAAATAGCAACAAGGATTTTAACATTTAAACTGAAAATGCATGTAAACATCCTTTAGAAAAAACACAAGCTCCAGACTAGACACTCCCACTCTTTCTAGTCCAATCCCTGTGTAGCTCCTCTTGATCTCTTCCCCTGATCTCCTTCCTTATTCCTCTTTCCTTGGTGTCTGCAAGCAGTCATTCAAACATCCAGTACCAGTACAAACACCAGGCACAGAACCAATGGGGTCCCGAGAGGTAGGGAATGAAAATATCCAGGGGCACGAGGTGCGCCACAGCGACATCCAGTCAGAAGGAGCTGCAGAGAAAACAGAGACACGACAAGGAATCAGTGGAAGCCGTAACCTACGGCGCTACAAGTACCCAAAACATTGGGACGACACCCCCATAATACTAAAGCGGGAGGGAGAGGCGGGCAATACTCGCCTCTGAGTCTTTATTATTACAATTCAAACTTCCCTTCATACTTAGGAAAATTTTATAATTGTAATACACCGACTCAGAGGCTCCTATTGCGAGTTCAAAGCTTGTCCACCAGGGGTGCGGACCAATGAACTACCGGAGTGAAGTAGGAAGTCTTAAATGTAGACTCCCCAAATCAAACCGCAACTGCAAGTAAGACCTCCAGACGGCAAGCCACCAGCACTGCGCCCCGAGTGCGCCCCAAACACTGACATTTTAGCCAGGTGGCCAAGATCGTGGATCCCATCGCGGTATATAGAGCGTTGAAAAAAACAATAGAGAAACGTGAGACATAAATAAAACACATTAGGTGCAGAGGATCCCGATCCTCCAAGCGAGAGCCAGCAGCCACTGCTGAAAGAGCCAGCGCCAATGACAGAGGGCGTCCCTAACAATAAACGTCTATGCCTATAAGGGTCAGTAAGCCCAGAGCCAAGTGCCGAATGAAACCTATGAGGGGAAACCCCTGCGAAGCGCGGGGAAAGCGTGCCAGACTCCTATTCGAGGGAGCAGAAAAAACGTGTACAAATCTAGGTAAGCATGAAAGTGGATAGAGTGGACTTCCCAAACCCCTAACACGAGAGGGAACACAATAAGGCCCTGATGCCCTTCGGGAAAAAAAAACCAAATCCCAAACCAGAGACCGCTCAAGTGCGAAGTGGGAAGCAAAGATCTCCCAGGGAATACGGAGACCAGTCCAGGGGGAAAACGACCATCCTGAGGAAGACTGAGCAATCTACCATCCCCTGTAGAAATGACGGAGGGCACAAGACCGGTCAGTAGTCTCAAATCGCTATGTTGATGGAGCCGATCCGAAGCAAACCAAAGACCTCTGGTAGTAGTGACCAGACAAGGCTCCCCAAAATCAGGTTAACAAAACTACAGGTGTGGAACTGAGACAGACCTGTCTACGCAAGACTAGAAGGTAAATATCTATTAGAGGAGATCCCCCGAGCATCCTCTGAGAACTGAGCAAACTGCGTGAACCGCCCAAAATATGCCAACACATCCCTGAGGAATCGTAGCTAAAACCGGATCATAGGGCAACTGTATCCAGAACATTGTTTGCCCCGCTGGTCGACAGGTCCATTATCAAAATAGTCAGTGCCAGCATTAGTAGCCATTTAAAGTGGACTAACGGAAAGTCCGCCCAAAGCATAAGAAGGTTATAGGACAGTGAGGACAAAAGTTGCTTAATTCTCTGCCTGTTGAGGTGGTTGGGTCCGAGACTGTACAGATCTGTAAACAAGGACCGGACGACTTCCTGCAAAACACAAAAGTAATGGTTATAAACTGAAATATGTAAGAAACTACATGATCCCACCCTAGGTAGGACGTGCAGAAATGTCCACTCAACGTGGTCAGGAAAAATACTTCCTCGGAGGTATACATAGTAATTCTGTAAACTGTACGAATTTCAATGTTCATGATCCCAGGACATACCGGAAAAAGCGAGAGAAATCTCCATGTTACTTGTAACATATTTGCAGATAAATAAATAAAACCTTGAGGTCAGTATACGAACGCTCCTGGTCAAGGGACAGTTGGGCTCATTGCAGCGCGTATAATATGTTGAAGCCATCGGTGGTGGCGTGGTATACTCAATTTATGTCAATGTTTCAACCCCATTGAGGAAGTGTTTTGGTGTTTTTATGAAGTCCACCAATATGCTTCTTAGGGGAGATTTGAGCCTTAGCTCAGAGGAGCAGCTACTGGTCACTTTAGGTGGGACTCTGTACTAGAGGTGTTGTGAGTTTGGTAGATGAGCCGACACATCAATGGTCAATAGAGTAAACCAAGATCTCAGAGTTGTGTAGCACATGGGATGTAGGAAATGAGTATACAGTAGATGACACCTAAACTCCTATTTAGATTGAGCCCCAGACATTGCCTCTTGAAGAGATCTGGTAAAATCAGTGGAAAGGGCAGAAAACCTTCCTAAAAACTGCAGAAATGAATGAAGCCCGTACACCAGGAGGTAAAGGGATAATTAGGTTTGAGGGAGTCGGGCCAGCGGTGCACTACCAGTCTAATCATAAGATTTAAGCGAGGTGCAGAGAGTCTGATCTGTGAAATCTGAGCGGGCGGGGGGGGCTGGACACGGGAAACCTTTTGGCGCGCAGCCTCCTGACAGAAACAAAATGCATTGATTTGGCTCGGAAAAGCCTGCGCTGATGAGTGCGCGCCCAACCCCCTCCCCCCTATGCGAGCGGGAGCAGCGTGTGTGAGGCCAGGACGAAATGTAACCCTCGTGGGGGAAGGGGGGGGGGAAACAATGTCTTAAAAGACTTCGCTATAGACATTGTAGAGGCAGGTTGATTTACCAACACTTCAGAGGGATCTGAGCCCAAAACACACAGTACCAAAGCAGTGACATTATTACCGTGATGCCATCAGGCTCCTGCAGTGAATCATAGGGAAGGGGAGAAACTAGAGATCTGACAGCGGTCAAGCTTTAACATTAAGGAGATTATTACAAAGGGAAACGCTGAGTCTTCTGACGCTTCGGGGCAGGAACATCAAAGGGTGTCCTCGTCACTTCCCTCCTCTGGCTCAGGATCTGGAGATTCACCCTCCGGTCATTCACCAAATCCAGCTCCTGAGAGGGATTGGAGGCTCTCACCCTCTTAGGGACCTCCGCCACAAGCGCCCGGCGGGAGTGGGCTCACATACCTAGATAAAATTGGAGGATTTTTGGCCACAGGTATTGGTGCGGTTGCCAGCCCCTCCGAAAGAGTTGGCCGTGTCATTCAACTGTGTTACCCGCAGCACGTGGCAGGGGTGTATCTGGGGGCCTCACCGTGGTGAGTGAATCGCCCTGGGCAGCGTCTGCTGATAGCGGTGACATATAGTGACTCGCAGCTATATATAATAACAGTATAGATTTAAAATCTGTCACCAGCACCCGGCGGAGGTGAGCTCATTTGTGAGATTGGTAGGTAGCAAGGTCCACAGGCAGTAATGAGGGATGCCAGCCCCTCTGTGGTTATATTTGGACCCGCTCATTAACCTTTTACCCGCAGCACGTGGCAGGGGTGTATCTGGGGGCCTCACCGTGGTGAGTGAATCGCCCTGGGCAGCTTCTGCTGGTAGCGGTGACATATAGTGTCTCGCAGTTATATATAATAACAGTATAGATTTAAAATCTGTCACCAGCACCCGGCGGGGTGAGCTCATTTGTGAGATTTGGTAGGTAGCAAGGTCCACAGGCAGTAATGCGGGGATGCCAGCCCCTCTGTGGGTATATGTGGACCCGCTCACGGAGTTGCCCGGGAAAATGTTAGCTGTAAGATGTGACTTCTGCAATGGTGTCAGCCAGAATACTTAAGAATCAGCCGACATAGCGGCAACTAATTTAAATAAGGGCATACAGATGGAGGTTTGGACAGCAGGATTAAATGGAGGCACGGATGGGGAATGTAACTGGAGAGTTAGAGTTGGAGGGGAGCAGTTACCAGGCTGTACAGAGTAGACTGATTGCTGGTTGAAGCTGTTCCCCTGAATCTAATTCTGCCTCGTGTAAAGGGCTCTTAGAGCAGGTTTCTGGCACAGCATTTAGTAAGCCCGATTCAGGCAGAGTGAGAGGAATGAAGCAGTATTATTATTATACTTATTGTACAGCGCTGCGGAATATGCTGGCGCTTTAAAATAAAGAATAATAATAAGCAGTAGCGCGGGAACATGCGTGGGAATCACGATGCGCGGCTGGTAGTTCCCGGTTCAGATCGCCGCTCAAGCCCCGAGTAGGGAAAAAGTATTGGACAAACTGGTCAATTAAACTAAAAAGGAGGTATGAAAAAAAACCCCGCAGCTACCCGAGAAGGTAGCTGCGATGCTAAAGTAGACGAACATCGCGGTTGAAGCCGGGACGTAGCGTCAGGGAGAGAAAACATTAAAAATATGTGAGAGTAAAACGCATGTGTACTTATCTGTCTGCCCAGCAACAAGGAAAGAGGAATAAGGAAGGAGATCAGGGGAAGAGATCAAGAGGAGCTACACAGGGATTGGACTAGAAAGAGTGGGAGTGTCTAGTCTGGAGCTTGTGTTTTTTCTAAAGGATGTTTACATGCATTTTCAGTTTAAATGTTAAAATCCTTGTTGCTATTTTAATAAATATAAGGAAAGAGACGCGATAGGAGCCTCTGAGTCGGTGTATTACAATTGGTGTTTTGATGTATTTTTTTCACTTTCAATAAAGTAATTTTTAAGAAAATAAAAAGGTCTGGGATTAACTCCATGTCCGTTTTTTGCTTGTTTTAATGTTGTGTTGTTTCTAGGATTGCACGATACCATTTTTGTTTTTTAAGACCGAGTACCGATACTTTAATGTGATGTGACGGCTTTCCAATAAATAATTTAGGATTTCGCTGAAAGCGTGTCCAATTTATTTTAATTTTGAAATGTATGGCCAGACACCCCATTTACCCACTGCACATACCCTGACCACACACCAGACCTCAGATACATGTATACCCCACACAGACCCCAGATACATGGCATGTACACCCCACACAGACCCCAAATACATGTATACCCCACTCAGACCACAGTCACTGGGGCAGATTACATTTCCAGCATGCTCAGCTGGCCAGCGCTGGCTTCCGGGTATCGGGGCATTTGCACGAGTACCAAGTACTTGTGCAAATGCCGGTATCGGCACTGATACTAGTATCAGTGCATCCCTAGCAGTCTCCATTTATCTAGAGAACAAAACCAAATTGTGAGGGAGTATAGGCAGCAGTCTGATTCAGGTTCCTCGTTCAGGTTTCAGCTCAAGGTGCCATTACAGAGGAACCTATACCATGTGCTAATCAGACTATCACTCAAAACTGAAATGACACCCGGGAGAGGGGTTCTTTTTTTCTAATCGGCAGCCTGTCTGTCGGCCAACCTGGGTCGTCCACGGATGCTTCCAGTTGACGACCCTGGTCAACCGACGGCGTTGTCCATAGGCGGACAACCAAGTCGGTCGTCTGACTACGGACCCAGTGGACAGTCAGCCTTACCGATGTGTCATTTAAAGGCAAAAGGGGCTCAAACTGTTGCCGGACTGGTGTTGGCTATCAACGTCACCAGTTGGCTTCCTCATCTCTGCAGCTTAGTTACCCTTTATTTCATCTCTGATCACTTATGCATTAATAAGTGTTTTCAAGCATCACACCACCAAGTACGCATGCCGCAGATCCAACCACTTCTGATTCTTATAGGTCAGTGTCACCAACTCCGACTGACAGCGATGTTGATTAAAGGAAAAAAAAGCTGTGATGCCCTCTAAATATGTTAATATATATATATATATATATATATTTTTTTTTACATCTAAAAATAGTAAAATATGTAGAATGATCGGTAGCAGCCACACTAGAATTAACCCTTTTTTCTACCGCTATCAGAGCATGCATCAAAACAATACTGGAGTGTTTTGATTTTTGTTTTTAAGCCAAAATTTAACAAATTTGAATCTACAATTCATATAAAACAAAACAACAATTACTTGGAACTACAAATAGGAGGGGATATATTTTGTAACCTATACAATGTTATGGTTGACTAAAGGGTCTCCTTTTGTCTTAAGATTGGATGGTTGAAATATGTTTAATCATTTACAATCACCCAGGGAACAAGATCCCCTTACTGGTTATTTTTGGGCAGACCAAGAGTCTCATGAAGGCTTAAGGTGGCCATGGAAATTTAGCCCTGCGTAGGAATTTTGGTTTAACCCCTTTAATACCAAGCAATTTTTGTTTAAAACCATTTTATCGTAACATTCATTTGAAACAGAAGGCAAAGTTAACAGATATAAGTTAAAATAGAAACTTGCACAGAAAGTGTTCTGAGGTTGTTAAAATAAAGTTAAATTTGCTAATTTTAAATGTTTTCGTGTATTTGCTTATCCATTACAGAAGTATTGTTGGAATGAAAGATCCTGAATTATTGATGGTGTCCCTTATCTCGCACAAATGTCACCCAGTGTCTGCATTATCAGCATACAGGCAGAAATGCCCTTTTTGCCACATAATTGATAAAGAATAAAGGTCAGATCTGCTGTTTATGGGAATTTGTACAGATCGCAATGAGATTATTAGCAATGCATCGCCCAAAAAATACCAATAAAATGTCTGTGGCAAATTTCTGTATATGTAAATTATAGTAACTCCTTGTATCTGTACAGTAGAGGGATTTTCAGTCATGACCCCTGAATCTTATACCTGTACAGCAGTGAGTGACCCCAGAGCCGTCCCTGTATTCTGACCTCTCTCTGGCTGCAGTAATGTAACGGTAATGTGTTTGAATTCTTTGTTGCAGTGAGGATTGGGGCTATTTGCAGCTTGTTTTATCTCTCTGCAGGGTGCATGGAGAGCGGTAAAACAGTGGATTTTGTTTCTTCGCAGGGAACATGCTAATCTTGCTTTAACTAAGTGTGAGAATTGGGTTTTTCATATGCTAGTGAGTGCTGCTTTTCAATATATTACAATGCAAAATCAAGATAACTCGGCTTTGGAAGTAAAGGGGTTAGAAATAAAGAAGTGTCCCTTGCAGTGAGACTAGAATCTGGGGTAAGGCACAGAGCTGTCGCCTCCAAATCATCTTGGTACTGAGCCTGACCGGATGGAGGATTCCTGTGTGTCCTGAAAAACTGTAGTTAAGCTCTGTATCCCTGTACACATATTACTTTTTTTTCATGCTGGGCAGCACTTGAAATCTACTGCCCTGTTAGGCTGTCAGACGAACGCAGTCCGAGCGCACTCTGCGTGCATGCATAACGGACAGACGTATTGACAGAAGATACTGTAGACACCACACGGTCTGTGTTTTTTTGACGGACGTAGAAAAAAAAGAACTATGGGAAATAAAATTATATGAAAAATGCAAAAAATTTGAAAAGTATATGAAAAGCCATTTTTTGCGTCAAGGTGCTGGACGTGGCGCACTCTGTGCGTCCGTCTAGCGGTTTTACGTTCTTGCCTAACTTGCATTCGTTTGCCATGTGCATTGTGCGTTCGCAGTTCGGTGCGCACGTACTTTGTGTGTGGGTCTCTATTGATCATGATTCTGTGCTACAACGGACGATAAACTGTGCGGCGACACGGACGTGATGACTGCGTTCGTCTGACACGGGCCTTAGATTATTATTGTCATCATTTATATAGCGCCAACAGTTTCCGCAGCGTTTTACAAATAACCAAAGGGAACGAAATACAAATAAACGGACGTAAGATGGAAACAAGAGGTGTAGAGGGTCCTGCTCATAGGAGTTTACAGTCTAGAGGGATTGGAGGTTGAGGAAGACAAGAGGAATTACACTAGATAGCAGGATCATTAGTGCCAGTGGTTCGGGGGAATGGTGGGGCCATAAGAGCGGCTTCAATCATGTGGGAGTAGGTGAGCAGAGGGATGAGTTGCATCAGTGATGCGGTACACTAATCTGAAGAGGTGGGTTTTGAGGGATTTCTTGAAGGCCTGAAGGTTAGGGGAGAGTTTGATAAGGCGAGGCAAGTCATTCCACAGGACTGGTGCAGCCCTTGAGAAGTCCCGGAGGCGAGAGTTGGCTGTGCGTGTGTAGACCAATGACAGGTTGAGATCACCTGCTGAACGGAGTTGTCTAGATGGGACGTGCTTGCGGAGTAACGAAGACATGTAGGGAGGGGGTGAGTTAGATGTAGGATTCCTATGCAGAAAGAAGGAATTAGTATACTTGTGGATGCTGTGCTTTTATTATTTATCCTTGGTGAGCCTCTGATGATTTCATTGATGTGCCGCTCCTCGACATTCATGAGTGTTTTGTGCCCAGGAGGACACCGTCCATCTGGCAGCCCTCGCTACAAACAGATTATTTGGTTCCAAAACCATGGAAAGCTAAAATGGGATTGGATCAAGGGACTTTGTTTATGAAGAAATCTGGAAACAAAACAGGATGTATGAAATGGTGCTTAGAGAGAAATCGGATCGCTACATGTTCTTTCAAGACGCTGTGTTCTCTTCACCACAAACAAATACTGCTAGAAAACAATAAAAAGAACAGCGCTCCCCCGTGGTGTTAAATATACTGCACCCCGAGTGATCCCACCAGGGTGTATAGATGGGAAACAAATTCCTTACGTTTCTGCACTTTTTGGGAAATAAACGGCTTCAAAATGCGCCTTTCAGCGAGGTTTTAGGTTTTCAGTACATGATCTTGACCTCAAAACATAAGGAAACAAATTTTTTCCTTACCGCCTTCAAAATGCTCCTTTCAGCGAGGTTTTATTTCCCAAAAAGTGCAGAAACGTAAGGAATTTGTTTTCCATCTATACACCCTGGTGGAATCACTCGAGTGCAGTTTGTTTATGCACTCGACTTTCTGGGAAGCCGTATCATCTCATTGCGTGAGTCTATAAACCTTATATACAGGCTGAGCACCCCTCAACTGGAACTCTGACATCCTAAAATTCTGTCACCATCAGCATGTCCCTCAGGGCCAGGAGCATTCTGTACATCGCTGCAAGGAACACGCTGGCGCTGCACAGCTGCTTACTCGTGGCCCTTCTGCCACATCCCACCGGCTGTATGAAAATATGGCTGGATTCAAAACCAGAAAACCCTGACATGCCTGAATCCCTAAACTTTTTGGATTAGGGGTGCTCAACCTGTGTTAAATGGCGTACGTTTAGCACTTAAGGTGATTTCTGTTTGACAACAGACACACAAAGGTTACATTGGTATAGCCGGGCAAAATCTGTAAACAGGTCATGAGATTTGTTTCTACCGCTCAAAACTGTAATAGGATCCACTAGATGCTCGCACCAGACAAGATACACATCCCGACTCCGCACCCCTTATCCGGGATTCTCCAAACCGTCATTTTCAGAGGCTTCTAAATTCCAGAATTGCCTATTTCTCTCATGCTCTGGATGGGTCTTGAAGCTGTCCGGCGCCCCTCTGATGGCTGCGGCACACATGGGGATACTCTGGGCAGCCTCAGCATGGGATATGCTGCTCAGATACATCCTGGCTCTGAGCAGCATGTCCCTCAGAATAGACTGCTCAGTGCCTCCCAGCGTGTGTGTATGTGCTGGGAGCTGCAGCCGTAAGGGTATCACAGCTCTCCTCTCCTGTTCTGCTTCCAAACTGTCATCGGATGGTCACTGATTCCAAAATCTGCTAGAATATGAAATCCATAATGCTTGGGATCCCATGCAATCATGATCAGGGGTGCTCAACCACCATAGCTATTAGGGATGCATCGATACTAGTATTGGTGCAGATACCAAGATCTGCATGAGTACTTGATACTCATCAGATAACACCGATACCGGAGGTCCCCTGCAACCTTAGACTGTCCCCAACTCTCCAGTCCTTCAAGAAGTCTCTGAAAACACACTACTTTAGAGAAGACTATCGGATCGTTTTATAATCCCCCCTCTGTTCATTTCCTACTGCATCTTCCCACCCAGCCCACATGCACCCCGCTATTTCATATTCACTATTAACCCTCACCTAGTGTGTCGCCCTATCCTCTTAGATTGTAAACTCTTGGGCAGGATTCTCTCTCCTACTGTTCAGTGTATTGAACCTGTATGTATATTTGCTATTCTTCCTCCCATTGTACAGCGCTACGGAGCTTGCTAGCGCTTTATAAAAACTTGTGTCTGTAACTGATCATGCTGGCGGCCGCTCAAAGTGTCTATCTGAGGTAGGTAGTGTGTGTGTGTGTATACCAGTGTTTCCCAAACCTGTCCTCAAGTCCCCCTAACAGGCCAGGTTTTAAGGATCACATTGGGGAAATGCAGACTGAATCCTGCAATCACTGAGCAGCAAATCATATCATCTGTGCTATGCTTCACATATCTGGAAAACGTGGCAGAGGGTCCCGAGGACAAGTCTGGGAAACATTGGTGTATACACAAAGGGCCCTATTACAATCTTCGTGCAAAAACGCTGGTGCAAAGTGTGAATTTTTGCGCAAAGCGTTAAACGTTAACGCACGTAAATCAACACTGGTATTACAATCCTCGCGCATTTTTTCATCCGTCGAGAAATAACGCGTGTAAAATGGATATGCACAAATGCTGCGCAGTAACATTGCGTGCAGAAATTAGTGTGTGGACTGTTTTTTTTTTTTCCACGCGATTCAGCCAATCAGAATTAAGAACCACAATTATCTCATGTTAGGTTTTTGCGCCTGTCAAAGTCAATCTGAGTATATATGCTGCAGCAATAATAAATGCACACACAACTTCTCAAATTTATTATTTTGGTATGTGTAGAATGTGTAACTATACATTGGTGCTTTTTTTTTTGGGCTGGTGTATTTGGGTTCGGCCAGAATGTTCAGATTTGCCATTGACAACAGCTTTCAGGAGTTGCTAAAATTATGCGCGCAAAGGCTGTGCGTTACGAACTGTGCATAGATTGTAATACCATCCGCATACCAGCGCACAAACGCATTTGCACTCACAATAAGTATAGGACGCGCACACAGTACAATAAGCTCGCAAAGGGTTCGCGCTGGTCCACCCGCGTTAGATGAGTGTGTGCGTTTGTTGCGCTGACATTGTAATACGACGTTCAGTGCAAAGGGTTTTGCCTCTCGCATTAATGAGTTTTTGCGCCGGCGCAGATGTTTGCGCGACGATTGTAAATAAATAAATGGTCCTTTCTTATTGGAAAGCGGTCACATGATGTTAAATAAAAGTATTGGTACTCAGTATTCGCAAGTACTTGAAAAAAGTATCGGTACTTGTAAACGGTCTTAAAGTGGTATCAGTGCACCCCTAATAGCTTTATTACATGACAGACTGTCATTCCACTCGCCGTGTGACATTCCGCCAAGTCAGGGATTTTGCGTTTATTGGAAAGATTGTAAGAGACGTTATAAACCGCAAGCTGCCACGACCCAGAGACCGGCTCGTCCACCGCGCTGAACCAGCGGTGTTCTATAGCAAGTGACTACCACTACCACCGGTATCGGCCGCTGGTTTATTGGATGAGCCGCATAACTGTGCTCTGAAGGTAAGAACATGTCCGCGGACTTCTTTTTTACATAGGAATAACTCAGTACATGTAGGAAATAATTAATGGTGTGAACCAGGGAAATGATCACATTAACATGAAAGACTGATTTAGGAAAAGTTCAAAAACTTCCAGGTTGTGCATTGAGGCCTGTCCTCTCAGGATCTGTGACCTGATCCTCCAGCTTGCACAGATCCCCAGTCTGCCACTAGTTGGCTCCCTCTTCACCCAGCGTCTATATCACGACACCCAGCGTTGTCCTCGCTTTGCGGCTGCTGCTTCGTGACGTTGACAGCTTGCTGACGGCTCCTCCCTTTCTCCTCGCATGAAGATGGCCGGCGGGGTGAGTACTGTGCAGGGTCTGCATAATCCGTCGCCATCACTTCCACAGGGTACATTCGGGAGGGGGGGACGAGTCCTTGGCCTACAGCGTGGTCTGCACGGACCCCCCAGGGCGATTTATTTCCTGAATAGGGGTCTGGGAACCCATGTGTTCCTGCGGAGTGACACCCCAAACCCCTCTTCCTGGCCGGCTTTACCCGGAACTGGGGAGCAGAGCGCTGTAATGCATCATGGGAGGACGCGGGGAGCCCTGTGTGTCCCCGAGAGCCCTCAAACCTCTGTACACACAGCCGGGCATGGGGAGGGGGCCATGCTGCTGTGTGTGTGTGACGGGGAGGGTGTCCCCTATATAATCTATGCTCCCATTCATTATACACAGGCCTCCATCACTGTGTTATCTCTATACAATGTGTGTTTGTATATAGTGTGCATTCTTTCCTATACATGATGTGTGACCAGGCTATATGTTCCTGGTGAGGTCTCTGTATTCATGTATAAAATATTGGTGTATATGTATGTAGATTGGGTAATAAAAAGGTATCACTACGTACTGCTATCGTGTGTGTGTGTGTGTGTGTCAGGTCTGTTTCTGTTGTCTGAAGTGTGTATTGGCATTGTGTATTCATGTATAAAGTATCCATGCATTCATTTACATACTTACATAGGTGTACGCGTAACGTGTGTGTGTGTGTGTGTATATATATATATATATATCTCCATCCGAAACAATAAAATAAACTCCGGATTCCACAATATTATTTCAGTTGGATTTATTCCAAAACCACTTTTGTATTGGAGCTGCACAGCAAGAGACCTCTACTCCGTTGACCCACCAAGGGGGATGGTGCCTAAGCTTAAATTTTTATATATATTATAGTACAACAGTGTGGAAGGGTGTGCTATTTTATATTAGAGACCATATATATATATATATATCGGTGTATATTCCTGTTTGTGGGGTGTCCTTGTGTATTCCTATATGTGCGTCTGGCCTTTTGTGTCGGAGGTGTCAGTATGTGGGTGGACAGCCTTCCTTAAACCTTTCATACATTCAGATGAGGGTCTTTGTGTGACACTGCCCCCCCCCTCCTCCTCCCCCAAAAACACATGAGGAATCCTGGACCTCCCTTAATCCCCTCCATCCCTCCAGTATCTCTGCCGCCTCCTGCTTTTTACATCTTTGCCAATCCCTCACCTTTCTGACAACGTAAACCATTCTCCGATTCCCCTGTTCTGTTTATGTGAAGATGTGCATACCTGCTGTTACTTTGTGTCAGCATCTCCACTTCTTGTCCTCTGCTTCTATATACTCTTCCTTGTGTATGTGTATGTATGTATGTATGTATGTATGTATGTATATATATATATAATATGTGTGTGTGTGTGTGTGTGTGTCCTCACTTTTTCTTTTTTTCTAACTCTGCGTGTCGTGTTTGAGGAAAGTTCTGCTTGTGGGGGTTTTATTCCACCCTCGCTGGCACCTTGTGTGCTGTTTCCGTCTAATATCTGTCTTTAAAAGGTCCCACACGTTGTAATGTTGCAGCACAGCCTGACCTGCCTCCTCCTATATCACCCCTTATAAGGGGGAGCTTCTTTGCAATGTGGGGTACTCCCTCTATAGGGACTCTTGTAAATTCATCTTGGATGCTGGTAGCCTTTAACTCGCATGTCGTGTGATTAAGAGCACTTACTCATATCCCATCATGCAGTGGTTTAGGCCCCGTTCACAGCTATACGTTTTAAAGCGCGTTCCTGCGCGCTTTAAAACTCATGGATGGGGAAATCCCATGCTTTTCAATGGGACCCGTTCACACCTGGGCGTTTTAAAGCTCACAGTTACGCGCTTTAAAACGTCCTGCGCCTAAAGAATTCCAGGAGCTTCTTTTGGTGCACATAGCAGCGCGTTCACGGCCATAGACCTAGCTGCGAACGTGCGTAGTAAAAAAAACTGTGCGCATATAAAACGACACCTAGGTGTGAACCCAGCCTTAGAGATGCCTCTATACAATACACAAATTCAGCATCTATCCTCCGTCTGGCAGCTCTTTTCATGCACTTTCCCTGTTTAAGGTCATCGTCAGGTGAAGTCCATACTGGGTGATTGCTAACGTGTCTCCGGGGCAGTGGGTGCCATGTAACTTTCAGCTTTTGCCTTGATCCTGTCGCCAAGTTGTACGGCTTCAGTTGTGGAGCACGGAGCTTGAGTAACATGACAGGTTTGGTTTTAGTCCCCGAACGTCTGTCAGTATTGATACCTAATAGTGTCTTTGCTCGACGAACATGCAGCAGACGTTTCATAGATGGTGAATCTCTGATGTGCAAGACTTGTTTCCTCAGAGCGAAAGTCCTGGACCGGGCGCTCGGCCACCTTATTCAGACTGGTTTATTAGACGACACAACGACGGCGCAACAACATTTCACAAAAAGCCTTTGTCGCGCTTGAGAAAGGCTTTTTGCTGGTGCGTATATAATCTGTCTGTAAAAGGAGGTTGAGGGGCCGGTCCAGTTCTTCTTCCACGATATGGATATCTTGGAGATGGTCAGTCCATGCATTGTGGTGGCTCTTGGCTGACATGATGGCAGTGCTGCTCCTCCTTGTGCAATTACTTGTTTCCTTCATATGATGCTTTCCATAAACCTTTGCATCACATAATTACATGTGTAACAAAGTATTGTCCTTGGCGCGCCGTCTAGGTGTGCCTATCCTTTCCCAGCTTTAATTCCGTTTTACCACTCACATCATCCGTCGGGTAAATCCATTCATTGTGTACCATAAGTGATCCAGGAGCTGACGGACATGGCTCTGACATGCTTATCCCCTAAAATTTCAAGGATTTTTCTCTTGCTTTCATTCTCACTGATGCCACCAGCTGTCTATTATGAGGACCCGCTAGTATTGGCGATATCTCAGCCAGACGTGCCTCGGAGTGAGGCCTTTTGTGGAGGATGGTGGCCCCTGGGCTAGAGCTATGTGTCTGTAACCACCTGTCTGTGTTTTGAAGTGCGGGTGCCGTCCTCGTATCTTAGTTTGCGGTGGAACCAGAATATTATTACCTGGAGTTGCAATCTGAGCGGCTGTTTCCTGTGGTTTGAGACTAGGGCTGCAACTAATGATGATTTTTCATAATCTATTTTAAAATTTTTTTTTCGTTATGTAAAAAAAAAAAACATCAACCCCTACCTCCCCTCCCTTTTTTTCGTAAGCAATTCGCACTGTGTGTGTAATGTTTGTACATACATACACAAATGACACGTATCTTGCATACGTTTCACACACAAGCTATGCGAGTGCCTGGTCAGCGTGATGGATTGATGCTTTGTGTGCAGCTTAAGCCCATGTCAGCTTTCTTGCCAAATGAAACCTGCTACGACCGCTCGGATAGACATGATGTCAGCATGGAAGCTGGGTGAGAAGGGGGGGGGGGTGGGCACTTCACACAGCCTGACCACTTTAATAAGTTAAACTGGTTAGGTGCATTGTGTCCCTTTTTTTTAAAAAAAATTTAATAAATTTAACAACCTGAGCAGGAGGAGGGTTCAGAGGTAGAAGGGGGGGGGGGAGTGCGTTTGTTCAAGGGACTTTACCCAAGCGGGAGTGTGTTTGGGCAAAAGACTAGACCTGCGTGTGTGAGAGGTTTGGGGGAAAGGAACTGGTCCAAAGGGAAGGTAGGGAGGGAGGAGTGACGGCACAGGACTCCAGCTGCAAGTAAGGATAAAACACCAGCTGAATAGCGCCCACAAGCAGTGGGGGATAGTTTTGTTACTATTTTAAACTATGAATCAACCAAACGGTTTCATAACCTAGAGCTACATTATATGGAGTAGAGCAGCCGGAACATCTTCTGCAACCAGCGCCAAAGCAGAATCTGAGGGTATTAACATTTAACTCCATCTGACTCTAAACCGTGTGCTGTACTCGGATTGATGTAATAGATAATGAAAATAGTTTAACTATTTTCATTATCATCAATTTAGTTGTCGCTTGATCAATTCATTGTTTCAGCCCCGATGGAGACTATTCAACCCAAAGGCCTGACCCACGTTGGAAGTTGTTTCCAGGCCGCCATCTTTTACATGTTGGGCTTTACCATCTGGTCATTGCAGCAGGTCTGCATGATCCTTTTGTAACACCTGTGCTTAATCACCTAGGACTAGTCCATTTAACCCTTTATCAGAAGTATGTATGTAGATGCTATGAGGGTGCTGGGGGTCTTCCACCAGACTCGAGCCCCTGGTGACTCTGGATGCTGAAAACAGCAGAAACATCCCAAAAATCCTAGTATTCCCCTTAGCTCAGGATGCTGGCATATAGCCTGGTTCATATATAGTTGATTCATCCTTTCTCCACCTGCTGTTAATACCAAAGCAAAGCATTTGGGTATTTTTCCATCCTTCGTAACGAAGATAACTTGTTGCCTATACAGACTGTGCTTGCACGGCCTTCTCTCAAAGCGGCCTTATAGCTTTTATATTGTTTATACGCCCAGGTATGAATGAGTGGGTAGCAATTGCCCAGTTGTGTTTTTATATGGTTTTGATATTTTTATCAGATCTATTCTTTATTTCTACATGGTTTTCTCTGCAGACTCTGTACACATACCCTGATAACTGGAGGGCATACAAACCCCTCATCGCTGCCCAGTATTCAGGGCTTCCCATCAAGGTCGCTTCCACCCCACCTGAATTCCAATTTGGCGTAACAAACAAGACACCTGAATTCCTCAAGAAATTCCCGCTTGGCAAGGTAAGAGCTGGGGATTGTGGGAGGGATGGCATTAGTCGATGCTTGGCTGTATGGGGCATGGCATTAAGGTGCGCCTACGCACTTAGTAGGTGGAATGACAGTGGAAGATAGGCGCTAGAAGTCACTTGGAAATGTACCACAAATTCTTTGTGTGTTTTAGGTCCCAGCGTTTGAGGACATTGACGGTTTTTGTCTATTTGAAAGCAGTGCTATTGCTCACTATGGTAAGAGACGCCACCGCGCTTATAGTGCCTTGCATAGCTGTATCAGTCCCAGCGTTGATGCTTGTACCTCCCCATCGCTGACCATTTACGCTTAATGTTTTTCTCCTTACAGTGGGTAATGATGAGCTCCGTGGAACGTCACGTCTACACCAGGCTCATATCATCCAGTGGGTCAGCTTTGCTGAAAGCCACATTGTCCCACCGGCTAGTGCTTGGGTGTTCCCAACACTGGGCATCATGCAGTTCAACAAACAGGTGTGTTTTTATGTGCTGCTTCGTATTGTAAGATGTTAATCCAAACTCTTAGGTGTTGTTTTTGTGGCACTGTGTGGATGGGAAGACCTTACATTTTGAATGTCTGCCTCTGTCATCTTTCATCAGACCAGCATTTCATGACTAGGATCTCAAAGTAATAGGGTGTTGTCGTGTTGTCGAATGTGGGACAAGTCACAGGAGACGGGACTGCTGCTCATGTCCCTTGCTAAATGTGTTGTTCAGAGCATCCTTACAGTGATGATGATTTGTGTATCCCTCTCGATTGCTTATTTGGTGCACAGCCTCTTCCTGAAGCTTTCTCATTCACTGGGCATACACCTTTGTGTTGCGTATTGTTTACCTTTTTTGTATCTTTTTCAAAGGCAACAGAGCAAGCCAAGGAGGAGGTGAAACACGTACTGGAAACACTAGACACCCATCTACAAACACGGACCTTCCTCGTTGGCGAGAGGATCACTTTGGCTGACATTAATGTAGTTTGCTCTCTCTTGTGGCTGTACAAACAGGTATGAACCCATTCCTACTTTTAACCTCTTGCTTACCCAACATTTTCAACTTCCTCCATTCTTCTTTTTCTATCCTCCTTTCCCTCCTCCCTCTTATTTTCTGTTAATCCTTGTTTCCTTCTAACCGTAACCTTGTCAAAACGTATCCTTTCTAGGTATTGGATCCGTCCTTCCGCCAGCCTTATGGTAATGTCACTCGATGGTTTGTGACTTGTGTAAATCAGCCTCAGTTCCGTGCCGTGCTTGGAGAGGTGAAGCTGTGTGACAAAATGGCCCAGTTTGATGGTGAGTTGGATGAATTAAAGTTTGTAATCTAGGTTGTGTTTTTTTCTTCAAGGCAATTGAAGGTTCCCCCCCCCCCTCCTCTCTGGGTTGGGTGAGCCATTTGAGGCAATTTTCAGACATTGAAGTGCTGACATGTTCCAGCTGCCTTCTAATTAAATGTCTGCTGTTTTTCTTCCCGTACATAATTATGCAATTTTACGGCGCTACCTATTGAAAGATCAAATCGGGCTTGCGCTTCTGCTCAAGTCTGATCTAGATCTGTGCGTAATGATCATTACACACAATGAAAAGCACATTAGCTGTGTGTGTTATTGATACAGGAATATCTGACGTAACCACATATACAACCTTTACCCACACACAGCCGTTCTTGACGATCAGGCTTTCATATGTATGGGAAAGGTTTCTACCAGTAGAAACTGATCTTCCAATTTTGGGCTCTTTACAAGGTGCATAAATCTTAGATTTTGGACTGAAGGCTTACACGACAAGGTGTCAGAACTGTCCTTCTAAAGGCGGAAGACCCTTTATAGTTGAACAGTCTTTTTATCCCACTGTGTGTATAAAAAAAAATTAAACGTCCAGTGCTTGACGGTATGGTCACTTTTTCCATCTATCCTCTAAGCCAGGGGTCAGCAAACTAGGCTCCCTGATGTTTTGGGAACTACATCTCCCAAGATGCCCAGTCACCCATTAGGCTGAGCCACATGGGAAATGTAGTTCCCAAAACATCAGGGAGCCAAGTTTGCTGACCCCCCCCCCCCCCCTCTCTAAGTCAGTGGTCCTCAAGTACCCCAACAGGTCAGGTTTGCCAGATATGTGAAGCACAGGTGATCTGATTTGCTGCTCAATGATTGGAGGATTCAGTCTGCATTTTTCCAAGGCAATCCTTAAAACCTGACCTGTTAGGGGGACTAAGCCACTATTGGATGCTCTCAGGTCTGTATGAGGAAATTGTTAAACCTAGAAGTTGAAGGTGGTGTCTCGGCTGTTGCTCGCAGCTGCCACTCCAGGTCCACAAGTGATCGTTTCCCCCTCCTGCCTGTTTTTATGGACATTGCAGTATCAGGTGTCAAAGTCTACCACAAAACACGGTTAAAATGCGTAAATGGGTTGTGTGGTCAGCCTTCGAGGAGAGCGGAAGTTCTTTGCTGGAGCTCCGCTTCACCTTCTTACTTTGAGTGCCTCCAAACGATTTTACATTTGGCAGGCGACTACCCTGAAAGGTTGGTCAACGGAACAGTGTCGCCCGGGGTCTGTGCTCCAGAGGGAGACTGGGTTCGAGGTTGCGTCGCCCCTGAGCCCTGACAGAACCTGTTGAGGATCGCAGTGCTGATCGTGATGCTCCGGATACCGCGTTTTCCCTGGAGATCTGGCCCCCAGGGGAGACCCTGCACCAGCATGATGGTGCAGAAAAGATGTCCAGCGTGACCCGGGAGTTGACTGATGTGAGAGATCCACCCCCGGCGACTTCCCTTCGGAGGTATATGGTCCTGAAGGCACACGGGCTGATCAGTCATACCAGCCTCAGTTTTGTAAGGGGGTTGGAATGGTTGACAGACCTGGTGGCTGCCTGCTTGGTACACCCACAGCGAAAGCTGATGGACCTGTTGTCTCTGTCCCTTGGAGGGATACGGGCTGAGGTGGACTTTGCCTAGTTTTTCTGAAGTCTCTTACCCCTCCTTGACCCGAATATTGGTACATAGACTTTGCCCCCCTTTTAGAGGACCCCCCCATACTTGACTTTCCACCCCCTCCTCTCACTGCAAGGATGTGATCTATTTTTTTTTTTTTTTTTTTTACTGTTGAGACTTTATGGAGGACTTACTGCCTGATTTTCCCCCCCCCCCCCCTTCATGCAGAGTTTTTTTTTTTTCTCTTTGGCTTCTTAGGGCTGACTCGGGGCGTGCCACTGCGGCCTGGTGCCCAGATTGGCCCCCGACCGCCCAGGCCTAGTGCCATTTATCTCCTCTGGCTTCCCACGGTCCCTAGCATCTGCGGGAATGAGCCAAGGACGGCACAGTTTTGGCCTTTGGGCCCCCCCCCCTTTTTATTTTTTGTTGTTTCCACTTGACCACTTTTAGTGGCTGTCTTATCGATGTCATATTGCAGAATTGTTTAATTGTTATTCTTGAGACTCCTATTCTTACAGCTGACGTGTTGGCCCTGCGCAGCCACTTCTTGCATTTTTTTAACATATATTGGCTTCTTTTTTTTTTTTTTTTTTTATGTGCATATTTCTTTGTCTTGCAAATTAATAAAGAACTTAATACATTAAAAAAAAAATACACAAATGGCAGGATCATGCTGCAGGAGGATTTGCATGAAAAAACATCTCTGCTGCAAAGGCCAGGTCCCCAGTTATTGGAGTCTCTTGATGCCAGTGGTTAGGAGATTGTGCCAGGCAAAAGGAAAATACTGACTTCCAGCTTTCCCGTCTATCCCTCTTTCCAGTATGTGCTCACAGGACAAAAACCTGAATTACATTTGTCTCAAACAGCCTATTTGACAGGAGATAAGAGACTGCTGCATCTTGGATTCCATGAAGACATGGCTCAGAGATGGGTCCCAACGCAACCATCCAGTTAGATTATGATTTGTGTAGCATAGTTTATCTTGTGCTTTGGTCCTGGAGGAGTATTGACATGCATTGTCGGGATCAGACTTTGTGTACAAGTTGTATATGACTGAAATGACAATGAAAAACAACATGTAGGGCTGTTGTAGGGCTGCCCTTATTGTGTTTAGTTTGTTGCTGACATCTTGGTAAAGCTAAGGCTAAGAAGATATCTGCATCGCTGGGTGCTTCCATTTTGTGATCTTTTGTGTTGTAAACTGCCCCCCCCCCGTATCTTTACCTCATTTGCTCCTCACTGTGTGGCGAATGCCATATAATGGAGTCTATAGGTCGATTAGTTACAAGTATTTCTAAAGCGCCAACAGGTTCCGTAGTGCTGGCTCAAACTTATTTATAAAGCTTTTTACTGGAAGGATACTTTGAGATGTCTCTCATTTTCAAATCTGTCCCACTGATTGCGTGGGATGTATACAAAGGACATCACGGGGGGGGGGCGGGGTAGATTAGTCTTTTCAGCTCCCAGTCATCTCTTATTCAACTTATTTGGAGTAGCCTGGAGAACCATACCCTCCTGCCTCCTTATCTAAACATTCCCTTCCACCTCATTAACTGTCAAATAATGTAGATTAAGGGTAGGGTCAGACGAGCGTGATTTCTACGGACTGTACGTCCGTGCACACGGACGTACGTTAGTACGGAAGACGCAGTAGTGGCCAGACAGTCCGTTTTTTTTCACTGACGTATATATTTTGACGGATGTAGGAGGGAAAATAAATTAAAAAGCCAAACCATTTTGTCCGTGAAAAATGCTGGATGTATAAATGCAGTCCGTCTGACCACATTCCATCACTCACACACAAAGCTATGCGGACGTTGCGGACGCAGCGCACTTTGTGCCGCCGTTCTAGCGGTTGTACGTTCTTGCGGCCGTTGTGCGTCCGCAGTTCAGTGCGGACGTACTTCGTGTGTCAGGCTCCGATGGGCTTCCTGTCATGCTATCACGGACGTACTTTTAGGCGCAATCACGGACGTGAACACTACGCTCGTCTGACAGCAGCCTAAAGAACCACAAAGCAAAGATTTTGGTTAATGTTACATCATGGGAAAAATACAGAAAATAAAAAAAAATTTTTTTTTTTTTTTTTTTAAATGTACATTTACTGCAAAGATAAAAACCGGTATGTGTTTGTAATGCACAAATAATGTAGTTACAGCCTATCTTCATGGTGGCGTTCCTTTTAAGTTTACAAGATTAGAATATAGTCACATTTATGGGCCCTTCTTACACCGTGTAGCACATCTTGGCAATAATGTTTTAAGTCTGACTTGTTTTGTTGTACTGACCTGTGATGGAAAAAGGAACTTTGAAGGAAAGTCCTAATCGTAACAAATGAGAGAACATTTTAGGCTAGGGTCAGACGAACGCATTTTTCGCGTCGACCGTGGAAAAGTGCGGTCGAACGAACGGACATATTTTTTCACGGAATACGCGGTAGCGGTCATACGATGCGCCTTTTCGTCCGTGATTTTGTACGGATCATCAATAAAACACTTTTTGTGTCTGGACGTTATGTTGGCCGGACATTAGCAGCGTCTGATGTCTCCCAATCACACACACACGCCGCTATGCGGCCGCAGCGCACTCTGTACGTCAGTAGTAGCGGTTTGACGTTCTCGAAAAAATGCGTTCGTTTGCCACTTGCGTTGCGCGGACGAACTTTCGTGCGGCCGTACTTCGTGTGTTCCCCGGCATTGGACGTCATTTGCTGCTAGCACGGCCGTGATTTTGTGCGGCTAAACGCACGTTAAAGCTGCGTTCGTCTGACCCTAGCCTTAGCCGTTCCAAACTATTTTCTCAGTGTTCCTACGTATCGAATAAGTTGCATTCGTTGCGGAGTTGTAGGAAAAATAGCGTCTGGAAAAAGAATCGTCTGACTGTAAAACAATTCTCTATTTGATTTACCTGCAGCCAAGAAGTTTGCAGAGCTTCAACCCAAGAAAGAGACCCCCAAGAAGGAGAAACCATCAAAGGAGCCAAAGAAAGAGAAGGAGGAAAAGAAGCCACCACCTGCCCCAGCTCCAGAGGAAGAAATGGATGAGGCAGACCAGGCTTTGGCAGCAGAGCCTAAATCAAAGGACCCCTATACACACCTTCCAAAGAGGTAATTGGAGAACATGCAAACATTACAATTTTACAAGAATAAAAGATAGATTATAGACCCCTGTAAAACGTACCATGAAAAAAAAAAGCCACAGAATATATAGTTCTATCTGACCAAAATATTATTTTCTTGATGCTCAGCGCCTTCGTTATGGATGAATTTAAGAGGAAGTATTCTAACGAGGACACTCTGACTGTGGCCCTTCCCCATTTTTGGGACCATTTTGATAAGGAGGGATGGTCAATCTGGTATGCGGAGTATCGTTTCCCTGGGGAGCTGACTCAGACATTCATGAGCTGCAACCTTATTACAGGTAAGGAGGCGCCGTTTCTTGCTTGTTATGTTAATAAAAGGCTGTGCTACAGTTGGTTGCCAATTCACCTGAAATGGAAATTGTCAAAATTTAGACAAAGTAATTTTACGAAAAGCAAAACCTTTCATGCCTTCAAAGTTTCCAAGGAGTGTATGCACACCCCTAGTGTATGCACGCTTGACAGATTTGATCTTTGTGAAAACTACATGGATTGGCATGAAATAGAAAAATTAAGCCCAACTAGTATACCAATGTGTCATTTGGGAAAATGTTTGCTAGATGGGAATCAACCCTTCCACTAACAAGTGATTGTCCAAAAACCACTGTCAGGAACCAGTGTTTGGTGTTGGTTTTATGTTATTGGCTTTTATTTATTTTTAATCTTTATAGTAAGAATATCTGGGGATATCCCTGTTGTATTACTATAAATGTTGGTTTGGGGGGCAGATGTCACCCTCTGCTGGCCAAATGGAGATACTACACTTCTGAGCATTGTGCATTATCAGCTGGGGAAAAGTACTTTAGACATCTTCTCCAGCTGGTTTTAAAAATGTGTTGGATGCTGAAACTTTGGGAGCACCTTCTGGAGCCTAAATGCAATCAAATAAAATTTGCAATGATACTGCGTATTCCTATATTGTGTTAACAGTCTCCTCTCTGGGTGTTGTGTCTGATGCTGCTGATTAGGCAATACTCACTCACGCTAGTGAAGGGGTTAAAATGACCTTGTGTTTGATGCTAGATTCAACTTAAATTATTTTGTAGGCATGTTCCAGCGCCTGGACAGACTGCGTAAAACCGCATTTGCCAGTGTCATCTTATCAGGCACGAATAATGACAGCACGATCTCCGGAGTGTGGGTTTTCAGAGGCCAAGACCTTGCGTTTACTGTAAGTACTGTATATTGTAAAAGAAACCTGCAATGAGTGCTATGAGAATAATAATATGGTTCTGTGGAAATGGAAGTTTGCAGAAGTAATTTGTACGTTACCCGGTTGCGTTACAATTTATTTCTCAGGTTGATTTTATTTGGAATCACTGAGAAACTCTTAACTAAAGACCCTCAAATGATGGGGGCTAGGTATGGTGGGATTGTGTACAGAACAGACTTCTAACTGCATCTATCTGGTTTGCAGCTGAGCGAGGACTGGCAAATAGATTACGAATCCTACACTTGGAGAAAACTGGATCCCGATAGCGAAGAATGCAAGACTCTAGTAAAGGAGTATTTCTTGTGGGAGGGTGAATTCAAACTAGTAGGAAAACCTTTCAACCAGGGCAAAATCTTCAAATGAATCCAGAGAAGAATGGAATTGTCTGTCACCTAGAATGATTGAGGGCGATTGCTTTGGAAACTGTTTATTTTTGTTTTGCCCACGGTTTACCAGCTTCTTCATTTAAAAAGACGGCAAACAGAAAATTAAAAACAAGTCAAACAAAACAATGGTTACCCGTGTGGAATGGTTCTTACTTTAAGGAGTGGGGGGGGGGACGATTCTCGATTCCCATACAGAAGTAGCATGGGATGTGTCTGAGCGTTTTTTGGTTAGTGCGACATATTTTAATAAGTGAAAGTATTTTATGTCATTGATACAGAGCAGGCTTGTGCACAAAGGGGAGGAAAATCTACATCTTTCTTAAGACCATGACCGATTATGATTCGCCTGTTTAAAGGACAAAATGATTTCAAATAGGTTTCGTCCCCCCCCCCCTTTTTGTATTTGAATGTTCTTTAGAAGCATATTTTGCCTCTACAAGATCATTAGTGCTGCAGTGATCTCAGTCACCACTGGGCATGACCCCTTAAGTTATTCTCGTTATAACACAGCTTCCAAAATAATCCCGCGGGTTTTCGGAGGGATAGATGTGCCAGCCAAACCCCCCCCCCCCCAAAAAAAATAACCAAGTTTACGATTACGTCAATGTCACTCTTACTACTGTGGTCGTGTGCCAATCAAATCATGTGACAGCCCTCCCATTCAAAATGGGTTTTTTTCTTGCAAAATTTGTTGACATTATACCAAGATAATTACATACAAAAGCCATGAAGGGAGAGGTGAGGTACGGAAATACGCACCTCAGTCATTAAAATTTTAACTTTATCATGGAATAGGAAAGTTTTAATTCAGGACTCAGACTCTCGTATTTGCAAGTTCAAAGCCATCAGACAAACGGGAAATGTGATTAGTGTAAAATGTCCAAAATATGCTTTCCTGGGACCAATCTGCCACAGTCAGTGTTCAAGGTGACAACCAACAGTCACAGCTTTATAGGCCACAGAGCTATGTTCCAAAATCTGAAACCTCCACACCAGCTAATTCCATAAGACGACACCATAATCTTGCCAAAGTGAGAAACTGAGAGATGGGAAGTGTTCGAAGCTTGTAAGTTTGAAGATGTGTTGCACAGACACAGAACCTCAAAAGAAATAAACCTTAGTATGGCGATAGGTCTAAATACACAGCATCTGGCAAAAAGATTTAGTGCCATAACCTAAGGTGTACACATCCCAGACATGTTTCCGCACAAACAAAACGGCATCAAAGGTTTTGCCGACAAAGCTTGCAATGACTGCACAGCATTATCCGGCCACCATTCCCTATTCCAAGAAGCTCAACGCAAAGTTGAAGTCCAGATAGATTTATACCTAGGCAAGGGAGGCCTGGAGAATGTCATACCTCTCGATAACCTGCAAACCAGAGGGTAAGTCCTGTTGACTTTGCCAGAGTAAAAAAAATGAGCATCAGGAAATCAAATACCACATTCAGAGGCCAAAAAGAGATTTATATCCTGCTCCAAACACCAGCCAGTTCATCGGTTCCATCCTGACTTGTAGGATCGTCAGGTTGCTGGAGCCCTGGACTGTAGTAGGAGCTCAGAAGTCTGTTTTGGAATTCTTGAGCCCTTCGTGGGACATCAACCAACCAGGCCAAGAGGTGTAGTTGACCAGAGAGCACCAATGGATGAAGCTGGCAGATGAGGTCCTGCAGTAATGTTTCAAACGCCAAATTCAGAAGGCCCAGGAGCCATGGCTGCATCTTCTGTAATGGAGTCACCAGCATGATTGTCGCCACTTGTGTGTAGACTTGGAGAGCCCTTACTATTCTGGAGAAAGGTGGAAAGGCTTGGAGGCTTCTTGCCCAGTTCTGGAGGGCATCTGACGCAGGCTTCCAGAACCTGCTGCCAGCTGAAGAACTCTGAGTTGGGTCTTCAGTCTGGAGGCAGAGGTTGCTTTTCAGCATCCTCCAAATGGAGTACCAATATAGGTCTATAACTGACCCATTAGAATGCTGAATATCAATATTGAGGAGATCAGGTGTAAAACAACCTAAGGACACCCCCAAAAAAAGAGGGGTATATACTCTGATCTTATATAACCATCAGATCATACAGGTCCACATGATCGGTCATAATATAAACTGGCTAAATCCATTAGATGGCATAACTGCAAGCCCTCGTTGACTAGGGGCAATAGAAATAAGGCAACCATAATCTGTCAGTATAAACAGACACGTGCTGTGCTGAGCTTGTTTTCTCCAGTTTGTGCTCATCACTTTTAAACCTTCTTTTAAGCTTTATCATAGGACAAAAACTAATTTTTTTTTCCCCAGCGGATTCTAGATTTTAACCCCTTTTTTTTTATCACCGAGCCATTTCACCCCTTGTGCTAAGCTCATTTTGATCGTTTTTTGGCTTATGTTTAAACATTTTTTCGTGTATTTTAGCACCCAGACAAATTATATATCCTTTTTTTTTTTCCCTTTTCCCAGTGGACTCGACTCAAATTATATCATGTGTATACGTCATGTCCCATCAGAATGCTATTCCAAAAAAATGTAAGAGCGCACTTTGAATACTCTGTGAAATTTTGGGCACCTGTTCAAAAAAAAAAAGCGCTAGAAAAAGTGCAGACGGGCAACTAAATAACGGGAATGGAAGATTTAAGTTAACAAGCTTAAACCCGTTTAGTTTAAAGGCGCCTTTTAGAGGGGGGGGGGTCTGATAATATGTGGGGTTGCCTGGAAACTAATTGAAAGGACTATATGCAGGACACAAGGTCACCCATTTTAGAGGAGACAAAAGGAAATTCATACAGGGTTATTCATAGAGAGGTGAAAAGCAGGAGAATGACTGGAGAAGGGAAAATTCTAGGTCAAAGTAGCCAAACCAGAAAAATTCTCCCATTTATCTCACTTTCCAAATGGGTTATTTTGACCTAGAATTTTCCATTCTCCTGCTTTTCACCTCTCTGAATAACCCTGATAGTTTATAAACACCTTTTTAAAGAGCACAACAAAACACTCATTCGATATAAATGCAATATGAGCAAATGTCTTGTGACAGAAGATCAGATAAAAACCAGTGGTGAAAGCATGTGTGTATGTATATGGTCCTTTTTTAATATACCCGTGTGCAATAAAGTGACAAATTTGATGCAGGTGGATAGAAGGATGTCCAATGACTCTATATACTGTTCAAATCATAAATCGAGGTCCACGCTGGAGTATCTTCTCCGTGAGGTTGCAGGTCCATGGATCTCCCAATGTGTCCTATAATAGGGACATCTTTTATGTGCAAAATTGCTTATTCACACGCAATTAAAAAAAAACTATAGGCTCGACGTGTCAACTTTATTGTGAGTGACCCCGTCCACTCCTGTGGATGTCGTGATCGTTTATCCTCAAAGAATGCACATAAACATCATGGCACAGTGACTGGAACTACCCAATGTAAACCATATCAAGCACATATAGGTATATGGATGTACTCTCATCTGGTCTGGAGCCTCACGAACCGGCTCCAGTGGTTTGGGTCTTAGGCTGAAAATCTGCCAAAAACATTTTTTTTTGTGAGATTAAAGCTGGGAAGTGCTCTGCCTCCTGAGGTTGATGGGTCAGAGACTGTACAGATTTTTAAACGAGTGGATGTTTTCTTTCCAAAATTTAATATTTATAATTCCCAAATTTTCCTAGTCCCGGTGACGGAAAGTTTGGATTTTAATAAGGACTCGGAGGCGAGTATTTGCAATCTTTCTTTATTACCCCTATAGCAAAAAAGAGTGATAAGAAGAACATGAAAAAACTAGGTCAAACCCCCAACGTGGGGTACCCCTCCTCTTAGTAAGCCTGCCCCCTAGTCCATAAACAGTCTGGGCTGGAGCAGTAACGCCCTCTTTCTTTATGCGACTGCAACCACAAGATCAAGGAACAGCGAACAGTAGCACCGTCCAGAGCGCACGTCAATCCCGCAGGGAGTCACAGTCCATAGACCATCAAGTAGCTATAAGGAGAACAGAGCACGAAGGCAGGTATTAGGAAGGAACAACACCGAACCCTCAGTTTCCCGCCCCCGATCACCAGGAGGCAAACCATATACAATCGTGCGCTGGGCTTAAGTACAACCATCCCGGCCGGTCTAGAACACACCCCCCCTCAGGGCGGGAGAGGTGGGAAATACTCGCCTCCGAGTCCTTATTAAAATCCAAACTTTCCGTCACCAGGACTAGGAAAATTTGGGAATTTTAAGGCAGGCCTCCGAGGCTTCATATTTGCACGTTCACCGCATCAGTGCCTGTGACCAATGAGAGACCGGCTTAAAATAAAACGTACGAAACCTAGACTCACGTGACCAATCCGCCGACTTCATAATGTCCTCAAGGCGGCAACCCGCCATAAAAGCATTAGAAACTGCCGCACTACGTAATGGAATGAGCGCCAAAGCGCGAAACATCAATCCCAGCAAGATCCAACAGTCAACGAGCTCAACGAGCCAAAGTTGGGGAGCTAACAGGCTTATGAGGGATCCGAAACGAGATAAACAAAGGTGACCCCGGCAGGGGACGAAGAGCCAACGTACGACTCTCATACTCTTGGAGGCAAAGAACCGGACACAATTCAGGAATCATCGGAAAAGCCGGAAAAAAACACCGTACGAATCGCCGTCTTGGTACGACGTGAAACGTCGAAACAAACGCCATCCGGCGAGAAGGAACGTACACCAAAATCCAGTGCCCTGACGTCCCCAACACGCTTACAGGAAATAAGGCAGAATAAAACCAACAGTTTAGCAGACAATTGACGCAAAGACAATGAAGCATTAACCGGCCACGAGCGGAGGAACGACACCACCATAGTTACGTCCCACGTAGAGGAGTAGTGGGTTGTCGGGGGACGAGACAGATGTACCCCTTTTGAGAAGGCGGCAGACCAAGGGGTGTCTACCCAGGGGGGAATGATCAAAACCCCGATGGCCCGCCGACAAAGCTGACCGGTACACATTGGTGGTACGAAAAGCCAAACCCGAATCAAACAATGAAGACAGGAAATCCAGAACAGAGTCTAGAGGAGCAGAAGTGGAATCTTCACCCCTTCGCAAACACCAACCGTGCCAAGCTGACCAGGCAGAACGGTAGGCCCCCCTCGTGCCCGGGGCCCATGCGTGCTGGAGCAATTCCTCAGTTCTCGGCGAAATTCCTGTGGCCCGCCACGAGAACCGGAAACCAACCAGACCACTAGGGGCAGTCGACCCTCCAGCAGCAATGGGTGAGGGAGGCCGTCCGGTCCCGTAAGCAGGGACAACGAGTCTGGAATCCGCCTGGGTGGGGCCAGAGAGTATTCCAACAGGAGGGGAAACCACGGCTGGGACCGCCATAGCGGTGTCACCAAGACCAGTTCCGCACCGGTGTCGTAAAGACGCCTCAAAACACGTAATAACAGCTGAAACGGAGGGAAGGCATAAAGATGACCCTCTGGCCACACTTGGAGGAAGGCGTCCGTGCCCTCCGCCTCCAGGTCTGGACGCCAACTGTAAAAGGCCGGCAACTGCCGATTCAGTCTGGATGCGAACAGATCCACCTGGAGAGGACCCCACAGCCCGTCTATGGCGGCAAACACAGATCGCATCAGGCACCAATCCCCTGAATTCGTCAGATGGCGTGAATTCCAATCCGCCACTGTATTGGCGAGACCTGGAAGATACTGGGCCACCACGAATAGACCGCGGGGAAGACAAAAATTCCATAGATCGGCCGCCGCCGACGTCAGAGCCAACGACCGAGGTCCCCCCAGGGCATTGATGTACCTGACAGCCGACAGGTTGTCCAGTTTCAGAAGGATACAGCGGTGGTCGGTCCCCCTAGAGAAACATTTCAGGGCGAAAAACGCCGCCATGAGCTCCAGAGCATTGATGTGGAGGTGTAACTCCTGGGTCAACCAACCGCCTCCTGTCTCCGTCTCGGCGTAACGCGCCCCCCCAACCCGAACGACTCGCGTCGGATTCTATGGTCAGTGACGGTACGGGAAGACGCACTGGGCGAGCATTCCAACGAGACCAGTCCGTGAGCTACCATGTCAGATCCGTCTTCGCATCGTCCGAGAGGGGAACCCTGTGGGAATAATCCGCCACCGACCGGAGAGAACGGGCCTTCAATCTCTGGAGGGCCCTGTAGTGTAATGGAGCAGGCAGAACTGCTAAACGAGTCACCGCTAGGAGACCAATCACCCTCGCCAACTCCCTCAGGGTGGGTGAGTGGTCCCTGAGGAGGGAGCGTACCTCCTTGCGGATGGATCGAACCTTGGGAAGCTGGACGCTGAGCGTCATGGCATGCGAATCTAGGAGAAAACCCAGAAATTCCAGACAACGCGTGGGAACCAACAGAGACTTCTCCACATTGATCAGGAAGCCCAAGTCCTGCAAGAGGGAGAGCGTCCATGACAAATGTAGGCGAAGGGACTCCGAAGAATCCGACATCAACAGGATGTCGTCCAGGTAAATCACGAGCCGAACACCCCTCACTCGGAGGGACTCCACAACGGGTTTCATAAGCTTCGTGAAGCACCACGGAGCAGATGAAAGGCCGAACGGTAGACACGTGAAGCGCCACATGTGACCATGTCAGGGGAAGCATAGGAAGTCTCTGGAAGCTGGCGCCATGGGGACGGAGAGATATGCGTCCTTCAGATCTAATTTGACAAGCCAGTCTCGTTCGTTGAGTATATCTCTGAGGGTATGAAAACCTTCCATCTGGAAATGGCGGTATGACACCCATAAATTGAGTTCCCTGAGATTTATAACGGGGCGTGTTCCGCCCCCTTTCTTCGCAACGAGGAACAGGTTGCTCACAAACTTGGGGGAGTCCCAAGCGACTTCCTCTATGGCCCTTTTCAATGCCAGGGCCACAACCTCGTCCTGAACTAACCGTTCCTGCTCCACGGAAAAACTGAGAGGTCGAGGTGGTAAAGACTGGAAGGGGGGGGATAGTCTCGAAATCTATCTCGAATCCTCTGACGGCATCTAAAACCCAGGGATCTGCGGTAATCAATTCTCATTTCGGGAGACAAAATTGGATACGGCCCCCCACCCGAACAGACAAATGAGGAACAATAAATGGAAGTCTTACCAGTCTGTCGTCGAGCGCGGAACTAGGCTCTGCCACCTCGGAATCCGCGGCCTCTCCAGGCCTGAGCCCGGGCCGAGGGTCTGTAAGCGGTGGGACCAGAATCGGTGGCATTAGAGGTACGGAAGGAGCCTCTGGTAATGCCCACAGATCCAGCACGGCTGGCGGAGCGGCCCCTTCCTCTACCAGCCCGGTCGAAAACCTTCTTGGGGAACACCTTTTTTAATGGCCGTCTCCACCTTATCCAGTGCGGTAAAGGCGCTGGTGTATGTGCCCATATTTTTAATAAAGCCATCCCCAAACAGGAGGCCTTGAGCCTTGGCACCTTTGTCTTTATTGGCCATGGACGTAAGTTGAGGATCCATCCTCAGAATCATAGACTCGCGTCTCTCAGCGGCCAAAGCCGCATTCGCACCGCCCAACAGGCATAAGGAGCGTTGGATCCAGCCTGTGGCGTCTTCCAGATCCAAGGGGGTACCTTGTAAGCGAGCATCCTCCACCATGTCAAGGAGGTAAATCAACGGGGGTGCAACATCTAACACTTTATCTTCGCAGACTCTGAAAGCCATATCAACCCCTTTTTTGGGGGACCATCCTTTGTTGGTCATAAATTTTACAAAGTCCTCATCCACCACCGGAGTGAGACAGGTCTTGCCCGCGGTGGTTGGCATTCCGCCCTCATATTCACCCTGGTCTCCTTATCCATAGGGAGCCGCATGTGGGCATCCACCCACATTTCCACGTGAGGCATCGGGGACCATGCGGTGGAGCGTGGATGTAAAACCCCCGCCGGGGAAAACATTGGGCGGCCCTGAGGGTCACACACAACCTCTTTGGCAGACAGTAAAGGTGGTGGGGGCCTTTCCTCCTCGGCCAACAGGCCAAAATCATGCGGAGCGTATAGTTCTATAGCTCCATCATCCTCCCCATGCTCGGGTTCCTCACTCTCCGAGTCAGTGTTTTTGGGGAGCTGGCCAGTACCCGTAGGTAAAGGCCTATCTTTTGAGACCGCAACCAGTGCCCCGCGGTCAGGGGCTCTCTTGTGCGAGGACACCTCGACATCATCAGAAAGCAGATTTTCGGGGATGCCAGCCCCTCTTGGAGGAGTATCAAGGTGCCTAGTTTTAGCACGTTTCTTAAGGCTAGGTTGATCAGAGCCAGAGGGTACAGCCGCGTCTAGAGGGGGAGCAGGGCCTGCACCGGGAGCGGGGGGAGCCGAGGTAATAGAAGCAACTGCTTCATCCATGGTCCTTCGGAAAGACAGGGAAAGTGTGGATACAGCGGAAGACAGCGAGCGTGTAATGGACGCCTGGAGAGCTGCTTCCATGGCGGCAAAACGGGCCGCTGTCTTTGACCGTTTTTTCGGAGGTGGGGGAGAAGCAAATGCATCTGATTGCTCCGATGGTCGGGAGCTCCCCGCGGAGTCTGCTTCCCCCGCATGGGGAGATCTATCACCCCCAGTTTTAATGAGAAGGGCCATGGGTCCGGTCACTGAAATCCGTCCGTGTCAGGAAACAGGGAGCTGTGAGTGCGCGCGGGGATACACGCGGTCATGTGGTGTTTAAAATGGCCGCCGGTATCTCGTGCGCGTCTCCCGCGAGATCTCGGGCGGCCGCGAAGGCACCAGTGCGATAGGTTGGGAGGCAATTGTGCGGGCGCACCAATCTGCGGGTAACAGGCAACGCGATAATCCAGCGATGAAACGCATAAAAAAACCAGCTGTAAGGTCCTGGAGGCCCTCACCACCTGGCGCCCCCTTTTGGTTTCACATCCTGCATGTCCCCTGCAGATTTCAAGGCTCTGGTATGAACAATGCACCTTCCTCATTTTGACGTCCTGGCCCTGGATCCAAACCTGCCCTTTATCCTCCTTGATTAGCCCTTCATATAAGGGAGTCCCCACCCTCAACCCTTCACTTCCACATTCAATGAAGTTCCTGTCTGCTAGACCAATCTGCCAAAGCTCCCTGAGACCTCCTGAAACTCTCTACCAAAGACTCCAAGGATCCTCTGCTTTATTCTGGACATTCATTACTTCATACACCGGTACCCTTCCATCCTGCTCCTCCTCTGCCTCCCCCCATCTAAGACTCCCCGTGTACCAGACCCCTTGCTGAACCCTGACGTCTCTATTTCTGTTACCTTGTCTGATCCCATGCCACGGTGTTTATTTATAATAAACACTCTTTGTTTATCCTTAAACCTGCCTCATCACTGCATCCTGGGCTCACAACCTCAACCTGCTACACAACCCGTAGTACGGTCCTTACACCAGCGGCAGGAAACCAGGAAAAGTTATCGCCGGAATTTCCCGCTGGGCAGGCGCTGACCCCCGCGGTTATAGCCGGGGTAAGTCAGCACCCGTCCCAATGAATCGAAATAGCTGAATATACATATAAATATATCTGAAAAGGAAAATTTAATAAACAAAACAGAGGAGAGAAATTATACTCATCTTGTCCTGAACAGGAGCAGTAAAGAAAGAGGGCGTTACTGCTCCAGCCCAGACTGTTTATGGACTAGGGGGGCGGGCTTACTAAGAGGAGGGGTACCCCACGTTGGGGGTTTGACTTGTTTTTTTCATGTTCTTGTTATCACTCTTCTTTACTGCTATAGGGGTAATAAAGAAAGAGATTGCAAATATGAAGTCTCCGAGGCCTGCCTTAAAATCTTTATATAGCGCCAACATATTCCGCAGTGCTGAACAGGTACCATTTATAGACCGTGCTACAATACATTGAGACCGAACAATATTTGACAAACCAGTACAGGAGGAAATGAGGGTCCTATTCCAATGGGAACTTACAGTCTAGAAGGGATGGAGGGTAAGGAACAGGAGGAGAGGACTGCAAGGTGAGAGTGATGGACTGGGTGGGGCATTGAAGTGTATTCGTGAATCAGGTGGTAGGCGTGCCTGAATAAGAATGCCTTTTGGGGATAGTTGGACAGTATGAGGGAATGTGTTCCAGAGGATGGGTGCTGCGTGTGAGAAATCCTGCAGTCTATCATGGGAAGAGGCAATGCAGGGAGAAACTAGACGCAGGTCACTGTTTGACCTTAGGGTGCGGGCTGGGGTGTATTTGGTGATTTAGTGAGGACAGGTAGTGCGGAGCAGAGTTAGTGAGAGCCTTGTAGGTCAGGGTAAGGATTTTAAATTAACAGGGTTATTCAGAGAGCGGTGAAAAGCAGGAGAATGACTGGAGAATGGAAAATTCTAGGTCAAAATAGCCAAACCAGAAAAATTCTCCTTCATTTCACTTTCCAAATCGGCTATTTTGACCTAGAATTTTCCAATTTGGAAAGTGAAATGAAGGAGAATTTTTCTGGTTTGGCTATTTTGACCTAGAATTTTCACTTCTCCAGTCATTCTGCCTTTCACCGCTCTGAATAACGCTGTAAATTTTGCAGTGGATGGAGCCAGTGAAGAGGCTCGCAGACCGTGTCGGGTGAGTTGAATAAGCCTGGCAGAGGCAATTAGGAAGAACTGTAGGGGGAGAGCGAGAGGCCACCTAGAAGATTGTTATAGTAGTCAAATCGGGAGATTACCAGGGCGTTAATGAGTTATTTGGTGGTGTTAGGGGTAAGAAATGGCCGAATTTTGGAAATATTACAGATGCGCCAACAAATTCCTTAGTGCTGTACAATGGGAGAGACAGAATGAAGAATATACATACACGTTACACACACACGCCCAGAACAGTAGGAGGGAGGACCCTGCTTGAGAGTTTACAATCTAAGTAGAGAGGGGTGACACAGTGGGTTAGGGTACCTGGAGTATGTGAAGATGGAGCAAGAAATGTACAGTGAGGGATCATGGAGGGAGCCAATAGGCTTCTCTAATGTGTTTCAAAAACTTCTAAAAGGACTGGAGAGTGGCAGGAGAAATAAAGAGACTTGATGAAGGCTAAAGCGTAACTCTGAGACAGTGAACCTGGATTATTGGCAAGATAGTGATGCCATCGACCGTGGTAGAGGAGTCAGGAGGTGGGGAGGCATTAGAGGGATGTTAGCTCAGTCTGCGACATGTTAATCAGTAGGTGGTGAGAGGACATCCAGGAGGAAATACCAGATAAACAGCTGCTGACTGGAAATGACAGGAGGAGAGAGATTATTATTGTCATTTATATAGCGCCAGCAGTTTCCGCAGTGCTTTACAATAACCAAAGAGAGCGAAATACATATAAACGGACATAATATGAAAACGAAGTGTAGAGGGCCCTGCTCATAGGCGCTTACAGTCTAGAGGGATTGGGGGTTGAGTAAGACCAGAGGAATTTTACTCAATAGCAGGATCATTAGTGCCAGTGGTTCGGGGAATGGTGGGGCCATAGAAGCGGCTTCAATCATGTGCGAGTAGATGAGCAGAGGGATGAGTTGCATCAGTGATGTGGTACACTAATCTGAAGATGGGTTTTGAGGGTTTTCTTGAAGGCCTGAAGATCAGGGGAGAGTTTGATAGGGCGAGACAAGTCATTCCACAGGACCAGAGCTGCCCTTGAGATGTCTTGGAGGTGAGAGTTGGCCGTGCGCGTGTAGACAGATGACAGGTGGAGATCACCCACTGAACGGAGTTGTCTAGATGGGACGTGCTTGCGGAGTAACGAAGATGTAGGGAGGGGTTGATCAGGGGTAGAGAGGTAGATCTGAGTATCATCCGAATAGAGGTGGTAATTAAAGCTGTTAATGATTTTGCCCAGAGAGGAGGTGTAGATGGGGAAAAGCAGAGGACAGAGCCTTGAGGTACACCAACTGATAAAGGGTTTGAAGAGGAGTCGTCGCCAGCAAATGACACTTAGGCCCCGTTCACACCTAAGTGTTTTAAAGCGCGTTTCTGCGTGCTATAAAATTCATGAACAGGGAAATCCCATGATTTCCTATGGGACCCTTTCACACCTGGCGTTTTAAGTGCGCAGGAACACACTTTAAAACGTCCTACGCCCAAAGAAGTACTGGAGCTTCTTTGGGGCGTACTAAAAAAAAAACAGCTGAGCGGTCAAGTAAGATGATAATAGAATAGTGGACATGGTATCTAGCAGTAAGGAGGTTATTGGTGAGGGCAGTTTCCGTGGGGTTTAGGGGATGAAAGCCTCATTGCAAGGGGCCAAGTAGGGAATTAGAGTACAGGGAGAGGTGGTTGAAAAACGAGTTTTTCCAACAGTTTAGAAGTAACCGGTAGCAGGGATAATTAATATTTAATATGTGGATAAATGCTGCTTGATCCAAGGAGAAATATGACCGCCATGCTGGGGTCAAGAAGGAATTTTTCCCAGTACACTGCATTTTGGCGAGGGCTACAGACTGTTTTTGTTTTTTTTCCTTCTTTTTGGACCAACAGCAGTAGATGTTATGTTAAAGACTGAACTCTATGGACACATGTCTTTTTTTTGGCCTATGTAACTATGTATAGAGAATTTTTTTTCTCCTTTTTTGGGCAGAGATGGAAAATGCGTGGGTTTGTTTTTTCCTTTGTTCGATCAACAGCAGTCACAGGGATGTGTGGAAGATTGAGCTTGATGGACACTAAGACCAGACGACAGAAAGATCCCTATAGATAAGTAATTGGGTAGAAACACAAACAAAAAAACTAACTCGAAATGCTATTATTCATATTATTCCAGTGAGTTGTACGAGTCACTTCACTCACCATGTTAGGCCTGATGACAGCGCTCACAGCAGGAGTCTGGGGTTCAGTTTGAAGATGAGCATTCCTTTTGAAGTGAGTGTCTGAAGGACCCAGGTAAACTGGTCCATGCCATGATCCAGTTCTTCATACTTGCTGTCAGAATCTGGTTTCAGGCATCCAGGGTCCATTATCCTGCTCTGTTGTCAGGATTGACCGGTACTCAAAATCTAACCCTAATAAATAGGTAGCCTAATAACCATCCTTATAATGACTGGGTTTTACTCCGCTAAAGTTGGATGAGCCAGAAGAGTGTCGAGTAAACGAGTTACGTCAAGGGTGCACGATATGAGGAGCCGGAGCCAAGATCAGGATTACTGACATCAGCAAAATCAGAACACAAAACCAGGTCACCAACAGGGCGTCTCGTGACTGACAGTACATAAATGAACAAAGTAATGCAGTGTCTATTAAAACAGCTGTCTGAGGAGACGACAGACACAGGATGAAGTCTGTGGATTGACAAAATGGGACCAGAGTTATTGCAGGAAGGTTCCCTGACAGTTATTAAGGGTTGCAACCCAAACCATGCTCATCACAATGCGGCAACCCATTGAGCTGCACAGATTCTTATGTATCTCAGGTAATATATAAAGATTGGTGTTAAAGGGAAATAACCAACAAAACCTTTGTCTATTTGCTGTCAGTTGTTTCATTTGTAAGATGTACATGTCCTGCTGCTGCGGTAACCGTATTCGTGTTTACGATCATGATGTCACTAGGGATGAGCTGTTCGGTTCGATCAGTTCGGAGTTCGATTCGAACTTTGGCCGTTCGCAAGTTCGCGAACTTCAAACTTTTTAGCGTGTTCGGTTCCAGTTCGCAAAATGTTTAAAAAAGTATAAAAAAATGCTTAAAAATCTAGAAATAAAGAGACTCTTTACTGCAGAATATTATAAGCAACGGTTTATTAGATATTGAATTAAAAACTAATGTGTACGTGCAAAGATTCTCACCTCTAAATGACCTGTGTTTTCAAACAGTGTAAACAACAGGTCTTTTTAGTCTGGTCTAATCAATTTGATACATTATATGTTTGTAGACTATACTGAGGGTGTGGTGTCTCCAGATGTATCACACAACACCTGTGCTTCTGAGAAGTGTTAATTTCTCTAGTAAATCTTCCTCTGATATGCTGCATTTCACCGCTGTGTGCTCGGCTCATTTTTACCGCTTTCGCTCATCATGTTTAAACACGATTTGAAGCCACATTTTATTAAATGACGCAGACATATTATATATCATTCTTTCCGGCCGACTCCGCAGATTCATAATATATCATTTTTATATGTATACGTCATGTCCTGCCTGTATATTATGACAAAAAATGCAATAAAAATTGAATTTTTAACCATCTGCAGTGTGTAAAGTGTTTTTTTTTTCACATTTTAGCACATGAGCGTTTGCGGTTATGTTTTCTATGGGGTGCGCTTGTACAAAAATTAGAAATGGGGACTTGTTACATTTTGTGGGGGGAATTATGTGATTTATAGCAAACGCACCCCATAGAAAAAAATCATTAGTGCAGCATCATTGTTCACATTATAATTGAAATGTGAACAATATTGCTGCATTAATAAAAATAACACACAAAAAAATACATGTCTTTTTTTTTTTACTTTATACCTGGTCATGTTGGGTATCATGCTCAGGCCTTTCGATTGACACCCTCCATGACCCCCTAGCGGCCACGGTTCTGGAGATATCGGGGTTCAAATGAACCCCCTATCTCCACCAGGGGATTCCGGGCAGCTAGGGGTTCCCCGGCTATCTGACGTCATCACGCTATGCGTGAGGACGTCAGGCAGTGAGGGGGGACCCGGGGGTGGAGCCGCCATCCAAGATGGCGGCCCCCACCGGAGCTAGGCCGCACTTCGGCACCGCAAAGCATCTCTATACACAGCCCCATCAGCATCTCTATACACAACCTCACAGCATCTCTATACACAGCCTCACAGCATCTCTATACACAACCCCATCAGCATCTCTATACACAAACAGCATCTCTATACACAACCCCATCAGCATCTCTATACACAGCATCTCTATACACAGATACACAGCATCTCTATACACAACCCCATCAGCATCTCTATACACAACCCCATCAGCATCGCTATACACAAACAGCATCTCTATACACAACCCCATCAGCATCTCTATACACAAACAGCATCTCTATACACAACCCCATCAGCATAATGGTATTATTGGCTATCAGATAAATGGTATTATTGGCTATCAGATATACGCAGAATCACATGAACCCTTTACAACTCTTGCATTGTGTCATCAGCCGTGGGAACTCTGTTTTGTGTTTATACCCTGAGTCCTTATGGCTCTCCTTCCCTGTATTATTGTCTCACCCCTCTTTAAAGTTATAACTTTCATATGTATCATTACTTTGACCTGGGTGACTTTGGCCCTCTTTCATTGTTGGCCTGCTATTTGTTATATGCCTGGTAACGTGACGCGCAATGTTTTCCTTGCATTTCTGTAATATGCCTTATTTTGAATAAACTTGAATATGCAAAAAAAAAAAAAAACCCCCATCAGCATCTCTATACACAAACAGCATCTCTATACACAACCCAATCAGCATCTCTATACACAAACAGCATCTCTATACACAACCTCACAGCATCTCTATACACAACCTCACAGCATCTCTATACACAGCCTCACAGCATCTCTATACACAACCCCATCAGCATCTCTATACACAAACAGCATCCCTATACACAACCCTATCAGCATCTCTATACACAAACAGTATCTCTATACACAACCCCATCAGCATCTCTATACACAAACAGCATCTCTATGCACAACCCATCAGCTTCTCTATACACAACCCCATCAGCATCTCTATACACAAACAGCATCTCTATACACAACCCGATCAGCATCTCTATATACAAACAGCATCTCTATACACAACCCCATCAGCATCTCTATACACAAACAGCATCTCTATACACAACCCCATCAGCATCTCTATACACGGCATCTCACAATGTCTGAGGACGCTGAAGTCAGAACGCCGCGGGACCCTGGACAGAGAGGTGAGTATGTCCGCTGGGGGTCCCACAAAGCTGATGACGTGTGGGACACGTCCTCCTCAGCATACAGCGGGAGTAACTGAGGACATGTCCCACACATCGTCAGCAGTGAAGGGGTTAAAAATGCATTTTTTAAAAAACTTTTTGTCCTTGTTTCCTGTCCCCCAGGGCACTGCCCGGACCCCCATACACCTTTTATGGCAAATATCTAGCATATATGCCCTCTTGGAGGGCACTCTAAAAATCAAATTTTGAGTCCCATTGACTTGCATTGAGTTCGAGTTCGAAATCGAACTTTTGAAAAGTTCGAGTTCGAATGCGAACCGAACTCGGGGGTGTTCGGCTCATCCCTAGTAGTCACTACCTTTTGGACATGGATAGAAATATCAGAGGATTTTTAAAGGGACGCTACCCCTTACATAAACTGTAACTAGATTACTTGTGCAATACAAACAAACACACCTTATAAAACAAATGCTGCTGTTTTTACTTTGCTTGAACATTGGGGTAAAGGCATCTGAGACCCCAGCATGTACCAGTCAGGAATTTCTATTGGTGGCAGGTCCAGAAATTGTAGAAAGGTCAGGACGTCATCTGGGCTTGTTACTTTATGTTATGTCCCAAAGGTGTGGCATGCAATTAGGTGTTGGATGTATCTCTGTGAGTATTGTCCAGTAACTTACACACAGGCCAGATGTCACAATTAACCAGGGAAGGTTTATTACTCACTCAGACAGTTCTCAGAAGGGTTCTGTACACAATCAGATTATTGTCTGTGCATTAATAACAGGACAGGTTTCCAGCATATACTCTGTGCCTAAACGCTTCCCTGCATGGCTGCTCTCTGCTACAGATCGAGATTGCCTCGCGCATCATGTATGGAACCAGGGGTGGACTGACCCATCGGGCACTGCCCGTGGGTCAGTAGGGGCCCGGTTTGGGGCGACACTGTGGGCTCCCACCGGTTTCCTCCGATGATCGTAGGGAGAAATTAAAATGCAACCAGCGGTGCACTCGGAAAACGCCGCGGTGGCGCCTGTGCCGCCCCCTCACGTGATGTGTCACGTGAGGGGCGGCGCCAGTGCAACGTGCCTGCTCCAGTTGACTGGGTTGCAGGCACGCTGCAGGCGCCACCGTGGCGGTTTCTTCTGGGGCAATATATATCCATGTGTGAGCTGCTGGGGGCAATATATATCCGTGTGTGAGCTGCACATTACTGTGGGTTTTATTGCTGTGGATTCTGATTCGCTCATACACACTGTACATTACTGTGAGTTTTATTGCTGTGGAGCTCTGTGATACTCTCGTACACACTGCACATTACTGTGGGTTTTATTGCTGTGGATTCTGTGATACGCTCATACACACAGCACATTCCAGTGAGGTTTATTTCTGTGGAGCTCTGTAATGTGCAGTGTGTCAGGATTGTACATTGTCTTTTAACCTCCCTGCCGGTATTCCGCGAGTGTGACTCGGGGTTAAATTTCACTACCGCGAACGGTAACCCCGAGCCACACTCGGGCTGGATGCATACTCACCTCCTCCTGGCTCCCTCGCTGTCCCCGCAGTGTGATCACGGTGAGCTGCTTCATGGAAGGCTCCCTGGGTGCAGGGGGGGGGGCGGGACTAGTAGCAAACTTAGAAAAATTGGATTCTACAGTGTAAAATGATAAGTGCAATGTTTATGAACGGCCACTAGGTGGCAGTACAGGATAAGAAATAGACCATACATCCTCTCACCCTTGTTTTCAAGACAGATTTCAGTGTTTTTTGTTGTATTTTATTGAATATCATTTATTTGCATTATTTTGGATAATTATTTTTGGGATAATAAATTATTATGTCGTGTTTCAAACTTTATCGGACACAGTGTATTTACTAATTTTTTTTTATTTATAAAGGATTTTACCAGTAAGGACTCTTGATTTCACAGATTTCAGTGCGTGGTTCCTAATTATTACAGGCTAACTATGTACAAAAACACCTTTCCTTTAAAAAAAATTTAGACGCTTTTAGACACGAAATGTTTAAAAAATTAGACCGCCAGGGAGGTTAAAGTGATGGTCAGTTTTCCACATTTTCCACAGGGACTTTGTGCTGTGCTGTGACTGTGCGAATATGTGCCGTGGCGCAGCCTCAGCTGCAATGAGTGGGTGATGGCTGTTGCAGCAGCGCGGTGGCCATCTGTAAGTATAGATTGGGCACAATGGATCCCCAATTCGCTGCTGGGTCCAAGTGGATTTTCAAAAAGGTTATTTTTAGGAGTTCAAAAATAAATTCTTTAGCACAATAATGTACATGTGGGTGTTGCGTTGTAGGTAGTGTTTTTTTATGGGTGTGGCCTCCTGTGGGTGTGGAACAAGGGGGGCCCCATGACCTCCTATTGCTCGGGGGCCCCATTACTTGTCAGTCCGCCCCTGTATGGAACGTTGGTAGCCCCAGTGGATCCAGATCTCTTTCTCCCCGATCACGTTCGTCTGTGACTTGCGTACTCGCCTCGCTTGCATAGTAGCCCAGGACACATCTTGGAATATTGATAATGGGGTGTCCCTCACAGAAAGTCAGAGATTTCCGCACAGCTTCCATTATCTGTTCCTTCAGCAAGAAAGTGAATCCTGCATATGATATCCCTTGGGTGGGCACCGGAAAGCAGGCTGGAGCCCAGAGTCCTGTGGACCCTATCCAACTTTATGGGTGAGATGGCAAGGCGCTGGAGCAAAGAATTGAAAAGAGATTGCGGGATGGAGTGTAAATCCTCTGGACCCTCCCATGTCCCCTGGAAGCCCTGTATCCTTAGGTTATTGTATCTGCCTCTATTACCATCTACCAGGACATACCTGAAAACGAGAGAAATCTCAATGTATCCTTCCTAGTAAAATACTTTATAAATAAATAAATCTACCTGGTGGTGCAGGGCCGTTAAATATTTAGATTGCTCATCCATCTTGGCATTGAGGTGCTTAATATGGGTATACAAGGCATCCCTATCTTCCTCCAGATCTTGTATCCTTCCCCCAATTTGTGTAACATCTGCGCTCACCTCTGCCAATTTAGTGCAAAAGGACTGTGCCAGCTGTGTGACCATGCAGATGAGGTCTGTCCTGTTTGGGAGCTGTTTAAGGAGATCCCTCACCTTTTGGGCACTGGGAGTCCGAGATGGTCAGGTTGGAGGGCTCACAATCTGTGTCTGAGCTCCCGGACACCATCTTTGCTTCGGCGCTAGGCCACGAGCGCTGCAGGCTGTCTAAGAAGTGGAGCTCCCTGATGGTCTGGGGGCGTTCTGGAGCTTTTTTTTTTTTAGCCCATGCCCCCTCTGGCACCTCCAATAGCATTTTGATCACCCAGGCCGTGAAGCTCAGCCGTCACACGCCCGTCGCGGTGGACCTCCAGACACGCCCCTGCAAATTTTTTTATTGCTTTCACGTCTTCTCACTTGAGACTGGAAGTACCACACCATCCTTCTCTTCCAGTCAATATCTGCTACATCTGTCTCGACCACTTTTGTATATATTTTCTCAGCCACTTTGTTTTATGATGAATTAAAATGACTATTGCACTTCCGCAAAGCAAAAGGCCAATATTATGTCTGGTCTATATCACTAGATAGGGAAGGACCAGCTGTGGAAAGCTTTCAATCTGAGCCAACTTCTATGTGATTCAAAATCCAAGGTCAATTTCTTTCCAAACAGGGTTTTTCAGAGAAAGGTGAAACCCAGGAGAAGAGAACGATCTAGTCCAAATAGCCGATTTGGAAAGTGAGATAAATGGGAGAATTTATCTGGTTTGGCTATTTTGACCTGGATTTTTCACTGCTCCAGTCATTCGCCTGAGTTTCACCTTTCTTTGAATAGACCTGATAGTATGATGTTACATAACCCATACGTTTCTGTAGCAACATTTTCTGACAAGGGTTTAGATGAGATGTTAATCAACATCCTTGGATTCCAGTTTCTGTCCAGGTATTGTCTTTGCTTCTGGGTTCTCGTCCAATCGAATTTTTGCCTTCTGTCTGTGCCCCCGCCTAAAAAAAGTATGGCAGGCCACAATATTTTGTTTGTCTCTGTCACTCATGTCTCCACTTGAGAGAGTGAGTACTTGAAGTATACGTTCTTTGTCTAGTTCTTCTATAGGTCCATCTCAAGTCCTTCCAAGTATACACCAGGTCCTGTGGGTAGTCTAAACTATCACATTTAAATGTATTACATTTTACATACAGCCCATCGAGAACACAGTTTGGGCTCATCCTATAACCTCCCATCCAGGTCCAGCACCTTACTTGCAATACCACAATACAAAAAGAAAGTGGCTCGATCCTCCTTCTCCTACAGAGCACCACAATTATGGAATAACCTCCCAGACGCCATCAAATCTTCCCCCAGTCTAAAGTCACTCAAGAGATCTCTATTAACATACATCAATACGGAATGCACCTGTAAACATGTAACATAGTGAATATATTTATTTTCTGTTAATCTGTATATTTGTGCAATTTTATTTAATATTTTACATTTTATTACTTTGTTTCTGTAATGACTAACATTTCAATGTTCTTGAACCCAGGACATACTTGAAAAGGAGAGAAATCTCAATGTATCCTTCCTGGTAAAATACTTTATAAATAAATAAATAAACATAAATCTAAACAGTAAGTACATTCAGTTGGTTCAGTCTTGAATCCAGGCATCACACACACACATACAATGCATCAGTAATCATGCTTTACCTACTGCTCATATTATCTTCATTGAGGTTCATTATTTATCAGATCGGTGCCATGCTTCATGAAAGATTAATGTGCATACTTACTGAGCGAAGAAAAATAATTAGTGGATGTTCATAATTTAATTGCACTTTTCCTCAAAATAGAGAAGCTGATTTTTAAATTCAGCTAATATCTTTTCAATTATAATTACTGCTTAGCAAATAACCACTGTGATCCTCAGGGGTGTATTAAGGCCAGACACTTCAGATTTTGCTGCCGCAATAAATATGAACATAATTAAAAAATAAAGGGAAATTCTAAGGTTAAAATGGGAGGGGTGGTGGAGGGGTTCCACCCGGTCTGATTTATCAAAATCCCATGATCTTACAAGCAAATCACTTTATACCTGGTTATAGGAAGTACAGTTGTGGCTCTTTTTTGTGCTAGCAACGCGAATGACAACAAGCGACATGGAGTCGCTTAGGGGGTTATTCAGAGAGCACCGAAATGTCGCAGACATTTCGATGCGCTCTCGTTCAGCGCACTTCCGGGAATCAAAGTTCCCCACCCTGCGGTGAATTCAGCATTCACCGCAAAGTTCGCGCAGTGCAGGGAAAACCTGCCGAACACCCGCAAAAAAACACGCTGAACACGTTGAAAAAAGCCACCGAGCTGCCGATCACAGCGCAGACCAGCCTCTGGAAAAAGCCAACAAGCTGCCAAAAGGGGTAAAAAAAAAAAAAACCACGCTTGAAGGTGTCAAAATTGAAACGTTGTTTGCCAAAAAAACTACTGAACGAAAATGTCTGGAATGTACATCTAAGATCCTATGAAAGATAATAAAAAGGTCTATTACAGAAAAAAAAGAAAACACTTAAAAGAAAATTGCCGAAAAAATCCTAAAAAAACTAAATCTATACATCAAGAGACTTTTTACTGCAGATTAAAATAATAAACGGTTTATTACATATTGAATAAAAACAGGAGTGCTTTTAACATTGAAGCCTATGGGATTCGCCTGAATAAACCTGACGAATGATAACACCGAACATCAGGGCATTTTGGCAACTTTTCACTGCTGTTCGGTGTCTCTGAATAGATTAACCATTGGTTCTCTATGGGGGATTTCACTGCCTTCGAACAGGCACCGTAGTTGCTGGCAATTCGCCAATATTTGGCAAACTGCCTGCTCTCTGAATAGCCCCGAAATGTCACCGAAAGGGGGAAATTCCCTGTTCGTTGACATTTTGGGACCAGATCGGCGCTCCCTGCATAACCCCTTTAGCTTTTGCTTGTCTATACTTTGTACAGGACGCACAATATAGAATAGCAAGAAGTGCAGTAGCGATTGCTTTTCATTCCGCAGTAATCACTGAGCCTCCTTATACTGCACTTAACTGAATACAGCCCATTTCTGGGAATTTTATTGCTTTGCAGGTCTATTATACATCCACAGACCTCAAATATATTGGACCTAGAAACAAAGGACATTAGGGAAAGAAATATACTGCTTTACTCCAATCTGCTGCCCTGTGGTCAAGTCCGGTTGGCCAATGTAACAATGCACCCCTGGTAGTCTTAATAACCGTGAATCGGACTGGCAGAAAACCCATTGATAGAGTTTAAACTTTGTAACGTGATATGTGATACTCGTTCTATTTTTAAAAGTCTATTGATCAAAGGAACTTCAATTAATGTCCCACGAGGAGAATAAAATTCCTCGTAGTTCACGTAATTGCAGATTCTTCCTGGATCAAAGCACTAATGGCTTGGCCTGTATGGCACACCCCAGACTATCTTTCCTTCCTGAGATGAGGTCTTATATTAGGCATATCTAGCAACTAATCACATCACAAAGGGCTGAGAATTCCTGTCTGAGTGCACTTACAGTAAACAAGCCTTACCTCAGATAATGGCAGATTGCTTTTAACGCTGTCCTTGGCTTTACCAGCTCTGTATTGACAGGAGAAGAAAGCATATCAATTTGCTTAAAAACATAAACATTTTATAATGCTGTGACACTCGCAAACATTGTATTTTCGTATCTGTAGATAGAATATAAAACAATTACCATAGACACTCGAGTATAGTGCGACCCGAATATAACGCGATGGATAGAGATTTATTATGGAAATTAGAGAATACTCAAGACTCGAATATAACACGAGCAAAATTTTACTGTACCGGTAAACAATTAAGATCCTTCCAGGTTCTCTTAACACAGTCAGGCTCCCCCTCAGGCCAGGGTGCTCTGCTCTAGAATGATTGCAGTTGTTACTAAGTATGAAGACGCCGGCCACCCATCTTTACTAGTGATTAGATGGCCGGCGGAGGCGAGCGAGGTGAAAGATTGGCTTAAACCGAGCGTGCCCTCTGGCCGTGATGGATCCCACATTTCCTGAATCCGGGAGTACCTGAAGTGTTTGCAAGCATCAGGGAGACAGCAGTCACTTCAGCGAGACTACCGGAACTTCCTGGGGACTTGGGATCCAGAGCAAGGCAAGTTTCTTTTTACACGTGCTGCAGATGTCTCGAATATAACACAACCCCTCCAATTTTAAGGTAAATTTTTGTCACCAAAATCTAGCGGTATACGCGAGTATCTACAGTACATGCCTAGGCAAATCAGAGATGCGCTTGTCCATATAGATCGTTTTCAGCACTTTCCCCATACATAGCAGAGTAAATTTTGCATGTACATATGAATAAAACCAAGATAATGCTTCCCTAGATACCTTTGTCTAGTATTAAGACCCCATGGGCTGTGTAATATTTCCTCTTTTATTAATAAAAATGGTGTTTGTATTGTTATTTGTTTTATAAAACATAACAAGAAAAAAAGGTGTCATCTGCGCTCATTCCTATAGCTCCATGTGAAACAAAACAAAATCAGAGGCTTTGGTTTACTTGAATGGCCATTGAAGTGTAAACCCCATCAAAGCACCTCTGGTAAGGTGAGTCCTACCTAATGAAACCAAGAGCTACTCCTCTGAGCAACCGCACACTCTCATGCTGCTTTTCAGCTAAGAGACAAAATGGTGGGTCTTATTTATTTTGTTATATAATCGATTGCCACATTACTATGGCTAGGGCCCTTCTATCATATGTAGGCCCCTCGCCATGCTTTCAGGAGAGGTGGGGGCTGAAGACGCAGGGGTCGCCGCCATTTTGTCCCGCTGGTGAGCCGGAGGAGCGTCTTGGACCGGCACCAGAAACTGCCGTATGGAGCCCGATCTCTGATCCTCGGCGGCCTCTGAGGGGCCGGGGGTGAGTGGCAGCTTGCCCATCGTAAGTTAGACGGGGTGCAGAGGGAGAAGAGCGGGCTGTTTCGGCAGAGCTCCGGGTTCAAGCGGCCATCATCCTCAGTGTGCAGGCCACGCCCCCCTCGTCATGCTTTCAACCATCCTCCTTATACCATATTTATTCACACACAGATACACTATGACCCCCTGGTCTTCCCACCTCCCCCCAGATAGACACAACTGACCCCTATCGTCCCTAGATAAACAACTCTCCATTGATAGACATTCCCTTTCCCCCAGATAGAGAGGTGGTGGTGACTGACACTTTACCATACGGAGGGTGTCAGCAATGGCATGCCCCCCTCCAAAGTGCAGGACCCAGGACGTGCACCCTGCTTGCTCCACCCAAAGGGCAGATATGGCCATGGCACTGCTATGGCATACAGAGTATTTTTAAGGTTTTATTGTCACTTCAAATTTTGCTCTTGACAGGCCATAAATAGACCCATATTTCCATTATAGTAATGGTAGACCTTCCTCTAATAAACCTCACGTTTTAAGAGATATGGATGAGCAAGTCTTTGGAAATGGCCTCAGACCTTGCCAAGGACAATCGTTACCAACTCCAGTCGTTGTGTTTTACAGGGATTATATACCTTTTACCCTGGTCGTTTACATAATAACAAAAAATTTGGATTGTAATTACTGGCACAAACCCACTCTAGGTTAAAAAGGGTGAGAAAAACACATATGCTCTACCAAGTCAGCCATATTGTTTTGATGAATGACTGCAGTGCCTGCCAATGGCCAGGGGATGGCAGTGTGCACACACATACTACCCATACATGCTATGGCAAGTCCTCCTTTTTAAGTATCAGGTTCTGTAACTCCCTAGGCCTCTGCCAAAAAAAAGTGAACAAGACCAAGGGTTGGGGCATAAATACTGCCTAAGCGTTTACTCGTAAAATTATTATAGTTAATTGTAGAGTAAAACAGTTTGTCCGGTTAAAAAAAAAAGTTCTAGTGAACAAATTTTGTGAAAAAGTGAAAATCCTGTCAAAAAGTGTAATATACCCATATGTGCAAGGCTGGAAAAAAAAAACATCAGTCACTTAACCCGAGTGACATAAAACAAAAGTATATAAAAGTAAATTGTACGTTTTCTATACAAACTATGCCAGTATAGAAGAACTAAACAGCTATAAAGCAAAGTGAAGCAGTGGCGTTCCACTGAATATCGTGACTGGGACTGGGCGTGTCATGGTGCTGAGCCAGAGGAGAGCTTCATGAGGAAATGTGATCCTGTTTCTCCATTGCGAACCAGTGCTCATACATCTGGATTTTGGATTATTCTTTAAGAGATGAATTTGAAAGAATGGAAAGAAAACTGCAAACTTAAGGACAAAATAGCATTTTTTTTCCCTTTCAGCTCAACTATTTTAACATAAAATTTGCTATTCCCTTCTAAGTTGCCATCAATTTACTGTGTGTTTGTTGTTCATATACAAATCGCCGCAAGGACCTAGATTAGAAAAGATGACTTTAGCAGAGGAGTTACCAGACTTTTTCCCATTCATTACTAGATACCTATACTCTTAGGCTGGGGTCAGACGAGCGTAGTGTTCACGTCCGTGATGGCGCCTAAAAGTACGTCCGTGATAGCATGACAGAAAGCCCATCGGAGCCCGTTACATGAAGTACGTCCGCACTGAACTGCGGACGCACAACGGCCGCGGCCCACGGAGGCAAGGCAGGCAAGAACATACAACCCCTAGAACAGCTGCACAAAGTGCGCTGCGTCCGCAACGTCTGCATAGCTTTGTGTGTGAGTGATGGGACGTGGTCAGACGGACTGCATTTATACGTCCAGCATTTTTGACAGACAAAATGGTTTTGCTTTTTATTTTATTTTCTCTCCTACATCCGTCAAAATATACGTCAGTGAATAAACGGACTGTGTGGCCACTACTGCGTCTTCCGTACTGACGTAGGTCCGTGTGCACAGACGTACAGTCCGTAGAAATCACGCTCGTCTGACCCTAGCCTTATGTAGCATGTTGTTTAGTACAGGAATAGTGTTGCTCTAATCACGGCCGTAGCTGCTATAAAAACCTGGCAGGAGGTTCGTTGCAGGTTTTCGAATTCAGGATTTTTCTGACACATACACCTCTGACATATCACATACCCCCGAGACCCCATATCAGCCCTATACACCCCTCAGATACCACGTTAGATCCCCTATATCTTTTAACCCCTTAACGCCAGGCGGGTGTCGACTGGCAGGAGGGTTTAACGCCAGCGGGGCGTACTAGTAGTAGCGGGAGTTCAGGCAGTCTCACAGCAGTCAACAGCGCGGCCGGCTACAGGGAGGGGCTGAGGCGACCCATAGAAGTCAATAGGGCTTATTAGTACACCCCGCTGCAGGAAAGGGTTAAGAAGCCAGGTCATCCCCAATACACATGTCAGCCACCATGTCAGTCTAAATACAGCCTTCAGCCCCCTCGAGAGTACTCATACACCTCTCACACCACATTTCGGTCCCCAAACACCCCTAAGGCTCCATGTCATTCACCATACACTCTCTTGGATCCATGGCAGTCCCCTTTCACACCTCATGTTGGCTCCCTTTTTCCTCCCATACCCAACGCTAGTCTGCGTTCACAAGGCAGGCCCCTTGTCTGTCCTCTCACCCCAGACCCTTTATTAGCCCCCAATCAACCCTAAGACCGTATTTCAGTCCATTTTAAACCCCCTCCCCAGACCCCTGGCTATTTCCCTTTAGTGAAACATATCGCATGATATTTCCCAAAGTTATATTTTTGGTTCACAAATACAAAAAAAAAATCAATTATTTACAGCAATAAGAAACAACAAAATCGCCCGACTACGGACAACGCCAACGGCAGCTGAGAGTCGTCCATCAGAAGCGTCTGTGGACGACCCACAGACAGGCCAGCACATGGAAAAAACTAAGAACCCTACTGTGGGGGTGGGGGGGGACCCAGTTTAGGGGGGGGAGCTGCATTTTGTAGGATCAGTCAGACAACTTAAACGATATTGGATGGTCGCGGCCTTGCCAGTGGACGGCCAGCCTTATTCTGTGATACTGCAATAGGGGGGGGGGGGATAGAAACTACAGGGCATGGGAGAGCATGTCAAGGGTCTTGGAAATTTGTAAACACCATCCACAAACACTGAAATCATTACAACAACTCAAGATAGAAAGCAGGGACATATCTGATAGGACAGCTAATGACGTGCCAAAATGATTTTACAGATAGACACAAACCAGAGTAAATACTTTGGCATCTGCTGTATCGTATCCAGATTTTGAGGCAAGGCAGAAACAGGCGAGTACAACAATCCCAACATACTGCTGCACACACCCTGTGAATCTTACACCTCTGTGTCATATAGTGGAAACTAGGAGGACTAGGAAAATTCCAAGTTTTAAGTGCCAATGGAATGAGTAAGGCACTTTGTGGAATGACAAAATGATTATCTGTGGAACGTCTTAAAAAGATGGAGCGGTTTCCTGAAGGTACGATCCACTAAAGGGGTTATTCAGTAACCAGCATTCTTTCACTGAACGAAGGGTGGATAAAGTTCTGCAAATTTAGGGAAATTACAGTGGATCAAGAGCAGCGAAACTAATGAATTATTTATTTAGGGAACTTCCACCGTAGTTTGCCATAGTTTCTGCCAAAGTTATTTAGAGTAGATTTCACTGTAGTTTGAGTCGAAGTAGTCCAGCTTTGACTTTGTTTACGGTGCCGTTTCTATCAGAGTTCGATGGAGATCACCTGCCAGGATTCCATACAGCCTGACAGCAGAACGGACATGGGAAGTGGCCCATGAGGAACATGCTGTACAGTGCCACGGATTGACTCTAGGACACATTTTCCAATGACAGTGAGGGACATTCTGAGCAGCATGTCCTTCACTGGTTCAACACGCAATTTGACCGAGCATGTCGCTCACTGGTGCTGTGAAGAATGTCCCTCACGACCCACCTGTCTAACAATTTTCAATTGGGATAGTCCACAAAAATATCCATCTGTTCCATTTACCATTGAGAGACCTGCCAAGTGAAGAGGCCCTTAATACGTAATTTTCTGCGAAAATGCAATGGGCTAAGAGACGCACTACACTTGTATAAAACCATGCGGAGGACAAATCAGGTGACAACGGAACCCTCAAATGACCCCCTCTGAAAAGGCATAGAAAGATATTTTATACTCCCACAAATCCGGCTGGGTGGAGTAGAGGTAATGTCACCGCTCTGCATGGAGAGAGCCTGTGGAGTCATGGGTTCAATCCCAGCGAGCAACCTCACCAGTAAGTGTCCTTGGCAAGACACCTAACGGTACATACTCGCCACCCAGGACATACTTGAAAACGAGAGAAATCTCAATGTATCCTTCCTGGTAAAATCCTTTCACAAAAAAAAATAGAAATGCATGCTCTCCATTTGAACAGTAATTAAATGGGAAGCGCATATACAGGAGGAACCACTGGAGTATGAGTAGTCAAAAAGGACAAAGTATTTGTCATGAATATATGGGGCCTTTCTGGAGCATTTCTCAGCCTGGCTCCCTCACGTTTTCTCCTCTGATATTCCACCTCTCATCCTTGGAGATTTTAACATTCCCATTGACTCCCTGACCAATCCCCTTACCTCCAAATTCCTTTCTATCACCTCTAGCTTGGGCCTCACACAGTTGGCTCTCCTACCCACCAAACTGGCAACACCTTGGATCCTATTTTCTCTAAACCCTGCACAGTTTCCAACTTTTCTAACACACCTCTCCCCCTTTATGATCACCACCTCCTTTCCTGTAACCTTCTCTTGCCACCTACTCAGCCTCCCGCTTCCAACCCCCAGTCCTCTCCTACCCCGGAGGCACCTTGGTGCCTTGAATCCTAAGCTACTCTCCACCGCTATCCATCTTCTTCTCCTTCCAATCTCTACATCCAACTGCACTGACAAAGCCACTGATCTCTACAACTCCGTCCTTTCCTCATCACTTGAGGATGAGGATCTCGATCCACTTCTCTCCGTGCTAAATGTAGGCCGAACCGTCAACAGTGGCACACCAAATACACAAGATATATTCGGCGGTTCTCCAGGGTGGCTGAACATGGCTGGAGGAAGTCTCGCACTCCAGCTGACTTCCTACATTACAAACTCATGCTCCGCTCACATTCCAAGATGACAGCAAGGACTGCGCTGCAGCACGGAGGATGCCTGGAAACCTCTTCATCAATTACTGCATAATTACGAGAGGGTATAAGAACATGGGCATAAATTGTGTGTGTATTATATGGACTTTTCCTTGAAAAAGTCATTTTATATGACGAAACGCGTCGGAATTGTGACGGTCCATTATATTTTACCTGAATTTTATTAAAGCCAGTATTTCGATATAAAGCTCCTGGTAACTTTGTCTGCTGCATCGTCCTCTGGGGTCCTTTCCTTTGCCCGGGTCAGCTTCACCAGATCCAGTGATTCCAGTACCTTCAAGAAGGCGGAATGTATACTGATATGAACATAAAAACTTTTACATCTTGTGAGCAGTTTTTATAGCAGGGGTATTTGTTAGCCATCTGTATCTGCAATATTACCCTATGTTTATCTATTTTTGTTCATATAGAGAGTGACCCCCTGTAATATTTGCTTTTTTGATTTCCAGGTTTTAAGGCTGATTTAACGTGTAAGGCAAATCTACCCTGGAATCTGGTTTGTTTTAACATGCTGGTACTGGGATGACATATCAATGGACAAGAAATGTCAACCGGAGTCACCAGAGAATGACAAGATTGTGCAACACAATGCGTTCACCTGTTATCATTGTCATTAAACCATTGTTGCAATGTGTTATGTGTAAACTGTGAAGATTCGCTGATACCGGAGATACAGTTAGTTATATATCTGCTGGTATTTCACTAAGTGCTCAGGGGGTGATCGGGTTGTATGTTAGGTAGTGGGTCTTCTGACTGAATGTTGCTTCCAGTCATGTTGTTTTCTGTTTCCGCACGTGACACATCTGCCTTATGAAACCACAGTGTTGGAAGTGCCTACAAATGCTTTGTAAACCTGATATATGAATGCATACAAGGTATCAGTAACATCTCAGGGCAGTTCCCTGAAGCTCAGCACGAGGTTATGCTGTAGGAATTTGTGAATCTGCCCAGCCCCTCCCTGCACTCTCATGGCTGCTGGTCACAGGATCTAGCAGCCGCCAAACCACATGCAGGAAGAACAGTGACTCATACACATGGGTATCATTATCACCAACAAAAACTACAAGGGGGCCTGCTATACTAAAAACGTACTGCAAAATGCACTCAGACTCACTGTCTGCTCTGCTAACGCTGCCCTACATACTGCGCACCACTCTGTGAGCTACTAACACCGCACTATAAACCGTACTCACACTCAAAGACAGCTCTACTAACACCACGCTACAGTGTGCACTCACTCAGAGACAGCTCTACTAACACCACGCTACAGTGTGCACTCACACTCAGAGACAGCTCTACTAACAGCACGCTACAGTGTGCACTCACACTCAGAGACAGCTCTACTAACACCGCGCTACAGTGTGCACTCACACTCAGAGACAGCTCTACTAATACCACGCTACAATTAAGCGACAGCTAAAAGCTGATGATAAATGATTCCACTTTTGCAGAATTATAGCACCCTCTAAACACCCCAATAAATCAGATACACACCTCTCATCCCGCGGCGAGAACAGTGGCCCAATCTGCCGCTTCTCCTGGCCACCAGCAGAGTAATGCTGGGAAAAATAGTCCCTAGTCTCCCGCCGTGATCACTCTGTGTCACTGTGCGATCTCGCCAGAGTGAGATCGCGCAGGACTTGCAGCCCGACAGTGCAACATTAACACTGTCCTTCAAATAGAGATGGTGCAACTTTCATCCACTTAAGTTGTACAGAAATGGCAAAAAAGGAAACAGCTGTGCTCATTCATTGCTGTGTCCCCAATGGGTAGCTCCTCTATGTGTATATATATATATATATATAAATTCGATAGGCCGTGTTAGCCCAGATGCCAAAATCACAAGTATAGCAGTAGTGATACCTTTTTTATTGGACTAACGTTACATTTAAAAGACAAGCTTTCGAAAGGATTCCTCTCTTCGTCAGGTCTGGAAGCTATACTGATCAGTTCCTAAAATTGAACATTAGGACATTAAGTGTCACATGGGTGGGGGGATTTAGATGTCGTAAAAAGTGGGAGTCAAATGGTATGTTCAAAATAGGAAAATAAACGCATGAGGGATCTTGGGCTCATTATAAAACAACAGAGATAAGATAATACAACTTGAATGAGGAAAAAGAAAAAAAACAAAAACACAAAACAGTGAAGGCTGAAAGAGACATGAAAAACCCCAAAAAAAAGAAACCAAGAAGAAACAAAGCATCAGACAGAATTTTGAATGTTATGTGACGTTATGATAATGGATTAAAAACCCAGAATCCACATTGAGTCCAGCATTTATAGTGTTAAAATATGTGATCATTTTCATTTCATATGTTTTGCATTCACGGTGGTTATCATAAATGTTACATTTTCAAGATGGACACCAGTGGTAAGTGGTATCTCTCAGGGGCCTGTTATAGGACCAATTCTATTAAATTTATTTATAATTGACACAGGACATACTTGAAAACGAGAGAAATCTCAATGTATCCTTCCTAGTAAAATACTTTTTTTTTTTGAGAAAGGATTTTACCAGGAAGGATACATCAAGATTTCTCTCGTTTTCAGGTATGTCCTGGGTGGCAAGGATGTACTGTTAGGTGTCTTGCCCAAGGACACTTACTGGAGAGGTGCTCTTGCTGGGATTGAACCCATGTCTTCACAGGCTCTCTCCACGCAGAGCAGTGATGTTACCTCTACTCCACCCAGCTGGTACTTTCTCAAAAAAGAAAAAAAAAAGCATTGAAAAGTCATGTATCAGTGTTTGCAGATGTCTCAAAACTAGGAAAAGAACCACCGAACACCTCCCATAAACCGCTGAGTGCACCTGACAAACCGCTGAATGCCACGATAAACTGCCAAACAGAACGCCGAACACACCCACAGTCCGCTGAACGCAACAGGCGATCTGCTGAACAGACCGCCAAACACCTCTGATCAGTCACAGACTAAATATCTTGGCTGGTTGAACATGCGCTGATGTAATTTTTTGATCCCAAGAGACCACATCTCTCGGTTGTCTGTCCAGCTGGGGGTGGTGGGGCACAAGTATCCTTTTTAATAATTAGGTGTATTTGAAAAATATAAAATGCTGAATAAATAACTTACTCGTGTTTAAGGTCAATTGAGAGACTGAGAATTGCAGTAAGAAACGGGCACGGAACAATGACCAACAGAGCAGTGATGGGCGCCCTGCTAAGAGGCCCCAAAAATAGATCAATACCACCTCCAGCCGCTATCACCCTCAGCCAACAGCGGATAAATGTAAATGGTGTATGGGAGGAGGTGTTGGGTATACATGGGTAGATTTATGTGGAGTAGGGTTTATAGCTTTTATTGCCTGGCTGAGGATGATGGGCGTTTAAGTTTGCAGACCCTGGAAGGCAGTAATACCCTACCCGTAAGTCTCCCCTACTTCTCCCGATTGCTATATATCCCATAACCAAACCAAACCTTCAGCACCTGTGACTATTATTATTCTGGGGGAGTTCTTAATTTGACTGTATTAAGGCAATTGAATAAATAAATAAGACAATCCCACAAATGCCGCTAACCCTTTCCATTTCTTTTCTGTTTCAGGTTGGACTTTGGATTCCATTACATATTACTATGTATATATGTTTTAGGTTTGTTAGAATCAATAGTATTGTTTTACTCTACATAAAGTGTCTGAAAGATGCTTTTGGGAAACTGGGAAAACTATCTACACAAGAAGCACGCATAATTGAAGCTTTGAATACACCGAGGGGGTTATTCAGAGAGCCCCGAAATGTTGCCGACATTTCGGTGCTCTCTCGTTCCCCACACTTCCCTGCACTTCGGGGAATCAAAGTTCCCCACCCTGTGGTGAATTCAGCAAAATTGAAACGCTGTTTGCAAAAATACTACTCCACGAAAATGCCTGGAATTGACATATAAGGTCCTATGAATGATAATAAAAAGGTCTGTTACAGAAAAAAGAAAAAGTGTTTTTAAAAAAAAAACAGGAAAAAAAATTTGCTGAAAAAATCCCGAAAAATGCCTAAAAGATCCAAGAAAAAAAAAAGAATAAATAAAGAGACTTTTACTGCAGATTAAAATAAACGGTTTATTAGATATTGTATAAAAACGGGAACCTTTTTAACATTGAACCTTATGGGGTTCGTCTGAATAAACCTGCCGAATGAAAGCACCGAACAGCAGGGAACTTCGGCAACTTTTCACTGCTGTTCGGTGTTCACTGAATAGATTCACCACCATCAAAGAGGCACTGTACTTGCTGGCAGTTTGCCAAAATTTGGCGAACTGCCTGCTCTCTGAATAGCTGAATGGCCCCGAAATTGCACCGTACGGGGAAATTCCATGTTTGGTGACATTTCGGGGCCAGATCGGCTCTCTGTGAGTTACCCCTCAAGAGAAAAAGAACATTGTCCAATATGAGTGGTATTCTTCAAGGAGCATCATAAAAAAATTACCACTCTCGCTAATCCGCAATCATGAGAGGGTGACAAATTTTTTTTTCTCTTAGGCCCCGTTCACACCAAGACGTTTTTCAAACGTGTGCAATACGCGCGTTTTGTTTACGTGCGTTTCGCGCATACGAAAAACCATTGCAGCGTTCGTGGCTATGTCTATGGCTGCGAACAAGCTGCTATACGCACTGTGGCAGATTAGATCTGTATTTCTATCTATATAAGGGTCTGCCTGTATTATTTATTATTTATTTATTTATTTATAAAGGATTTTACCAGGAAGGATACATTGAGATTTCTCTCGTTTTCAAGTATGTCCTGGGTTCAAGAACATTGAAGTGTTACAGTTACAGAAATACAAAGTAATACAATGCAAGATATTAAAAAAAAAACACAAATATACAGATTAACAGAAAAATATATAGGAAATAGTATATATATGTGTCTATCTGCCTGTTTATACATATCTCCTCCATATAGAGTTATATTCATATTTGTGTCTGACCATTTTGATTACATTTCAGTTGTTGAGGAAGACCTGCTAAAATGGTTAGCTTTCTCCCCTGGGGGGAGGATATAACACGTAGCTGTAAAAAGGGAATTTCTTTTGTACACTGACATAGTAAATCACACCTTGGGAGCCAGACCGGCACCAAGAGCTAGACCCTATCTTCAAAGACAGGAAGCACATCCTTGATCTCTTAGGGGGGTCTGGGGGGAAGAGGGACACCTTTGGGCAATTAAAGATTAATTGACATGCGCTGTAGCAAAGGGGACTCTGGGAAATGTAGTGCAGGACACTGGGCCATTTGGGGGTGGGCTGGAAGGATCAGAAAGTGTATAAATTCTGAAAACTGGCCATGTGCTGGGGCTGATCACTTGGGGTACCTTCGAAAGAGGACTGATCTGTCCATGCTCTATCTCCAGGCTCCAGGAGACCATTGATGCTAGCTTAATGAATAGCTCTTCGTAAGTAATGCTCTATGGTTCACCCTTTTTCTTTTATTTGCTGGGTAGTGTGTAATTAATTGATTTATTCTAGTTATAATTTTTTCTGTAACAAAGCACTGTGATTTTTCTATCATAAATAAACAAAAAGTATTTAAGTTTTGACTCTGGCTGATGAAATCCATGCTAACTAAGAGATTGGGAGTATTGCTATTTGCTTTAAGCTCGGTTATATATAAGAAATTGCGAGTTGCGGTCGTCAGGAGACAGTGCGGTTGTTTAAGCCCTGTGTCTCCAGTCGCGACGCGCGTGGTGTCCATGAGGACTGGTGGCAGCGTTACTAATAGAATAGGAAAAATAGACTGCAGGGATTGTGGGAGACGTAGTTAGTACACGCTTCAGGAGAAGACTTGCGTTGCAATCCTCGGATCAGTATATCGTGCTCTATGTGCCTGTTGTGACAGAAAGTGTGGCCGGGACGGGTAGATAAGCGCGCGTAATTATCTGGGTCTAGGATAGATAGATAGTGAGCGGCTTAACCCGGCGTCTTTGCACAGCATCGCGCGTAGTGGGTCGTGACACGCACCATAGACGCTCCCATACTTCTTTGTGCGTCGAACGTGTTAAAGCGTGTTCCTGCGCGCTTTAAAACGCTTAGGTGTGAACGGGTCCCATAGGAAACCATGGGATTTCCCCGTTCATGCGTTTTAAAATGCGCAGGAACGTGCTTTAAAACGTCTAGGTGTGAATAGGGCCTTAAAGTCGATCAACAATCAGCAGTAGAGGAAAACTCTCTGGAAAACATGGGATCCATTGGATTCTGCTGACTCGTTAGAGTAAGATCTCTTAATTATCATCTCATGGATTTCTTTTAGGGTGGACTCTGAGGAACTATTTGGTCATCTTGTCCACCTAGCAAAAGCGTGCCAAGCAAGAGCACGTGGTGCATTGATCACCAGAGGATCGGGGAGAAATAATTCTCTTTCGCTTCTGTTTTAATGTGATTTCACATCCTCAAAGTGATATTGCCACATCGCAGTATTTTTTGAGGACCTTTTCATCGGAATAAGCGCTGCGGAATATGCTGGCGCTTTATAAATAACGAATAATAATAATAATAAAGTGACTTTATTCATTATTCTCACAATATGTTGGTACAATACATATAATTGATTATTATTAATTATTGTTATTATTTTTACATTATGGCCCCTGGCCTTTTGCACCTTCTATACAAAATAAAGACCTTGTAAAAAATACACCAATGTTCTGCAAATGCAGAGCGGAAATGCCTTAACCAAACCCTTGTTTGCTTATTTTGGTAAAACGAAAAACAGTAATAGTACATCCTGTCTAGACAACTTCGGTCGGCAGGCGATCTCCACCTGTCATCTGTCTATACCTGCACAGCCAACTCTCGCCTCCAAGACTTCAAGGGCTGCACCAGTCCTGTGGAATGACTTGCCTCGCCCTATCAAACTCTCCCCTGACCTTCAGGCTTCAAGAAATCCCTCAAAACCCTTCTCTTCAGAGTAGCGTACCACATCACTGATGCAACTCATCCCTCTGCTCACCTACTCACACATGATTGAAGCCGCTTTTATGGCCCCACCATTCCCGAACCACTGGCACTAATGATCCTGACATCCAGTAAAATTCCCTTTGTCTTCCTCAACCCCAATCCCTCTAGACTGTAAGCTCCTATGAGCAGGGCCCTATATACCTAACGTTTCCATCCTATGTCCGTTTATCTGTATCTTGTTCCCTTTGGTTATTGTACAGCTCTACGGAAACTGTTGGTGCTATAGAAATGATGATAATAATAGTGTCTGGTACAGATCTTGTATCAATTTATTAACCTCTGTACCACACTGCGGAATATGTTGGTATAATACCAATAAATTAATAATAATACATAACAGTCTGGTGGCAAATTACTTTAGATCAGGGGTATGAACCATACACCCTGCAACTACGTCCGCTGCATTTACCATACTGGCACAGAGTTAAGGGAGTTGGAGTCCATTAATATCTTACTGCACTACAACATTTCTGGTTTAGGTTTTATTTAATTCTCACCTCCTTCATTCCACCTTTTGTTCTCCATTTGTGACCCATAGCTCTCTCCTCAACAGATCATTAAAGTTGCTCCATTCACCCCCATGTGTTTTCAGTTACTGAATTACATGATTTTTTTTACTTGATCACTCCCTCCTGCGATTTTTAAAATATCATTCTGTTCTTTTACATTCACACCCTTACCCGTCTACCAGCAATGTTTTCTCTAAACGACTCCCAAGTGCCCTTCTGTCTCTTTAAATCATTCATAAATAATCTGTCTCAACACTATTTAATTTCTAGCCCTTTCACTGCTGAAGACGTGTGGGGCACGTCCTCAATGATGCACGTTGCATGCTGAGGACGTGCTCCACACGTCATCAGCTGTGCGGGACCCCCGGCGGAGATACTCACCTCTCTGTCCGGGGTCCCGCTGTGTTCAGACGCTGAAGTCAAGCTCCTCCCGGCATAAATGACGTCATCGCGCTTGGCGCGATGACGTCATTTCCAGGCGACCCCCCGGCAATGCCGGGAGATTGCCTGGAAGGGAGGGGGGTGATCCGTTCGGATCCCTCTCCCTCCCGATCGGAAAGGAGCAGCGCCAAAAGCCAGGCACCGCTTAAAAGGGGAGAGTCTCCCCTTTTAAGCGGTGCCTGGCTTTAACCCCTCAAGCGCCGTGTTGCACTTCAGCGCCTTGCGGCGCTGAAGTGCAGCCTAGCTCCGGTGGGGGCCGGCATCTTGGATGGCGGCTCCACCCCCGGGTCTCCCCTCGCTGCCTGATGTCATCATGCATAGCCAGGGAACCCCTAGCTGGAGATATGGGGTTCTTGTGATATGGGGTTCTTGCAGCTAGGGGGTCATGGAGGGTGTCATTTGAAAGGCCTGAGCATGGCCTTTCGAATGATACCCAACATGACTAGGTACAAAGTAAAAAAAATAATAAAAAAAATTATAATAAAAATAAATAAATTTAAAAAAAACAAAAAAAAAACATGTTTTTTTTGTGTGTTGTTTTTATTAATGCAGCAATATTGTTCACATTTCAATTATAATGTGAACAATGATGCTGCACTAATGATTTTTTTCTATGGGGTGCGTTTGCTAAAAATCACGTAAATCCCCCACCACAAAATGTAACAAGTCCCCATTTCAAATTTTTGTACAAGCGCACCCCATAGAAAACATAACCGCAAACACTCATGTGATAAAATGTGAAAAAAAAACACTTTACACACTGCAGATGATTAAAAATTCTATTTTTATTGTATTTTTTGTTATAATATACAGACAGGACATGACGTATACATATAAAAATGATATATTATGAATCTGCGGAGTCTGCCGGAAAGAACGATATATAATATGTCTGGGTCATTTATTAAAATGTGGCTTCAAATCGCGTTTAAACATGATGAGCGAAAGCGGTAAAAATGAGCTCAGCACACAGCGGTGAAATGCCTCAGCAGTGAAGGGGCTAGAGTGCCAACAGATTCTGCATCGCTGTACAGAGGCACACATGAATATACAGTACAATGGTGCCTACAAAGGTGCAATTTAAACAATAGTATAATACATAAATATGGGACAGGCGGGATTATTCTGTCCATCATTAGTGTGCTTCTAGGCAAACTAGGTCCCTACTGAACATTCAGTGAACACTTTGGCACTTGGGCATAGGGACCTGCAAACCTTCAATATTCGATTCAAATTCAAATCGTTGGTCGTATTCGATTCGATTCGGAAGTGAGCAGATCGATTCGAAAATTTTTCAAATCGGACGCTCTCTTAATCAGAAGCTCCGGTATCGGACTCTTGGAGTCCGATTCTGGAGCTTGTCTGGCCACTATCCGTATCCCCAGCGGTGCATCCTGCCTCACAGACGCACAGCATGCGGGTGGGAAGGGCACGCTGCTAGGTGCCGCCCCCTCCAACAAGACTGTCGTGTGAGACTTCACATGACGCACAGAGGAGGCCAACGATGGGCGCGGTCAAAGTTGCGAAGAGGTGTTTGACCGGGACAGAGGAGCGAGCCACGGGCAGGCCTGAGCCAAGTTGGTGATGGTGAGTATAACCACCCTGTTACTCCTTTATTGTGCTTCTTTTGCAGGATGATGAAGTCAGGTGATGGAATGGATCATTCATTATCACCGAAGAAGATGAGATGGCCTGCTGAGTGGGGGTAGAATGAGAGCGGCCTGGGTGGGGGCTTATATCTGGCCATGTTAATTATATGGGGGTCTGCTCTATGTGGGATATAATATATTATATGGGGGTCTGCTCTATGTGGGATATAATAATTATATGGGGGTCTGCTCTATGTGGGAGATAATAAATTATATGGGGGTCTGCTCTGTGTGGGAAATAATATATTATATGGGGGTCTGCTCTATGTGGGAGATAATATATTATATGGGGGTCTGCTCTATGTGGGAGATAATAAATTATATGGGGGTCTGCTCTATGTGGGAGATAATAAATTATATGGGGGTCTGCTCTATGTGGGAGATAATAAATTATATGGGGGTCTGCTCTATGTGGGAGATAATAAATTATATGGGGGTCTGCTCTATGTGGGAGATAATAAATTATATGGGGGTCTGCTCTGTGTGGGAAATAATATATTATATGGGGGTCTGCTCTATGTGGGAGATAATAAATGATATGGGGGTCTGCTCTGTGTGGGAGATAATAAATGATATGGGGGTCTGCTCTGTGTGGGAAATAATATATTATATGGGGGTCTGCTGTGTCTGGGAAATAATATATTATATGGGGTCTGTTATGTCTGGGAAATAATATATTATATGGGGGTCTGCGCTGTCTGGGAAATAATATATTATATGGGGGTCTGCTCTGTCTGGGAAATAATATATTATATGGGGGTCTGCTCTGTCTGGGAAATAATATATTATTTGGCGGTCTGCTCTGTGTGGGAAATAAAATATTATATGGGGGTCTGCTCTGTGTGGGAAATAATATATTATATGGGGGTCTGCTCTGTGTGGGAAATAAAATATTATATGGGGGTCTGCTCTGTGTGGGAAATAATATATTATATGGGGGTCTGTTCTGTCTGGGAAATAATATATTATCCGATTCGATATTCTATTTGAATTCGAACCTTAACAGCTGATTCGATTAGAGCGAATATTTGTGATTTGTGATGCCCTACTTGGGCATCCACAGAAGGAGTCGATATATACTCAGTTACAGGTTTTTATAAAGCGCTAACAAGTTCCATAACGCTGTACAATGGGAGACAAAATAACAAAACATACATACAGGTTAAACATACAGAACAGTACAGTTACAAGAATTTATAAAGCGCCAACATGTTCCATGGCGCTGTACAAAAGGGATAGACGGAATAACAAATATACATACACATTACACACACAAAACAGAAGGAGAGAAGACCCTGCTCGAGAGCTTACAATAGGAGAAAGGAGCCTGCTCAAGAGCTTACAATCAAGATCGTACTCCTTATCCTTTCTTATTATGTTATTTATTTTTTTATAATGTTTCTCTATCTCCCCTCCACCAGTTTCTTAATTTAATTGCTTTACCTTTTGCCCTGAGGGGGGAGTCTTCTTTACCAGAGGTGGTCTGGCACCAGAGAGGGGCTTATTTAAGGTCTGCTCCAGAACACCATGATCTATGTGTGATATGGATAAGAGGTGCGGTGGGATTTGTAGAAATATTTCTCACGCTGGCCTGCGTTCAAATCTCATACCTTTGGCCCAATGATGTTAGGCTGGGTTCACACCTAAGCGTTTTACAGCGCGCTCCTGCGCGCTGTAAAACGCTCAAACAGTGAAATACCATTATTCCCTATGTGGGCATATCACACCTGGCCGTTTCTCAGCGCGCATGAACGCGCTGATAAACGCCCTACGTCCAAAGAAGTGCGGGAGCTTCTTTGGGGCAGTTATCAGCGCGTTCGCGGCCATATCATAGCCGCGAACGCGCTGCAACGCACGTTCGCGCGTTTTTTGTATGCGCGAACGCGCGTAAAAAAACGCGCGCATTGCGCGACGCTGCGCTATGCCTTGGTGTGAACCCAGCAAAGTGCTTCAATGGTAACCTAGTAAGAAGAGCGCACTTCCCTGACTGCTCCCTTTGCAAATAACAGTATTCTTAAGCAATACATCCACCATGATTCACCTTGTGCTCATTGTAAAATACAACACATGTAGGAAACACAATAGGAGTCATTATTTGTGTCTGCTTTGCACTCCCCCACCACTCCTATATACTGTGTCCACACAGCAGAGCCTGCAAGCTCCTGATATCCTCCCCCTCTCTGTACACTCTGCAGGTTGGAATGTAAGGGGAACATTCCTGAGAGGTTCTGAATTCCTTCACCAGGATTCACTTCCCCACCATTCCCCAGGGCTGCCCTCCTCCCCAGCTACCTGACTGCACTCCCAACCTTTCATCAATGCATAACACTTTTACCTATATGTTCCCCATATCTGTCAATAGTTACGGCGTCAGCGGATACTGTATAGTGTCTATGGAACACAGGGCGAGAGGCAAACGTTTCTACGGTTCCTGTGCCAGTAAGCTAAGAGCTAACCCTCCAAGGGCTGGCCTGGAACCAATACACATTTAGTGAAAAAATGTTCCTATTATTAAGCTTTAGAGGAAAATTGCTAATTGTTTATTAGCATTAAAACATCCAGGATCTGGACCCAATGCTAAGCTTCAATAGGTAAAAACAAAGGAGGGAACAGGCACACCGGAACCTCTCTTGATAGGTTTCTTAGGCGCCGACAAGTGACAGTTTGGCTCTGATGGTGCCTTTCTCAAGCCCAACACCAACATTATGACAAAACACATGTATAGTAAACACAATAAACCAAAATCAATCAAATGGTTATTGCAAATAACCCTCAAATGTGGAAAATTAAACAGTTATCTTGGCAATACTGGCTGGGTGGAGTAGAGGTCACATCACTGCTCTATAACCGTGGAGAGAGCCTGTGGAGACACAGGTTCGATCCCGGCAAGAGAACCTCTCCAGTAAGTGTCCTTGGGCAAGACACCTAACGGTACATACTCGCCACCCAGGACATACTTGAAAATGAGAGAAATCTCAATGTATCCTTCTTGGTAAAATCCTTTCTCCAATACGCCGTGCGGATTGGTCATCTGTGGTTTGGTTGCACCCAGCTGAACAACTTTCTCATTGATCAAGTGAATGCACTATCCCAATCTTTGCTTTGTACCCAATGCAAAGTTTGACATTGTGTGCAAAACTCACCGAATGCGTCTGCCTTGCACACTATGTTTCATAAGAATTATACCCTTATTTTACTTTTACAACCTCCTCTCCGTTAAGTTACCTATTTCCCCAAAACAACACCTGTGCTGAGCTGAGTAAGTAATGAATATTGATAAGGGTCAGGGAACAGGAAGTCAGCTGTGCCCCAGGAAGTGCTAGTATGCAGGAGAGCCAGCTCCGAGTCAGGAAAGCAGCTCACATCTCATGTCCTATAATAATAAAGAAGTTGCTGTAAACAGAACCTCGTGCATCATTTCAGTACATTAAAAAAGCTGAACAACACAACACTCACCCCCCACCCCCTGCTCTCCCCATAAATGAAAACACACGACAAAGTATTGGCGGTTTGAGAAGGTCGCGTCTTTTATTCATTAAGGCCAGAATCATTGCCTTTATGGCAGAATTAGTAGCGATCCTCGTACTCTAAATATGTAACCCCAGATAACACTAGTACTAAACTCCAGCCAAATAACACTGGCAAATAGCATGGCCAGATAACACTGGCAAATGCAATGCACCACAAGCATTGTCCAGAAATAGCGGCCCCACGTGCCTAAGCAGCGTGACCACGCGCTGCTCATCTTTATAGCAAATAGCAGGCTGAGAGGATCTGCAAACCAGGAGGGCACCTGAGTTTTGCCGCACAAACCATCACCCAAGCCCCGTAACCTACAGACCCCTCCCCCTACCATCGCCTCTCCACATGCCAGGCCGCATATTTCACCACAGATAAATCTAAACCATGCCCATAATAAACACAATCCACCGACTCCGGCCGCAAAAACCACCAGCCAGCTTCATGCAACACAATCACCCAGCTTCGGCCGCAAAACCACCAGGGGGGGTTTTCTGTGATTGATTTTATTTTTTTGCTATCAGGGTTATCCAAAGAGATTCGAAAAGTCACCGCAAGTTCGGTTACTTTTCGTTCTCTTCAATTCGGTTCCTTTTGCCGATTGCATTTCGGTGACCCTGCGGTGTATTCAGCAAACACCACAGGGTCCCCGAATTGCAGGGAAAAGCTGCCGAAAACCTGACGAAAACTAACCGAATGCACGCTGAAAACAAGCAAAAACATCTGGATTAACCTTCGAAGAAGCCGAACAGGAGCCGAACAGGAGCCGAATCACACAGAGCCGAAGCAGCTGTGACGTAGAGGAGGCAGTGAATAAATTAGAAAAACCATTTGTATGAATCTGGGAAAATGAAACGCTGTTGCAAAGAAACTACTGAGCGAAAATGTCTGAAATTTTCACAGGAGGTCCAGGGAATGATAATAAAGAGGGCTGTTAAAAAAAAAATAGGTAAACTGAAAAAAAATCGGAAAAAAAATCGGACTTTTAAAAAAAAAAAAAAATCAGAAAAATGCTTAAAGTATCCTAAAAATTCTATAAATAAAAAGACTTTTTGCTGCAGAATTTTATAATGAACGGTTTATTAGATATTGAATTAAAACGGGAATATTTTAACATTGAAGCCTATGGGATTCTCCTGAATTAACTTGCCGAATTAAACCACCGAATGGCAGGGCATTAGGGGAACCTTTCACTACTGGTTTGTGTTCTCTGAATAGTCGAAGCAGTGCTTTTTCATGGGGATTTCACTGCCCTCGAACAGGGACCGAACAGGCACCGTATGTTCAGGCAATTCGCCAGGATTTGGCGTATTGCCTGCTCTCTGAATAGCCGAATGGCCAGGAAAGGTAACCGAATGCTGATTTTCAGCGTTCGGTTACCTTTCTCAAGCAATTCGGATCTCTTTGGATAACCCTGTATGTGTTTATCAGCTCACAAAACAATTAATAAGCTCTTTCGTGGTAGGGTGAACACTGCAAGATCCATGATTGTTATGTTTTGACTGCTCAACTTTGATTATAAGCTGAAAGCTCAACAGACCAGAATTCCCGGACAGCTTACCCTGTATTACAGTATAGAATGGAACACAGTTTGCAGGGTTTCATTATTTTTTAGAACACCCATTTGTATTTTTTGGATGACGTTTTTTTTTCTAATTTTTTTAAATACTTTTATTTTATAACAGACCTTTTTATTATTTTTTTAAAGGTCTTTTTTTTATTATTTGGACACATATTTACTGATTAATACTCCGATTAGGAGAATAAGAGATATTTTTTTGGTTTTGCAAATCGGCTGAATTCACTGACGCTATTCAACGGTTATCAGTGGAATTCTGTGGATTTCGCCGACGTCCGATAGCAGCTTCGGCGACTCCAATTTTGAGAAAATATGGTGACCATTTGCTAAATAGTGAATTCACCATATTTTGCCGCTAAAGGGAATCGCCGAAATGCAGCGAAACACAAAGCTTTGTATATAGACCCTTTCCTTATTTTAGACCTAAAGCTGGAAAGCTGAGTGTCCGCTCGGCTCAGTATTTATTGAATATGACACAATCTTTCCACCTGGATGATCACGGCACTCCTGTTTCAGGAATGATCTGTGGGTCTCGTCCATACATTACTTTAACTACTTCTTTATAGTCCGCCATGTAGGAAAGCACTTTGCTCTTCCACTTCTTTCAGTTCTCTGCCTAAGGCAGGAATCCAGTATTGTTAGTAATTTGTTACCTGCAAGGTGAGCGGTCTGTCACCAAACCAGTTACATATTAAATATTCAAAAACACATTCTGTCCATTGCACATGGACGATCATTTTCTTATTGAAATGAGGAAACTTAATTCTTTATTACACATTCCAGACACAGAACATAACTAAACAATGGTATATGTGACACAGTGCAGGTTATTATTATTATTCCTTATTTATAAAGCAACAGCATATTCCGCAGCGCTGTACAAAGGGCACAATATAGACAGGGTCACAGTACATTGAACAACATATTGACAAACCAGTACAGGAGGAAACCAAGGTCCTATACCCGTGGGAACTTACAATCTAGAAGGGTTGGGGTGGAAACAGGAGGAGAGGACGTCAAGATGGACTGCAAGGTAAGAGTGATGGACTGGTGGGCGCGATGGACTGCAAGGTGAGAGTGATGGACTGCAAGGTGAGAGTGATGGACTGCAAAGGGAGAGTGATGGACTGCAAGGTGAGAGTGATGTACTGCAAGGTGGGAGTGATGGACTGCAAGGTGGGAGTGATGGACTGCAAGGTGAGAGTGATGGACTGCAAAGGGAGAGTGATGGACTGCAAGGTGAGAGTGATGGACTGCAAGGTGAGAGCGATGGACTGCAAAGTGAGAGTGATGGACTGGTTGCGTCATTGAGTCGGGTGGTAGGCTTCCCTAAATAGGAATGTCTTAAGGGAGCGTTTGAAGGAAGAGAAACTAGGGAAAAGTCTAACAGTACGAGGGAGAGCGTTCCTAAAGGATGGGGGCTGCGCGTGAGAAATCCTGCAGGCTATCATGGGAAGAGGTTATGACTCAGATAATAAGGAAATACACATGAAATGCAAAAAATCACAACTTTAATAATACAGAATAAAACCGCAAAACATATCCATCAAGGAATACACATCAACCACTTGATGTATAAAACAAGCAATAGCATATAAAGAGCTAGAATGGCAATAATCCGTATACAAAAGGTGTTTAATGCAAGCCCATACTGTATAAAGCAAAAGAATCCACGTCACATCATAATATGAGTTGGTTTCCGTGACTTCAGACCCATAGAGCCCATTCTATGGCCAATGCTACATAATGAGGAGCAAGTGATGTAAAGATGCAGGGGGGGGCAGGTTACAACACAAAATATCACACAATGGATGCACCCAGCGACACATATAGAGTAAAATATATTCTTAACTAAACATAAAAGAGGGAAAACAAAGTACATTTAAGATACCAGAAACATTAAATAAACACAATGAGGACATTTCATTTTTGATGGTAGTGGCCCTTTAGTCACACTCTACCCAGTTAATATTATCAGAGTGGTCACGCTGCTGTGAGCTCCATGATCTCTCTCGCCCCCTGAGGGTAGTCTTCCTTCTGCAGGGGCTGAGTCCTAGAACCAGAGCTAAGCAAGTACTGAGCTCAGGTTAAAGGGCTTCTGGGGCTTTGGGAATCAGCCACACTCAATGGCTCTCAATGCATTCAGTCATTGAGAGCCACTGGATTGCGTGTAGCGTCCACCCCTCTGCAGTCATGTGACATACTGCGTCTGGCAACTTGTCCCCTCCTGTTGGGATCAGAAGGAGACCAGCGATGGAGTAAGGTGAGGTTTTAAAAGAAACAAAAGGGTTAGAGAGGGAGGGGGGAGTTTGGAGGATGGGGTCAGGAGGGGTTAATGTTTAACCCCTCCTTTTCCTCCCCCTCCCATTTTAACCTTATAGTATCACTTCAAGCAAACATTACTACAAACAATCTTAGGAACCAGAGGCAGGAGGTGAAGAGGGCCCTGCTCAGATGAGCTTACAACCAGAGATTGTAAAACTGCTACGGCACGGAGCAAACACTGATCAGCCACAACATTAAAACCCCATATCTAATATTGTGTAGGTCACCCATGTGCTGCCAAAACAGCTCTAATGCATCAAGACATGGACTCCACAAGTCATATGTGTCCTGTGGTATCTGACACCAAGACATTAGCAACAGATCCTTTAAGTCCTGCACTGCACGTCACAAGGTGCACCTACATGGATTTGATTTGTTTTTTCTGTCACATCCCACAGATGCTCGGATTGAGAGAGCTGTAGAATTTGGAGGACAAGGCCAAACCTTGAAATCTTTGGCATGTTCCTCAAACCATTCCTGAACAGTTTTTGCAGTGTGGCAGAAAGTATTATCCTGCTGAAACAGACCACTGCCATCAGGGAACACCATTGCCATGAAGGGGTTACATGATCTTCAATAATCTCTTGGTAGGTGGTACATATCAAGTGACACCTTCTATAATGTCCAGGATTAGGTCTTTCAGCAATATGAGCTACAGTATCTCTTCTGTGCAAAGGGCTAGACTTTGTTTCCCTATTGCATCAATGAGCCTTGGGGGTCCATGACCCTGACGTTAGTACACTGGTTGTCCTAAACACTGCATTCAGGGAACACCCCAAAACACTTACAGTATTACAAAGTTGGTGCTAACTTAACCAGAGCTGTTGTAAACTTAACCACTCCATTGCCTATAATGGCTCTGGTAAGATTACAACTGGTTAAGTTAGCACCAACTTTGTAATATAGCCCCTAGCAGTTTTAGAGATGTTCTGACCCAGTCTTATATCATCACTATTTGGCCTTTGTCAAAGTCACTCCGATCTCTTCGCTTGCCAATTTTTCCTGTTTCCAACACATTACATTCAAGAACTGACTGTTCACTTGTTGCCTAATATATCCCACTCCTTGACAGGAGACATTGTAACAATATAATCAAATCAAATCAAAATAAGCTTTATTTGCAGGACCAAATACATTTTAGCATTGCCAAAGCATATGGGGAGGTTATATGGGGTGGAGGGGGGTAGCGGGACATATATGGGGGGGGGGGAATGGGCAAGTCCATGGACATTATCAGGGGTAAGGGATAATGTGAAGTGGGATGGGGGCGAGTCCGTGTTGGGGATTTATAAGTCCGGGATCTCTCATGTTCCTCTCAGTCTGTGACATTCTGTGACGTATTGGGCAGATATTTTCACCGCCGGCTCCTCTTCTCCCAGTATGATGTGAAGTTTCCTCGTCTCTTCTATAGAGGTGAAGTCTGGGATGAGAGCGGAGAGTCTCTGGAAGTGAGTTTCCCTCAGTGCTGAGTACTTGGGGCACTGTGGGAGGAAGTGGACCTCATCTTCCAGGGCCCCCTGGTCACAATGTTATACACTTCACCTGTGGTTTTTATCTTGTGGCTGATCAGAGAAGTCCGCATGCAGTCCACTGGCATCAATTAGAAAGGGACTTTAGACACCTATACAACATACTGTCTACAGCAAATGTGGCAGTGGTGTATCGGAATGATATGTAGAAATTGCACGCATAACGTGTTGGCAGTATACTCTGCATGTAAAATAAATTAAAATATAACAATGTCATTGCTCAGCCCATCCTGATAAATACACTGGTTAGTTTAGCTACACGTTAGCGACAAGTCTAAAGCAATAACAACCGAGTGCAATAGCAAACACTGCCTCGTATCTATGTGTACATCTAGCGTCTATAGCTATAATAATATACATATGACTACTCCTCCCTAAGACCTTTCCATTCCAGTTCATCCTGAAAACTAATGCCAAAAAATCTGCTCACTCGATTTACATCTGCCATCACTGTCATGGATCTAGCAGCACTACTTTCCAGGTTTTCTAGGTTGAAGTGTCAAGTATTTGTAATCGCCATACATTTTATAATTTTTGTCCAAGAGCCTCGGCTCCTTTATCAACAAAAGGAAAAGTATTCTATAGATCTGGGCTCAAAATTTCATGTCCCGAGCTACTAGCCAGGCCTTAAGAGTTACTCGCCACCAGTTGCCCCACCTAATCCCTACCCTGCCCTTAACTCCGCCCCAAACACCCTCTTAAATTATTTTATGCAATGACACTGTTAAATGTTTTATTCAGAATAAAGTTACAAAAATAAATAGCCACATTAACATAAACCAATGTAAACTTAAAGGAAAATAAGTGCTTTACATCAATAGGGATGCAAGCAAAATATTAAGTGCAACTGCTCAGCTTTTAATAAACTTACTGCATTTTTTTCATCTTCACAATCACTCCAGATACATGTATGCCCAGACACATTAGACTACAGATACATGTATACCCAGAAATCAGACCCCAGGTACAGACATACCCAGAAATCAGATCCCAGATACAAGCCTACCCAGAAATCAGACCCCAGATACAGGCCTACCCAGAAATCAGACCCTGGATGCAGGCATATCCCGATATCAGACCTCAGTGTGAGCAGAGCGAGGGACCAGATGCAGGCATAGGACAGGACAGGGCAGGCATAGGCGGCAGACGTCCGGCACGCCCTCTCTGACGTCATCAGAGGGGGCTGGCTGCCATCTTGGATTCCCCTGGCCAGCAGGAGGGCCTAAAAACCAAAAAGCACGACCGCCGCCAGAATATGCAGCTCAGGCAACACAAAATTATTTATCTTGCTGCCTGCGTCTGCATTCCCACTTGCCCTCTCTTAATTTCCACTCACCAAATGCTAGTAGGCGAGTGGAAATTTTGAGGTCTGCTATAGATTATGATGGTGTTCGACAACGACAGAACTCACACTCCCTCGCTTCGTTACACCTTTTATTCAATGTATTATAATTGTGGTATGCTCTCCGTCTGCCATAAATTCCACTTTATTTGCATTTTATCTTTTCAATCAACCCGGTCACCTGCTTTTTCGTTCTTTTAAATTGTGCACTAAGCAAACGCTAAATTTTATTTGTCAATATTTTACAGGACAGTTTTGTAATGTTTTTTAATCTCAATGCATTTCATTGTTTATAAAGTACATCCTATAATATTTCTTTAGCGTTTCAATGGTGTTTGTTTTGAAAAAATTCATCATTGACACCAGGGCAGCCATCAGAAATGATGGGGCCCCTTACTAAACCTCACGATGGGGCCCCCCAGGGCCCCCCCCTCAACCTCTAACAGCTTTTCTCCCCCTTCAAAAAAAAAAGGACATAACATAGCACCACAGCAATAAAACTCCCAGTAATGTGCAGTGTGTATTAGCTTATCACAGTATCCACAGCAATAAAACTCACAGTAATGAGCGGTGTCTGAACATATCACAGAATCCACAGCAATAAATCTCACAGAAACGGGCTGTGTATGATGGCCTTTGGGTCTGGTCTGGGCCCTGGTCTGGTCCCTGGGACTGGGCCTTGGGGTCTGGTCCCTGAGGTCTGGGCCCTGAGGTCTGGTCCCTGGGGTCTAGCCTGGGCCCTGGTCTGGTCCCTGGCCTTGGGGTCTGGGTCCTAGGATCTGGGCCCTGGGTCTGGGCCTTGGGGTCTGGGCCCTAGGGTCTGGGTCTGGGCCCTGGCTCTGGGCCTTGGGGTCTGGGCCCTGGGTATGGGGTCTGGACCCTAGGGTCTGGGCCCTGGGTCTGTATTTGGGCCTTGGTGTCTGGGCCTTGGGGTCTGGGCCCTGGGTTTGGCCTAGGGGTCTGGGCCCTGGGTTTGGGCCTAGGGGTCTGGGCCTTAGGGTCTGGGCCCTGGGTCTTAGGGTCTGGGCCCTAGGGTCTGGGCCCTGGGTTTGGGCCTAGGGGGTCTGGGCCCTGGGTCTGGGCCTTAGGGTCTGGGCCCTGGGTTTGGGCCTAGGGGGTCTGGGCCCTGGGTCTGGGCCTTAGGGTCTGGGCCCTGGGTCTGGCCTTAGGGTCTGGGCCCTGGGTTTGGGCCTAGGGGGTCTGGGCCTTAGGGTCTGGGCCCAGGGTCTGGCCTTAGGGTCTGGGCCCTGGGTTTGGGCCTTGGGTCTGGGCCTTAGGGTCTGGGCCCTGGGTCTGGGCCCTGGGTTTGGGCCTAGGGGGTCTGGGCCCTGGGTCTGGGCCCTGGGTCTTAGGGTCTGGGCCCTAGGGTCTGGGCCCTGGGTTTGGGCCTAGGGGGTCTGGGCCCTGGGTCTGGGCCTTAGGGTCTGGGCCCTAGGGTCTGGGCCCTGGGTTTGGGCCTAGGGGGTCTGGGCCCTGGGTCTGGGCCTTAGGGTCTGGGCCCTGGGTCTGGCCTTAGGGTCTGGGCCCTGGGTTTGGGCCTAGGGGGTCTGGGCCTAGGGGGTCTGGGCCCTGGGTTTGGGCCTTAGGTCTGGGCCTTAGGGTCTGGGCCCTGGGTTTGGGCCTTGGGTCTGGGCCTTAGGGTCTGGGCCTAGGGGGTCTGGGCCCAGGGTCTGGGCCTAGGGGGTCTGGGCCCAGGGTCTGGGCCTAGGGGGTCTGGGCCCTGGGTCTGGGCCCTGGGTTTGGGCCTAGGGGGTCTGGGCCCAGGGTCTGGGCCCTAGTGTCTGGGCCCTGGGTCTGGGTCCTGAGCCTTGGGGTCTGGGCCCTGGGTTTGGGCTTAGGGGTCTGGGCCCTGGGTCTGGGCCTTGGGGTCTGGGCCCTGGGTTTGGGTCTAGGGGGTCTGGGCCTTGGGGTCTGGGCCCTAGGGTCTGGGTCCTGGGCCATGGGTTTGGGCCTAGGGGTCTGGGCCTTGGGGTCTGGGCCCTGGGTCTGGGCCCTGGGTCTGAGCCTAGAGGTCTGGGCCTAGGGGTCTGGGCCTTGGGGTCTGGGCCTTGGGGTCTGGGCCTAAGGGTCTGGGCCCTAGGGTCTGGGTCCTGGGCCTTGGGCCATGGGTTTGGGCCTAGGGGTCTGGGCCCTGGGTCTGGGCCCTGGGCCTTTGCCCTGGGTCTGGGCCATAGGGTCTGGGCCCTGGGTCCGGGCCCTGGGTTTGGGTCTTGGGGTCTGGGCATTTGCCCTGGGTCTGGGCCCTGGGTCTTGGCCCTGGGCCTAGGGGTCTGGACCCTGGGCCCTAGGGTCTGGGCCCTAGGGTCTGGGCCTTGGGGTCTGGGCCCTGGGTCTGGGCCTTGGGGTCTGGGCCTAGAGGTCTGGGCCCTAGGGTCTGGGTCCTGGGCCTTGGGGTCTGTGCCATGGGTTTGGGCCTAGGGGTCTGGGCCTTGGGGTCTGGGCCCTGGGTCTGGGCCTAAGGGTCTGGGCCCTGGGCCCTAGGGTCTGGATCCTGGGCCTTGGGGTCTGGGCCTAGGGGTCTGGGTCCTGGGTCTGGGCCCTGGGTCTGGGCCTAGGGGTCTGGGCCTTGGGGTCTGGGCCTAAGGGTCTGGGCCCTAGGGTCTGGGTCTGGGCCATGGGTTTGGGCCTAGGGGTCTGGGCCCTGGGTCTGGGCCTTTGCCCTGGGTCTGGGCCTAAGGGTCTGGGCCCTGGGCCCTAGGGTCTGGATCCTGGGCCTTGGGGTCTGGGTCCTGGGTCTGGGCCCTGGGTCTGAGCCTAGAGGTCTGGGCCTAGGGGTCTGGGCCTTGGGGTCTGGGCCTAAGGGTCTGGCCCTAGGGTCTGGGTCCTGGGCCTTGGGTCTGGGCCATGGGTTTGGCCTAGGGGTCTGGGCCCTGGGTCTGGGCCTTTGCCCTGGGTCTGGGCCATAGGGTCTGGGCCCTGGGTCCGGGCCCTGGGTTTGGGTCTTGGGGTCTGGGCATTTGCCCTGGGTCTGGGCCCTGGGTCTTGGCCCTGGGCCTAGGGGTCTGGACCCTGGGCCCTAGGGTCTGGGCCCTAGGGTCTGGGCCTTGGGGTCTGGGCCCTGGGTCTGGGCCTTGGGGTCTGGGCCTAGAGGTCTGGGCCTAGGGGTCTGGGTCCTGGGCCTTGGGGGTCTGGCCCTGGGTTTGGGCTTAGGGGTCTGGGCCCTGGGTCTGGCCCTGGGTTTGGGTCTAGGGGGTCTGGGCCCTGGGTTTGGGCCTAGGGGTCTGGGCCCTGGGTCTGGGCCCTGGGTCTGGGCCTAAGGGTCTGGGCCCTGGGCCCTAGGTCTGGGTCCTGGGCCTTGGGGTCTGGGCCTAGGGGTCTGGGTCCTGGGTCTGGGCCCTGGGTCTGAGCCTAGAGGTCTGGGCCCTGGGTTTGGGCCTAGGGGTCTGGGCCTTGGGGTCTGGGCCCTGGGTCTGGGCCTAAGGGTCTGGGCCCTAGGGTCTGGGTCCTGGGCCTTGGGGTCTGGGCCATGGGTTTGGGCCTAGGGGTCTGGGCCTTGGGGTCTGGGCCCTGGGTCTGGGCCTTGGGGTCTGGGTCCTGGGCCCTGGGTCTGAGCCTAGGGGTCTGGGCCTTGGGGTCTGGGCCTTGGGGTCTGGGCCCTGGGTTTGGATCTAGGGGCCTGGGGTCTGGGTCTGGGCCCTGGGTCTTAGGGTCTGGGCCCTGGCTCACCACTCGCTGTCTTCTATCTTCTTTTCTTCTGTCTTCAGCTCTTCTTTTCTTCACCTTTTCTTTAATTTTCTTCTCTTCTTTTCTTCTGTCTTCTTCCTGGTCCCTCCAGCTCCGGCGCGCAGCTTCACTGAGTGGAGGGGCGGAGCCAAAGCAACGTGCTTGGGAGGCCCCTCACACGCTGCTTGGCCCCGCCCAACCAGGAAGTGAAGCTGCCAGGAGCCAGAGGAGACACAGTGTCTCAGTCTCCTCCGGCTCCTGCAGCAGCAGCAGCGACACAGCTCCGGATTCGGACTCAGAGTCCGATTCCGGAGCTGTTAAAGGGCGACGCCGCTGTCGTCGGGGGCCCGGGATCCTCCCCCCAGGCCCCGGCGGCCCGGGCCCCCACCGGGCCCGGGCCCCTTACGGCAGTAATGGGCGTAATGCCCTGATGGCGGCCCTGATTGACACCATTCTTACCATATCTTGTGAATTAATTAGGACAAGGAAACAGCAGTGTTCTCGGTATCCCTTGTACTGGCATGAATACCCTGTAAAATTCTGGCACAGCAACATCATACTTAATAACACTCTTACACTACACGTCTTGAGGCACCAGAGGAAAAAAATCTGGCGTGGTGGAATATTTTAACCAAAATCCTTACACATTCAGTGCACTATCAGCTGCCTGAGCTAAATCAGGGACGCAAAGGGGAAAAAAATAGCGTTCGCTAGCTTCCCCTTTGCATCCCAGTTTCCCCAGCAAATCGTGGGCAGGCGCCGAATACAGCAGCCTGCCCCTTAGCAATCGCTAAGCTCACGGATGCTGGCGCAGCACTACAGCGCCGTCCCCAGCATCCCCTCCATGGCGTCTATAGTACTCCATGGAGGATCGAACTGCCGGGTCACATGACCAGCAGGATCTCGCCTCTCCTGAGTTCTTGCTGGTCGGCAGAGTGATTGTGGAGGGAGACAGGGGACTTTCTTTCCCCAGGCTCACTCTGCTCACAGCGGCCAGAAGCAGCGGGTTCGGCCACCTTTTGACGCGGGAAGAGAGGTGAGTATTTGTTTTTTTGGGGGGTTTTGAGCTGCAGGTAACGGATTCTGCAGCAGCACAATCCGTTACCTACACCTCTGAGCTGGTGGTAAGGACCAAGTGATCCTAACGCTAGATAATCTGTGCTTGCACTTTGTGCTCCCCATGTTAGGTATAGCGAAGCGCAAAGTACAGTAAACTTGCACTACGAATCGCAAAATTAACAAACGCTAATGGGTTTTTTAACCCGTTAGCGATTCAAAGGCGATGTGGGCGCAGCGCTAGAACCTCCTTTAGCTATCGCTGCTGACGCTAGTGTTAGCTTGAAGGAGGTGATAGAGCCCTCAGTGTTCTTCTCAAGTAAGTATGTTTTTTGTTTGTTTTTCAACTCTCACTTTAAACCCTAAATAGATATTGCTTCTGCACTGGTAAATAACAAAAATAATTTATTTACTGAATCTGGTATTGTGGATAGCCAATGAACTCACCATAGTCAAGCAAAATGCAAAACACTGCATGATGGGTCATTTTCAGGTCATACTATACTGCCTGGTCAAAACAAAAGGTCACAAAGTACCAAATAAGCCTGTTATGATCTGGGGTTGCTTTGGCTGGTCAGGTCTAGGTTCAGCAATGTCATGTCATGAATAAATTAGGTCAGCTGTCTACTTGAATAAGCAGGTTTTCCCATCAATGGATTTTTTCTTCCCTAATGTCACGTGCATATTCCAAGGTGACAATGACAGGATTCATCTGGCTCAAATTGTGCAAGAGTGGTTCAGGGAGCAGGAGACATCATTTTCACACATGGGTTGGCCACCACACAGTCCAGACCTTAACCCCATTGAGAATCTTTGGGATAAAGTGCTGGAGAACATTTTACACGGTGTCCGACTCTCCCATCCTCAATACAAGATCCTGGCAACAAAAAATGCAACTCTGGATGGAAATAAATGTTGTGACATTGCCTGAGCTCATCGACAAGATGCCATGGTGAATGCATGCTGTAATCAAAGCAAATGGCAGGCCAACAAAATATTTGAGTGGGTGGTTGCTTTTGGATGGGCAGCGTATTTTGTCCTTGTATTTGAGGTTTCATTGCACATTCCTCAAAATTAATTGATGTCACATCCATGGTTGGACTATTTTTCCCAGTTTGACTTTTTTACCCTAAAGATTACAATTCATTTGCAATTCTTCACCAATTCTCTGCTTAGTGACTAACCTCTTTGTTCTTTTTATCTACTCCTTACTCTTGATCCATGGAAAATACCATCCTATGGCCACACCATCAACATACAATTTTCAGGTTAAACTTTACCCAAACTAGGTGCCCTGTACAGAAACAAATCCTGCCTGAGCCCCGCGGTAAGAAAGCAGATTGTACAACAAATGCTTATGCCGGGGCTATTGAATACGGAGATGTAGTGTATGCAGCCGCCCCGCAAACACACCTTCATAAACTTACTACATTGTATAACTCATTCTGAGGTTTTGTACTACAATGTAACTACATGACTCATCACTCTGACATGTTAAAAGAGCTATACCGGCCGTCGCTGGAATCTAGACACACTCTTCTTCCTTCCCAACCTGGTGTTAAGAGATTTTCTGGGAAGCTACCACCCTATCTGAATAGGCTGCTTCCCTCAGCAGTTCCCTCATCCTATTACCTCCAATCCAGGACCAGCACATTACTTGCAATACCACAATACAAAAAGAAAGTGGCTCGATGCTCATTTTCCTACAGAGCACCGCAGCTATGGAATAACCTCCCAGTCGTCATCAAATCTTCCCCCAGTCTTAAGTCACTCAAGAGCTCCCTATTAACATACCTCGATACAGAATACACCTGTAAACATGTAACATAGTGACTATATTACTTACATATTTATTTTCGGTGTTAATCTGTATATTTGTGTTTTGTTTTTAATATCTTGCATTTATTACTTTGTATTTCTGTAACAACTGTAAAATGTCAATGTTCTTGAACCCAGGACATACTTGAAAATGAGAGAAAACTCAATGTATTCTTCCTGCTAAAATACTTTGCAAATTAATTAATTAATTAATTAATCCTCAGTGGTACAAACAGAGACAGTCTCACTTAGCAAGGGGTCTCCTGAAAGTCTTGTGCCAAGCTATGGGCTACTAATCGGTTATGACAAGTGGTGATATTGAACACAAAGACTTTATGCCTCTGCTGCATTCATTGAAAAAGTAAGAGATCATATGGAGATACCAAGGATGTTACAGTTACAGAATATAGATTGAGTATAGATAGACTTAATTTTCTGCTCTTTGTGACAGTGCAGCACAGATAGTAGTGTGTTCCCTAATTATTACTTATTTACCTTCTCGTTATGTAGCATTCCAAGCATGTTCACTGGTCACATATCATGTTTCCTAAGGATTGCACACATGGTATATATACGTTAGGTCATGTTATGTGCATCTCCAAGTAAATTACTCTTCACGGGGTCATTCCTTCGAGTGGTTTTAAGGCAAACTTTAATGAATCCAGTCTGGAAATCAAAATTTTTGCAACTGCTTCCTTTCTTCCCAGAAGGAGTTACTCCTATTTACTCGGCAGCTGGAAGAATCTTGTGATCCTTGTCTTGCTGCAGCATTGTTCAGTGTTGAGGAGATGGTGTACTGAAAGAGAGACCTAGAACTGAAATTCGGTTTGGTAGTACAGAATATATTAGGAGAACAATACAAACGGTATATAGGTCCCAATTCTATGGGAGCTGTTAATTTGCTTGTTCTCCTCAAAACGAGCCGTATTCAGAAAAAAAAACAACCTCATTCAGGCACTGGTGTTAACTGCTTTTGAAAAATCACTTAACACTGAAATTTAACCACATTAAATATTTCCTAACTTACCTGAACACTTTTACGCTGCAGGGCGTACTTTGCCACCCCTGCGGCGGTGGGACTCAATGCCACAGGGCTGTATAGCATGCCCCGCTGGTGTCTATGGGCCGCGACAGGCCCGCCCACCAGTTGGCACGCAGAGTGCGTCACTCGCTGTCGCAAAACGGCCTGAATTCAGGCCGTGCCCCTGCAGCCAATGATGCTTGCCGCACATCAACTGTGTAGACGGGCCCGAGATGGGGATCACCACAGCAGTACGGGAGTGTGGCATACTAGCACACCTGTTAGTGGTAACACCCCCCTGCCAGCCACATCTCGCCCAGCGGTAAGGGGGTAAGTTCTGCGGTGCAATAGTGTGCAATGTCATCCCGTTTCTGCTCTGTAACCTCGCTCAAGCAAGCCTGCGTGGAGCTCACGGGTCAGGCTTGTTCCCATGGACTCAAGGAGCCGTTACCAGCGGCGAAGCACTGTGCTGCTGCCGTATCAGTTAGTGGCTCGCTATTATTATGGCTTGGTTGTAACAGAGCCGTTAACAGGGAGTCGCTTAGGGTTATATGCTCATGCAGATTTTTATCCTTAGAGTCTTCCTGTTACTAACTCGATCAAAATCTGAATTTGGCTTTTGAGGAGCCTTTTGGCAACATATTTGCCTATGTGTAGTTTGTGCTGGATGTGATGTCAGTGAGTATCAACACGTGGGCCTGTAATATGTGTGGTTATTAGCTGTATTCACAGGATATGGCATATAATCTTGTATGGAGAAATTGTGGACATGAAGAAATGTCTAGTCAGCAGAAAAGGGGGTTCTACTGTGACATTCACAGGTCTCTATATAATGTTCAAGCATAGCTTCACAGGGTTACATGAAAACAGTCCTCGCACCTTACTACCACCATACTATGCACTTACATCAATGACACCTGGCAACTCTCATCATACTCCAGCTCTAGCACCAGCGTGGAATCTTTTTCCACTCCTCAAATGTCTAGTTTCTGTGTTCCTGTGCCCATTGTAACTGGAGCTTCTTGTATTTAGCTGACAGGAGTGGAATGTGGTGTACTCATCTGCTGCTATACCCCATCCGTTTCAAGGTCCTGCATGTTATGCATTCCGAAAAGCTTCTTTGAATACCAGTGTTCTTTAGGCATAATGTTTGACGAATTGCAGTGGATCTGCTTGCCTGTGGGATGCTCCACCAGACACTCTGCAAGGCCCTTGCCAAACATGGATTGATGTTTCCTGATTTATGCCATGATTCTGATACACTGAATGCAAATTCCAGTAGGGCACAAGACCCTGTGACTGGCTTACCAAACCACACACAGATTTTGAAAAAGTCGCTTTACTCTTTTCATGCACCCTAATAAATATTGAACATACAGGGTTACTCAAAGAGATCCGAATGGCTGCCGAAAGGGAAAATCAGCGTTTGGTTACCTTTCTTGGCTATTCGGCTATCCAGAGAGCAGGCAATTCGCCAAATCCTGGCGAATTGCCTGCACATACGGTGCCTGTTCGGTGCCTGGTCAAGGACAGTGAAATACCCATAGAGAAGCAATGCTTTGTCTATTCAGAGAGCAAAACCCAGCAGTGAAAAGTTGCTGAATTGCCCTGCCATTCGGTGGTTTAATTCGGCAGGTTTATTCAGGCGAATCCCATAGGCTTCAATGTTAAAAATATTCCCCTTTTAATTCAATATCTAATAAACCATTCATTGTAATATTCTGCAGTAAAAAGTCTCTTTATTTTTAGATTTTTTAGGACCTTTTAGGCATTTTTTGGGATTTTTTTGCAAACTTTTTTTACTGTTTTATTTTTTTAATCGTGTTTTCTTTTTTCTGTAACAGCCCTTTTAATCATTCCTTGGACCTCATATGTAAATTTCAGACATTTTTGCTCAGTAGTTTCTTTGCAAACAGCGTTTCACTTTTCAAACATTCAAGGGTAATGTTTTTTTTTTTTTCTTCACCTCCTGTGGTGTCGGGTTTTCCGGCGCGCTGCTCTGCTCTGCGTTCGGTTCCTGCTCGGGTTTCTCCGGAGTCTTCGGCGGGGCTAATCCAGATGTTTTTGCGGGTTTCAGTGTGCGTTCGCCCTAGTTTTGTGGTGAGTTTTTGGCGGGTTTGCGGCGACTTTTCCTTGCATTACGGCGGCCCAGTGTGCTTGCTGAATACACCGCAGGGTCACCGAAATGAGATCGCCAAATCACACCGAATTAAAGAGAACGAAACGTCACCGAACGTGCGGTGGCTTTTCAATTTTCTTTGAATAACCCTGATAGTATAGAAACCTTGGCCACCCCCACAAGCATCGGACAAATAATTTGCAGGTAATGTGGAGTTGGGGTTCCTGTGGTAACATGCATAACGAATGTAACACTGGAAATGAATATTACCAAGAAAATGCCTTGGATGGAGCGTCAAAGAGAGCCATAGAAAATATCAATGTTTCTGTAATTACCCAAACCACAATTCTGAATATAATCTGAAAAAGTATAAAATAGCAGTATAACCAGATTACAGTGAATGCGATACCCTGTATTTCAGTGGAAAATATCAAATGAATTGGATTGATGCCACCACAGAAATATACAGGGTTATCCAAAGAGATTCGAAAAGTCACCGCACGTTCGGTGACTTTTCGTTCTCTTCAATTCGGTTCGTGTTGTCGATCCCATTTCGGTAACCCTGCGGTGTATTCAGCAAACACCACAGGGTCCCCGAATTGCAGGGAAAAGCTACCGCAAACTAACCGCAAAACCTGCCGAATGCACGCCGAAAACCCTCAAAAGCATCTGGATTAACCCGTCGAAGACGCCGGAAAAACCCGAGCAGGAGCCGATCACACGCAGCGAAGTCGCCAGAAAAAGCCGAGAAAAAGCCGACACCGCAGACAGAGGGAGGTGAATAAATTAGCAAAACAGTTTGTATGAATGTGAAAGTAAAAAGCTGTTTGCAAAGAAACTACTGAGCGAAAATGTCTGAAATTTGCAGATGAGGTCCAGGGAATGATAATAAAAAGAACTGTTACAGAAAAAATAAGTAAACTTAAAAAAAATCAAAACAAAAATCGGACTTTTTTAAAAAAAAAAAAGAAAGATCAGAAAAATGCTTAAAATATCCTAAAAAATCTATAAATAAAGAGACTCTTTACTGCAAAATTTTATAATGAACGGTTTATTAGATATTGAATTAAAACGGGAATATTTTTTACATTGAAGCCTATGGGATTCTCCTGAATTAACTTGCCGAATTAAACCACCGAATGGCAGGGCATTAGGGGAACCTTTCACTGCTGGTTTGTGTTCTCTGAATAGCCGAAGCAGTGCTTTTCATGGGGATTTCACTGCCCTCGAACAGGCACCGAACAGGCACCGTATGTGCAGGCAATTCGCCAGGATTTGGCGAATTGCCTGCTCTCTGGATAGCCGAATGACCAGGAAAGGTAACCGAACACTGATTTTCAGCGTTCGGTTACCTTTCTCAAGCAATTCGGATCTCTTTGGATAACCCTGATAGTTTAAAGATTGTTTTTTAGCCTGAGCATCTATTACTGATGAACGAAAGATTGTAAGCTCTTGAGCAGGATCCTCTCTCTTACTGTTCTGTGTGTCTACTTGTATGTATATTTTTTTATGTCTCACCCTTTGTACAGCTCTACAGAACTTGTTGTCACTTTGTAAACACTTGTTAATATAACAAGTAATTCTGCCTTAGAAACGAGTACAGCCTGCTAGTCAGGTTGGCTTTTGTGTGGTCTTTCTTGTCTTTTGTCCCCGTCTCTGACTCTCTAACCCCCCCCCCCAACCGATACCTTTCTTTTCACTATTTCTCTTGATGATCGCAGAGGAATAATTTTGGGGAAGGGGGGAGGCTGACGAATGGGGAAGTTGCCCCCTGGGCCACACGTGTCCAAAGGTTGTGGGCTCAAAGTTCCATTCCTCTGCTGATTAAGGCTGCTGTCAGACGAGCGTAGTGTTCACGTCCGTGATTGCGCCTAAAAGTACGTCCGTGATAGCATGAAAGAAAGTCCATTGGAGCCTGACACACGAAGTACGTCCGCACTGAACTGCGGACGCATGACGGACGCTGCAAACGGACGCAAGTTAGGCAAGAACGTAATACTGCTAGAACGGACGTGCGGAGTGCGCCACGTCCACAACGTCTGCATAGCTTTGTGTGTGAGTGATGGAGCATGGTCAGACGGACTGCATTTATACGTCCAGCATTTTTGACGGACAGAATGTTTTTTCATTGTAATTTATTTTTCCCTCCTACATCTGTCAAAAATAACTTCAGTGAAAAAACGGACTGTGTGGCCACTACTGCGTCATCCGTACTGACGATGTCCGTACTGCACGGACGTACAGTCCGTAGAAATCACGTTCGTCTGACCCTAGCCTTAATGGATGTATTATGGGCTGGCTATCAATACCGAATTGTAAGAAGTTAAAGGGATACCCTAAACCAGGGATTTCAACATCTGGCCACCCCAGATGTTTTTGAATTACACCTCCCATGATTCTCTTGTCATCCAAACAATTCTGGAAATTGTATACATTTGGGAGGCCAAAGTTTGAGATCCCTGCTTTAGCCAATGTGACCACTCAATGTACTTTGAGTGGTCACAGTGACCCATGTGACCTCACCACCCCTTCCTGCTCCAACGAAATCCTCAGAGGGCTATATCAGCCCTCTGAGTGCAGAGCTTTAGCACTTACCAGAACCTGAGATAAGGGATAACTGATCTCTATTCCTAAAACCAGTATATTTTTTCAGGTCTCTGCTCCCACTAATGGTTCTCTGTGCCCCCTGAACAAGAGCCATTGGATTGGCTGTACGTTTGCTTGAGAATCCAGTTCCCCGAGGTCCTGTGACTGCTGTGGCTTACAGGAATCCTGTAACGTGTCTGGACCACTCATGTGGTATCCTACGCTGGATTCAAGGTGAGTTTATAAACTCACTATAGAGTTCAATCTCTTGGTTTCTCTCCATATTGTTTTAACCCTAGAATATCCCTTTAATTAGATCATTTACAGTACTTACAGGACCATATTGCATTCCTCTCGCATCGGTTTTGCGCGCACGCAAATGCGCATTTGCGCGAGGACAAAACCATTTGTGCAGAACGTCGTATTTCAACATTCGCGCATACGATGCGCGTTATCGTTTAACGCGGATGGACTTGCGCGAGCGTGATGAACTGTGCGCGTCCTATACTTAACATTGTGAGCGCAAATGCGTTAAGCGGATGGTATTTCAATAGATGTGCAACTTCCTACGAACGACGTTTGCGCGCATACTTTTAACGTCTTTGAAAACCTGGTGTTAACTGCAAATTGGAACGTTCGGGCTGAAACAAAATACACCAGCACGAAAAAAAAATACAGCACAGTATAGTTACACATTCTACACATACCCAAACAAAAAAATTGTGAATTTGTGCGTATTTTTTTTATTGTTGCAGCATGTATACTCAGATTTATTTTGTGCAGGCGCAAAAACATTAGTGAGTCAATTAAGTTGAATTGATGTCAATTAGCCCTTTCAATGCGGAGGACGCGCTCAGCGCGTCCTCCGCATTCCCGCTGCTGTGCGGAGGACGCGCTGAGCGCGTCCTCCCATTGGGGTCAGCGTTCGGCCGGATTCCGGCCGATCGCTGGCCCCCCCGGTGCGGGCTGACATCCTCGATGTCAGCCGCGCATCCGGGACCGCAGCCGCCAGAATTAGGTGTCATCGCGGCAACGCGATGACACCTAATTCAGGCGCCCCCCCGCATGTGCGGAGGAGGCGCCTGAAAGGGAGGGGGGAGGTCCTTCGGACCTCTCTCCCTCCCGATCGGCGGCTCTGCGGGGGTTAACCCAGGCATCATTTGGAAGGGCACAGCCTGCCCTTCCAAATGATGCCTGGCATTAACCCCTGGGGAGCTGGATCGCGAATCGGCGCTGAAAAGCGCCGGTTCGCGATCCTTTCCCGGAGCTGGCCGACATCTTGGATGTCGGCCAAGCCTCCGGGAACTCCCCCTGAGGACTGGCGTCATCGTGCATAGCACGATGACGCCAGTCCTAGAGTTAACCCTTAACTGCCACCAACGGTGGAGATAGGGAGTTCCAATGAACTCCCTATCTCCCGATCCGTGGCAGTTAGGGGTTAAATTTTGGTATGGTTGGATCGGCCAGAGCATGGCCGTTCCAACGATACCAAACATGAAAGTGAAAAAAGTTGTAAAAAAAATAAAAATAAAAAAAAACAATTTAAAAAAAAAATTATAAAAAAAAAATAAACACTTTTTTTTTATTTTTTTTGGTTTGTTAGTGTAGCAATATTGTTCCCATTTCAATTATAATGTGAACAATGATGCTGCACTAACGATTTTTGTATGCGGTGCGTTTGTTAAAAATAGTGTAATTTTCCCCAAAAAAAATGTAACGAGACCCCATCTCTAATTTTTTTAACAAGCGCACCCCATACAAAATATAACCGCAATTGCTCGCATGTTAAAATGTGAAAAAAAACACTTTACACATTGTAAATTATTGAAAATACATATTTTATTGCATTTTTTGTTATAATATACAGACATGACATAACGTATACATATAATAATGACATATTATGAATCTACCGAGTCTGACGGAAAGAACGATATACAATATGTCTGGGTCATATATTAAAATAAGCCTTCAAAACACGTTTAAACATGATGCGCAAAACAGGTAAAAATGACCTCAGCACAGGGGCGGGAAAAGCCTCAGCAGCGAAAGGGTTAGGGTTCTTAATACTGATTGGCTGAATCACGCAAAAAAACCAGTCCGCGCACTGATTTACATGCGCAACGCTACTGCGCGCGTATTACACTTCGTTTTGCGCGTTTTTTTTTACTAATGTTATTTCTTGACGGATGAGAAAATGCGTTCGGATCCGAATATCACGTTAGTTTTCACGCGATAACGCTGGACACTGCGCGCAAAAAAGATTGCGCAGAGAATTGGCCCACAGTATTTAAGTACTTTATGGTTATACATTTTATATTTTATTATATTTATTACAACTTACAGTATATTTTTACAATACAGGAATGGAGTTTAATGGTTTGGTTCAGCCCCAAATGGGCTATTAGTTTCTTCTTGCTCCAAGCCAAAAGCGGCCAGCCGACCTCTGAATATTATTGTTTTAAACACTATAAAGTGGTTAAAAATAAATAAACTTGCTTTAGTCATCTTGTAGCCAGTGAACCATTCCACTGTATTCCGTTATCAGCGTATGGGATGACTCACACAGTGCCTTGGTATGTGCAGACTCAAGCATGGGTTTAAATATGTTGTAGTTCAGACTGAAAAATATGCCTTAGAGCGTGTCATTTTGGGTCTAAATTGTGCATTTTATTGTGTACAAATTTTCAAAACGGCCTCAATGAATTGTCAATTCCTATTTGAATTATTGCTTTGCTAAACTATGCAAGCGGATATCCATTCTGGAACGCAAATAACAACAATGCGCATGCGCAAAATGGCGGACCCGCGAAAAATACCGAATTCACGGATTCGAGGCGTGAATCGCACGCCGATTCAGCTAAAAAACACCTGGGGACAATTAGAAATTAAGATTAGAAGGATATAAATACAAATCTGTACTATCACCTGTAAACCGACTGAGGAAGCCGTTTCATACGGCGAAACGCGTCTGGGTAAAGCTGGCTGTGCCAGATTTAATTTTTTTAATTTGTTTTATGTTTTAATAAATTTTTATTAACTACACCAGTCCCCGGTGTGCTGCTGATTATAGAGGTTTTCTATGGGCTTTACCTTGAACAAGTCCACAGGCGATTGATCCCAGAGCTTGGCTATAAGCTCCAGCACATGTGAGTTTGAACCCTTGTGGATACACATATGTAATATTTCCTATAGATCTGCACAAGGAAGTTTTTCTCTTTTGCATGTTCCTCTGCATATCGAGATTGGAAGAGGATTACCAAGATTGGAGGTTGGAGACCCGCTCAGAGCCAGTGTTGGGGCTCTTGTTATTGTGAGTGCGATCAACCACATGTACACATACAATTCTATATTTGTTATTGCTCTGCACTATTGTATCTTTCTATTGTTTTCCATGACATATATGGACGGTGCATTATAAGAGAACCTCCATACGATCCGAGAGCGACTACCATCGCGCCGCCAGATACGTATTTGTTATGCAAGCAATCATCTCAAAATGAATCACTTACAGGGTAATTCAAAGCGATCCGAATTGCTTGAGAAAGGTAACCGAACGCTGAAAATCAGCGTTTGGTTACCTTTCTTGGCCATTCGGCTATTCAGAGAGCAGGCAATTCGCCAAATCCTGGCGAATTGCCTGCACATACGGTGCCTGTTCGGTGCCTGTTCGAGGACAGTGAAATCCCCATGAAAAGCACTGCTTCGGCTATTCAGAGAACACAAACCAGCAGTGAAAGGTTCCCCTAATGCCCTGCCATTCGGTGGTTTAATTCGACAAATTTATTCAGGAGAATCCCATAGGCTTCAATGTTAAAAATATTCCCGTTTTAATTCAATATCTAATAAACCATTCATTATAAAATTCTGCAGTAAAGAGTCTCTTTATTTATAGATTTTTTAGGATATTTTAATCATTTTTCTGGATTTAGTTTTTTTTAAAACGTCCGATTTTCTTTTTTTTTTAAGTTTACTTATTTTATCTGTAACAGCCCTTTTTATTATCATTCATTGGATCATATGTAAATTTCTGACATTTTCGCTCAGTAGTTTCTTTGCAAACAGCGTTTCACTTTTCAAACATTCATGCAAACTGTTTTCCTAATTTATTCACTGCCTCTTCTGCGGTCTCGGCTTTTTCCGGAGGAGGATGCATCGGCTCCTGCTCGGGTTTTTCCGTGGTTTTCAGCAGGTTAATCCAGATGTTTTTGCGGGTTTTCGGCGTGCATTCGCCAGGTTTTGCGGTTAGTTTTCGTCAGGTTTGCGGCAGCTTTCCCTGCAATTCGGGGGCCCTGTGGTGTTTGCTGAATACACTGCAGGGTCGCCGAAATGGGATCGGCAAAACGAATCGAATTGAAGAGAACGAAAAGACACGAACGTGCGGTGACTTTTCGAATCTCTTTGAATTACCCTGTTAGTGCCTCATATATATGGCAGTCACTGTAATGCAGTGTTTCCTAAACGTATCTTCGGGACCCCTAACAGGTCAGGTTTTAAGGATTACCTTTGGAAAATGCAGACTGAATCCTGCAATCACTGAGCAGCAAATCGTATCACCTGTGCTGTGCTTCACATATCTGGCAAACCTGGCCTGTTAGCAGGTCCTGAGGACAGGTTTGAGAAGCATTGCTATAGGGTAACTAAGAAAAGAAATCACGTTGAACACTTAACAGTGAGTATAGAAGCAGAAGTATACACGAAAAAAGGTATTGTTTAGTGAGATGGAAGGTGGGCAACAGGTAGACGGTCAAGTGATTCAATGCATGACCAACATCTCACCAGAGGGGACGAATATGTGGACAAGGCCACCAGGTATGAAAGAATGTCTTTTCCAAGGCATGTCCAGCACTTAGGCCGGTGTCAGATGAGCGCATTTCAGAGTGGAAGGAACATCCTATGTGTGTCTTCTGTTTGCTAATGTACATCTGAAAAATGAAACACAAGAATTTTTCAGTGAGCTGCCCCACTGGAAAGACGTAGATCCCATTATAATCTTTGCGCAAATGTGCAATTTTTTTGGCGCACGCAAAAAAACGTTAGCGCGTGCAAATTAACGCGGTATTACGATCCGTTGCGTGCTGGAATCGGTGGGCAGACTGTTTTTTCACGGGATTCAGCCAATCAGAATTAAGAACCACCATTTGCTAGGTTTCGGTTGTTTCGCCTGTCAAAGTCAATCTGCGTATATGTGCTGCAGCAAAAATAAAAAATTAAACAATTTACAAATTTTATTGTTTGGGTATGTGTAGAATGTGTAACTGTACTGTGCTGTATTTTTTTTTTGTGCAAGTTCATTTCGTTTCGGCCAGAACGTTCAGATTGTAAATTAACACCTGGTTTTCAAAGACGTTACGATATTTCGCACAAACGTCGTTTGTACGACGTTGCGCAAAGATCGTAATACCATCTGCTCGAACGCATTCGCGCTGGCAATGGTAAGTATGGGATGCGCACATGCACTTGCACTCGCGCTGGGTTCGCGCAGGGTCAATCGCGGTAGACGCTAACGCGCATCGTTTGCGCGAACGTCGTAATACGACGTTCCGCGCAAATGGTCTTGTCCTCGTGCGAAAGCGCAATTGCGCGCACGCAAATGCGCTGCGTGAGGATAGTAATAGGGGCCGTAGTTGGCTGACCGTGTCCATGGAAATGTGTATTTATCTCGATCTGTCACTGGAAACTCACAGCTGGCTCTACGTGAATGAGTGTTGCTACAACGCAAACCATATGGCGCGCGTTACCTTTTTAACATAGCTCCTCATATGCCAGAAACACTCTGGAGTGCTTAAGAAACAAGTGGAAGTAACAACTGTCCCAGCAGCCCTTTCTTTGAGTGATAGAGTAGTAACTGTGCTTTGTTAGTGATATTAATTATAATAATTACACTTTTTAATCTGTCGGCTCCAATAGCATTATTCATTAACCATGAAATTCAATAAAACAACCAAGGAATGATGTTTGGGCCAAAATGTCCACGTTAAAAAACAAATTTAAATAAAAAACAGCCAATTTGATTTCGGGCACTATCAGCTGCCCTGAACTAAAACCAGGACGCTAAGGAGAAAAATTAGCATTTGCTAACTTCTCCTTAACGTCCCAATTTCCCGATTTGTGTTTTCGGATTCGGCCGAACTTCCGAATCGTGTCGGACCCGAAAACTGATAGATCCGAAAAGTTTTCCGAGCCGAAACGAAAAATTTTTGGATTTTCGAATGGACTTGAAATGTGTCAAATCGAAATTTATTTTTGCTCTATTCATGATTTCGGTTCCATTCGTGATTTCGGTTCCATTTCGGTAATTCTGGAAATTGTATATTTAACTATTATCGGTTATATTGCTGATTCTGTAAATTTTGTATTTGTAAATGCGTATCACTTGTTTCTTGTGGCATTTGGGTCAGTTTAGCGTTTTTTAAATCGTTTTGTTCATTTTTTTTGTTCCTTGGCTTTCATACCATTTTAATATGATTAAATAAAGTTGTGAAATGTATATTCAATTATTCATAAGAAAAAAAGGATCTTTATTTAATAAAAAAAAACACGATAGAATCGCCAGAATTATCGTAGACACTTTGAAACGAGGAGAACAGACGTTCCGAAAAAACGAAAATTTCCGAAAAGTCGATACAAAGATCGAGCAAAGTGACCCGAAAATACGAAAAATGGTCGATATTCCGAAAAAAAATGTACACGAAAAACGAACCTAACCAAATCGAAACAGAAATCGGTCGAAATGAGCCGAATCGAAAAGTTTAAACATCCGAACAAATCGAACCGAATCGAACCGAAAAAAAAATCGGTGCACAAGCCTAATGCTGGGGCACCACTACAGCACAGTCCCCAGCATCCCCTCCATGGCAGCCATAGGACTCCATGGAGGTTCATGCTGCTGGGTCACATGACCGGCAGGATCTCTCCTCTCGCGAGATCCTGCTGGTCGGCGGAGTGATCGCGGAGGGAGACAGGGAACTTTCTCCCCCCTGTCTCCCTCTGCTCCCGGAGGTCAGAAGCAGCGGATCGGGCCGATGTGCTCGCTACGGAATAAGAAGTGAGTATTTGTTTTTTGGGGGTTTTTGAGCTGCAGGTAACGGATTCTGCAGCAGCGCAATCCATTACCTGCACCTCTGAATTGCTGGTAACTTTAACCGTTACTGCCAGCTCTTAGTAACTAGCGTTGAGCCGAACGTTAGTTACTCTGTGCTTGCACTTTGCGTTCCCCATGTTAGGTATAGGGAGGGCAAAGTACAGTAAACTCGCGCTACGAATCGCTAATTAACGAGCGCTAATGGGTTTTTTAACCCATTAGCGATTTGAAGGTGATGTGGGCGCAGCACTATGACCTCCTTTAAGCTAGCATTAACGTTAACTAGTGTTAGGTTGAAGGGGGTGATAGAGCCCTTGGATTTCATTTTCCACAAAATCCGCTTTTGAGTCTTTACGAGTCCCCAGAATCAGCAAACACAGTGAAAAACGCTTTGGTCCTTCTGATTTATTCTTTTACTTGGGGCTTCCAGGGAGCCGGCAAAGAAACTGATGACCGAAAGTCATAACATTAAAGTTTGGAACATCAAATATTCTTCCATTATGTCAATTTTCTCTGTCAAAAATGTGCAATTCTTTTCAGATGTTAAAAGAACACTAAATAGTTACCACATTGAAAAGAGTGCAATTTCTTAACAGAGCTGTTTATAATGCCAGTTATGATTACCCTGGTGGATACACTGCTGTATCGAGTGTTGTTATGGGATATAGTGATGTATCTCTTGCACTAGGGAGACTTTGGTCTGGACGGATAAGGGTTATGGCTAAAGAGAAAAAAAGGTACACCAATCACCGGTGTTGGACTGAAATTCATCAATGGTAAAATCACTGTGGTTGCAGCTGTGGTGAACTGAACCTATCTAGAGAAGGAAATTTCAGCAATGGCAGGCAACGTTCCTTCACAACAACGGTGAGCAACATTACTACCAACAGTCTTCCATAAAAAGGGTAGACTACTCCTATTTGTCATTCGGCATTGTTCCATCATTGCTTGCGATAATACTGAATAAACTTCAGAGATTACAAATGGCGGTCTCCCTTGAACTCCAGTCCAATAGAAGTAATGGTATAAACACCGCTAGACAACTTCGACTTGAATTACAGTAGAAGTAACAGAGAAATCTGCACTAAACAAATGCAGAAGGAACTGCAGTAGAAAGAACAGTGAAAACTACCATGACTATGGTCCCAGAAGACTGGAAATTAGCAAATGTTGTGCCCATTTACAAGAAGGGTAGTAGGGAGGAATCGGGGAACTATAGGCCAGTTAGTCTTACGTCAGTAGTGGGGAAATTAATGGAAACCATGTTAAAGGAAAGGATTGTTGAACATCTAAAAACACATAGATTACAGGATCAGAAACAACATGGGTTTACCTCAGGGAGATCATGCCAAACTAATCTTATTGATTTTTTTTGATTGGGTAACAAAAATAATAGACACAGGTGGTGCAGTAGACATTGCTTATTTAGATTTCAGTAAGGCTTTTGATACTGTTCCGCATAGAAGGCTTATCAATAAATTGCAATCTTTGAGCTTGGATTCCAATATTGTTGAATGGATTAGGCACTGGCTGAGTGACAGGCAACAGAGGGTTGTGGTAAATGGAGTTTATTCGGCGCAAGGTCTTGTTACCAGTGGGGTACCTCAGGGGTCAGTACTTGGACCCATTCTCTTTAATATTTTTATTAGTGATATTGCAGAAGGTATTAATGGAAAAGTATGTCTTTCTGCTGATGACACAAAGATTTGCAACAGGGTTGACGTTCCTGGAGGGATCAGACAAATGACAAATGATTTAGGTAAACTAAAAAAATGGTCGGAGTTGTGGCAATTGAGTTTTAATGTGGATAAGTGCAAGATAATGCACCTGGGACGTAAAAACCCAAGGGCTGAATATAGAATATTTGATACAGTCCTAACCTCAACATCTGAGGAAAGTGATTTAGGGGTCATTATTTCAGAGGATCTAAGGGTAAGTAGTCAATGTAATAGAGCAGCAGGAAATGCTAGCAGAATGCTTGGTTGTGTAGTGAGAGGTATTAGAAGTAGGAAAAGGGAAGTGCTCATGCCACGGTACAGAGCACTGGTGAGACCTCACTTGGAGTACTGTGTGCAGTACTGGAGACCGTATCTCCAGAAGGATATAGACATCTTAGAGAGAGTTCAGAGAAGGGCTACTAAAATGGTGTACGGCTTGAAGGAGAAAAGTTACCAGGAAAGGCTTAATGATCTTAACATGTACAGCTTGAAAAAAGACGAGACAGAGGAGATATGATAGAAACATTTAAATACGTAAAGCGAATCCACATTGTAGAGGAAGGGAGTATATTTAAAAGGAAACAAAATAGCAAAACAAGAGGACATAGTCTTAGATTAGAGGGGCAAAGGTTTAAAAGTAACATCCGGAAGCATTATTTTACTGAGAGGGTGGTGGATACATGGAACAGTCTTCCAGTAGAAGTGGTAGAGGCCAAAACAGTAATTGAATTTAAGCAAGCATGGGATAGGCATAAGGCTATCCTAAACAAAAGATAAATCCAGGTAAAGTATCTATGTAATTGGGCAGACTAGATGGGCCGTTGGTTCTTATCTGCCGACTTTTTTCTATCTTTCTTTGTTCTATGTTTCTATGTCCATGAATAGCAAAGCGGATAGATTTCACTGCAGTTGATCGACCCATTATTTCTGTATAACACCAGTGCTTACTGAATAACGCCTATATACACTATATTGCCAAAATTATTCGCTCACCCATCCAAATAATAAGGTGTTCCAATCACTTCCATGGCCACAGGTGTATAAAATCAAGCACCTAGGCATGCAGACTGTTTTTACAAACATTTGTGAAAGAATGGGTCGCTCTCAGGAGCTCAGAGTGAATTCCAGCGTGGAACTGTGATAGGATGCCACCTGTGCAACAAATCCAGTCGTGAAATTTCCTCGCTCCTAAATATTTCACAGTCAACTGTCAGCTGTATTATAAGAGCATGGAAATGTTTGGGAACGACAGCAACTCAGCCACAAAGTGGTAGACCACGTAAACTGACGGAGCGGGGTCAGCAGATGCTGAGGTGCATAGTGCGAAGAGGTCACCAACTTTCTGAAGAGTCAATCGCTACAGACCTCCAAACTTCATGTGGCCTTCAGATTAGCTCAAGAACAGTGCGCAGAGAGCTTCAATGCTTCAGTTTACCAAAACATTTTGGACAATTCCATGCTCCCAACTTTGTGGGAACAGTTTGGAGCTTGCCCCTTCCTCTTCCAACATGACTGTGCACCAGTGCACAAAGCAAGGTCCATAAAGACATGGATGACAGAGTCTGGTGTGGATGAACTTGACTGGCCTGCACAGAGTCCTGACCTCAACCCCATAGAACACCTTTGGGATGAATTAGAGCGGAGACTGAGAGCCAGGCCTTCTCGTCCAACATTAGTGTGTGACCTCACAAATGCGCTTCTGGAAGAATGGTCAAAATTTCCCATAAACACACTCCTAAACCTTGTGGACAGCCTTCCCAGAAGAGTTGAAACTATTATAGCTGCAAAGGGTGGACCGACGTCATGTTGAACCCTATGAATTAGGAATGGGATGTCACTTAAGTTCATATGCGAGTCAAGGCAGGTGAGCGAATACTTTTGGCAATACAGTGTATTTAAGGGAGAACTATGGTTATGTGGAACCTGCCTTCTAAATGGCATAGATGGTTACAGTCCACAATGTACTGATTGTAGATAGTAAGTGGATACAGAACACAACTTCAGGCCTTCGGGACTATGTGCCCACCGATACCAAATACCCTATCCCATAAAGTTGTTCTAATCCTACAGCCCCCGTAAAATTAAGCATATGACCTCAACTTTTCTTCCATAATTGGGTAAGAAACAAAAACTCCAGTATGTAACCCAAAAAACCCCAAGACATCTGACACTTATACTTGACATATATTCACAGAATAGAACAAAGCGCAAGTGTCTATTAATGCCCTCAGTACGCGTGATGCATTCATTGAACTACAATATTTTGACAGTAATAGTAGTAGTATATGGTAATTATCCTGCTCAGTTTATCGCTAGTCATCAATGAAGTGGGATATCCAATGTGATTTTCCCACATTAAATGGAGATGGTCATAGTCGAACTCTAAGAATACACACATTGAAATGGTGCAGTAGTTACTTCAACATGATGTCATGAGAGCAGATTACACTGGATCTAGGTTCCGGTGTCAATGATGGGGCTGTGGGAATCAGGGTTAGAGGTAGAAGATTATTATTGGTTATTGAACTTTGCGCATAGGTTTGAAAGACGTGAGAGTTGAAAATTGGGTTACAGAGAGCTAAGCGCATATACATTACAGACGTTCTCATGATGTGAGCTCGGTCGCTTTTACTTTTTTAAACTATTTAGAAAGGGTTTTATTTAAATAATTATGGAAATGATAATAAATATAGTAAAAAAATCAAAGATGGAAAAATAGTCAAGCGGATCATGGCGAGAAGAAAGAGAAGCGACTAAAGGTGGAAGACAGAAGAAATAGAAATTGAAGGGCTGTCCAAGATCAGTGCAAAATATGGAAATGTAAAATGTGGTGGTAGGAGAAGTAAACAAAACAAAAGGACTTGTGGTGGGATTAGTTTGGGGCTTGTAGAGTTTACTTTTCAAACACAACTTTGGGTTGAGCGCTACAAATATGGCCGTACATTTTTGACAGGCAACCACAAAGAGTATCGCCACCATTACACAATTACCAACAGTAATATAGTCTGGAAAAAGACTTAAATCCATGTGATCCAACCTTTTCTCAGTTATTGTAGGTGGTACAAATGAGGTGAGGAAAAAAACACGTCTAATTTGAGGCAATTTCCAACACCGAAGGTGTGAGAAAAATTCATCCCAACTCTAGAATAACAATCACAATTAAGCTTGAATGACTTGATCACCCTGTGGTGTCTTTTTAAAGTTTCTGCCACCACACTCATCTTGTGGTCCAAAGGGATCCAGCAAAAATAGAGGAACGACTTATTGCATGCTTTCTGCCCTTACGGGATCCTCACGGACTCGCTGCTACGTGATCACTGAGGCCTAACGCATGGAATAGAAATATAAGCCGCAAGATTGATGCCTGAATAACGCTTGCCATATGGCTCTGCAATTTCTATGATCTAGGTATGCAGGCCTTAGTATTTTTTCATTAGCTTGATCTGACACACCCCCTGTTCTTGTTGTCTTTTTGTAAGTGGGACGCGTTGACATTGTGGAAGTGGGATGCTCTCCAGCCTTCAGGTCCGAGCGATTGACCTTTTTATATACAATGTTTTCTTTTACAGTGGCCACCAGTACATGGGATGTGTATAGCCCGTTACACAGGCTGCAGAGTCGGATTTGGAAAGTTCCTCATCCATTGTTGATGAGGATTACACTGAGCCCCCAGGCAGAGATTGCATAATGTGCAAAGCACATGGCGTGGATTCAAGCAATGAATGTAATTATGCACACAGAGCCTCTTATAAAGACCTTTCCTGTCCAGGATCTGCAGAGCATCATATAACCTGTTTTGTGCCAGCAGTCTGCAGAGCATTCTGTACGCTTTCTCATGCTAAAGATTTGCAGAGTACTGTATAGACTTTCTTCTGCCAGGAATCTTTGGAGCATTGTGTAACTCCCCTAAAGCAAAATTCTGCCAAGTATTGTGTAACCCCACTCCTGTCATGAATTTGCTGAACTCCTAGTATATCTCCCTTGCTAGTGATTTGCAGAGATTTATGTACTTTTACTGATGCGAAGTTCCAGCACAACTTTAACCATATTTAATACACAGCTTGGATAGTTTTGCAACTCTGCAGGATCTGTGGTCTGTTAGGATATGTTTGTTGTAGTCATGGCACAGAAGAGGTTACACAATGCCTTGCTGAGCGTATGGCGCGTATTGGCTCTGAGTCATCCTGTGGGGGGGCTTATCCTGCCGCACCCCATGAGTCATCAACACCAAACTAAGTCAGAGGCCATGGAACAAAGAGTGGTTACAGATTCTAGAGCAATCCTCAAAGTTGCAGACTGAGCAACTTGTGGAGGCTCATTGTCACTTCGGGGATTCGCTCTGCATTCAGTCTACGCAGGGGATCTTGTCTGCGTTCCATCCGTACGCAGGGGATCTTGTCTGCATTCTGTCTGTATGCAGGGGATCCTGTCTGCATTCCATTTGTAAGCAGGGGATCCTCTCTGCAGTGGCGTAGCGTGGGGGGGCCTCGGGGGCATTCGCCCAGGGCGCAATTTTCTTAGGGGGCGCAAAATTTCAAAAGAAATTTGAACCACTAATATTTTCCAGCAGGGGTCAGCAAGGTGTCTCCTCATGGACACTAGTGTCCGTGAGAGGCCCTTGCATGGGCAGCCACCAGTTTTGTGGCGCCAGCGGTGACTTAGCACTCAGCGTCCGGAAGGGAGGACCAGGACAGAAAGTCCTGTCCTGACTCCTTCTTAACGCTGACATGAGTCACATGAAGCAGTGCAGCATTATCTGATGGAACACCCTGTACCACGCTTGTCAGCCCCCCTTGAAGCCCTGTGCCAGCCCCCCGCCGCTGGCAGCCCTGCAGCCTCTGAACAGGAAGGAGGGATGGAGGCGCCTGCCATGCAGCACATTTAAAATCCGGTCTCCACTAAGCCCCCTGGACAGCTCCCCACCCGGGCCACAACAACTCCACGCAGGTAGGCGACACTGTGTGACACCAGAGAAACGTAACCAACACACACAGTGAGGGGGTACTGGGGGTACGGGGAGAGGGTGACTGTGGGTAGTTGGATAGAGAGAGAGAGAGATTGACTGGGGGTACTGGGAGAAAATGGGGGTACTTGGAGAGAGTGTCTGGGGTACTTTGAGAGAAAGAGTGACTGGGGTACTTGGAGGGAGAGAGTGACTGGGGTACTTGGAGAGAAAAATTTACTGGGGGGTACTGGGAGAGGGTGACTGGGAGTACTGGGAGAGAGTGACAGGGTATAGTGTGAGAGTGGAACTATGCTAGGGTATACTGGGACAGGGTGACTGGTAACAGTGGCGTAGCGTGGGGGGAATGTGTGTTTCATTTTTTTATTATATCCGTATCTTGTTAATATAAAATACAAGTGCTTGTGGGGTAACAGGGGTCAATACTCTACGGGAAGAAAGGAATCGGGGTGTGTTACCGTGCCCACAGGTTGTGGGGGGCGCACAATTCTTGCATTGCCCCGGGCGCTGACAACCCACGCTACGCCACTGCCTCTCTGCATTCCGTTTGTAAGCAGGGGATTTTGTCTGCGTTCCATCTGTATGCAGGGGATCTTGTCTGCGTTCCATCTGAATGCAGGGGATCTTGTCTGCATTCCGTCAATAGACAGGGCCGGGGATCCCGCAGCATTCCATGTGCACGCAGAAGATCCTGTCTGTGTACTGCCTACACAAAGATCCTGTCTGTATTCTGCCTGCACGCAGGGGCAAGGCCGGATTAAGATCTCTATGGGCCTGGAGCTGAATATTCTGGTGGCTGTTTTTGGAATTTAATGAAATGAATACATATCGTAGGCTTTTATTAGTGCAGATACGGGAATATCTAACCAAGCAGTTACTGTGTTAGCAAATTTCCATTCAGATTTCAATCACTTACAGCGTGTAAAATAATTTTTTTCACATTTTATCATCCAAACCTTTGTGGTTAGATATTCTATAGGAAATTCTTGTTAAAATTTTTTAAATGGGACCCTGTTACTGCATTTTTCTGAGAAAATATACAATTTTAACTTTGCTCCCAGTGTGAGAAATGAGAAGGTGAGTAATGGCAGTGGTATCGCTCTTTTAATATGTGACAAATGGATAATGACGCTTTGGAACAAAAAAACTTTTTTTTTCCTTTTTTTTTAAATTTTACATAGTCATGTTTGGTATCAATGCAAAGGCCAGACTCTGACCTGTCTAATGACACCTCACTTGACCTTGTGAGGTGTAAAGATTAGAGTCGCAGCGTTCCAAAGTCTCCCAGAAATATTCATTATTTTATTTTTATTGTTAATGTTAATAAACATTGTACATAAAACCAGGTCATGTTTGATATCATTGGAAAGGCCGTGCTCTGGCCTTTCCGGTGATACCTCACATGACCCAAAAGCTGCTATGTAGTTGGAGATACAGTGGTCAAAATGCCCATCATTGTAGACATAGTTATCCTTTCTCTGGGCCTTTTCTGGGGCATGGGCCTGTAGCTGCTGCTCCATCAGCCCCTATGTTAATCCAGCCCTGCACAGGGGATCCATCCACTTAGCATTCTGTCTGTATGCAGGATGCAGGGGATCCACTCTGTATTCCGTCTGTGCACAGGGGAGCCTTTGCATTTCGTCGATAGACAAGGGATCCCCTCTGCATGCAGAAGATCCTGTCTGTGTTTTGCATAGACACAAGAGATCCTGTCTGTATTCTGCCTGCACACAGGGGATCCTCTCTGCATTCTGTTGGAACGCAGGGGATCCCCTCTGCATTCCGCCTGCATGCAGAAGATAATGTCTGTATTCTGCCTATACACAGGAGATCTTGTCTGTAATCTGCCTGCACACAGGAGATCCTGTTTGTATTCTGCCTGCACAAAGGAGATCTTGTCTGTAGTCCGCCTGCACACAGGGGATCCTGTCTGTATTCTGTCTGCACTCAGCAGATCCTTTCTACATTCGGTTCGCTCTCAATGAATCGTTTATGCCTTTTCTGTGCACGCAGGGGATCCTCTCAGCATTCCATCTGCACATAGGGGATCTCCTATGGATCTTGTCATAATATTAACACTTACCGGAACTCTCTAAACTGTCCTGTTAAGAGCCTAAATTTACAGCATCCTGACCAGAGGTGGAGAAAATTCAAAAATGTGAACAAAGGTACTGTCAGAGTTTGGTGAAGCTTGTGTGTGCTTGGCTGTTGATCAGGTAAAAACGTTGGGTTGACTTATCACTGTTTACCAAGGAGGTTTAACTGAACTTTGAGCTAGTCTGAGATCTTTTCATGTTTACTTCACCTGGGACTCAGAAGGTCACCTCGGGATCAGGGGGTAAATCTCCATGTTTGAGTTTGCCCGAGTTGATAGTAAATTGTAATAAATTGGGCTACACGGGTTAGCTACTAAAACAAGTGATTCACATTAATACAATTGGTGTTATACAAAGAACACCAAACTTGCCAGCAAATTGTACCGAACGGTGAATTTTATCTTACGGTGAAATTTCGTGGCAGTTTGGCTATTCAGAAAGCTGTCAATTTGCCAAATACTGGCAAAGTGAAAGTGAAATACTGTGCAGTTCGCCGCAATTCGGTGATCTTCATCGGCAGTGAAATTGTCCCATAGGGAAACAATGGTTAATCTATTCAGGAGAACCTCAAACTTCACTGAAATGTTGGCGACATGCCCAGATTTTTGGTGGTTCAGTTTGACAGTTATAAACACGCGAATCCCATAGAATTCATATTAAAAAAAGTATTACTGTTTATAGTATTTTTTTTATTCAAATTTTTTTATTCAAATTCTTTATTTTATTCTTTTCAGTTTCAGGAAAAGCTTTTTTGTTTATTTACTTTTTAGAATTTTTTAGGTGTTTTTCTGGATTTTTTAGGTGAAATTTTTGATACCCATTTTATAAAATTCTGTACCAGACCGTTTTAGCATAGGACCTTCTTCATTATGTCCATGTATTTTTTTTTTTTAAAACATACAGGGTTATTCAGAGAGCGTGAAAAGCAGGAGAATGATTGGAGAATGAAAAATTCTAGGTCAAAATAGCCAAACCAGAAAAATTCTTCCTTTCATCTCACTTTCCAAATCGACTATTTTGACCTAGAATTTTTCATTCTCCAGTCACTCTCCTGCTTTTCACGCTCTCTGAATAACCCTGATATTTTTATTCATTTTGGATCAGTACAAAAATACAATACGATAAACGACATATTACACAGCAAAGGAAAAAGGAGTTGCTAAAAAACAGTGCGTAGGCTCGGCATCCCAAACTGAGCAAAGAGAACACGTCAGAAATAACAGTAATAATGGAAGGCTAAGACACAAGTGCAAACATTTTAAATTTATAGCTTATAATTGCCTCCAGTGTAACGGGAGCCCACAGTACTTTTTAGGGCCCTGAAAACAGGCATGGGAGTGCATTAGGGGGTCACAGAAGGGGAAGAGTCAAGAAAACGAGTTACAGTGTGATCTGGGGGGTCATGGGGTATGGGCGGGATGCCTCGAAACATTTGTAAGGAGAACCATGGCGCACAGAAAAAGGTGTTTCGTAGTGCATCTTTAGTCTCGCACGGAGCGAGCGAATGAAGGGGGTCCAGTTAGTAAAGAAGGCCTGCGTCTTCTCAGACTGGTTCGTGGATGCCTCCGACCAGTCGGCTAGAAATATAGCATAGATCCGATCGTACACCATACGGAATGAGGGAGGGGGGGGGAGTTAGAGATCCATTGGGACAAAATTGCTTTCTTACCCATTGCAGCCAGTAGGCTCAGCCAAAATCGATGGCATTTTGAAAAGGGGTGGGGAGTTGGTCTATTAAAAATGGCCCATTCTGGGGTGTAAGGAATTTCCAATCGAAGGACCCGTACACCAAAGCGCCGAACCGTATCCCAGAAGATTTGTATGAACGGACAGGACCACAGGCAATGCGTCAAGTCGGCCGGAGTATGTCCATGCATTTTTATGGTTTTAAACGACTTTTAAAGAATAGCAGATCTGCCCCCCCGTTCGAATGCTTATCGGCTTGTTTCAGGAGTGTTCGGCGGATCATCGGCTTTTTTCGGCGGAGCTCAGCGGTCAGTCTGGCGGATCATCGGCAGCACCCGATGCACCCATACTATTCCAACTAGTTGTATCCATTGCATCCTCAACAGACATACCCACTGTATTCTCAATATCTACACTAGTATTGCAATTATATTTGCACCCGATTTCTTCACTAGATTAGTGAATAACATAGTACAATCCTCCTGTAAACGCTCATTAACACCCAAATTTTAGTATCCTCAATAGATAATGCTTGAATTTTAGTATCATCAATAACTGGAGCTCCATGAGCATATCTCCTACAATCATTGGTTTATGTTAATGCATGTGCATGTTATAAAACTGTCAATGAGATTTATTACCGGCTTTTCCGTTATGCAATTTTCAAAGCAAAGTCACCATAAAGCAGAGGAGCGAAGTTACCAGTGAAACATTATCTCAGTTATCTCAATCTCTGCTATCTTCTGGTCTGTGACATGCTCTTGAGACCAAGACAGTTATATTGTAACTGATAGAGAAAAAGTAACTCTCAATGTAACTGTTCTTCTAATTAACCTTGTCATTGCCTTGGTCTACAGCAGTAAAGGTCAGTCCTATCCTATCCTAGAACTCTGAAAGGTAAGCAATCAAGTACATTTTAAAGGCTATTGGCTATATTTGAAAGTTGGTGCTAACTTAACCAGAGCTGTTGTAAACGTAACAGAGCCATTACAGTCTATGGAGTTGCTATGTTTTAAACAGCTCTGGTTAAGTTAGCACTAACTTTGTAATATAGCCCTATACCCTTCGGAAACCTTATGGTGCGCGGGAAAAAACAGAGGAGACACTCTTCTGTCCCATGCGCATCCCTCTCCCCCCTCCAGGGAGGCTTCAGAGGGCTATTTCATCCCTCCAAGTGCAATTGATGGAGATTAGCTCCACCCAAAAATTGATTAGCTGGTCTTGTATTCCTCAGGTTCGGGACTCTCAGGACTTTCCTGTGCAAGTCACTTTGAAAGCCATTGGATTGCCTGGATGCTCACTTGAGCGTCCAGTCTCCCACCGGTTATGTGACTGCTGTGTCTCAAGAGGAAGCCAGTAGTTTATCATTTCCAGCCAGTGCTGAGGGTGCTGAGCATTGAGATAAAGGTAAACAGGCTGTAAGTTTAAAGTGGGAAGGGGAGACTGGGAGGGGGGTAGGGTTTTAACACTACCCTCTTCTGACCCCCTTCAAGCCCATGTTTTAAACTCAGAGTAAACCTTTAGGTTTAGAAAATCAGCTAAATGGGTCCCAATAATAATCCAAATGGAGCTATATTTCCCTTTTCTTCACTTGCACCTTATATGATGCCCGTGGAGTATTAAAAACGGATCTGAAGGGACACAGGACATATTCAAGAGCCCCATGCAGAGTACCTTTGAAGGTTTTCCATCAAATCATGGATTTATGGATTATCAGCAGCAATGGGGATTTATGGAAGATTGAATTTGATGTACATTAGTATTGTTCAACCTACGTTACCAATATATGCCAAACGGACGAGGTCTATCCTCTTATCACTGGCAAATAAATCTGATATGTTTTTGTTACTTTGGGGGGTTGACTAGCAAATCACAGAAGGAACTGACTTCCATGAACATCCAGTTATTAGTGGTTTTGGTTCAAGAAAATATGGGAAAAGGTGGATAATAAAGGAGGTAGGTTCCCTTAATTAATTGAAAAAATGTAGCTTTGCCAAATAGTTTTCCCTTAGAAAGCAACTGCTCAGAGGAGCGACAGGATCAGCTGATAAACCCTGGAAATCTGTTGCGTGAATCAGAAAAAAATAATAATTTGGAGCCCACATTATAAATATGATTACAGCTTGTACAAACATTGTGGGACAAAGTTCTAAAGAGGAGCAAAGATTGTGATGTTGCATCGATTCCTGTTAGATGGCTCGGCACTCAGCACTTTGCCCCAGACACTCTCGTTACACCAAACCCCCATGGTGTCCTCACTGGACACAGCGCTAGCGTCATCACACATCCCTCATTTCAGTAGTGTACATCATATTACCAGTGTAGTCGCTGCTCCAACTGTTACTCAAATGATGAAATTATTTGTATATTCCAATTCCTTTTTAATAGAGATAGACATATATTATTTAAAAAGTCGAAATCAATTATGTATGGCGCAACTTATGCGCTTTCCAGACAGGTCAGCTTTTTATTTTTTAAATCGATGTTTACTTGCATTCAGTTCACATAACAAGTAAAACTGGAATAGCTATTTTGGAGCACGCCTTAGGTAAGGGGGTCATTGTAACCAGGGACAGGAACAGAATATGAGGTGTCCCTTGCTGCAAAATAACAAAACATGATGGTTTCCTGTTATCTTGGCACCAGTTGAGCCAATCTGAACATAGGTCATGGTGAGCAAAAAGCAATAAAATTATTAATACTGGCAAGTATGTATCGCTTTCATGGATACCTTTCTAAAATAACATTTGTGGTTCTTTTCCGGGAGAGCAAACGGTGTTAGTTATGCACTAACATGTTAACGCTACACTCCACTTTACTGGGTGCATTTGTTGGGCATAAGAGAGTGACCTCGAAGCTTAGGTAGTACTACAAATCATTCCCATCTTGGTCCTAAATGGCACGTAGCCTCAGGGGTCCCCAACCCTGGTCCTCAGGGCCCACTAACAGGCCAGGTTTGCCAGATATCTGAAGCAGCACAGGTGATATGATTTGCTGCTCAGTGACTCCCTTACCCCTGCTAATGTCCATCGACTTTCCCATTCCCCCCCATATATGTCCCACTACCCCCCCTCCACCCCATATGCTTTGGCAATGCTAAAATGTAATTGGTCCTGCCAATAATGCTTATTTTGATTTGATTTCATTGCAGGATTCAGTCTGCATTTCCCTAAGGCAATCCTTAAAACCTGGCCTGTTAGTGGGCCCTGAGGGCCAGGGTTGCTGACCCCTGCTTCTAACATACATTTTATGCACTTTCCTTGTGTATTGCCTGCTAACTATAGAAGGACTGAAACATTGTGCACTTCCTTTAACTTCACTTTTACAATTCTGAGTGATTTAATGTGCTTTCCATATTTTGGCGCAGCTGCAAGCCATTTTATCAGAACACGAGAAAAATAAAATTAATGAAATGTTCAGACATTGACGTGGAAAGAAATAATCTAAATAAAATTCTTTCTATCGCTTGCTATTAATTATATAAGGAAATAGAGCAATTCTACTCAAGCTGGAATCTCATGCGGAGAATGTCAGCTCTTTTGCTCAGAGGCAGCAGGATTTTAAGGTTGGGTCCGATTAACACACAAAAGCATAAACAAAAGGAGAGAGAATGATATTGGCCTTGAGGGAAGGAAGGAGAGGCTCTCACTTTACTCTGACTTTCACTGACTTTCCCTGGGTAGGGCTACGGCTGTTTATTATTACTTTCTAATAGGTCTTTATTTCTGTTTTTCTCTCTTTTATTCTTCATTTGTTTACTTGTGCTCTCTGGCCATTTTTCATTCACCCTTTTAGGATCTGAGTTGGGTAAATTACACGATTTTTTGGCTTTCCTAAAGTACGGTACTCCTCGATAGGGTTAATCCTTCAAATGCTGCGAGCTGAAAAACAGATTTGTGAAGCTGTAGCCAAAATTCCCCTAGTTGGAAATACAGGTGAATTGCAGATGTTTGTAAAGCTTCTCATTTTGGTCTTAGTTTGAGCAAAATTCATGTTTCACTTCACTTTCCGATAAATAAACCCCTTCTTCCTCATATAATATTAAATTTTGTGCAGACTAGAGAGCATGTACACTCACATGAAGTTGCGTAGTATATATATATATATATAGAAAAGCCAACTCACAAGTTGAGTGTTTTTCACTAAACCGGAGATTGTGGAAAACGACAAAATAAAGGAGATGAAGGAAAACAATGGAGTTGGGAAATTTTTCCGTTCCGTAAACTTTGCCTTAAAAATAGTCACCATTTCTCATTTTTAGTGAATAAACCATAAAGGTATAGAACAGACTTTATTCGGGTCTTTTGAGAAGGTATATTTTTCTAACTCTTCTTCCAATACTGTGTTTTAATGCCCCTCATGGTCTATAAAACGTCCTATGGGCTCTTCACGTTGGTGGTAGTTCTCTCTATGCCTCTCCCTCTCCTCCATGTCTCTTATTCTGTTGTAAACAAGCATCTACCCTCCACCCACACACGTCAGCCTCCTCACCAGTTTTTTCCCTCCTTGACTTTTTTATACAGATTGCTCTCCCTCTGCACCTCTCCAAACTATCCAATGTCCCCCCCTCACACATTTTCTGTAATGTCTAACCCACCCTCCCAATCCCAGCCTGTTCCCCTGCCTTGCTCCTTTTCTCCCTCCCTCTCTGTGTGTCTGCCTTGTAAACAGGCCTCTCCCGCCTTGTGCTGAGATGGGAATGTACTCTTGGCTTCAAAAACATAGCAACTTGGTCTGAAAAAGGCAGAACTGATCATAACAAGCATGACCCAGAGAGGGGAGGGAGAGAAACAAATAAAGAGGGTGCTGGGATAATGGAGGGGAGAACAACGAAGCATGTGGTGAGGGAGGGGATAAAAAAGAGCACTAAGGGGTAAAACAGTCATAGGACAACCAGGGAATGTGACTGAGGAAAAGGGTTATGTAGAAAGGGAGGTGGTCATTGAAAATGGCAAGATAATTTAGAGCAACCAAAAGAGGAGAGGAAATAGATGAAAGGAGTGTTAGAGGGGACAGACAGTAACAAATGTGGGCGGCCTGGGGCATACAATGAAGGGCAGGACTGTGAAAGCTTTTTGTAAACATATTTGACATAGTGTGCTGTTCCTAGCCACCGGGTGGGATCCTATAATGCCGAGCAAAAAAAGAACGCACTGGAGCTCAATTACGCCATTAACTATATAATGTACTACATGTAAAAAACAATGAAATTAAACATTTAACAGGGAGGGAGAAAGATATTGGGACAAGGAAAGGAGGCGAAAGCATAAGTCTTTATTTTCGAAGTTACACATAGGGCCTGGGTGTATAAACTATTCAGCATGTGATGACAAAACATTGCATTTGTACTGCGCTGAGTCCCTATTGCATTGCTTTAAAGGTGTGGGTGTTCATCACCTGAGGCGCGTTCAATACCTCAGCCGCTGCAAGTGCTAAGTTAGCAACTTGCCGTTGAACGGCAACTTGCCGGAGATGCTGCGAGTAGCTGAGTGTGACGTAGTAAAGATGGCCGCCGCCATGAAGCAAGTAAAATTCAGTACGGCAATGTTAATTTTGAGGTTTTTGTTCACCAAAGCAGAAAATATTTATTTATTATTTACCCTATGCACATAGACATATATTACGGTTCAATTATATATTTTTTTTTCAGAAGTAACCATTACGTTTATTCAATAAAAACTATCATTTGTGGTGTGTGCATACAAAACAGAATTGTGCTGACTGCTTTTAGTTATTTCAAAGATGACCTCAGTCTCAGTTTCTGCTAATAAAACTGCGGATATTGCAGAAACTACAGAAATCGCCATTTTGTTTTGCAATTCGCATCCAAAGCGTTCAGAGTCACTGCTGCAGCAAACTGAATTGCTGTGCTGCATCAATTCAGCAGCTGCTGAGGTATTGAACGGGCCTCAGATGTTTTTAAACTATTTTTCCCACAAGGCTCAGTGGGTGAATATCATGGGAGATGTAGTTCTGAAAAATCAGGAGGGCCAAATATGAGCACCTCTGCTTTAAGGCAAGTGCAACAAGGAGTTTGAACTTTGTTTTGGATTTTTGCGCAAATCATTACTCCTCACAGAACTTCCTACATCTACAATGATAACAGGGATTATCACATGGTTTTAATATATACAGGTGAAACTCGAAAAATTAGAATATCGTGCAAAAGTTCATTTATTTCAGTAATGCAACTTAAAGGTGAAACTAATATATGAGAGTTCAAGCCGTGATTTGTCATAATTGTGATGATTATGGCTTACAGCTCATGAAAACCCCAAATGCCTGTGTTTATGGGGAACTTGTGGCAGTATACAGCGATCACATGCTGCATGGATGCCATGGAAATTGAACTAGATAACCAATTTCAAGAGTGCACCATCTAAATACAGGATATTTTTCTGAGGAGCTCTTCATGCACAACCCAAGGCACCTAATCAGTAACACAGCGATCCAGGAACTCTTACCTTGGTCCCTCACGTAACACAGTATTATCGCAGTAACATCACAATTGGCTCCATGAAATGAGTAATTACCATTATTTTATACATGGCAAGTTAGGAAAACAGGGACATCTGGTCCTATTATTAAGACTGTCCCACTTAAATTAAAACGGTTGGCAGGCAATTTGTGATATTGTAAGAAATTAATTGACCGCACACAGCTTACAAACAGTGCGACGGCTAGATGCAGCCTGCTTTGTGTTTTCTGAAGTTCTTTTTCAGTTTGAAGGTGGGCTTTGTGTCGTAATAATCTGATTTTCTCATTCACGGGCACCCATACAAAAACTTACACAAAAACATCATGGATTCAATGAAAGGGCCTGAAATTAGAGGAAAGCTGGTATGGGCAGAGTACACAACTACATTGTGTTACTAAAGAGGTTATTCAGAGAGCACCGAAATGTCATTGACAGCCCATTGCATTAGGATGTGCACCCACAGTGCAGTTATTGAATCGAAAAAGAAGATTGTACACAAAATACACATTTTTCATTACAGGCTTTTTATTGCTAAAATCCATTTTCAAGTTATTCATAAGGTACATCTAAAATGTCAATGTAAGGGGTGAAAAGAGGTGACTTTACCCTACATTAAGGTGTGCCAAGGCACACCAGGCACAAAGCCCTGCACACACCTACGTGTAGGGCAAACTAAAATAAGTACACCCAAAGTAAAAAAGGGACATCAGGTCAATTATTTTACTAATATATATATATATATATAACAAAATGAAAATGTGAACGTTTCTATAGCCTGAGTCTATGGATTGGGGGTGGCCTGGCAGCAGAGACCATCTCTGCAAGAAATCCTGACCGTGATATCTCTAGGTTTTTTTAAGTATCCCACACTCTTTTCTAGGTGAAAATCTAATATCACCAACCACAGAGGATGAACGTTTGTCCTTTAAACACCCAGGCTGCCAGAGAAAACTGAGGGTTTACTAAGCTTACCACTTTAATTTACATGTTAAATGTTAAAGGTACTGGCTTCATTCACCCTAAACAGCACTTGACATAAAACAGAGAAACATACATTTGAGAAAGGATTTTACCAGGAAGGATACATTGAGATTTCTCTCGTTTTCAAGTATGTCCTGCATGGTGAGTATGTACCATTAGGTGTCTTGCCAAGGACACTTACTGGAGAGGTTGCTCGCTGGGATCGAACCCATGACTCCACAGGCTCTCTCCATGCAGAGCAGTGACATTACCTCTACTCCACCCAGACAGTACTTTTTAATATTAGATTATCAATTATAAACCACCAAAAGTGGCTACTGGAGAAATATTTGTATGACATTTACTTTATAAAAAAAAATTGTGCTGCTTTTTTATTGTTGGAACACTTACAGTACATAGAAAAGTACTTACAGTACATGGCGTTTCATGTTTGAACACTTTTTTCAAGTGGCAACATTAAGAGTACACTTTCACTCAATCCCTGTCCGTCCTTTCATGATAAGTTCCCTTGGTAAGTTACAATAAACCAGGACATTTAAAATGCTTAGCAAAGAGATTCCCCAACTCCCAGCCTATATACTGTATGTATATATCGAGCACCTTAATATCCATACACAGTATAACACATTGTCATGTTCTCCGCCTGCTGTGCCTGCTTGCTATTTGTCTTCGGGCAGCACTTGAAAAGTGCTGCCCTCCTGCTCAGTACAAGAAACAGTTAAAAACACACACCACAGGTCATGTGACACAACCCATGAATAAAGGCACCATGCCTCCCTCCTGACATTGCTCCATTATTGCAACCCTTATGCTCTGTATATACCTGCTCCTGAAGACCTACCTATTCACTCGGGCTATTCCTCCCTTAGTACCCTCTCCTGGACCCGTGTGTCCTTCCAAGACCCCTCTCCTAGATCCCCTGCCCTGCTTCAGACCCTGGTACCACCTGAAGATCTGACCGTACTCCAAGCCTCCGGTAAACCCTCCTGCATTCCCGTGTCTGATACCCTACCGTGTACTTCAGCCCCACCGTGTCTCTCATCACGCCCAGTCAGCAAGATCAACCGTATACCAGGCTCATACCACCAAGGCCGGCACCCCACAGGTGCTGATCGTGACACACATGTATAAAAGTATATTTATTTGTGAGTGGTGTTACATGACATGGGTTACTTCTGGAGCAGGGCGATTTCCCACAATTTCTTTGTAACTTGACCTTTGGCTGAATAGAGAAAATAGTGGAAGGACTTGTAAGGAGAAAGGATTGAAAAAGGAACCAAATAAAGTCTAAAGGGATAGGGTGCATTGCACACATGAAGGATGAGAATAGATGTCAGACATGAAAGAAATTAAATAAAGTAATGGAACATACATTAATGTGGTGAGAGGATTGAGATAAACCTTAAAACAAAGGAATCATTGAGATGGTTGCTATGACTTAATTAATATTGGCTTGATTTAGTATATGTGATGTCAATGGTCTTTTATTCGGAGGAGTGGGAGTCACTTTGAGACCGGATCCTTTGCTTACTTTGGAAGAATGTATAGAGGATACCAGCAAGACAATACAACTCTATATATGCTGGGAAATACAGACACTAGCATAAAAAGAGTTGCAGTCAGGTCCAGAAATATTGGGACATCGACACAATTCTAACATCTTTGGCTCTATACCAGTGGCGTCACTAGGGTTGGTGTCACCCGGTGCGGTAACTTATGGTGTCACCCCCTCCGAGTTTTACAGATTTTTTTTTAACTACTCTTACTCCTAAATCAGTACTCCCATATAACACTGAATGCTCATACACACAGTGCACATTACTGTGAGGTTTATTGCTGTGGAGCTCTCTCATATGCTCACACACATTTTTGCCAACTGCCAGCAAGTACGTTGCCTGTTCGAAGGCAGTGAAAGCACACATGGATATATATTGCCCCCAACAGCTCACCCATGGATATATATTGCCCCAGCTCACATATGGATATATTGCGCCTCAGCTCACACATGGATATATTGCCCCAGACCAGCTCACACATGGATATTGCCCCAGCTCTCATGGATACTGCCCCCAGCTCCTCTCATGGATATTGCCCCAGCTCCTCTCATGGATATAGCCCCAGCTCCTCTCATGGATATACTGCCCCAGCTCCTCTCATTGATATACTGCCCCAGCTCCTCTCATGGATATACTTCCCCAGCTCCTCTCATGTATATACTGCCCCAGCTCCTCTCATTTATATACTGCCCCAGCTCCTCTCATGCATATACTGCCCCAGCTGCTCTCATTGATAATGCCCCAGCTGCTCTCATGGATTTTGCCCTAGCTCATGGATATGCCCCAGCACATGGAAATGCCCCAGCTCATGGATATACTGCCCCAGCACATGGATATACTGCCCCAGCTCATGGATACTGCCCCAGCTCATGGATATACTGCCCCAGCTCATGGATATACTGCCCCAGCAGCTCATGGATATGTCCCAGCTCATGGATATACTGCCCCAGCTCATGGATATTCCCCAGCTCATGGATAATGCCCCAGCTCATGGATAATGCCCCAGCACATGGATACTGCCCCAGCACCTCATGGATATGCCCCAGCACCTCCTGGATTTGCCCCAGCAGCTCATGGATTTGCCCCAGCAGCTCATGGATATGCCCCAGCACCTCATGGATATGCCCCAGCAGCTCATGGATATGCCCCAGCACCTCATGGATATGCCCCAGCACCTCATGGATATGCCCCAGCAGCTCATGGATATGCCCCAGCACCTCATGGATATGCCCCAGCACCTCATGGATATGCCCCAGCAGCTCATGGATTTACTGCCCCAGCACCTCATGGATATACTGCCCCAGCACCTCATGGATATGCCCCAGCTCCTCTCATGGATTATGCCCCAGCTCCTCTCATGGATTTTGCCCCAGCTCATGGATATGCCCCAGCTCATGGATATTGCCCCAGCTCATGGATATACTGCCCCAACACATGGATATACTGCCCCAGCTCCTCTCATGGATTTTGCCCCAGCTCATGGATATGCCCCCAGCTCATGGATATACTGCCCCAGCACATGGATATACTGCCCCAGCTCATGGATATACTGCCCCAGCACATAGAAATACTGGCTCAGCTCATGGATATACTGTCCCAGCAGCTCATGGATATACTGCCCCAGCTCATGGATATGCCCCAGCTCATGGATATACTGCCCCAGCACCTTATGGATATGCCCCAGCACCTCATGGATATGCCCCAGCTCATGGATATACTGCCCCAGCTCATGGATATACTGCCCCAGCACATGGATATACTGCCCCAGCTCATGGATATACTGCCCCAGCTCATGGATATACTGCCCCAGCACATAGAAATACTGGCTCAGCTCATGGATATACTGTCCCAGCAGCTCATGGATATACTGCCCCAGCTCATGGATATGCCCCAGCTCATGGATATACTGCCCCAGCACCTTATGGATATGCCCCAGCACCTCATGGATATGCCCCAGCTCATGGATATACTGCCCCAGCTCATGGATATACTGCCCCAGCACATGGATAAACTGCCCCAGCTCATGGATATATTGCCCCAGCTCATGGATATTGCCCCAGCTCATGGATATACTGCCCCAGCACATGGATATACTGCCCCAGCTCATTGATATACAGCCCCACCTGCTCTCATTGATAATGCCCCAGCTGCTCTCATGGATTTTGCCCCAGCTCATGGATATGCCCCAGCTCATGGATACTGCCCCAGCTCATGGATATACTGCCCCAGCTCATGGATATACTGCCCCATCTCAAGGATATACTACCCCAGCTGCTCTCATTGATAATGCCCCAGCTGCTCTCATGGATTTTGCCCCAGCTCATGGATATGCCCCAGCACATGGATATGCCCCAGCTCATGGATATTGCCCCAGCTCATGGATATACTGCCCCAGCTCATGGATATACTGCCCCAGCAGCTCATGGATATACTGCCCCAGCTCATAGATATGCCCCAGCTCATGGATATACTGCCCCAGCACATGGATATACTGCCCCAGCTCATGGATACTTCCCCAGCTCATGGATATACTGCCCCAGCAGCTCATGGATATACTGCCCCAGCAGCTCATGGATATGCCCCAGCTCATGGATATACTGCCCCAGCTCATGGATATACTGCCCCAGCACATGGATAAACTGCCCCAGCTCATGGATATATTGCCCCAGCTCATGGATATTGCCCCAGCTCATGGATATACTGCCCCAGCACATGGATATACTGCCCCAGCTCATTGATATACAGCCCCACCTGCTCTCATTGATAACGCCCCAGCTGCTCTCATGGATTTTGCCCCAGCTCATGGATATGCCCCAGCTCATGGATACTGCCCCAGCTCATGGATATACTGCCCCAGCTCATGGATATACTGCCCCATCTCAAGGATATACTACCCCAGCTGCTCTCATTGATAATGCCCCAGCTGCTCTCATGGATTTTGCCCCAGCTCATGGATATGCCCCAGCACATGGATATGCCCCAGCTCATGGATATTGCCCCAGCTCATGGATATACTGCCCCAGCTCATGGATATACTGCCCCAGCAGCTCATGGATATACTGCCCCAGCGCATAGATATGCCCCAGCTCATGGATATACTGCCCCAGCACATGGATATACTGCCCCAGCAGCTCATGGATATACTGCCCCAGCAGCTCATGGATATGCCCCAGCTCATGGATATACTGCCCCAGCTCATGGATATGCCCCAGCTCATGGATAATGCCCCAGCTCATGGATAATGCCCCAGCACATGGATACTGCCCCAGCACCTCATGGATATGCCCCAGCACCTCCTGGATTTGCCCCAGCAGCTCGCAGGGAGTGAATACGCGGCGGAGGGTGAGACACCCGCCCTTAGGGTGACGGTGTCACCCTAAAGTCGGGTGTCACCTGGTGCGGGCTGCACCCCCCGCCCCCACGTTAAGACGCCACTGCTCTATACATCACCACAATGAAGTTGAAATGAAACAAACACAATGTGCTTTAACTGCAGACTGTCAGCTTTAATTTGATGGTATGTACATCCAACTCAGGTGAACGGTGTAGGACTTACAGCAGTTTGCATATGTGCCTCCCACTTGTTAAGGGACCAAAGGTAATGGGACAATTGGCTTCTCAGCTGTTCCATGGCCAGGTGTGTGATATTCCCTCATTACCCCAATTACAATGTGCAGATAAAAGGCCCAGAGTTCATTTCAAGTGTGCTATTTGCATTTGGAATCTGTTGCTGTCAACTCTCAAGATGAGATCCAAAGAGCTGTCACTAACAGTGAAGCAAGCCATTATTAGGCTGAAGAAACAAAACAAACCCATCAGAGAGAGAGCAAGAACATTAGGCGTGGCCAAAACAACTGTTTGGAACATTCTCAAAAAGAAGGAACGCACCGGTGAGCTCAGGAACACCAAAAGACCCGGGAGACCACGGAAAACAACTGTGGTGGATGACCGAAGAATTCTTTCCCTGGTGAAGAAAACACCCTTCACAACAGTTGGCCAGATCAAGAACACTCTCCAGTAGGTAGGTGTATATGTGTCAAAGTCAACAATCAAGAGAAGACTTCACCAGAGTGAAAACAGAGGGTTCACCACAAGATGTAAACCATTGATGAACCTCAAAAACAGGAAGGCCAGATTAGAGTTTGCCAAACAACACCTAACAAAGCCTTCACAGTTCTGGAACAAGATCCTATGGACAGTTGAGACCAAGATCAACTTGTACCAGAGTGATGGGAAGAGAAGAGTATGGAGAAGGAAAGGAACTGCTCATGATCCTAAGCATACTACCTCATCAGTGAAGCATGGTGGTGGTAGTGTCATGGCTTGGGCATGTATGGCTGCCAATGGAACTGGTTCTCTTGTATTTATCGATGATGTGACTGCTGACAAAAGCAGCAGGATGAATTCTGAAGTGTTTCGGGCAATATTATCTGCTCACATTCAGCCAAATGCTGCAGAACTCATTGGACGGCGCTTCACAGTGCAGATGGACAATGACCCAAAGCATACTGCAAAAGCAACCAAAGAGTTTTTGAAGGGACAGAGGTGGAATGTTATGCAATGGCCAAGTCAATCACCTGACCTGAATCCCATTGAGTATGCATTTCACATGCTGAAGACAAAACTGAAGGGAAAATGCCCCAAGAACAAGCAGGAACTGAAGACAGTTGCAGTAGAGGCCTGGCAGAGCATCACCAGGGATGAAACCCAGCGTCTGGTGATGTTTATGCGTTCCAGACTTCAGGCTGTGATTGACTGCAAAGGATTTGCAACCAAGTATTAAGAAGGGAAAGTTTGATTTATGATTATTATTCTGTCCCATTACCTTTGGTCCCTTAACAAGTGGGAGGCACATCTACAAACTGCTGTAAGTCCTACACTGTTCACCTGAGTTGGATGTACATACCCTCAAATTAAAGCTGACAGTCTGCAGTTAAAACACATTTGTTTCATTCCAACTCCATTGCGGTGGTGTATAGAGCCAAAGATGTTAGAATTGTGTCGATGTCCCAATATTTATGGACCTGACTGTAAGTGAAATTCTTTATAGTTTTATTTCTGTAAAGAAACATAAAAAGGTTGAGCTGTAGAAAGTGATTACAAGATGGAATAAATAATAGAAACCACGGTATTCTCCTGACAACATTCACATAGAGCATAAATGCACTTTTGTTATTTAGCAAGTTGTGAGGATAAAAGTAAAAATTCACATAGTTGCAGTGGTCAGGTCAAGCAGGAACACTTGGGAATGCAGTTCCTCCACTAATTTTTCAGAGTTCCCTTTTGGCCCAAACACTGAAAATCAGTTTTTCTAAAACCAACTTCTCATTATATGTAAACATTAATATCATATTTGGTTGTGGGGTGGTGGGTTACATGCGTACTCTCAATGGTTAATTGGGGAGAAGAAATATTGGAGTCCCCACACTTATTTTTTTAGGACCAGAACCCTACATAGTTGGCCATTGATTTATAAGGTCTACACACTCTTCTGAAATTGCATACATTAACTCCACGACCAGTGATATGGTCGTCCAACAATCAAAAATCCTGAGGGAAAGACTCCATAGAATATTATTGCGAGAGTAGCGTGAGGGCTTTTTAACTAAATTTCACGCAACGCAAAGTTCCAGTGGAAGAGCAACAAAAGGCACTTACTGTTATGGCTAGGGTCAGACGAGCGTCTTTGGAGAGCGGAAGGAACGTCTGTGAGAGAGGACGTTCCTTCCACTCAACGCCCGTCTGGCCACCTCGCTGAGCGCAGTTAGTGCGCTCACCGCTGCAAGGCTCGATCCTCCGATGGAGAATCGCACTTTGCAGCTCCATCAACGCGCGTCCTAGTCCTAGTCCTAGAGATTGAGGGGTGAGTAATCATTAAAAATCACTTTGTCATGGCAAAATCACTGTACACCAGGACCTTGGTGGAGCCATTTTTCATGGTAATAATCGAGTAAGCACCCACAGTAATTACCAAGATCATGCAATCATTAATGTTCAACTTGAAAATAAATGCCCTTCTGTGATTGCAGCCCTGGTCATCCCGACTATAAGTGTATGTCACATCTACAATGAGTGAAGCTGATAGAAATGAAAGGGTGTGTTAGAATAGGGAGGACCCACCACTTTGTTGTTTTTTCACAGTCTGGAGAATGCCAGTTGATGAAGCCACATATCAACTAAACCTCAACAAGTTCCCATGTCTGTCAATGAAACATGTGGGTGTGTTGGCTGACTTACACAATGTATCATCAATAATATATTGTTGATTAAATAATATTTACATTGAGATGTCAGGACAGATTTTAATAATGTTTCACAGTGATAATAAAACATGACTCGGTGCAATCAAAATATGGACTAATAGGGGAGTTTCACCTAATTATAAATACATAGATTTAACAATTTAATTAATTCACTCATTTAACCAGTTGAATATATAAAAAAACGGGAAAAGATACACAAACATAGCGTAACACATTTGTTACAAGAGTACACAAATCTTGTAATTCTTTTCGCATTCACATATTTCTGAGCCTGATTTGGCTCTATTGTTCACACATATGAGTATTGCATCCAGGGTCCACACTTAACCCTCCAAACGTGACCAATCGATTTCTTCCTTTGTAAATATGGCACCAATTTCTCAAAAACAAAAAATATAAACAGGGCAGCAGAGGTGCTTCCCAGCAGAATTATGCCAACAATAAGAAAAATTATGAAGAAAGTCAACCAATCGCGTTTAGTAGAGCCTCCCGTGGCTCTATATAAACTAGTTGTGTTTATTACTGGCTGGGGAAGTCTCGAGAGACGCGTTCCAGTATTTGCAATTATTTTATATGTTTTATTTTATGTTTTAAAATTTTGTATGCTATAGCACAAGTGGATTTTAATATTTTGGAGTTAATAAAAAGATTTTATTGGAAACAAAAATTTTGTTAGAGGCCTGCTGCTTTGAATTGGAAGGTGGTTTAAAGGATTTTCCCCCAAAAAATCCTTAGGTTCTTTATATAGAGCCACAGGAGGCTCGAATACACGTGCGTGGTTGACTTCATATAATTAATGGTGATTGTTGGGAGACTTACACTAGGGGAGCACCTCTTACTGAACCTCTTACTGAATATTAGCTGAACTGCTAATATTTTTGTTTTTGAGGAATTGATGTCTTATTTACCAAAGAAGAAATAAATTGGTCACTTTTGAAGGGTTAAGTGTGGACCCTCAATGCAATACCCATACATGTGAAGAGAGCCAATTCGTACTCGGAAATATGTGAGTGTGATAAGAATTATAAGATCTTTGTACTCTTTTATCGTGTTACACTAGCAGGTCTATTCAATAAAGGTGAAACTCAGAAGAACTGGCAGGAGAAGTAAAAAAAATCTAGGTCAAAATAGTCAATCTAGAAAAATTCTCCCATTTATCTCACTTTCCAAATTGGTTATTTGGTCTAGATTGTTCACTTCTCCTGCCAATTCTCCAAAGTTTCACCTTTTAGTGAATAGACCTGTCTGATTGTTTATCTTTTATCCTTTTTTTATGTGTTCAACTGGTTATCTGAGTGTATTCATTGCCGGCTTCAATCGTTAAACGTATGTATTTATAATTGGTCGAAAAGCATTGCCATTATATTAGTGGTAAAGACACCTTTTAGTCTGTATTTTGACTGTGCCGAGCCTTGGTATATTATTCTTGGTGAAATTTTAAAGGTGACGACTGGCTTGAGGACCCGACCCTAACCTGTTACACCGTTCATCCCTTCTCCCCAATCAAGCAGATCTGCAGCTGCTTTCCTTTCTACACAGCCCTCAGCCACAACTTGAGGGAGTGCTGTATAACTCCATGGTAGCTCTCCCACAAACACCAGACCCATCTTAATGCAGGGAAGAATAATAATCTTTCATTTGAAATGGAGACCAGTTTATATGCTAAACAGGGAGGGGGAGGTAAAATTACATAATCAACACAGCACACTCTCTACACAAGGAGGAGGGAAAATTAATTAAATTATTTATAATGTATTTTACCAGGAAGGATACATTGAGATTTCTCTCGTTTTTAAGTATGTCACTTCAGGAGACACAAATCAACATCAACGCAACATCAAATCAATCACATAGACAGCAGTAACAATAGTGCTTAAAATAATTACTAAAACAAACCAAACTCTTAAGAAACAAACAGGTTTTAAGATAGCAATACATTAAGCAAAGTTAACCCTTAGGTGCCTACTTATGCCCACTGTCAGTTATCATTGGCTTTGCCACATCGGTCTGCAGTCCATTGGTAGGAGTCAAGTATCCACACTTCTCCAATGGGCACCGGGGGGATATATAATTTGGGCAAGATTGATAAATATGCCATGAAGGGTAAAGGCACAAAGATGGACGGAGCTTTGGTTACACATCCACCATGTCCTTAGTAACTCAATTAACTGGCATACTGAGTGCCCCCTCATACACCACGGTTGACTTGATAAGGCTGTGAAAAGGCTTCCCTCTGCCCTGAAGTGAGTCAAACAGTTCCCATCAAACAGCCTTCAAGAGACACTGATCGTCCAATGCATTTCAGTGCTTTTGTGTTGAGAGACATCAGAATGGTTGTGTGCGCTCCAGTCATGCATGAGCCAATCGTAATGGAGCAGTGCCTGCTGTTCCTGCAGCAGGAACAATCTGGATGGAAGAGCACTGTGGTGCTGGAATTGGGTATATTTTTTATTACACCATGCTAAAAATAGGGAGGGATGGGGAACAAGATGACAGTAAAGCAGAGTTAATTAACCTTTCCATGATCCAACCTCCTGTTCCTAGCCTAGAGTGTCGCTTTAAATCTATTTTACAGTAATTATTTAAGGTAATTTAGACTTTGCTTGAAGCAAACAGGATGTGACTACGTATCGGATTTAATTCCAAATTTAAGTAGCGTTTCTTTTTGTGTTTAGTAGGATAAGCTGGTATTTCATGTAACAGGTAAAATTGGACATAATGAGGATCATCGGAAGCCAATGCAGCAAGTCAGCACAAGACTCAGACCGGGTGAAATGCACAAATCGCCTACTCATGTATGTGGGGGTGAGACATTTTACAGTAAAACTTGGAAGCCATTTGGTGTGTACCTGGTTCTGCCCCAGGAATTAACAAAGAAAGAGCATGTAGTGTCTGTCAATCAGAAACAAAGATGATGCTCCCTTAAAGGGACACTACCACTTACATAAACTGACTAGATTACTTGTGCATTACAAACTAAAACATCTTATAAAACACATGCTGCTGCTGTTTTTTTCTTTGAGCGACATAATTGCATGTAAAAAGGAAAAATAAAATGAGGTTCTTATCTCTGGTTTCCATTTTGATTTAGATCTGACATGCTGCGGCATCGAATAAAGCCAAAATCCCGGCAAGAGCACCTCTCCAGTAAGTGTCCTTGGGCAAGACACCTAACAGTACATACTCGCCACCCAGGACATACTTGAAAACGAGAGAAATCTCAATGTATCATTCCTGTTAAAAATACTTTCTCAAAACAAAAAAAAGCTGTCACATGACCGAAGGGGCTGCCATCCCGAAGACTCTCCAGCCAATCCCAAGGCTCTCAATGCACATTATTATTATTATTATTATTATTCTTTATTTATAAAGCGCCAGCATATTCCGCAGCGCTGTACAATAAGCACAGTATAGACAGGGTTACAATACATTGAACAACATTTGACAAACAGTACAGGAGGAGATGAGGGCCCTATTCCCGTAGGAACTCACAATCTGGGAGGGTTGGGGTTGGAAACAGGAGGAGAGGACTGTAAGGTTAGAGTGATTGATGATTGCGTCAGTGAGTTGGGTGGTAGGCTTCCCTAAATAGGAACGTTTTAAGGGAGCATTTGAAGGAAGAGAAGTTAGGGGAAAGTCTGACAGTACGAGGGAGAGCGTTCCAGAGAGTGGGGGCTGCGCGTGAGAAATCCTGCAGTCTATCATGGGAAGAGGTGATGCGGGGAGAAGCTAGGCGCAGGTCACTGTTTGACCTTAGGGAGCGGGCTGGGGTGTATTTGGTGATTAGTGAGGACAGGTAGTGGGGAGCTGAGTTAGTGAGGGTTTTGTAGGTAAGGATAAGGATTTTGAACTTAATTCTGCAGTGGATGGGGAGCCAGTGAAGGGACTCGCAGAGGGGAGCGGCAGAGACAGAGCGGCGGGTGAGGTGAATTAGTCTGGCGGAGGCGTTCAGGATGGATTGTAGGGGGGAGAGGCGGGACAGAGGGAGGCCAGATAAGAGATTATTGCAATAGTCGAGTCGGGAGATTACCAGGGCGTGTATGAGTTGTTTTGTGGCGACAGCGGTAAGAAATGGCCGAATTCTGGAAATATTACGCAGTTGGTATCGGCAGGAGGAGGAAAGAGACTTGATGTGGGGGATGAAGGAAAGAGCAGAGTCAAGTGTAACTCCAAGACAGCGAACTTGGTTTGATGGGGAAATGGTGATACCCTCCACCGTGATAGAGAAGTCAGGAGGTGGGGAGGCATTGGAGGGAGGAATAAGTAGGAGTTCAGTCTTCGACATGTTGATCTTTAGGTGGTGGGAGGCCATCCAGGAGGAGATGCCAGATAAACAGTCACTGACTTTTGAAAGGACAGGGGGAGAGAGATCAGGGGTAGAGAGGTAGATCTGAGTGTCATCAGCGTAGAGGTGGTAATTGAAGCCAAAGCTGTTGATGATTTTGCCCAGGGAGGAGGTGTAGATGGAAAAGAGCAGAGGACCAAGGACAGAGCCTTGAGGTACACCAACAGATAGAGGCAATGAGGAGGAGGAGTTACCAGCAAAGGACACACAGAAGGACCTGTTGGATAAATAGGATTCGACCCAAGCGAGTGCAGTGTCACTGAGACCCAGAGAGTTGAGGGTCTGTAGAAGGAGGGGGTGGTCAACAGTGTCAAAAGCAGCCGAGAGGTCAAGCAGGATGAGAATAGAATAGTGGCCGTGTTTTTTAGCAGTTAGGAGGTCGTTGGTGACTTTGGTGAGGGCAGTTTCAGTTGAGTGTAGGGGACGGAAGCCAGATTGCAGGGGGTCAAGTAGGGAATTGGAGGACAGGAAGAGGGAGAGGCGGTTGAAGACTAGTTTTTCTAAGAGCTTTGATGTGAAGGAAAGCAGGGATACAGGGCGGTAGTTGGATGGAGAGTTGGGATCTAGGGATGGTTTCTTTAGTAAAGGGGTAACTAGCGCGTGTTTGAAGGCGGATGGAAAGGAGCCAGTGGAGAGAGAGAGGTTGAAGATGTGTGTGAGAGCAGGGGTGAGGGAGGAGGAGAGGGGAGGAATTAGATGCGAGGGATGGGGTCGAGCGGGCATGTGGTGAGATGTGAGGAGGACAATAAGGAATTGACTTCCTCCTCAGTGGCTGGGAGGAAGCGGCAGAGGGTGGCAGAGGGGACCTGTGGGAGTGGAGGTGGCAGATAACTATCTTGTGTTGGGATGTTGCGTCTGATATTTAGAGTTTTACTGAGGAAGTAGTCTGCCACTCTAAGGTGGGCCATATTCCCCACACTCTATGGGAGGGGGGTGCTGACAAATCCTCCACATTTTGAGAAACATACAGGTCTATTCACTAAAGGAGAAACTGAATTGGCAGGAGTAGTGAAAATTCGAGCTCAAAATAGCCAAACCAGAAAAAAGTCTCCCATTTATCTCACTTTCCAAATCGACTATTTGGTCTAGATTCTTCTCTTCTCCTGCCAATTCTCCCGATTTTCACCTTTATCACCTTTTTACCATCCAGACCCCCATAAATTGCATTAAATGTTCACAGTGCCCAGAGTGTCGCTTTTAGGTATCATGAATTCTTTGTTGTAACCCCATTTAATCAGGGCCTTCTACAAAATAAAATTTTGTCATTCTGGTAGCGTATTTTAAACCATTGCCAAATATGTTACCTCACTATTTATTTTATTTATAAAGGATTTTACCAGGAAGGATACATTGAGATTTCTCTCGTTTTCAAGTATGTCCTGGGTTCGAGAACATTGAGTGGTGAACTAGAAGTGATGAGGATGATGTAAATAATATCTGTTAGTCATTCCATCTCACATTACTTGTGTCCATGAGGTTTGATGACTTACAGGGTTATTCAGAGAGCAATGAATGTCGCCGACATTTCAGGGCTCTCTGGTTCGTCGCACTTCGGTGAGTCTGATTTGTTGATCATTGTTCATCATTCACCGCAGGGTCCCCGCAGTGCAGCGAATCGGCCGCCAAATGCCAACGCCATCCTGCTGGACAGCGGCCGAAAACCAGCTGAAAACTCAGACAGCCGCCGCAAACATGCTGGACAGCCGCCAAACGCAGCCAACACAGTTGAACACAGCGCCTACCAGCCGGAGAAGAAAGCCAACAAGCCGCCGGACCGGTAAAAAAAAATGATTAAAAGTGTCAAATTTGAAACTCTGTTTGGAAAAAACTACTGGACAAAAATGTCTGGAATTTACATAAGGTCCTATGAATAATAATAAAAAGGTGTGTTACAATAAAAAAAAAAGAAAAACCATTTTGGCAAAAAAAATCCTGGAAAACGCCTAAAAATAAATCCTAAAAAAAATAAACGAAAAGACTTTTTACTGCAGATTAAAAGAATAAACGATTTATTACATATTGACTAAAAACGGGAATATTTTTAACATTGAACCCTATGGGATTCGCCTAAACAAACCTGCTGAGTGAAACCACTGAACAGCAGCGCATTTCGACAACTTTTCACTGCTGTTCGGTGTTCTCTGAATAGATTAACCATTGCTTCTCTATGGGGAATTTCACTGCCGTCGAACAGGCACCGGATTTTCAGACAGTTCACCAAAATCTGGTGAACTGCCTTGTTCTGTCCTCACGGTGACTTTTGTAGAAACAGACAGCTTCAACTCCGATGAAAGGCATATACAGATATTTATTTATAGGCATTCATAATAAAAACTACAGTCATTGAAAAGATTCATCTGGATCATTAATATTCTGTCCTTTTATACAGTGTGAAAAAAGGGTAATTTCACTCCCATGTGGAGAGAGAGCATGCTGCAGCTTCTCCTGAGCCGCGTTCAATACCTCAGCCGCTGCAAGTGCTAAGTTAGCAACTTGCCGTTGAACGCCGTTCAACCGCTCAGCAGTGCTAACCTAGCACTTGCAGCGACCTGAAGAGATGCTGCGAGTAGCTGAGTGTGACGTATTAAAGATGGCCGCCGCCATGAAGCAAGTAACAATTCCGTACAGCAAGATGGCCGCCGCCACGAAGCAAGTAATAATTCCGTACAGCAATGTTAATTTTGAGGTTTTTGTTCACCAAAGCACAAAATATTTATCTATTATTTCCCCCTGCACATAGACATATATTACAGTTCAATTTATATATTGTTTCAGAAGTAAACATAACGTTTATTCATTAAAAACTATAATTTGTGGTGTGTGCATACAAAACGGAATTGTGCCGACTGCTTTTCTTTATCATATTTTGTACGAGTGATCCGAAAAACAATCTGAATTTTTCATTAAGAAATCGTCGGCCATTTTGGATTCAAAATTCGCATCCAAAGCGTTCAATGACACTGCTGCAGCAAACTGAATTGCTGCAGCAATTCAGCAGCTGCTGAGGTATTGAACGGGCCCCAGGAATCACTTCCTGAAGTACACGCCCTTCTTCCTACCAGCATGCAAAGCTTCTCAGCACCAATTAGACACATAGATCTGATCACATGTAATAAAACTACAATTCCCAGAAGTCCTCTCCCTTAAGGGGGCAGTTCCCCATTCCTATAATTACTGACTATTCTCAGGCTGCTCTAGTCAGCACATGCCTGTTTTCTGAATATCCGAATGGTGACGAAAGTGCTTCGAACGGGGAAATTCACTGCTCGGTGCAATTTCGGGGCCAGATCGGCTCTCTCTGAATAACCCCTTTAATTATTAAAGGAAGTAAGAAACCACAGATTATTATTGGGATTAGGGTTTAGAAGCTATGTGTGTCGTTGCTTTGGTTTTTGTCAACTTGTGCAAAGAGTTTGGCTTAAATTGGTTATTAAGAGTAATTTTAGGTAGAAATGTATTTGCCACGGATATTATCCAGTCTGCAAGTGTATCACCGCAGCAGAGAAGGAGATACTGGCACTACCGAAGACAAAAATGATATGCAAAAGTGAAAAAAAGTAAATTGCCGCTCAAGGGCTAAAGCCTTAAAAAAGTGTGCTAACTCATTTTGTGGGCTTAATGGGACCTCTGCTCCCACTGCAGTGATAGAACAAGTTTTGCAGCTCAGCTTCCTCCTCATAAAAATAGTTGACTTCTAAGATTTTTCTTCAAGTGCTGAAAAGTTTTGGAAAGACCAGTTGAACTGGGAAAGCAATGCTTTATGAATGGCAGTGCTGCAGAGAACCAGGTGAGAAGTGGAGGTGTGGGTTTGATGTAGGACAGGAGCAAGTCTTTGTGAGTGAGGATTGAGGAAGGATTGGGATAGGATACAGTAAACTGGCTTCATAGGTTTTAAGTTTCAGGAGGGACATATTTACCTCCAGTTTTTGAACCACACAAAATATATGATTTATAACACAAGGAGATACTTGCCAATACGGGCTGATAATGAAACCAGAAGGCACGTTCCATTTTGGCGCCATAAGATGTTGGATCATAGTTACACAGGCCGAAAAAAGACATGTATCCATCGGGTTCAGCCTTTCACACATCACCTACTGTTGTTGATCCAAAAGAAGGCAAAAAAGCCAGTCTGAAGCGCTCGCTGAATATGCAACATACTGGGAAAAAATCCTTATAGACCCCAGATGACAGCCAGATTTCTGCTTGGATCAAGCAGCTTTTACCCTCATGAATTACCTCACCTCCTATATTCAAGTGTTTTTAATATTCCACACAAAATCCCCAAGCAGCTATCGATTGAGAAACTGTTGTCTCAAACAGTTTCCCACAGACACCAACCATGTGTCCAAGAGATTTAGCGTTGAAATTTGAACTCCTGATGCACGGACCTCATGCATAGCCTCAATCAGACCTTATTCTGATAGAAGTCCACGTTGTATTTCTTTATGGATAAGTCTCTCTCCACCGTCCTGTAGAGGTAGTCTTTACAACAGGCTGCAAGCCAACACTAACAAGAATAGTAGGAGATTTTCAAGATGGCCAATGTTCTAGAACGAGGATGCTTGGGATACACTCCATGTCTATGGAATATTTCCGTGAAGACTGTCATATGAAACAATACCTATTAACCAATTCCCTTGGTTCATTTCACTCTCACGTGTAAGATACAGTTATGAGTATTTATAAAGAGTTAATAAGTTTTGTAGCGTTGTACGATACAGGACCAGATTATCATTGCATGGCAATATTAATATTATACTTTATTTATATAGGGCCATCAGATTCTGAAGCACTGCACAAAATTGGATATGAGTATAGTTCTTTCGTACAACACATAACAGAAAAAACTCAGCGGGTTTGGAGGGACCTCTTCCTCTGGGAACTTAATTTACCAGAATCTGTTAAATTGGGTCTTAATATCTATCGGCCTGATTCCAACTGGGACGATAAGCTAACAGCTGGAGCGGTGAGTGCAAACCGCCACAGATGTTATCTTAAAATCTTCCCGAGTTATCACAACCAAGACGCAAGCCCTAGGGTCGGAATAGCATTGGTAACGAGGAGACTAAGGGAAATGTGCGGACATCTCTCTTACCGTCTCCCGGTTTGCATGTCGGTTGGAATTGAGGCCTTTGACATGGAGTCATCTAGCCACCCTTCACTCATCATAATTTGAGAAATTTATTTGATAATCCAAGCTCGTCGTAGATGTTCTATTTCTTTTAACCAGTTTTGTCATGTACTTTTTTCCATCTTTCATTTTGATACAACCCATATATTTGATGACCATCGTTCCATACCATGATTGGCGTTTGATCCAGTTGTTTGTTTCCCTGCACTGTTAATATGTTTTGCAGTTTGATTTCGTGCCTTGGCAGTGTCATGCTGTTGGAGGGCTATTGAACTACTGAGTGCTTACTTAAAAGGAAAAAAAAAGGCAAAAAGCAAGCACTTAAGTCATACTTTTAAAGTCAAGGGTCCTTCGTCATTTAGCAGCTATGAGTAAGATATTATTTATTCAGTGAGTAAATTAACTGCTACCAGTTTGCGGTTTTCTACTTTTAAAGTTTGTGCTGTGCATATTTACATATTAACTTTACACAGGTAATCCTAACGATGTCATCCAAACTTTGTTTAGGTGAACCCATTATGACTCCTTAGAAACATAACCAAACTTCACACATCCCCCAATACATGAAGAATTGGACAGCAGCCCTCATTTGTTCTCAATAAAGTTGGCTTACAGTGGTTTCAGAAGATCACATCTGAATTGTGAACTAGTTCTTGAGCCACAGACGTATTGTAAAGAAAGACTGCCACCTCGGGACTTATTACCTATTATCTCAGACCTGCCAACTTTGGCAGGTCTGAGATTAGTAGGGTGAGCCAAGGGGGACTTGGTCATGAAGCCATTTGCAGCACTCATGACATCCACTCCCCCAAAAAGGTGGCTTATGACCACTTCACGCTTGCGCGTCAAAATGACCAGCAGCCCAGCTGAGCAGTCAGTTAGAGCTGGCCTTAAACATGTGCTGCATTAGTACTTATGTACTGTATGTACTTTCAAAGCCCTGATTCTAACAAATTCAGAACTGCTAGTGCCACTATACAGGTAATCACAATGGTTTTTCCCTAGTCTTCCTGAAAATGAGGTAACAGCCTTGAGCTGCAAGATGACTGTATATCACACAGGTTTGTGCAACTTGACAGGTCTGGTTATTTTGAACATAATGCATATACCATGCTTCGGTAAAAATATTCATTATGAAATCAAGATTCTATGAGATAAATGTATTTATTCCTCCCTTTTTCTGTCATTCCTTTTCATCAGAACATAAAGAATAGAACTTGTACAAACGGTACTGTAAGGTGAGTCATATGTTCTCTAGAAAGATACAAGTCTTAAGTGATACTCAGGAGAGGGGAAATTGTTGATCATTAGGCCCCGTTCACACTGTGCGACTTATCCCGCGGATTTTGCAGCAAAATCGCGGCAAAATTTGCGCGATAAGTCGCACTATGTAGCATCTCCAATGCATTTCAATGGAGCTGTTCACATCTTGCCACGCGACGTCGCATGTCGCGGTAGCAGGTCGCTGGTACATGACCCTTTCTTTGCGACTTGCGTTTTGCGATTTCCATTGGTGGTGTTTTGCAAAATCGCGACGTCACGCTACAGTGTCGCGCAATGTCGCGAATATGAAAATCGCACAGAAAAACGCGCGATTTTGAAATCGCACAGTGTGAACGGGGCCTATGTCCTTTAGGCCACGTTCACACTGTGCAATTTCAAAATCGCGCGTTTTCCATGCGATTTTCATATTCGTGACGTTGCGCGACACTGTCGCGTGACGTCGCGATTTTGAAAAACACCACCAATGGAGATCGCAAAATCGCAAAACGCAAATCGCAAAAAAAGGGTCATGTACCAGCGACATGCTACTGCGACGCGTGACATGCGACATCGCGTGACGTCGCGCAGCAAGATGTGAACAGCTCCATTGAAATGCATTGGAGATGCTACATGGCGCGACATAGCGTGACATTGCACGGATTTTGCCCCAATTTTGCTGCCAAATGCACGCGATGAATCACACAGTGTGAACGGGGCCTAAAATACATTTCCCTTAATGGGACAAGTGAACCCTTCTGAAAATAATACATTTAAAATATATGTTTGTATGCATTTCGTAAGCTCATCGCTTTCCAAACATATCGATGAAGTTCTATTAAGGCTTTATTCAATAGAACAAGGCCGGGAGAACAAGGCCAATAATTTGTGAAATGTTAAGAGGTCTAACGCTTATGCAACTTTAGGGATCTGCATCTTCAGAGCTATGGTCAAAGCTTCCAAGAACCAAACACAATCTTCATTGTCATTCGAAGCAGGAGGGCAATGTGATAAATGTCAGGGGAATTCTATTCATGATTCGCATGGAATATTTCAGAGAAACAACTCTTAAAAGAAAGCCGTTTCTATTTTATTTAATCGACACTATACATAAAGGTTTCATACGGATGTGTGTGGTAATGTAATAAAAATGTTTTGTATCATATACACTAGCATTCAAAAGCTTGAGGTCAATCAGAAATGTCCTTATTTTCCATGAAAACCTACATGAAGTGATTTTGAATAGGAAATATTGTAAATCGAGAAGATTAGAAATAATGGACCCTATTTCCTAGGGTAGAGATAAAATGGGGACAGTAAAGGGGAAAATCTGCGCCTACAGTTTTCCTCGTAGCGTCCGCATTTTAGTGTGATATTCCAGGACAGGTGCTACCTCAACACCTCGCACCTGAACACAATGCCAACTGCTGGGATTCTCGCAGATGCGCTTCCGCGAGTATCACCTCCAGGAGTCCAAAGAGGTTTGCACTCTCCCGGATGTTCCTTCCGCTCTGAAAAACGCTCGTCTGACACTGGCCTTATCCTGGCGATAGCGCTCATCCAAACGCTACAGTTAGCATTCACTATGGAATAGTGCCCAATGCTTTTTAAAAATAATTGTGTCCTTTAAACGTTGCGTCACAGATTCCTTGCAGACCTTTGGCTTTCTAGTGGTCAATTACTTGAGGTAATCTGAAGAGATTTCACTTCATGCTTCCCGAAGATCCTCACACAAGTTGGATTGGCTGGATGGGCATTTCCTACATGTTATACTGTCAAGGTGCTTCAACAACAGCTCAAACCGGTGACAATGCTGGCCACTCCATTAAAGACACAATACCAGCTGATCACCTCTTCCTTACAATTACAGTAATTTATATAGTGCTGACAAATTCATCAGCCCTTTAAAATGGGAAAGCACAAACGTGAGACAAAAAGGGCTATTCAGAGAGAGGTGAAAACCTTGAGAATGACTGGAGAATTGAAAATTCTAGGTCAAAATAGTCAAACGAGAAAAATTCTCCCATTTATCTCACTTTCCAAATTGGCTACATGGTCTAGATTGTTCTCTTCTCCTGCCAATTCTCAAGGTTTTCACCTCTCTTTCTCTGAATAGCCCTGATAATAAATAATGATAGATGTAGAACAGGTGACCCTGCCCATAAGATAATTTTCCTGCTTATACAGCACATTATATTGGTGCTCAGCCAGACATCCTGTGAGCTTACAATCTACGGGACAAAGGTAAGTGAAACAATTGGGAGCAAGAGGAGTGTGGAGCTGGTGGTCAGTTAGTATAATTTTATTTGCAAAGGATTTTACCGGGAAGGATACATTGAGATTTCTCTCATTTTCAAGTATGTCCTGGGTTCAAGAACATTGAGTGGTTACAGCTGTTACAGATAATGCGGACACTGCATGGGAAAAGATAAAATCTTGAGCTTGATAACGTTAATCACAGAGAGAAGTGGAAGCGAGTGAAAGGGAGAGCTATAAGAATATGGGACTGGGGATGGGACTGCAGAGTGAAAAATGCAGGATCTGGAATGACTGGATGATGGCAGTGGATGGTGTGCTGTATGGGGAGAGAGGACTTTGTATGCAAAGTATTTATGACATGGGAGGAGAGAGGCCATAGAAGGAAAAAATTAAGACAACTCAATCAGCCAGAAATTAATAAAAGCAAACATAGAATAAGAAAAATATGCATTAGTGCAGAATCAGATCCAATGTGGAGTAAAGTGGCAGCCGATATGCTGATAACAGGATACCTTGGCAGGTTACAGAGTGGAAAAAAGCAGGAGCTGGAATGGCTGTGGATGGTGTGCTTGACTCGTTACAGAGTGGAATGCAAGTCAGTTACAGTTACAAGTTTTTATAAAGAGCTAACAAGTTCCATAGTGCTGTACAATGGGAGGCAGAACAACAACTATACATATGGTTCAAAACACAGTACAGTAGGCGAGAGGACCCTGCTCAAGAGCTTACAATCTAAAAGGATAGGTGAGGGTTAATAGAGAATGTGAAATAACGGAGTGCATGTGAGCTGTCCTTTGCATTGTTTGTAGCTGTGCTTCGGGACATTCTTTGGTGTAGGAGAAGTGGTGTCCACAAGGTTTGCCATGGTTTTGTAAAATGGAGTGCTAATCTTTTTTACAGTGTCCCTTTAACCCTATATAATGTTCTCATTTTAATACCAAAGTATCCCTAGACCATCACATTGCCTACACCAGGCCTCAAAATTTCAAGTCCTGAGCTACTAGCCTGGCCTTAAGAGTTACTCGCCACTAGTTGCCCCACCTAACCCCTTTCCAGCATAGCCTCTGCATTCCCACTCGCCCTCATGTAATTTCCACTCGCCAACTGCGAGCAGGCGAGTGGAAATTTTGAGGCCTGGCCTACACCATAGCTTTTTCTTACTTACTCTGCCATTGGAACACAATGGAATAACCCACATTTGGAACAACTTTTTGTTGGGACAAACCATTTATATTGGAGATGCGAATGTGGGCCTTAATCATGGTCTTGTGGAGGCCCATTATAAGAATACTGAGTGGAACTAATTTATTTTAATTTGTTTTGGCTGGTGCACCAGGGAACGCGTTCCTCACTTCCTCAGCTTCTGATTCACCTGACCTCTAGAGAACAAGGGCTCGTTCCAGTTTGACATATCCCCAAAACCATCCTCTGCCAAGACCAACCAAAGGTAGCCTTGCACGAATAATATCAACCTGGTATTAGTTAGTTTTTGGGATATTTAAGTGCCACCGGCACATCTGTCTTGGGAAACTATTATCATGATAAATCCTTTCTTCTATACAAATGTCACAACAATCCTCCAGTACATCGAGACATCTATTAATGTAGTTGCTGTAATGCTATCGGATTGGAGAACCTGTCTGTTTTATATGAAACGCGTGTTAAAAAAGCGATAGGGTACTATGCAGACTTCCTGCAGACTGAGCCAACATTAAGGAACTAAGGAAATAATATGTAAAAAAAAAGTCATAGAATTTTGAGAGAAAAAAACCTTTATGAATTGCTCTCTGTTTATATATATATAAAAAAAATGAATTGTGGAAAGTGACAAGGGAGTTGTAAATGATAGGCCAAAATACGAGAACTGGAAAAATCTGAGCAGGATATTTGCCTAATTTCTTCTATTTTGGACAAAAAAAAAAGTAATTCCTTGGAAGCCAGCCATCATTTTTTCACAGTGAACACAACCTCTTAGTTGTCCACACATTCAATGGACCAAATTCAGTCAAGCGGAGTTAGTATTGTGAAATATATTTATATACCGCACCCAGTTCTGTGAGGAACAGGTATTAAACTAATGATTTACACCTGCAAAAGGAGGCCTTTTGTTCCCATAAATAAAGAAATCTCTACAATAACGTTGGTGAGTGCCAGACATTCTTGCCTTTTAAATACCTTGGGAAAGAAAAAGTGCCTGCTCTAGAACACTTCAAAACACCAAACCACTGAATACAGACGTACATTACCCTTGTACTCGAACAATAATGACGTTAATAATAGACTATTGTTTCCTTTACCAGGTTATGACCTGTTAACCCGGACAATTGATAGCGTACAATAGAAATTATCCCATCAAAGCAGGTATACCTGTTTCAGACTCGCAGTATACCTCTTCAAAAAGCAAATAGGACTAAAAAGAAAGGGAGAAAGGACATTTTCGTATATAAAAACACCACTCCTAGAGGCGCAACAGCAGTCATGTATTCCACACACCTGACGAGTGGTTCTGACATGTGCAAAAAAAAGCAAATAGGCGCAACCCCACCCCTCCTGTACAATGTATGTTTTACTCGACTCGACTATTGCAATAATCTCTTATCTGGCCTCCCTCTGTCCCACCTCTCCCCCCTACAATCCATCCTGAACGCCTCCGCCAGGCTAATTCACCTCACCCGCCGCTCTGTCTCTGCCGCTCCCCTCTGCGAGTCCCTTCACTGGCTCCCCATCCACTGCAGAATTAAGTTCAAAATCCTTATCCTTACCTACAAAACCCTCACTAACTCAGCTCCCCACTACCTGTCCTCACTAATCACCAAATACACCCCAGCCCGCTCCCTAAGGTCAAACAGTGACCTGCGCCTAGCTTCTCCCCGCATCACCTCTTCCCATGATAGACTGCAGGATTTCTCACGCGCAGCCCCCACTCTCTGGAACGCTCTCCCTCGTACTGTCAGACTTTCCCCTAACTTCTCTTCCTTCAAACGCTCCCTTAAAACGTTCCTATTTAGGGAAGCCTACCACCCAACTCACTGACGCAACCATCAATCACTCTCACCTTACAGTCCTCTCCTCCTGTTTCCAACCCCAACCCTCCCAGATTGTGAGTTCCTACGGGAATAGGGCCCTCATCTCCTCCTGTACTGTTTGTCAAATGTTGTTCAATGTATTGTAACCCTGTCTATACTGTGCTTATTGTACAGCGCTGCGGAATATGCTGGCGCTTTATAAATAAAGAATAATAATAATAATAATAATAATAATGTACCTCCAGCCAGGTCATCATCGCAGCTGTTCCGATCCGTGTCTTTGTTTTTTGATCCCAAGGCAGATTTTGTTTCTGGGGGCGCTTAACTAAAAGCCCACCAGTCTACTGACAAGCAGCATGGGCAAGTTATGGTTGGCTACACAGCACCCTGTTGCTTCATTTTTTGGATAGGACTCACCCTCACTGGAGGTGCATTGTCGTTTGGTGGGTGAGCTTAATCTTTTAATGTCCATTAACAGAAACCAAAGCCTCTAATTGCGTTTTGTTTCACACGGTATAATGGGAATAAGCGCAGTTGACATTTTTTCTCCTCGTTATGTTTTATACATGTTGCTGGGCTGCATACATTTGGTGGTTGCAGCTGCCCCATCGGGGAATAGGCACGACCCCACCCCTCCTGTATGTTTTTTTGTACCTCCAGCCAGGTCATCATTGCAGCTGTTCCGCTCCATGTCTTTGTTTTTTGATCCCAAGGCAGATTTTGTTTCTGGGGGAGCATAAATAAAAGCCCACCAGTCTACTGACAAGCAGCATGGGCAAGTTATGGTTGGCTACACAGCACCCTGTTGCTTCATTTTTTGGATAGGACTGACCCGCACTGGAGGTGCATTGTCGTTCGGTGGGTGAGCTTAATCTTTTAATGTCCATTAACAGAAACCAAAGCCTCTAATTGCGTTTTGTTTCATACGGTATAATGGAAATACGCGCAGATGAAATTTTTTCTCCTTGTTATGTTAAATAAATACATTGCCTGGTAAAATATACTCAAATAACCTGCACTTTTTATTTTTGTATCCTATGATTTAATTGTAAGGGAATTATGGAGTGTTACTTCGATGCTTGGCAGATGCTTCAAACTACGGTTCATCCTCCCAAACGTACTATATTGAATGTAAAAGCTTGACAAATGCGATATCTAAGCCAGGGCTGCTCAACCTTGGCCCTACAGAGATTGTGGAACTACATCTCCCATGATACTTAGCCATTCAGACAGAGCATTGTATGACAATACCCTCATGGATTCCTATGAATGTCTTGGTTCCTAGCAGAAACTATAAGATTTGCACAGACAATACAGAGTTTATCTGAGGAATATTCAACCCTCCTGGACAAGCAACGCACCATTTTCCAGTTCCATTTGATAATGTTTGAGAATACAAGTATACAGATGAGCTAAATAATAAACACATTCTCTTTAGATTTGTACCGGCCTTCCGACATTGCTGATGAACTTATTTTAGTTGCCCTGCGGGGGATTTCAACATTTTTGTTGTGGCTATCAAAAAGGAACAAATCAAGGACTGTCTACGCGCACTCTCCTCGCATTAGAGTTTCTTAAAAAAGAAACGCATTGATAGACCTTATCTTGTGACCAGGAACACCCTGACTTATTAGGCTTTATCAAGGGGATATTGTTTCTGTGTAACACTACATTTGGTTGCAGATCGTTCATGGTGAGTGAGAACAAATAAACACACAGAGTCTGTATCGCAGCACAACCCATGACCGTTCCCCTTTGGCACCAGGCCAGCGTGGATCAGGGTATAAACAGCAGGCCCACACTTGGGCCAACAAGTAAACCAAAGCCGTAAATGTCTTGAGTATCAGATGATTGAATGTCATGTCTTTTCCAAACAGATTAAAAGAAAAAAAAAATCCATACTGGTTACATATGCCCAGAATGTGATTCCCCAGCAGTGCTAGATTGTTGATAAAATACACGTTTCTTGGAAATCGGACAGCATTATGCAGTTAGTAATAATACGCACATATAAGATTATGTTTCGAGTGAACTTTGAACGGCAAGTTGGAATTTCATACATATATATTATTCTGTCAAGGTGTGGACTGTAACAAAATACTTTCCACCCTAACAAAAATCCCGTCCTGCCCACACTCAGCACGTTAACCATTTGATAGGCAGTTTCTTTTGTAACATGTCGCTTTAACCAGTTCCCTTTGGAGGTTTTGGTATTTTTTAACATTTAGCAATTTTTGCTTTTTTCTTAAATATTATTGTCACAATGAAGAGTTATGCCCTGTACATGTGTGTACTCGAATTACTTGCAATAAAATGGATTAACGTAAAGCAAAGGAGACCTCGTTATTTTTTTAAAGAACACTGTCCGCCATAACCACTTAAAGTAGTCTAAATAGTTAATAAACTCAAACTATTGTGTTACAGAGTGCTCCTTTAAAGCGAGGATCTCTAGGTCGGATTTCCTGGATGTTCATGGTCTATGATTCCCAGAATTCTTTGAATGCAATACATGGCCAGAGGATCATGGGAGTTGTAGTTGAGCAACAATTTAGAGGCTAGCTTTTGAGCTTTATATTATTCTAGCAGTGTTATATTGTATCCTTTACTGGCTCCTCATCCACTGTAGAATTAAATTAAAAATCCTTACCCTGACCTACAAAGCTCTCACTAACTCAGCTCCCCACTACCTGTCCTCACTAATCACCAAATACACCCCATCCCGCTCCCTAAGGTCAAACAGTGACCTGCGCCTAGCTTCTCCCCGCATCACCTCTTCCTATGATAGACTGCAGGATTTCTAACGTGCAGCCCCCATCCTCTGGAACGCTCTCCCTTGCACGGTCAGACTTTCTCCTAGCTTCCGTTCCTTCAAACGCTCCCTCAAGACATTCCTATTCAGGCAAGCCTACCACCCGACTCACTGATACACCTCACTACCCCAACCAGTCCATCACTCTCACCTTGTAGGTCTCTCCTGACCCCCCTGTTACATAAAGTGTAAGTTTCCACGGGAATAAGCCCTCGTTTCCTCATGAACTGGTTTATCAAAATGTTGTTCAATGTATTGTAACCCTGTCTACATTGTGCCCCATGTTCAGCGCTGCCGAATATGCTGGCGCTATATAAATAAAGAATAACAATAATAATTATAAATATATTGTATCCACAACCTATTTTCTTTTTGAAAGGATTTTACCAGGAAGGATACATTGAGATTTCTCTCGTTTTCAAGTATGTCCTGGGTGGCAAGTATGTGCCGTTAGGTGTCTTGCCAAGGACACTTACTGGAGAGGTGCTCGCTGGGATCGAACCCATAACTCCACAGGCTCTCTCCATGCAGAGCGGTGACATTACCTCTACTCCACCCAGCCGGTACTGGGTATATTGTATCCACAACCTATTGCATTTTGATAAGATCTAAATATTTGAAAAAGGCTCATCAAGTAATGCACTTTCTACTTGTGGTCTGCCAGGTTCTCTGTAACCTCATATCAAAACTCCAAAGAAGCAGAAATCACCACCTCCGGATGTACAAGACTATACGGAGCAAAACACTAAGCCAGGGTGGGATAGCTGGTGAAAAATTGGATTAACACTTTTTAGGCAAAAAAATAAAAGTCTTCGGTTGCTAAAATGCTTATTTTACCAGATTGGTTTTATTAAGGCGGTTGGGCATCTCCTGGTCCTGTATTAGGAACAGTTCAACATAACGTAGATATACCAGGTTTAGGGATAAAGTTCTTAATTGATGCTGTTGTCTAGGATTCTTATTCCCTGTTGGCAGCAACATTATTGGTTATGGTTCCCACAAACTGGATCTCCTGATTTGGAGACAATCATATCTTATAAAATGGACAAACACGCACACTGAACATATTTATTTATTTGCAAAGGATTTTACCAGGAAGGATACATTGAGTTTTCTCTCAATTTCAAGTATGTCCTGGGTTCAAGAACATTAAAATGTTACAGTCGTTACGGAAATACAAAGTAATAAAATGCAATATATTAAAAACAAAACACAAATATACAGATTAACACAGAAAATAAATATGTAGGAAATATAAATAAAGAATAACAATAATAATTATAAATATATTGTATCCACAACCTATTGCATTTCGATAAGATCTAAATATTTACTACTATAATACTATGTTACATATCCTAGTGGCCCATGGTACTCTTTTATTTGAAGATACTATAGTAAAAGCCATCCTTAGGCACTTTAGTAGAATTGTTTCTTCTAAAGTCTAACAGGGTTATTCAGAGAGAGGTGAAAACCAGGAGAATGACTGGAGAAGTGAAAATTCTAGATCAAAATAGCCGATTTGAAAAGTGAGATAAATGGGAGAATTTTTCTGGTTTGGCTACTTTGACCTAGAATTTTCACTTCTCCAGTCATTCTCCTGGTTTTCACTTCTCTCTGAATAACCCTGTAAATGAAAATACCTTATTTTTTGACTAAAGTCTGTCTTATTGAGTATTAGCTTTTTTTTCAAGGAAATGTTTGTTTCTGTACAGCACCACATTTGGTTTCAGAACCTCCTCGGTGAGTGAAAACAAATAAAAAGGCATGGGATGTTTTGTGATACAGACTCCTGTTTAAACAGTTGGCAAGAGTCCCTCTTGGGCCATGGTATAAACAGCAGGTCCACATGCAAGCCAACATGTACATCAAAGGAATAAATGCTTTGAAGATCAGGTGATCTCTGTCAGGAAACCAGGAAAGTGTCTCTTGTGGACAGTCAAAAAACAAAGTAGAATGATATACAGTATCATTTCCTTCGATATAGACATCCTTACAAAAAATGTAATAAATTATATAGGGATTTCAAACAGCTGTCTTCATATGGACTGTCTGTAACAAAAGATGTGTGGGGTCTATTCTCTAAGGCTGAAACAAACGGGGTTTTTCAAAGAGAATCGAAAAGCCACCGCACGTTCGGTGACTTTTCATTCTCTTCAGTTCGGTGCGATTTGGCGATCCCATTTCGGCGACCCTGCGGTGTATTCAGCAAGCACCACAGGGCCGTTGTAATGCAGGGAAAAGTCGAAGCAAACACACCGAAAACTCACCGCAAAACGAGGGCGAACGCACACCGAAACCCGCAAAAACATCTGGATTAACCCGCCAAAGACGCCGGAGAAACCCGAGCAGAAGCCGATCAGAGCGCAGAGCAGCCGCCGGAAAAAGCCGACACCGCAGACTAAGGAGGTAAAGAAAAAAAAAAAACCAGTACGCTTGAATGTTTGAAAAGTGAAACGCTGTTTTTTGCAAACAAACTACTGAGCGAAAATGGCTGTAATTTACATATGAGGTCCAAGGAATGATAATAAAAAGGGCTGTTACAGGAAAAAGAAAAAACGATTTTAAAAAAATGGAAAAAAAAGTTTGCAAAAAAGTGCCTAAAAATACCTAAAATAAAGAGACTTTTTACTACAGATTATTATAATGAACGGTTTATTAGATATTGAATTAAAACGGGAATATTTTTAACATTGAAGCCTATGGGATTAACCTGAATAAACCTGCCGAATTAAACCACCGAACAGCAGGGCAATTCGGCAACTTTTCACTGCTGTTTTTTGTTCTCTGAATAGCCGAAGCATTGCTTCTCTATGGGGATTCACTGCCCTCGAACAGGCATCGAACAGGCACCGTATGTGCAGGCAATTCGCCAAGTTTTGGCGAATTGCCTGCTCTCTGGATAGCCGAATGGCCAAGAAAGGTAACCGTACGCTGAATTTCAGCATTCGGTTACCTTTCTCCAGCAATTCGGATCTCTTTGAATAACCCTGTAATAAGTGCATCTTAAAGAGACACCTAACGTGGTCATGGAGACAGGTTCCACCTCCAGTCTCCTCACTCTGTCCTGGACCACTGCGACAGTTCCTCGTATTGGAAATATTTCTTACGTCCTCTAGGCTGTGAATGAGGGGCCACTAAAGCTTTTTGCTAAAACATTGCTGGGCTGTAGTTGTGTTGAATAAATTGGTTTGTAAAAGATGGTTACATGCCTGACTCAATTCTTCTCACCTTCAATGAGCAACCACAACACATCCTTCCTGTGTAACATTTTAGAGAAACCTATTTGAGCTCAACAAGATATTGAAATTAGACCTTCGTGTGAAACATGAAACTCCTTTTATTGACCCGCTAATGGTAATCAAGCCGTGTGATAATTAATCAGTTAGGAAATGCATATAGATCCAGTGTAACTCTTCGCCAAAGACCTTGCACGAGACGGAAACAACCTGGGTAAGTGCGTACACGTGTTGGTTCTCCGCTAACACTACATGACGATTTCGTTTTGCATAATTATTTAATGATGACCTTGTTCCACAGATGCCATGAGTCTCTAAGCACAACCAACACCTTTGTTTTGTGTCAATAAAGCGGTTTCTCGAATTACCTGGAGATTCTTGGTGCGTCATTTAGAGCAAAAACCTACACAACATTTATTTTTATTGTTTTCCTTTCTTTTCCACAATTCTTTCTTCTAATGGCATCGCTTCCTTGGCAATTCAGTTCTGGCTTTCTTTTTGAGTGATGGTCTGATTTGCAAAGGTTAGGGTCTTCTCCATAATGGCATCATTGAGCTAAAAACCTTTGAGTCTTGAGCGGGGACCCACCTGTGTTTGCTGCCCATTCTCGGTGCTCTCATAAACCTGTTTTTGTCCTGTAAATGTTATTAAACAACTTTTCTTCCCAATTTATGGGGCTGATGGTATTTTTCACATTTGTATCAGACTCATGTCGCCGCCATACTATCCATGGTGTTTTCAGAATGTATAAGCCAAGTGAGCTCCCCATCTCACACAATCTTTGTTGGGAACAAGGAAATTTCTCCCATTCTCCCCCCTTTATTACATGCCATCCATAGTGGTGTGTGCATATAATAAGTGTGGATTCATCCCATGCCTTTCCTTGCTCAATATACTCCCTCACACAAGTGTTTGACGGACAAGAGATCCACTGAGCACTTCTGACGCTCAACAGCAATCTTATCATTTATCAACTTGTTCCACAGGCCTTCTGATTGAGTGTCACAGCTGGTGGGTACCGTGGTGCTCGGCAACTGGCAGCACCGTCCTCGCTGCTCGCTGGCTGGCTGCTGAGTGATATTGCTGTCTCTCGCAGGCACCAACTGTTGACGCGGTGGTCGTGGGGGGCCCAGCTTGATGACGCGAAGCTTGCCGGATTCAAAAGTCAGGAAGCTCCTTTGCCTCATTGCCCTGTTGTGGTTCCTACCAGATAGCGCGTTCTTGTTCTCTAGTATTCTGTTTCATTGTATATTGATTTTGTAGATAAAGTGGTTCGAGTGCACTCAAGATAAGTATTATCTCAAGGTTGATGTTTTTTTCTGGGGTCGATGTAGAATGACCCCAAAGTGCTGTTCTCCCTTGTTCGTTTTTCCCAAGGAAAGTGGTACATGAATCCACTGGAGATTCCAAAGGAAGGACGTTATAGATTCGGGGATTCGGGGATAGGGCGTCAATTACGCAAATTGCAATGATCTGGGTAATCAAAACATTTATTAAAATAATAAAACAATAAAAACAATTGTAATCCAACGCGTTTCGTCTTATGACTTTTTCCAGAATTATCCTTGAAAAAGTCATAAGACGAAACGCGTTGGATTACAATTGTTTTTATTGTTTTATTATTTTAATAAATGTTTTGATTACCCAGATCATTGCAATTTGCGTAATTGACGCCCTATCCCCGAATCTATAACGTCCTTCCTTTGGAATCTCCAGTGGATTCATGTACCACTTTCCTTGGGAAAAACGAACAAGGGAGAACAGCACTTTGGGGTCATTCTACATCGACCCCAGAAAAAAACATCAACCTCGAGATAATACTTATCTTATTTGTTTATTCAGATAAAATATCCTTGAGTGCACTCGAACCACTTTATCTACAAGCTCATACGGGGTGAATAGGAGGAATCACCCAGGGTAGCACCGTCCTTTAGTGCATTAGCAGAAATTGTAGAAGGCTCATTGTATATTGACCCTGGCTCTGTTCGACCACTCTCATCATTAACCCTGGTTATACTTGCCTTTCTGTGTATTGACCTTGGCTCCGTTTACTGACGATTCTCTTGGCCGAGTTATTTGTTTAACCCCGTGTACCATATTCCTGGCCTGGCTGACTACCCTCTCTGGTTCCTTACTCTGGCTTGTTCTTGACCCTGCCTTTTCTGTGTCTCTGTCCTGTTACTAGATATCTGGCTATTCTAAAGACCGGCAGTGTGCAGCGTCTGCATGTAGTGATCAGAGGATATTCGCCACATTGGGGAAGAGCAATGGGACATGTAAGGACTTTCCTGTCATTGTGCTCTCATTTATAAGTCCCTCCCCATTGAATTCATTTGATACACGTCAAAGCTCAATCGGTTTAGTCGATTAAGAGGAATCCAGCCACAAATTAGTGTCAGCAGAAGTCGGTACAACCGACTTACAGAAAACAAATAATGGATTTGGGGATTTTTCTCATGGATAGTTAGGATTCCCCAAATTATTCAAATTGTTTTGCAAAGTCATTGCTTGCTACATCTTACCTATTATTTTTAGAATAGAAGGCAAGAGACTTCGGCAGGTTTTTCATGCTCAAGGGCCAAAAACATTGTCTCCCATAGCACAGAATTCACACATTTTTCATCCTCAGCTATGTTGCCCTGTTGCATGTTTGGTTTGTTAACTATTGACACAGCACAGAGTAACTGGAAACCAGACATTTACGTTTTATGCTAATAAAGGTAAAAATTCAAAGTCACTATACTCGTTTTTGTTATTTTTGTTAAATATACTATAATACTATGTCCCTGTTGCATGTATAATTTGGGGAATGGAACGCCATTGCAAAAGAATTTGAAAAAAAATCACTCAGGGTTATTCAAAGAGAGCAGGAGAATGGCTGGAGAATGGAAAATTCGAGGTCAAAGTAGGCGATTTGGAAAGTAAGATGAAAAGGAGAATTTTTCTGGTTTGGCTATTTTGACCTAGAATTTTCCATTCTCCAGTCATTCTCCTGCTTTTCACCTCTCTCTGAATAACCTGGATAGATCATATCTCAAGTGCTAAGTCTTGACAATATCAACATAGATCATACCTGGCTAAACTTACAGGATTATTCAAAGAGAGGTGAAAAGCAGGAGAATGAATGGAGAATGGAAAATTCTAGGTCAAAATATCCAAACCAGAAAAATTCTCCCATTTATCTCACTTTCCAAATCGGCTATTTTTACCTAGAATTTTCCATTCTCCAGTTATTCTCCTGGTTTTCCCCGCTCTCTGAATAACCCTGATAGTGACAAAAAAACACAAGTAAAACAAACAATGTATGGTTTCATCACCCAAACAGATAAACAGAAACAGCAGAAGACCTATTTTAGACACAACAGGTAAATCATAAAATTGATTATGTAAGCTAATGGAAAGGAGAGGAAACATGTCTATTTTTGGGTTATAAAACTAATATTTTTTCTTTTCATCAATACACACCCTTTAATAGAAAACCTTATCACTTAATGAAGTCACAGGCTCAGTGGCATTTTTGTAGCACTTGTCACAATAACCAGTCTTTATTTGATTAAAGTGACACGGTCATGCCAAAAACAAGCTAGGCTCGTTCGTCAAGAAATCAGTTTATAGGTGTTAGCATTTTATTTCTTTTTTTGCTGACACATAATTGAAAAAAGGGAATTATTCTCAGTTAAAGTTTCACGGTCCTGGTGGCATGCCACGGGCGATTGTGACATCTCTGAATAGAGAGCTGTCCTACAGGGCAGGGCGACCATCCGCGTGTTGACTGTTGACAGTCAATCAGGTGCACAAACGTCACTGCTTGACCAAATGCACATTGCTGCAGGACGATCCCCTTTTAGCTCCACCCATGGCAGACAAAACATGGTGGCAACCAGTGCTGGATCGGGGCGAGCAGACACTACTATATCTCATCAAAAAGATGAGATGTCACATTGCTGTACAAGGCCAATGGGATAGCCATCCCAGGATGATCTCTACAGGTGCACTTTTATGGGCAAATACAAACTCTTGGAAAACATCAATTCAAATTCTTTTAAATACAATGTTTTTTTTATTATTATTGATGGACACAAAGAGCAATATTCCAAAGTTGGTTCTATCTTAACCAGAGCTGTTGTAACCTTAACAACCCCATAGATTACAGTGGCTCTGGTAAGTTTACAACAGTTCTGGTTAAGTTAGCACGAACTATGGAATAGAGCCCAATGAAGGGTCGAGACTCGTGGCTAGATATGAGGCTAGTTTTGGGCATCCCCTGATATTTTATTTATAAAATACTTAATATATTACATAGTTACATAGGCTGAAAAAAGACATCCATCGGGTTCAGCCTCTCACACATCACCTACTGCTGTTGATCCAAAAGAAGGCAAAAAAACCCAGTCTGAAGCGCTCGCCAATATGCAACATACTGGGAAAAAAATCCTTCTTGACCCCAGAATGGCGTCAGATTTTCCTTGGATCAAGAATCTCACCCACATATTAAATATTATAACCCTTAATATTCTGTGTCTGCAGGAAGTCACCCAGTCGCTTTTTAAAACTTTGTACAGTCTCTGACCCAACCACCTCAACAGGCAGAGAATTCCACAGCTTTATTGTTCTCACTGTAAAATAACCCCTTCCTATGCTTTAGGTTGAATTTCCTTTCGTCCAGTCTAATACAATCATTAAAAATATAGATTTATATTTCTGGAGGGTGACTGGCAGATAAACAGTATCGTTTTGGAGCAAGAGTTTCACAATCTTAGTCAGTGGTTTCATGTAAAGACGAATTTCATTTTCACAAAGCGTCAAACGATTTATTTTTGAAACTAGAGAATGGGGGAAGGTTATCCATGTATGGTTGTCCTGCCCCATTCTTTTTTGTTTTTGGGAATAGGATCAATTTCTCATCGCCCAGACCATTGATAAGCCTATCCCATTGGACCCTCTTCCTGTTAAAGCCAGTGTTCTCACTCACTCACTCTGAAAATAAACCTTCTGCTAAATTGTTCTTTCTGCATGTAGAGCTTTGCCCGAACCCTAGAAATCACCTGAAATCCCTTTTCTACCTACTGTAATTTGCAAGACTAACAGGGTTATTCAAAGAGATCCGAATTGTGTCTGGAAGGTAACCGAACAGTAAAATTCAGCGTACGGTTAGCTTTCCTGGCCATTCGGCTATTCAGAAAGCAGGCAGTTCGCCAAATGTTGGCGAATTGCCTGCACATACGGTGCCTGTTCGTTGCCTGTTCGAGGGCAGTGAATCCCCATAGAGGAGCAATGCTTCGTCTATTCAGAGAACATAAACCAGCAGTGAAAAGTTGCCGAATTGCCCTGCTGTTCGGTGGTTTCATTTGGCAGATTTATTCTGGCGAATCCCATAGGCTTCAATGTTAAAAATATTCCTGTTTTAATTCAATATCTAATAAACCGTTGATTATAATATTCTGCAGGAAAAAGGCTCTTTATCTATAGATTTGTTTTAGGCATTTTTTGGTATTTTTTTGCATAAATTTTTTTCTGTTTTTTTTTTAATAGTCTTTTCTGTAACAGCCCTTTTTGTTATCATTCTTTGGATCTTATATGTAAATTTCAGACATTTTCGCTCTGTAGTTTCTTTGCAAATAGCGTTTCACTTTTTCAAACATTCAAGCATACCGTTTTTGTTTTTTTCACTCCATTTGTCTGCGGTGTTGGCTTTTTCCGACTGATCGGTGGCAGCTTGGGTTCCTCCGGCATGTTCGGCGGTGTTAATCCAGCTGTTTTGTGTTTTTAGCGAGTGTTCGGCGGGTTTTGCGGTTAGTGTAAGTCGGGTTTGCGGCGGGTTTTCCTCGCATTTCGGGGACCCTTTGGTGCTTGCTGAATACACCGCAGGGTCTCTGAAATAGGAGCTCCGAATCGCGCCGAATTGAAGCGAATGAAAAGTCACCGAACGTACGGTGACTTTGATTCTCGTTGAATAACACTGTAACAGTCATGGATATGGATAAACTCACAAGCTATCCTTAATGATACTTTTGGATCAACCAATTTTATTTTGATTTAAAGAAACAATGGGGGGGAATGGATATTAACCTTTTTCCATATTCCCTTCCTCTCGTTTTTTTCGTTTTCCTCTTTACGTTTCCGCTCTCCTTTTCCTTTTAGTTTTTTTTAATTACAGTAATAGTAATGTTGGTCACAATTTTCACATTGTATTTAACTTCTTTTTGAAATTGGTAAAACAAATAACTGAATTAAAAAAAATCACTGAAATAGCAGAAGAAATTGAAAACTGTCTCGCTGTCAGATTGTTAAACGCAAATAAAGATATATTAACCACAAACTTAACAAGAATGCATACAATTCCTGTAAATGGCACTCAGGCCTAGACAAAACATTACCTTAGTGCTCTAGGATATGGGAGGAGTATTCCTGGCTTGTTAGCGGTTTTTACACATTTTCAAGGACTCTAGAGTTGTAGACCAATAAATAATGAAAACCCAATGCAGGACGTTCCGGCTTTCATGGTCCCAGCATATTTATATATTAAAGGGCCACTACCAAAAAAATAATTAAATGTCCTTGTTTTGTTTGTTTTATGTTACTGATATTTTACATGTGCTTTTTTTTCTCTTGTATGTTTAGTGAAGAAAATATTTTACTCTATATGTGTCACTGGGTGCATCCATTTTCTTATCTTTCGTGTTGTAAACTGCCACCATAGTATCTTTATATCACTTGCTCCACACTGTATGGCTTTGGCCATAGAATGGAGTAAATAGGTCGAGATCACTGGCTCCCACCATGTATTATGTGTATTAAAATGACATCACAAGTGGTAGATTAAAAGTCTTTTAAGCTCCCTGTTTTATCTCATTCACCTACCATATTTTACCGCAGTTAACCTGGAGAGACCCCTGCCGCCTAATCTACACATTCCCTCCTCCACCTCATTAACTGTTAAATACTGTAGATTAAAAATCAACAGCCATTAAAAAATCAAAGCTACTTTCGTTAAAGTTCGAATGCTGTGATTTTGCATTATTGCTGATTGTAAATGACATAAAAACTGTTATTTTTGTTTCCTGTATTTTCATACTGATCTGAGACGAATAAAAATATGTTTAAAAAAAAAAATCAAAGCTTTTGCACAGATTTTGGTAAATGTTTCATCATGGGAAATATCCACAAAATGGAAACAGGAAATGGAAACCTAAATTTTTCCTTTTTTACATGCAATTACTTCAAACAAAGAAAAAGGAAGAGCAGCATGTGTTATATAAAGCATTTTTATTTGTAATGCACAAGTAATCTACTTACAGCTTATTTAAGTGGTAGTGTCCCTTTAAAGGGATTCTAGAAGTGTTAAAAGAGTCTATTTACCAAGTGGATCATTATAGCCTTTACATTTGTAATAGGCTTTCGTCCTAATGATATTCTTTACCTTTTTAGCTGAATACCCTAAACAGATTTCCGGTTACCTTCACTCTAAGGTTAACCCAAAACACCTCTCTTTTCATTGCTGAACAAACTAGAGTAAACGTAGAGTAGAGTAAACCTCTCCTGTGAACAGGGGCGGACTGACCCCTCGGGCACCGCCCGGGGGCCCGGATGGTGGGGGGGCCCGCCGCCCGAATCAGGGATCGGCAAGGCTCTTGCACTGTCCGCCGCCCGCAATTTACTCTCTGAGTCCCGGACGGAAGAGCAGGGGAATTCAGTTCCTCCTGACTCCTCCTTGACACCTTGACCTCAACTCCTTGATGTGTCACGTGATTGTGGGCTGGCCGTCCACACCTGTAACGTGTCAGTCCCCCCTGCCTGTAAACCGGGAAGATAAGTCACACAATTAGAGTCCTCGGCTTATGAGGTTTACAGTTACAAGTTTTGATAAAGCACTAACAGTTTTCCATAGTGCTGTACAATGGGTAAGACATAATAACAAATACACATACAAGTTAAACACACAAAACAGTAGGAGAGAGGACCCGGCTCAAAAGTTTACAATCTAAGGAAGTTTACTGAATAAATAGGATTAACTCTTTACTGGCTTAAATATCGTAAATGGTTTCTGTTGCTAAACGCCTTCATAAATTCAGCCTGGTAAAAGAAGCATATTTAAAAAACAAAACAACAAAAAAACTAGAACACCCCTTTGAAGATCAATATACAATTATTCTTATCATTACTCATTAACCTAAGATGCATAATGGGGCTTTATTCCAACATAGACAGTAACAGGGAACCACTAAAACAAAATATTGACATGAGCCTTAACCCGTAGCGGTTTCCTTTAACCAGCTTTATTATGCCAGAGCTGCTCAATGCTGGCTCAAGTCAAAACAGGAGTGAGTCACTAATTGACACCAGCAGTGGGGCCGCATGTTGCTGATGGCCAGAGGAAGTGACAGATCTCGCCACCCTCTGCACTGCAGATACAGAGTTGAGAAGCTTTTTTTGGTGTTGTTATATTTCCACTGCCAGGAGCAAGGTCTCCGAGCTGATACCCTTTTCAGAATAGCAGCTCAAGCCAACAATAGAGAGTTACCAGGGCATAGTGCATTTTCTGGGTGTGCCGCTGTTGACTGCTCCTAGGCAAAGAATAGAAGCTGCTAATTTACAGGAAGCAGCCGCAAAAGGTAAACCGCAAGTTTTGGATTAGAGGTTTGAGTCATTATACTCAAGGCTTTACCCATCAACTCAACAGCCCGACTCATTAACTTGTTGGCTCTGTTGGTATAGGGCCCTATATGGAGCGGTTTGGAGCAAGTGTTCATTTTTGGGCATTTTCTAGAGCGGCGAATTTTTGCCACCACACTATTGTTTTTATTTTTTAATCAGCAACGCCGCCACGTTGGCAACTATTGGATGCCGGCATGATGACCGCCGATCCCGCCCACACACCTGCGGCTGGCCAGGAGTGGGAGAGCGAGTGCCAGATTAAGGCGTTTGTGAGCGTGCCGTGCCGGATCTCATTCTGCAGCAGAGCAGCTCTGCTGCAGAGTGAGATCCGGCCCGCCCACTCGCTCCTTAATCTGGCCTCTGGCTCTCGCCGCCGCTCTCCCACACCTGACCACATGTGTGTGGGCGGGATCGTCGGCCACTGCGCCGGTGTGTCAGGAGAAATATCTGGAGTCTGCTTGCCCTGTGTCCGCACTACCCCTATATTATTATTATTATTATTCTTTATTTATAAAGCGCCAGCATATTCCGCAGCGCTGTACAATAAGCACAGTATAGACAGGGTTACAATACATTGAACAACATTTGACAAACAGTACAGGAGGAGATGAGGGCCCTATTCCCGTAGGAACTCACAATCTGGGAGGGTTGGGGTTGGAAACAGGAGGAGAGGACTGTAAGGTGAGAGTGATTGATGGTTGCGTCAGTGAGTTGGGTGGTAGGCTTCCCTAAATAGGAATGTTTTAAGGGAGCGTTTGAAGGAAGAGAAGTTAGGGGAAAGTCTGACAGTACGAGGGAGAGCGTTCCAGAGAGTGGGGGCTGCGCGTGAGAAATCCTGCAGTCTATCATGGGAAGAGGTGATGCGGGGAGAAGCTAGGCGCAGGTCACTGTTTGACCTTAGGGAGCGGGCTGGGGTGTATTTGGTGATTAGTGAGGACAGGTAGTGGGGAGCTGAGTTAGTGAGGCTTTTGTAGGTAAGGATAAGGATTTTGAACTTAATTCTGCAGTGGATGGGGAGCCAGTGAAGGGACTCGCAGAGGGGAGCGGCAGAGACAGAGCGGCGGGTGAGGTGAATTAGCCTGGCGGAGGCGTTCAGGATGGATTGTAGGGGGGAGAGGTGGGACAGAGGGAGGCCAGATAAGATACCCCTATATCCTGAGCATCCGGAATCCGGGCGGAATCAACAACATGGTGAGCCCGGGCCACCCTAGACCTGCATCTCCGCTGCTCGGCGAGATAGATGTAAGAACCGCCTCCCTGGCCTGAAGCACATTGTTAGCCAGGGCCCCCGCAGCCTCCCAGCATGCCCCACGACACCGGGGTCCCGAGCCAAGAGCCTGCACCCGCACTGCAGGGCTGTACCCCCCTGCCAGGTGGTAGACTCCCCCTACTGTGTCCCAGCACAGAGTTTAACCCCTCACGTTACACACCACACGTTACCATGAGTTTTATTGCTGTGGAGCTCTATGATACAGTAATGTGTGGTTTGTGTATGAACGTATCAGAGCTCCACAGCAATAAAACGAACAGTAATGTGCGGTGTGTATGAGCGTAACACAGAGCTCGAAAGCAATATAACTCACAGTAATGTGCGGTGTGTATGAGTGTGAGTTTTTTTGCTGTGATACGGTCATACACACCACACATTACAGCGAGTTTTATTGCAGTGGAGCTCTGATACAGTCATACACACCACACATTACTGTGAGTTTTATAGTTGTGGAGCTCTGTGATACAGTAATGTGCAGTGTGTATGAGCGTATCACAGAGCTCCACAGCAATAAAACTCACAGTAATGTGCGGTGTGTATCAGCATATCACAGAGCTCCACAACTATAAAACTCACAGTAATGTGCAGTGTGTATGAGCGTGAGTTTTATTGCTGTGGAGCTCTGATACACTCATACACACCGCACATTACTGTGAGTTTTATAGTTGTGGTGCTCTGTGATATGCTGATACACACTGCACATTACTGTGAGTTTTATTGCTGTGGAGCTCTGTGATACGCTCATACACACCGCACATTACTGTGAGTTTTATTGCTGTGGAACTCTGTGATACAGTAATGTGCGGTGTGTATGAGCGTATCACAGAGTGCCACAGCAATAAAACTCACAATAATGCGCTCTGTGTATGAGCATATCATAGAGCTCTACAGCAGTAAAACCCACGCTCATACACAGAGCACATTACTGTGAGTTTTATTGCTGTGGAGCTCTGATACGCTCATACATGTCACGTGTTTTTTTCTTTTGGGGGAGCAGCACTTTATCCATCGCTCCAGGCAGCACAGTAGCTTGGGCCGGCCCTGGGTTTTGTTCTTTCAATACATAAATAATCACATTAATTATCCTATATCACCATTACATATAGTAACAAATAAATAGGTAGTTTAAGTTTAGATTCTATTTCAGCTTCAGCTTTTGTCAGCAAGATTGAAATTGCTGAAGGCAAAGGCCTTTGTATGTACAGAAGCAGTGAGAATGCTTACAGAGAGATCTTTGCAAGTGATCTGCACCTTTGTGTTTGCCCAGGTGTTCATTGGGACACAACAAAAGAAGTACCTTTTCTCTCTCGATCTCTCTCCTCTGGTGTTGGACTGTGTTACAATCTATCCTTTACTTTACATTCAGTCTCTAACCAAATCTTGCTACTTCCACCTAAAAAAAACATTTCTTAATCAAGATTGTACTAAAATTATCATCCAAGCTCGTATTATCTCCCGCCTTGACTACTGCAACCTCCTTTTCTCTGGTGTTAAGAGATCCCAGATTCTCCCTCTGCAGTCTGTTATGAACGCCTGTGCCGGACTTATACACCTCACCTCCCATACCTCTAACACCTTGCCTCTCTGACAATCTCTACACTGGCTTCCTGTTTCCTTTAGAATACATTTCAAAATACTGGGGCTTGGTGCTTTATAAATACTTGTAACTGTAAGTGAACATGTATTCAACAGAACTCTTCTACAAGTCTGGTGTATAACATATGTGCATGCACGGTGCTCGACTCATACTATATGCTGATGCAGAGATAATCCTCATCCAGTGAACGCCCTTTGCATGGATGTTTCTTTAATCTGTGTATGTTTTGGATATTGTCTTGGAACATCTCTTTACTGAATTCTTTCCTTGATATTCATACAAAAAAAAAAGAAGTATAAAATGCTTTTCCTGTTGCAATGTCAACTGATAAACTTTTTGTCCATCATCACCCTCGCCTTGTCCCCTAGGCTTGTAGACTTGTGCGAGTTAGAGAAAACATGTATTTGATTACAAATAATATCACTTGGCAGCTGCATTCAAAAAAATTAATTAGCTGGGTCAGGAACAAATCGAAACCACATCCTTCTCTTTAAGGAAGAAGGCACGCGGTATCTGGTCGAGTAATAAGACATTTATGTCTAATCTGCCAGGAAAACATTTCCTTATTTACCATTATTTTCCAACCAAATTTGTTACATGGATTTTCTATAAGCATCATACAAGTTTTGCTTCTTAATTAAACAGCACCAGCTGGTCTCTTAAAAGGAACACTCTACACATCCTAACCACTTTCAGGGTTATTCAAAGAGAATCGAAAATTCACCGCACATTCGGTGACTTTTCGTTTTCTTCAATTAGGTGCGATTCGGCGTTCCCATTTCAGCGACCCTGCCGTGTATTCAGCAAGCACCACAGGGCCGCTGTAATGCAGGGAAAAGCCGCCACAAACCCGCCGAAAACTCACCGCAAAACCAGGGCGAACAAACACCGAAACCCGCAAAAACATCTGGATTAACCCCGCTGAACACGCCAGAGAAACCCGAGCAGGAGCCGATGAGAGCGCAGAGCTGCGAAAAAAGCCGACACCGCAGACGAATGGAGTGAGAAAAAAAAACAGTACGCTTGAATGTTTGAAAAGTGAAACGCTGTTTGCAAAGAAACTACAGAACGAAAATGTCTGAAATTTACATATAAGATCCAATGAATGATAATAAAAAGGGCTGTTACAGAAAAAAAACGATTTAAAAAAAAGGTAAAAAAAGTTTGCAAAAAAAATTCCCAAAAATGCCTAAAAGATCTTTTTAATGCGGAATATTATAATCAACGTTTTATTAGATATTGAATTAAAAGGGGAATATTTTTAACATTGAAGCCTATGGAATTCTTCTGAATAAACCTGTCGAATGAAACCACCGAATGGCAGGGCATTTCGGCAACCTTTCACTGCTGGTTTTTGCTCTCTGAATAGCCGAAGCATTGCTTCTCTATGGGGATTTCACTGCCCTCGAACAGGCACTGAACAGGCCCCGTATGTGCAGGCAATTCGCCAGGATTTGGTGAACTGGCTGCTCTCTGGATAGCCAAATGGCCAGGCAAGGTAACTGTACGCTGATTTTCAGCGTTTGGCGTTCGCCAGCAATTCGGATCTCTTTGAATAACCCTGTTTATATTATTCAAAATGACCAGGATGTGTGGACTGCCCCCTCCCCTCCCAACCCTTTGTGCAAAAAAACGCTGGGTGAAGTAGAGGACTTTCCTCCACCCCACCAGCAGCCAGGAAATTTGAATTAACCGTCTGTCAGTTACTACTCAGTTTCTAGTGATGTCGACACTCAGGGAGCGTTCTGACGTCACTCTTTCTGAGACCGATCGCATAGTCATCAGTCTCAGAGAGGCTGTGATGGTTCGGAGCTGAGCATGCGCGCATCTCCAATCCATTGTTCTGCGCAGGCGCTATGGAACTTGCCTACGTAAAGATCGCAAATCCATTTGCAATGCGCCATTTGCATTTCCTATGCTAGACAATTAGTGCAGCAAAGCCTCAGGGACTTCCAGGTTTGAGAGCCCCTGAGCCGAAGAGGAGGAGCTGCGTTCGGCGAGGGACAAAAAGGTGAGTGTAAATTTAGGGTTATTAGATTTTTTTGAAAAAATTTTAAATATGTATTTTTTAAAATTTTCATATTGAATCTTCTTGAGTTTTCAACTTTCTATTTAGTGAACAGATGGTCACATGCCAGGTTTATAGGTAGAGGAGTGCATGGTTCTTCACTCGCAATGGTACGGCATATTTTAGGCCAAGGTACCTGGATTGGAAACATTCTATTATGCTCACGTTTGTAATTTGCAATTTATGCAAATGACATTTTTCGTGACTTGCCCAGACACCTTTTCTCGAGTGCAGATAGTAGTGTTAGGTTTCCGTAATTATGTTTACACTGTGGATTGATGTAGTACTGCTTGATGGTTAGTGAAATGGTAGACATGCATTGTGTTAAATATTTGTTACTCAACAAAAGGATCTGGTGATTTATTTCTTATTGCCATGTTATCACAATGTACCATCATACCTAGCTATAAAAGTTTACCTCAGAAAACTGTAGGTTTCGCAAACCTCAAATGTTGGATCTACAATAAAAAGTAACGTTTTAGACCATATTCAGCCGTAAAACCCATAGTTAAAGGGGAGAGCATCAACGGCATTTTGAACTTTAGTAAACTTCAGCATTCTTTTTATAAACTGGCGTGGTTATATGCAAAAAGAAAGTTATGATTCCTTGAGGACATTGTTGCAGCCAGATTAGTCAAAATATTCAATGATAAATTTCCGTTGAAGAAGAAAAAGAATCTCTGGATGTTTGCCATTGGGTGGCTTTTCCTTTGGTATGGTTCTCTGAATAGTATAAACATCATTGAGCTCATCTTCCATTGCATAAAGTTTTGAAGAAAATGGTCGCAATATGTTTTCAAGATGTTGATTTTTATTGAGCACATATGGGTGGCTCCCATTTTGGAAGTTATTCTAGGATTACTAAATTTTTCTCAATACCAGCTTCCGTTCACTCATTTTAACAAAGAAATTATCAGTATGCCTCCAGGAGACACATTGGTCGTCATCGTTGAGGAGCTGGATTAGAATACCAGTACACTTCTATATTCCCAAACAAATAATTGGTTATATTTTCATTGACACCAAAATAATCCACCCCGTGTCATTACACTGGACCTGACAAGGATTCCGACAATAATGTGGCCTATCACCCTCGCCACGCGAGCACTGGATCAAAACTATAGTTGATCAAATCCCGAACTTCTATCACCATTCGTCGTAACCCTGAGCTTCTATGGCTGGCTCGACAGATTTATTATAAAGTCTGGGTGAAGCCAGGAACTAGGCAAGGACTATCTGTTGGGTGCGTTTTTGATGTTAGACATTTATGGACTAATAGCTGGGTATGTGTATATATATCTGCATTATGTAAGGTGACTTCCATGTGTTGACAATGGTAAAGTCTTCCAGTTAATACTTTGTCACGCTTTGTCGAAACTAGTTGAACATAGGAGGAAAGTAGATGACACGTGACTTCCATCTTTTTAAATGTCTTTCGGGTAATACTTTCTCACACTCTTGGAGTCTGAAGGAATTTATGCAGTCTTGTATTTTCTTTACTTCTGCATACCTACTTTGCTTGACTTTTGTAAACTGACCAATGACCTCTTGACTTGTGTCAAAACTGAGCTGCCTAACAGAGACCTTTCCACAGTTGAATAGCTCTGGGAGTTATCACAGCAGAGTTGAGAAAGATAGTCTAGTCTTCAGCCCATAATCTAGATTTGCTGGGACATGTGGGAGGTTAAGCATAGACTGCCATTCTTCAGTATCAGTGCATGAATATGGAACTCAGCAACGCAGATGTATCATTTTGCCATGCCATCCAACATGACATATTGCAAGAGTCGAAGAGGTCAAAGGCATCTAGTGATAACGAGAAAACTGTCTGCTGCTGTCACAACCTCGATCACTACATCATCCAGCTAAGGCTGGGGTCAGACGAACGCAGTGCGAATGTACGTTTAGCCGCACTTTATTATGGCTGTGGTAGCAGCAAATGACGTCCAATGCATGCCCACACACAAAGTATGACCGCACGAAAGTTCGGCCGAGCAACGCAAGCGGCAAACAAATGCATTTTTGCAAGAATGTCGAACTGCTAGTACTGACGTACAGAGTTCGCTGCGTCCGCATAGTGGCATGTATGCGTGATTAGGAGACGTCAGACGCTGCTCATGTCCGGCCAACATCACGTCCAAACACCCAAAGTTTCAAGGTTTGGATCCGTAAAAAATCACGGCCGAAATTGCACATCGTATGACCGCTATCACGACTTCCGTGAAAAAATGCATTCGGACACATCAACGCACTTCTTGACGGTAGACGTGAAAAATCATTCGTCTGACCCTAGCCTTAGTCTCCTGAAAATGAACTGCCTCAACACGAGATCCTACCCGACCAGGTGCAATGGCCTTGGAAATCTGTGAAAAATCTGAATGCAGAGCAATCTTTAACCTCTTTCACCCTCACTTAATTCAAGGCTAACATGGCATTGAAGCTTTCCAGATCATCTTTCTACTGGAAAATGTCAATTTGGGTATCACTTATGGTTTAACACAGATTCGATCCTGGCAAGAGCACCTCTCCAGTAAGTGTCCTTGGGCAAGACACCTAACGGTACATACTCGCCACCCAGGACATACTTGAAAACAAGAGAAATCTCAATGTATCCTTCCTGGAAAAATACTTTCTCAAAAAAAAAAAAAAAAAAACCTGAACTCATGGATGACTCTGGAAGGTTTAGTTCAGTCATCAGAGAAAAAAAATTGACATATTCTGATTGAATTTACGGAAATTGCCCTTTGTGTCAACTCATGCAGTCTTGAAGTAAACATATTGTACAGGTCTTAATGAAAAATAGGAGGAATATTTTGGTAAATGACGACACTATGTGGTCTTAAATCGGCTGTCAATGGAGTCTCCTTATTGGTTACAGGATGTAAGACAGGATGAGGGTCAGTTGTAATGTAGCAAATAAATAATAACTCTCAGCTGTCTGATTGCCCCTTGCTCATAATCCTCCTATCCTTCTACCTCCTAGATCAATCTCCCTGGACTTTATTTTGTCTCTCAGCCTTATAGTTTGTTATTTTGTGGTCTTGAGACAAGATTGACCACAATCAATAAGTCCAGAATCATTTTTGTGGCCATTTAAACACATAGAGAGGAAAGTGTACCTCTAATATCAAGTTATAGAATCAGTATTATTCACAAAGGTGATCTACATCAAGGTCTACCTCTCTCATCTGATTTATGTCTTGAATCTGATTCCAAACATACTAGTAGCTCCATAATCCTAATTCCATCACCTACCCCTAGCCCATGTGGCTCAGTCACCATTTTTTTTTCGAATAGCGTTTTTATTTTTTTTCTGTAACATACCTTTTTATTATCATTCATAGGAACTTATATGTTAATTCCAGACATTTTCGTTCAGTAGTTCTTTTTAAAACAGCAGGCGACGGGTTTGCGGCAGCATTCGGTGGCTGACTCCCTGCACTTCAGGGACCCTGTGGTGAATTCACCGGGGAAATTTGATTCCCCAAAGTGCGGGGAACAACAGAACACTGAAATGTCTGCGTCATTTCGGTGCTCTGTGAATATCCTCTTTGTGGTGTTTTTTTTGCCACCACCCTGGAAAGTGCCAGCCTAGGCCTTGCCTACCCAGGACATACTTGAAAATGAAAGAATTCTCAATGTATCCTTCCTGGTAAAATATTTTTGGGGTGGTGTCACCCGGTGCGGGCTGCACCCCCCGCCCCCCTTGCGACACCCCTGCCTCTTCTCCTTTCCTCCACCCCACTTCAGTAGTGCCCACAATACCCAAATCCTCAGCAGAACCTTCCTCAGTGCTGCTCTTCCCTGCTCCCCTAACTCAGGAAGTGCACGCAACACAGACCGAGTCTGAGGTATGTTGATAGCAGATGAAAATAAAAAGCATTAACTTTGGTTGAAGAAATATTGTAGCAACAAAATCAGAAGTCATTTACAAACTGAAAAGGCTTTATAAGTCCCTAGAATGACTCTTTGAATGTTCCTTCACCTTGTGAAAATCTGCAGCCCCCTCCAAGCCCTCCCAATACTCCTCACTCATTTTATAGAGTCACTTCCTCTCTCTAGGGCCCCTCATACTGGAAGGATGGGCCACACCTAAAATACTTTTTATTAAAAAATATATATTTAATCAACGGACCCTTATCGGAGAACTAGCTGTAATTTTTTCCTCTGTGAAACAATCACTAAACAAAATCTCTGACATAAAAAGTCTTGGCAGCCTTGAAGGCAACCGGGAGAATACTAGAAAAAAACATATGAATAAATGTCTTTATAAAGTACAGGGATCACCCTGTGGTTATTATCAGATGAGCGACTGACTCATGCATACAGCGCGTTACTGAGTAACACACAACCACGCACTCAAAACCCCATGTGACAAGATTGTGGTTCCCTAAAAATCGATGCATGAGGGATGAGAGGGGATTCCTGAGCGAGCACATACACATATATACACACACCCTGCGTGCAGCTGGTAACCAGGGCAACTGCTCAAAATACAAGCAAAATACTTCCTGGCCAAACAGGGACACAAAGGGAGGAACAGAGACAGTCAGAGGATGATTAGCAACCAGCCAACAAGAGCACAATAACCATCCAAACTAACATAAACATCAGCACTTTCTGGATGATACACACGTACTATAAATGAAAGTGTTTATTGTATTATTTTTTCATATAAGCTTTTAGTTAATAAATCAGGATTAGTTTGTGGTGAGACAGAGTTAGCAAAAAGACTCTGCAGGAACAAGGATCTCCGACTTAATGACTTCTCTAAGTGGAGGTTTTGCTGTCAAACGGGACGCACTGCACTGGAATTATTAACCCTTATTTTTAGAATAGATACTACCAGTCCTGGTCCAAAACGTGTACCTTCCTTAGCAGCTGCTTCCACTTGGCCAATCACCCTACCTAGTCCAAGGTTCTAGCCCTTTCCATGAAATCTTATTTCTGGCTACCAGCCCCGCACTCCCCCTGCTCCCTCTTGTTTCACCTACCTCTGTCCCTTCGATTGTAAACTCACGGCGTGTCTGGCTTAGCACTTGTTTCAACTGCTGTTTTAGCAGGACAAAATTATCCTACAGGCAGGGTCGTCTGCCCCTAACCTATCTTTATTTAATGCTGTAGATACTCAAGTATACCGCTAGATTTTGGTGACAAAAATTTACCTTAAAATTGGAGGGGTCGCATTATATTCGAGACATCTGCATCGCGAGTAAAAAATAAACTTGAAATTCTGGTAGTCTCGCTGGAGTGAATGCCGGCTCCCTGATGCTTGCAAACACTTCAGGAACTCCCGGATTCAGGAGAGGTGGGATCCATCATGGCCAGAGGGCATGCCAATCATTCACCTCGCCTGCCTCCACAGGCCATCTAAACGCTAGTAAAGAAGACGGATGGCCGGCGACTTCATACTTAGTAACAACTGCAATCATTCTAGAGCAGAGCACCCTGGCCTGAGGGGGAGCCTGACTGTGTTTAAGAGAAGCTGGAAGGATTTTAATTAATTACCGGTAAGGTAAAATTTTGTTCCTCGTGTTATATTCGAGTCTTGAGTATTCTCTCATTTCCATAATAAATCTCTATCCATCGCGTTATATTTGGGTCGTGCTATACTCGAGTGTCTACGGTATGTCTTGCATTTGTGCTTACCCCATTCTAAAGCGCTACGGAATCTTTTGGCGCTGTATAAGAACCTGTAACTGTACATATACTCAGCTCTGCATTTCAAGAATCTATAGGCTCTCTAGGAACACCTTTTGGCCATTTTTTTTAATTGAAAGAAAGCATTGATTCCGAAACATCTATTTATGGTGCTCATGCAATGAATAAATTGAGGTGACACTAGTGTACCTTTGCTGTGACACAGCGCGGTCTTCATCTTTGTCTTGACTCTTGCAGGAACCAGGATGCATCTAACATTTAATGCTGCAGCAACAATTTTTATTTTTTTTGCAATAGAATGCTGTGTATAAGAACTTTATAAAATCTATTTTTTTCCCAACATAAAAAATGAATGAAACTGGGCTGTAGGGCACATTCTGTATTATCTTGCAGAGGAAATTCATTAATCTTTAGGTTTTGTCTGCTGTTTAGACTCACTCATACAAAGCTATGAGAGTCTAAATTTATTTAAAGCCTTCACGGCATTAATAGACCAAAAAATGAACCTCTTCAGCTAAGAGGAAGTTTACACTAGTGGTTTATACGACATCACTAGACACATGCGTTCGCAAATTAAGATAAACCTTTTAAATACTCCCATCGTACATCGTGGGTTAACTCCCATTAAGAACATGCAACGTACCAGTATGTCACGTTGGGGATTTGGTGCCAGAAGACACAGCACTGAAAGATGGTAGTGTTTTGGCCAACCGGCAAAAAAACAAAACAAAAAAATGCGTGCATGTGTTCTACTGACCCCAAATGCTGTGACAGCCAATAATAGCATTTTTAGGACCGAGTGCTGGATGAGCTTTAATAGACGCTGACCCAGTCGATTTTTTTTCTCTCCTTACCTGCCTATGTGCAGTAAGAAGAAAATGAGAATATTCCGTGCCCCCAAATGTCCCAGGCAGGCACCCCAAAATGTCCTCAAATAGGAAATAAAGTATTATTAGCATCTGATCATTGTCTAGTAAAGTGATCAGCTGCATTTTGTTTACCCTAAAAGGGGTTTTCTGTTGAAAATTTCTGTGTGTTTTTAAACAGTTTATAAAATTCGCTCCCCCCATTAAAAAACTATGTTGCTTAATGGATTAATTTTTTTTCTTCATAATGGGGGAGTGGGTTAGTGTTAGGATTTATTTATTCGGAATTTTTTTCTTTTTGAGAAAAGATTTTACCAGGTATTTCTCTCGTTTTCAAGTATGTCCTGGGTGGCGAGTATGTACCGTTAGGTGTCTTGCCCAAGGACACTTACTGTAGAGGTGCTCTTGCTGGGATCAAACCCACGTCTCCACAGGCTCTCGCCACGCAGAGCAGTGATGTTACCTCTACTCAATTAAAATCACTTTTATTATATTTTTTTTTTATATGGGCCTTGTGGATAACCAGTACTGGTCACCAACGGAAGAAATAAAGGGGTTAAAAAGGGATATTCTTGCAGTTTTCAATTGTATGCCAAATAAATTCAATCTACCACCAACCTACTTCATGATTCTCATTAAATCTTTTAAAATACTTGTCAATTATGTTTGTTACCTTCATTGTTAATACCCAGTACTTTCATGTTTTTTTCCTGCCGTTCCTTCTCTACGACTGCTAACGATATACAATTAATTCCTTGTATGCCAAAAACAAATTGTTTTAGTTGATAAAAGGATTATTTTACCAGACTGGTTTTATTAAAGCTCATTAAAAAAACAAAACATTTGAATTTTTATTTAAAAGGGTAAAATCAATTTGACATCCATCACATACAAAGTTCTGAAGTCTGAATGTGAAAACAGATCCTGGCTGAATCTCTGATGGTACCTCTGAAACCTTTCATACGTTCTTGGCACTTTGATGGAACCCACTGAAGACATTCCTTGATGTTGTAGATCTACTTCCATTACAAGGAACCCATCACAGTTTCAGGTTAAACAGTGCCTGTGCGTCCTTTGATCAGCCTCCCAGTTCCATCCAAGAATGGTTTCATCCTTTCTTTTCTTTTTTTTGTCGAAGACAATGATATCTTTAGATCATTGTTCTCAACTCCTACATATCAAAAAGAAAAGAGATATCCACACTTTGGATTTGACCAGCTGTTGGTATAACCATCAGTTGCTTGGAGAGTTTCTTCAAGGTTTTTTGTCCTTCTGTTAGTATTTTGTGATGGTTGAATAGCAGTTGTTACAACAATTTGTACATGGATTGTGTTCGTTACTCTAGGCAGGGCGTTATTGGGTGGATTTATTACCTCATTACACTTGGGAGTTTTGCCTCCCCTTTAGGCTAATGTCAGATGAACGCAGTCAGAGCGCACTCTGTGTGCGTGCAAAACGGACGGACGTACTGACGGAAGATACTGTAGACACCACACGATCCATTTTTCTTGACAGACGTAGAAAAAAAAGGGAATTATGGGAAACAAAATTAATATGAAAAAAATGATACAAATTGGAAAATGAAATGAAAAGCCATTTTGTCCATCAAGGTGCTGGACGTCGCAAATGCGTTCCGTCTGACTTTGTGTCACCACACACACAGAACACTACGCGGAAGTGGCGCACTCTGCACGTCCTTCCTAGAGGTTTTACGTTCTTGCCTAAATTGCGTCCGTTGCCATCTGTGTGGTGCGTCCGCACTTCGGTGCGAACGTACAACGTGTGTGGGTTCTATTGATCATGATTCTATGCTACGACGGACGTTAAACTGTGCGGCAACACGGACGTGATCACCGCGTTCGTCTGACACGGGCCTTAGCGTCTGAGGTGCACTCCCCATGTGAAATCATCTGTTAAGCAAGTTGTTTACACCAACACATTCTCCAAACAGAACGGTCATTAACACTCTACAACGTGAGTCTTGAAACCTGTAGTATTCAAACCTGAAACAATTCATTCCATTCCTACTTCTGGTCTCCTCCTCTTTGGGATGGCTTCCACTTCTTTAGTTATGCTGCCATGCATTGTCTAGATCAGTGGTTCCCAACCACGGTCCTCAAGTCCCCCGAACAGGTCAGGTTTCCCACATATCTGAAGGACAGCACAGGTGATATGATTTGCTGCTCAGTGATTGCAAGATTCAGTCTGTATTTCCCCCAAGGTAATCCTTAAATTCTGGCCGGTTAGGGGAACTTGAGGACCGCGGTTGGGAACCATTGGTCTAGATAGAGAGTATAGTACAATTTACTTCTAACCGTAGGCAAGCACAGCCCATATTTTAGGGTTTGCACACATGTTACATTACTTACAAATTGTAATGATCTCAAAATGTTGATGTTCTTTACCATGACCCAAATAGGAAAAGTCCAAACAGGTTGATAGGGACCTAAAAGGTCAAAATCAGGTGTAAGCCTATTCTTCTGTGCACGTCATTCCTGATAACATTTTCCTAGCTGTACTCCCATGGAACCAAAACAATTCTGAGGAGAGGGGATACTCTCGCAAGATGTAACATATAAACACACACACACAAAATAGATCATAATTATCTCTGTGATAACAGGCAGGAAGCCAAGTATACAATCTGTTTCCTCCCTCCATCACAAAAAGCTTTGCCGTCTATGGGTTGCTACTTTTCTTCTGTCCATATCCACGGTAAACAGACATTTTGCGGTCACTCAAACACCCATCCCCCGCTGCCAACACACAGATTGTATCTCTCAAACACTGGTGGGCCAAAGAAATAGTATATGAGTAATATGTAAACTGAATAAATACAGCAGGCATCGACAGGTTCTCCTTTCTAGTTTCAGTTTTGCATTTTGTAAATTCTATCCAAGTACACATCAGAATTAAACTGTATATTAGATCAGCCGTAATAATAATCCGTATCCCATTACCTGAAATGCACTTATCTCTGAATTATGCAGCAGCCTGCAATAGAAAGTACTCAGATCAGAAACAGGGATAAGCTTTTGACAGGTAACAGATTTCAGTTCTCGCCACACTTGATCGTCGCTGGCTTGTTGTGCAATCCCAGAATGAGCAGCACTTGGTTGTTAATATTGATAAAATATACTGCATGGTCTGTACTAAAAACCACAGAATTCCGCCTGGAGTGCAAAATAAAAACAACACAATACTTTATGCACTATATGAAATTGCTCAAAAACAATATGTGTGTTTTTCATTTTTAATGATCACTGTTTTTTGTTTTGTTTTGTGCTTATGTGCATATATTTCAACATTTGGGGAGTTGATTCAAATAGCAAGTTCCTAAACGTTTGAATCAAGAACCTCTTCACTTTAATAATAACTCTGCTCAGTGGCTGGATTCGGTGAAGAACCAAGATGAATGGAGTAGACCAAGGAGTGGCACTCTTTGCAGGAGTGATTATACTTTGGGGGTCTATGCAGGGATCTCAAACTCTGCCCCCCAGATGTTTCTATACTACACCTCCCATGATTCTCTGTCAATCTATTGCCTTCAAAGAATTCTGGGAATTGTAGGCAATAAACATCTGGGAGGCCGGAGTTTGAGATCTCAGATTTAAAGTAATGACTTGCAAAATTCCCACCCTCAGTGACTAATAACCTCTAGATGTTTCACCACTAGTCCATGCTTAGGTTTGCAATTTCTTTCTTCCTAAAAATAACTAGGCGTCGAAATATTTGAATCATATCCCGAGTGTTATACACCATTCCTTCTAACCGCCCAGGTGTTCACTTATACTTCTTGAACCATGATGGAATGACCATAGATTTCTAATTAAAGGAAAAGCTTGTCAGGGAATGCATCTGTGACTGCACCTTTTATCCTGCACCTCGGATTCCATGAGTCTCTTCATGCTGCTGCAGGACAATTTAGGCATTGGTGCTCTGACAATAAACATATGTGATTGAGACAAAAGGACCAATACAATCCAGTACCACTTTGCTTGGAGTATCAGACCTGTAACAGATCTCCGTACCCCGCCTGGATCACATCTGTTAACGCCGCTTCCTTGCCAGACCCCTGTTCTCAGTGGTGTATTTTGGCCTAGGCCAACAAGGCCTAGGCCTAGGGCGGCACTTTCCAGGGGGCGGCGGGGCCCGCACTGGTGGCACCACCCCTAAAAACAATTTTTTTTTTAAACTTTTGCAAAGTATTTTGCCAGGAAGGATACATTGAGATTTCACTAATTTTCAAGTATGTCCTGGGTAGGCAAGGCCAAGGCTTTCACTTTCCAGGGGGCAGCAAAAAACCTCACCACTAAATGGGATACTCACAGAGCACCGAAATGACGCAAACATTTTGGTGTTCTGTAGTTCCCTGCACTTCGGGGAATAAAATTTCCCCACCCTGCCATGAATTCACCATTCACCGCAGGGTCCCCAAAGTGCATGGAGTCGGCCGCTGAAAGCTGCCACCGCAAACCCGTGGCCTTCTGTTTTCAAAAGAACTACTGAACGAAAATGTCTGGAATTTACATATAAGATCCTATGAGTGATAATAAAAAAGTTCTGTTACAGAAAAAAGAAAAACGCTATTAAAAAAAAGGGGGGGAAACTTTGCCGAAAAATTACTAAAAGGTACTAATAAAAAAATCAATAAAGACTTTTTACTGCAGATTAAAATAATAAATGGTTTATTAGATATTGCATAAAAACGGGAATATTTTTAACATTGAAACCTATGGGGTTCGCCTGAATAAACCTGCTGATTGAAACCACCGAACATCAGGGCATTTCACTGCCATTTCTCTGCTGTTTGGTGTTCTCTGAATAGATTAACTATTACTTCTCTATGGGGATTTGCACTGCCTTCAAACAGCACCGTACTTGCTGGCAGTTCGCCAAACTTGTGTGTGAGCATATCACAGAGCAGTGGTGTACTTAGAGGAGTGGCGGAGGGCGGGCCGCTCCAGGTACCAGTGATTATTTGGGTGTCATTAGGGGTTACTAGGAAGTGCCACTGTCACTGTGTGTCAGCTTTCAGCTGTGTTCTCAAACAACGAGCAGCGGAGCAGGGCGTTTGCATACGGAATAAAATCGAATAGAATAAAAATCTGATGCACTCATACACACCGCACATTGCATTGCTGGGAGTTTTATTGCTGTGGATTCTGATACACTCATACACACTGCACATTGCATTGCTGGGAGTTTTATTGCTGTGGATTCAGTGATACACACTGCATATTACTGTGAGTTTTATTGCCCTGGAGCTCTGGGATACACTCATACACACTGCCCATTACTGTGAGTTTTATTGCTGTGCAGTTCTGATATGCTCATGCACAGTGCCCATTTCTGTTGGTTTTATTGCTGTGGATTTTATTGTTCAACCAATTAGAGCGGCTGTGATCCAGTATACTTGACATGCGTGGCTGCTCTTTGTAAAAATGCTTGAATTTAAACATTTCATAATTTTCTTTATCTCAATAGATACATTTGAAATGATATACAAAATATACAAGTAGGCACTTGGTATCCACTTTTAATATAAAGAGAGGAAAAGGCGGAGCTCTAAGAGGAAAAGGTGGAGCTTAAAGAGGAAGGGTGGGGATTAACCAGGAAGAGGTGTGCCCTTGACAGGAAGGGGTGCCTCAAATTTAAATTGGGGGGTGCACGAGTTTAGTCAGGCCTAGGGCAGCACAAAACCTAAATACACCACTGCCTGTTCTCCCACCAGCAGTCTTTCGTGCCCTTTTCCAGTCCTTAGCAGAAGTTTACGGACGGGTACACACAAAGGGCTTTGATATAATCCCACAGAAATGAGGCAACACACAGATCTGGAGGTTTAAAGAACAGACAGCAACAACAGGGCCTGAGCCTTTAAAGAAATAACATATACAGTGCCAGGCAGCCAATGGGAAAGGACATTCTGGCTTCTACTGCACTTAATCATTAATCCCTCCCCTGGAATTCTACTCTACTGCTCTGACGTTTCCTGCTCTCCTGCCTGTCTTGCTGTCTGACAGAATTAGACCAGGGACAGATAAGGGGACTAACTCTGGTCACCAAGACCTATAGCGCAACAATTGGCAAACAAGACGTAACAATATCCATTCAAACCCTTAACAGATACAAACACATTCCAGAGGAGTTGGGAAAGGCTACAGTGGCCTAAACAGTAATCATATAAACCATAGTAACAGTAATCAGATAAACATAGACAGCAACGATAATTACAATAACAGTATTCATAACACAGATGACACAAACACCCTGCACCAAACATGTACAGGATGACTTCAATATAGGAGATGGCAGGGAAACAAATTTAGAACATCCATCCTGCACTTCCCAAATACAGCTCTAGACTCGTGTACCCCAAGTTCAAAGTGACGCATGTCACAAGACCAAATGAGGGGTGCTCAAGGATCCAAGAATGCCACCCCTATAGAGATGAAAAAAAGGAAACAGGGACCCAGCACTCCCGCAGTAAGGATGTGTTTATTTATGAATATAGCAGCAACATTTCAGTTTACAGCAATATCACAGCATTAAGCATGATACTTAAAGGGACATTACCATCTACATAAGATGTAACTAGAATACTTTTGCAATACAAACAAAATCACCTTATATAAACAAATGATGCTGCTTTTCTTTTTTGTTTGATGTAATTCCATTTAAAATGGAAAAATAAATTTAGTTTTGCATCTCGTTTCCATTTTGTCGACTTTTCCCATGATGCAACATTTACCAAAATCTTATGTTGCGTTTTACTTTGTGGCTGTACTTTCTTATACAGTATTTAACAGTTAATGAGATGGAAAATAGAATGTTTAGATAAGGCAGCAGAGGGAGTGTATTGCCACTCAGAATAAGAGATGGCAGCTGTCTGAGATATGACAGGAAGCTTAAAAGACCTCTAATCTACCCCCGGCTGATGTCCTTTAAATACAACCCGCACAATACAATGCCGTGAGCTAGTGATCGACCCATAGACTCCATTTTATGGCCAGAACCACACCCAGTGACACAGTAAAATATTTTAATTAAACATACAGGAGAAAAACAATGCACATGTAAGATATAAGCAACATAAAACATAATAAGGACCTGTTTTGGTAAATGCATTAAGCATATGTGAGGCTAGAGTGGCACCAGATTTATTTCAATGCTTTTACATTTAGTGGGACTTCCAGCTGACTCGCTGGACAGTCACTGAACAAATCGACTCCACAACAACAGAATCGACTGCCTTCTAAGCAAGAAGAGACCTAGACATACTCTTTGAGTGACCAGGGACAGTAAAGGGGGGACATCCTTAAAGTGGGCACGGTGACAAGCGTAATGGGTTATGGTGACTACAGAGTCACTTTAAACAGATCCATTTGAAACTTTTTCTACCAAAATTGAATAAGTAATTTACTATTCTAGGTTACACAGCATTAGGTAAGGCAACACAACATTAGAGAAAGAAGTATACCATTGGTGTTGCCAGTGTTTGCCAAAGCATTGAACAGTTTGACATCGATCAAAGGGGCTGTAAGGACAAAGAGTCCAAGAACTATGACCATTAAAATAAAATCTGGTGGTTTGGATGCTCGGCCCCTATGCTCAGGATGCTCGGTCCCTATTCTGGAACCCCATGGTCATATGCAAGAAGTGAATGTCACGTGCAGGATACGATCGAAGTCAGATTGCTTAACTCCTCCTCTTTTGAAAGCACGCAAAGTCCTTTATATTTTTCTTCACTTTATTGAGAAAGTAACAGCAAATAAAAGGTGACTTGTGATTAGAGAGAGCTTCTCTGCAGTATGCTTTCTTGTAGGAGGAAGGTAAAACAGAATGCATCTGCCCAGTATAAACAGGATGCTTCTCACAAGCCTCCTTGGATAGATTGAAGGAAGGGAAGCCTTGCTGCACAGGAAATGGGGCTGGACCAAACTATGTATGAGAGTTAGACAGGGAGAGTGGACTAATCCATTCTTGGGTAAAAGCATTGTGGGAAAACAAATAAGGAATCTGCTTCCCCAATACCTATAAAGCTGCTCTGTACCTCGTAGATTAATAACGTTTCAAACAGAAGAAGAAAAATACAATAGCTTCTCAAATGTAAGAGGTGGTTATAGGAGTAACAAATATAGATTCATATGCCACTACCAAAGACTGGAATGGAGAGCATGAAAAATGGCTATATACAAGACAGACACGTAACATGTTGATTGCTGCTCATGACCTCTAGGAATTGCTCTGCCATTTTATACATTGCTTTTCTACAGGTCTGTATTAAGAGCCAAAAATGGACGTTTTAATGAAGGGCATGCTGCCTCTTTCTCTGCCAGAGATCAAAAGAGATCATAGCTATTCACATTGCACCCTGGGGAGATGGGGAACAGAGCCAAATGACTGGGTGTGAACCACTTTTGCTTTTTCTGAGGATTTTGTCTCAGTAGGGAGCCACAATAGTTCTGTGATCTCCTAAATAAACAAGAAATCCAGGCAAAGACAAGTAGGGGATTGCCAGGTTACCCTTTGAATAACATATTAAACTAGATTAAAAATAAATTCTGTTTGTTTTATTATTCAAAGGTTTGATAAAAGGCACGGCTTGGCTGACAAGTCACCATTTTTGATACCGTGCTAAAGGATTTCCATAGAAATATATATATTTTTTATTTTACAATTATTAGAAAACTTCCACTGGAATTAGAGGTAATTTATTGTAAAGCTCCATCATTTTGTTCTTGAGAAAATAAATAATAATTCTTTACAAGAACGTGCTGGGTATTCATCTGTTTCTCATTATTCAAAAGGTAATCCCAGAGAATTCCTTTGGTTATTAGCACTGAGTTGTAACCAAAAAGTTCACATTTGTCACACCTCATTCCTCGTCTTTGTGTATAGAATATCACTCCATTTTTATCATTAGATTTGCCACAGTTACCCCTCTGGATGCTACAACATGCGGTACTTCCATGTCTTTTCATCTATTCAAGTCCTGTGTTGGAGTGGTTCAAGAAATACTCAATGTGAAGTAAGGCTGGTGTCTGACGAGCGCACTAGGTGAGCCCCTACTGACGTGCCTACCGGCGTCCGTCAGCGATGTGACGCTGCAAAGGGGACAGTCACACGCTGTAGCGCACGCACAAAATGCCTCCCCGTCAAACCACTAGACGCATTCAGCGACGTGGCCAGATGGGCGTCGAGTGGAAGGAACGTCCACTCTCACGGACGTTCCTTCCGCTCTCCAACGACGCTCATCTGACCCCGGCCTTAGACATAATAGATCCTTTACCACTGGTGGTTCATGGGGATTATAGAGGAAACTATGGTCCATAATGCTATGCCATGGGCTTTTACACTGGTAGTCTACAGTAGGTTAACCTGGGAAATCTTATAGCAATTTTATTTATTTAAAGTATTTTACCAGGAAGTATACATTGAGCAATTCTAGAACTGTTATTACATTAATCCTATGGAACAGCTTGTCTCTTTCATCCAAAGGAAAAAAAACTAATCAAAAAATCTGATCCAACCCTGGTGTCCGCAATCACATTGCATTTCAGCCTTGTCTGGATGGATTACAGACAGAACTACCAAGTGTATTGGACTAGTAGAGGGGAAAAAATGGCCCCATGTATTTATTTATAATATTTTTGCAATGCTGTAATCAGTAATACATTTTACTTATTTCATTTAATCATTAGTAGGTTTGCAATTGTGGTCCATTGTGTGTCCTGTAGAGAGGGGAGGGGTGTCACGTTCCCACGTTCCAACCCTGTCTTCCTGCCCTCTGTATTTGTATATATGTTTTTTCCCTTGTGTTTCTGTTGCTGCCAATTTCTGGGTGGCCTCCCAGGGGTTAATTGGTGTTCTGTGTGCTGCTCACCTGTTGATCCTTGCCCTGATTCCCCTGCCTATATTAGAGCTATGTACCCATAAGACATTGCTGGGTCATTTTCCTTTGCCTGGTCTCCTTGCAGCCTGTGTCCTGAAAGCTCCTGCTGTGTTCCTGATATCCTCCGTTTGTTAATCCTGGTTCAGTTATTGCCTCTTATTTCTGTTCCAGTTTATGTCAGTTCCTTCTGTGTATTTTGTTCTGTCTATTGCTGTATTTTGTTTTGCTGTTTATGTTCCATTCAGATTCCCCGGTTACTGATTTTGGCTTGGCTGACTTCCCTTCTGGTTCTGATTCCTGTATCCTGTATGACGTACTCTCTCTGGTTATGACCTTTGGCTTTCCTCTATGACTATTCTATGCTATATTCCTTGCCTGTACGTTTCCAGGTAACCCTGTCATCTGCATATAACAAAAGACTCTGTACGGCTTCAGGTAATACTTTCCTTTAGATTAGATCCGGCTATCCTAAAGACCGGTCTTTCAGTGCAGGGAATCTTTGGTATTGCCGTACAGAGGTCTTTTGTTAACCCTTTGCTTCACCTGTCCTTGCAGTTTACCTGCATCTCTGCATATAGGGGCTTCTCTCAGGAACCAAGGCCTCACCTTCCTGCGAGTTCTATTCATAGGGATATATATACAGACCGACCACTTCCAAGGATCGGAGGGCAAGTATAGGGTGGTGCGTGCCTGGTGGTACTGCCACCGTGACAAGGGGTCTGGTGGAAGGAGGAGCTGGGCTGCTCTGGACACAGTAAACTAAAGATGGCACCAACAGCCTGTAACATGTTCTGTGTCTGGTTTTCTACAGTAATTTCAATTTTGCCTGCCTGGTTTCTCTGGTCTGGGTAACAAAAGCAACGGAGTATTTTTTTCTATATCCATCCAGTTTCTTATCCTTACCTGTGTAATCTACGTTTGTAAAGTAGACGTCACTTTTCTTCTTAAGGCTGGGGTCAGACTAGCGCATTTTTAACGTGTGTTTAGGCGCACTTAATCACGGCCGCAGTAGCAGCAAATGACGCGCAATGACAGCTAATATACAAAGTACGGCCGCACGAAAGTCCGGCCGCGTAACGCAAGTTGAAAATAACGCATTTTTTTGAGAACGCAGAACCGCTAGTACTGACGTACAGAGTGCGCTGCGGCGGCATAGCGGCGTGTGTGCGTGATTAGGAGACGTCAGACGCTACTCATGTCCGGCCAACATAACGTCCAGACGCAAAAAGTGTTTTATTGACGATCCGTAAAAAATCACGCACGAAAATCCGCATCGTATGACCGAATTCGCGCATTCCATGAAAAAATACGGCAATGCGTTCGGACGCACTTTGACGGTCGCTGCTAATAATGCGTTCATTTGACCCTAGCCTTAAGGAAACCTGCTCTTCCTTGCTCCAGAGCCTTTCATATACTGTAGGTATAATATCTAATATTAATCCATGAGACAATTTCAAAGCAAGAACATGAGAACTATCCAGTCATTACCTATTCACATACTCAACCTGTGTACAACACATTACAGGATGGCGTAATAACCAGGTGATTGCCAAAACATGTTGCCACGTGTATAAATGTTCCCTACCTGCCATCAATCAGCACAATAATGCAGTAAAAACAGCAAACTTTATCAATATCATGTAGTTCGAAAAAACAACTAAACACAAAAAAAATATATATATGTGATTGTGCAACCAACGTGACATAAAAACAGTATTAAAAAAACCAATAGAAATCTGCCATAAAAAAATCAAAAATTGACATATATATATTATTGATTTTTTTTTTTGCAGATTTACATTGTGTTTTTTTTCCATTTTGTTTGTATGTCAGGTTGGTTGTGTGGATATCGGACTGAAACGTCGATTTTTATATGCAATAAACTTTCTCTAAGCAAGACCAGGAGTGCCTCTATCACTAAATTTGTAGGGGGAATTCTATATATATATTCTTCGGATGTTTAGCTGTTTTTATTACATGATATCAATAAAGTTTGTTGTTTTTATTGCATTATTTGCTGATTAGTGGCAACATGTTTTGGCTATTTAATGTCGTCCCCCCAGGTAGTTTGTGTTTGTCCCCATACTAATTTATTACAGTCTTAGAATATTTAATCAACCAGTAATTGTATTTTTTTGTAATAGCCGGGTGATTTTAAATGCTTGGCGCCAGACAGATGATTTTTAACATTTTGCTATTCTTCTCACAAAAAGACTCATTTCTATTATTTATTTATTTATAAAGGATTTTACCAGGAAGGATACATTGAGATTTCTCTTGTTTTCAAGTATGTCCTGGGTTCAAGAACATTGAAGTGTTACAGTTACAGAAATACAAAGTAATACAATGTAAGATATTAACAACACAAATATACAGATTAACAGAAAATAAATATGTAGGAAATAGTCATTATGTTACATGTTTACAGGTGCATTCTGTATTGAGGTATGTTAGTAAGGAGCTCTTGAGTGACTTAAGACTGGTGGAAGATTTGATGGTGTCTGGGAGGTTATTCCATAATTATATTGCAGTTAATGGTTCACAGCTAGAGAAGCTTGACATGTACAGAAGCCCATGTGACAGTTCCATTCACATGAAGAGGGAAAAAAAAGAAAGGACTGTATTAAATGATAATCTTGTGATGGACTTTGGCATGCAGTGGAACAAGGAGGGGAACCCTGAAGAAAATAAAGCATCTAGATGCCAGATTAGTTGCACGATACATTCAGCACATCATCCCGGGCATCTGTTCTAGGTCAGGACAGTTTATTAGAAGCACGCAGCAGCACGTGATGCAGGTCTTCTCGCAAAATTCTTTCACTTTACTTCTACAACTGTACATCGTGTTCCACAACTAAGAACATGTCATCTTATGTATGGGCTTGTGTAATGTATTGCTATCTTTATTGTGGACAGGCCGTTTATGGATATGTGGTGAAGCACGACTCTTGCGTTTCGTATCTGTGAAGAATTCTTCTTACTAGCTTCAGTGTAAGATTTTATTTTTCTGTGCTGTTTCTGACAGTTTTAAGCAAATAATTAAACGGAACAAACAAATGAATTGTGAAAAATAAAGCGCCGAAAGAGTGTAAAAATGATGCAGCTTGAAAGTGGGACCAAGGGTAATGTATTAATGTATTCTCCTAAAAGATTACCAAATAAACATATACTGTATGTACAGATTTGCAACTCCAATAATAATAACTGTATTATTGTGATATTGTTTGCAAGTGGCATGGTTTGTCACCAGTGGCGTCACTAGGGTTGGTGTCACCCGGTGCGGTAACTCATGGTGTCACCCCCCCCCCCCGAGTTTTACGGGTTTTTTTTAACTACTTTTACTCATAAATCAGTACTCTCATATAACACTGAATGCTCATAATACACGGCACACATTACTGTGAGGATTATTGCTGTGGATCTCTCATATGCTCACACACAAATTTTGCCGAACTGCCAGCAAGTAGGGTGCCTGTTCGACAGCAGTGAAAGTCCCCATAGAGAAGTAATGGTAAATCTGTTCAGAGACATCGAACAGCAGAGAAATGCCCTGATGTTCAGTGGTTTCATTAGACAGGTTTATTCAGGGGAACGCCATCAGGGCTATTCAGAGAGAGGTGAAAACCTTGAGAATTGCCAGGAGAATGAACAATCTAGACCAAATAGCCAATTTGGAAAGTGAGATAAATGGGAGAATTTTTCTGGTTTGACTATTTTGCCCTAGAATTCTCCATTCTACAGTCATTCTCAAGGTTTTCACCCTTCTCTGAATAACCCTGCATAGGTTTCAATGTTAAAAATATTCCCGTTTTTACCCAATATCTAATAAAACGTTTATTCCATTAATCTGTAGTAAAAAGTCTCCTTACTTGTCGATTTTTTTTTTCTTAGTATCTATTAGGCATTTTTTTTAAAAAATTCCAATTTTTCTTCTTTCTGATAGCCCTTTTTATTATCATTCATAGGATCTTATATGTTAATTCCAGACATTTTCGTTCAGTAGTTTTTTTAAACCAGCGGGTGACGGGTTTGCGGCAGCATTCGGTGGCTGATTCCCTGCACTTCAGGGATCCTGCAGTGAATTCCCCAGGGAAAATTGATTCCCTGAAGTGCAGGGAACAACAGAACACTGAAATGTCTGCGTCATTTCGGTGCTCTGTGAATATCCCCTTTAGTGGTGATTTTTTGCTGCCCCCTGGAAAGTGCCAGCCTAGGCCTTGCCTACCCAGGACATACTTGAAAATGAGAGAATTCTCAATGTATCCTTCCTGGTAAAATAGTTTTGTGTAAAAAAAAAAATACTTTATGTTTTTAGGGTGTCACCCTAGGGGGTGGTGTCACCCGGTGCGGGCCGCACCCCCGCCCCCCCCCCCTAGCGACGCTAGTGTTTGTCACTAGAAGTAATACTTGATATTCGGGATCCTTCGAAACATACAAAAAGATAAAAATTAAAAGAATAGTGGAATACACTAATTGTGATTAAAATAAGGTGGGCTCTATTAAATTCATCGCGCAAAAGCTCACTTGCACTATTTTTTTTGCGCAAAGTGTTAAATGTTAACGCGCGAAAAATAACAGTGGTATTACAATCCGTGCGCATTTTTTCATCCGTCAAAAAATAACGCGCGTAAAAAAAAGATGCGCAAACACGCGCACGCATTAACGTTGCGCACAGAAATCGGTGTGCGGACTGTTTTTTCACGCGATTCAGCCAATCAGAATTAAGAACCACAATTGTCTCCCGTTCAGTTTTTGTGCCTGTCAAAATCAATCTGAGTATATATGCTGCAGCAATAATAAAAAACACGCACAACTTCAATTTTATTGTTTGGGTATGTGTAGAATGTGTAACTATACTTTGCTGTATTTTTTTTTTTTGGGCTGGTGTATTTGGGTTTGGCCAGGACGTTCAGATTTGCCATTAACACCAGCTTTTAAAAAACGTTGAAATTATGCGCGCAAACGTCTGTTAAAATTTGCGCATAGATTTTTGTAATACCATCCGCGTACAAGCGCACAAACGCATTTACGCTCACAATGTCAAGTATAGGACGCGCAACGTACATTACGCTCGCGCAGGGTTCACGCAGGTTCACCAGCGGTAGACGTTAGCGTGCATTTTTTGCGCGGACATTGTAATAGGATGTTCTGCGCAAATGTTGCTCTGCGCCCTCTCGTTAATGCGATTTTGCACACGCGTTAACGTTTGCGCGAAGAAGTTAATAGAGCCCGGTGTGTGGACACTCACATTTTCCAGGGCCTGTAAATATTTACTCCTTAACAATGGTGACATGCCAACTTCTGGAATAGCACAGTCCACCTGGTTATCCTCAGGGGATTCCTGGACTAGAGCCCTTGCACTCAGCTCTAGGCAACTTACCTCTGACCCCTTTAATTAGGTGGTGTCTGACCTCCTACTGGAATATATGAACCTCTCTGCCTACTAGCAGCTGCACAGCTTTCCAATCACCTTGGAGCCATGGTTGCCCCAATTGTCAAAGCAACGGCTTCTTCTACTTTCTGCAGTTTGTTGGAATTGCACAGAGGGAGAAGTTAAAAACTGGGGTTGAGGAGCCATTTTTGGCCTAGAGTGATCCTTTAAACTCATTAAAACCACCATTCTACTGGACAGTGTTGAACAACACAGTGACATGGGACTAAAAGACTAAAAGACTAAAAAAAAAGACCTTTGACAAACAACATCCTAGACATTTTTTTTTTTACATATAAATTGCATTCTTTTATTTATTCCTGTATGAGCTCCTTCCAGTAGAATACACCATAATCAGTCCAAGGAACGAGACATAACATACACCTTACTTATGGGTAAGAATATGTTCACAATACATTTGAACACATTCTTGATGGAATTAAACCCAGATTCAGAAGTTACACAAATACATGATACAACTGCACATATTTATTTTAAATATAGTCAGTTTCTAAATCGCATCAACACAATCTTTAAAATATGACTCATACACCCCTTTGCAACATGAAATGCTATCAAGGCACTTGTTCATATGCCATTATCTCTAGACCACTCGGCCAACTCATGTACCCACTTACGCCGTTTCGTTAATTCTACGATCAGGCTTATCTTCCTCACCTCTGCTGTCCTCATACCACTTTGTCAAGCCTAAACTGTTTTTAGGATTCAGTGTAAGATTGTCACATGCCGTGTCCGGTAAACAAGATGAGAACCCAATCATAGTAACAAAAAAATGAATACAACACAAGATTGGAGAAAAATTAGCATAAAATATATTGAATGATAACAAAAGGGGCGGCAATCTGTATAAACAATAAGTCTTTGTAGAAACAAATAGAAAATGTTCAAAAATACAGTCTTTGGTGCAAATGGAAAACTTTAAAGGAAACCTGGATGAATTGATAATCATTCTTGAGATGAAACAGGAGGAACTGTGGATCGTGGTTGGAAGTCCAGGAACAGGCAATGGTCATAGACTGGTGGCGATCTCGGAGGGTCAGAATACAGGCAAAGGTTTGGTACACGGATAATTTCAGACATTAATAGCCACAAGGCTCTGGAGGTAAAACTGCACGTCATCACAAGGTAAGGATTGAGACGTTAATGTCAGATCATTGGCTAGATGCGGGTGTGGTTGTTTTATAGGAAACCAGCCAATGCTAACGAGATACACATGATGCAGGAAGAGATCAGAAATAGAACAAGTGATATTAACAAATAGATAGGCAGTCTACCAGGGTTGGATACAAGTTTTGACTGTCTTCCTGCGGCGTCACCGTGGAGTCCGAGTTGGCACGTGAAAAAGATAGTAATAATTGTGTATAATAGTCTACATACCAGAACCTCTACTTAGATATCCTAATTAGGATACAGCCAATAGAAGTCAAACTGTTCCAGAACAAACTTTGCATGTCCTTGTAACGGAATCCCTTGATCCTCCTTACACGCAGACACTGCCCAACCTACACTGCCTTTAGAATAGCCGGAAAGCTAATATATAGGACAGACCCACAGCCACAGAACATGCAAAGTCAAAAGCAAGCCGAAGTCAGAACCAGAGAGGGAAGTCAGACATGCCAAGGCAGTGAGACCAACTCACCGCTTGGTTTTTAAATCCGGCGGGCATTACGTCATGCCTTGCCTGCGTCACTGATCTGCAGCCGCAAGCACAGGCAATATCAGTCAGTGGTCGGCCAGTGAGTACGACGTTGCTGGTTGCCAACCTTCCAGGAGGCCAGCCGTGACAGTCCTCTGTTTGCACCGCACACCCAAATTTAGCCTAAGGGACATTTCAGGTTTATGAAATGCCCTCTCCGCTTTTTAGGCTTCACACTAGACTCGATCCTGGAAACCTATCAAATAACCACTTCGCCCAGATCTGTGCAAAACTCTATTCTCAACATCATTTCCATTTCTTCATATGTATTTCTATATGTAATATGATCTTCAGAGTTTATATTGTTGGTATGCTTTGTAATGTATCTCTCTGGATTACAGTTAGCACACCTAGTAACCTGTTTCCTTTTGGATATCTTGTACTTTTACTGTAGCTTTTGTGTAATTATACGCCACTCCTACTAGACTTGTTTAAACAAGGCCCTCGTCACCTTATGTTCTAGTCCGCCAAGCTATTTTGTGGCTATTTCTTTCTCTGCTTCATCATGGTAGACTTTTTTATAATTTAACAGGGCTATATAAATTATAAATATTACTAATAAAAGGTAATCCAGTGTAGATTTAAAAGATATCAAACACCGTCTGAAAAATGATCCACTATTGTCCTTACCTAAATACACTTCTATCAGACACCGAAATTAAAAAGTCTCATTAGGAAAAAAAGAGAATAAAAATGGATATGGCGTAATCCCGTTAAAAATTATATAACTTTATTAAATAATTACTCACATAACATATAGCCAGAACTAGCAGAATACAAAATCATTTTGGACATGGAACCAAACCCAATGGACACTTTCAAACACATGATTTGACTACACTAATGGGGCCCTGTTGAGCACCCCATGGCTTTTTCCTTTTTAGCCTAAATTTTCGAGATAAAACCTTTGCATGTTTTGACAGGACAGCTTGAATTGATAAAAAAAAACAACAAGTACATGCACACGAAAAGGATATATTATCATTCGCCACATTATCTGCTTGCCAAGAGAACTGTAATTTACCACTGGGAATACAGTGAAATAACCCATGAACCTAGCATTTGATTCAACGTCATGATTCATCTATACCGGAAGGAACTCGAGAGAGTCGAATTATGTTGGAATGTTTTCACGTGTGAAATGCTAAGGGAAACACTAAGAGAGGTGCGTACAAAGAGGCAACAAACACAAAAAGGAAAAACAGGAATTCCAAAGTCAAGCACAATTACAGCTTTGGAGGAAACACTAAACGACATAACTCTTACTGCTTGATGAAGGCAAAGGGAAAAAACCCTCTATTGAAACAACAGAGACCTATTCAGCAGTAAATACACTAATGTAAAACAATTGATCGCCATTTTGGAGTATTTGTCATCCTATTTTTTTTTTGGGCGTGGTGTTAATATAAAAAAAATTCTCATCCTTCCAACCAGTTCGCAGATGTATGTGGATTGTGTTGTAGAGCAGAGATTTTCCAATTACAACATTATTTTATAGTCTTTGAATTACTATTATCGAGCTAACTGCCTGACCAAACTGAGCAGTTGGGGCAAAAGGGCCTTGGCAAGAGAGATGACCAAGAACCTAATGGATATTTTCAGTGAGCTCCAGAGATAATGTGTGGAGATGGGAGAAACTTGCAGAAAGACAACTATCACTGCAACACTCCAGCAATCTGGCCGTTATGGCAGACTGGCCAGACGGATGCCTGTTCTCACTTCTAGGAAACGTAAAAGAAAGCCATCTTTGAATTTGTAAATAAACAACTAATGGATTTTCAGATTGTGAGAAACAAGATTCTCTGGTCCTGTGGAATGTAGATTGAATGGTTTGGTTTTAATTCAAACCATTATGTTTGAAAGAAACAAGGCACCCCTCATCACCTGCTGATTGCCATCTCAAAAGGTGAAGCATGGTGGTGGTAGTATCATGTTTTGAGGTGTTTTTCAGTGGCAGGGACCGGGAGACCAGTCAGGGTTGAGAGAAAGCAGAATGCAGCACAATATATAGATATCCTTAATGAAAACATGGTCTAGAGCGTTAGGGTCATTGTCCTTTTGGAAGGTGACCCTTTGGCCTAGTCTGAGGTCCAAAGCACACAGCCACGACACCTCAGATTGGTTTAAGGACTGCTGTGAATGTCCTTGAGTTGTCCAGCCAGAGCCTGGATGTTAACTCAAAGATCTCAGAGATCTGAATATAGAAACAAAATTAGGTTGCATACATGTCACTTCGAGGAAATCTCGGATCGCTACACATTCTTTGAAATGTGGCGTTCCCTTCACCACGACAAATGCTAATAGAAAAATAAACCAGGTGAAAGAACAGCGCTACTCCCTACTACAGAATAATACACCCCAAGTGATAATCACTTTTTATCTACACACCTTGGTGTTATCTTACGTTTCTGTATATCTTGGGGGATAATACCTCCAAAATATTCTTTATAGCGGGGTTTAGCTGATGGAAAAAATAATAAAATAGTGCAGATCAACCAATATTAGGTTATGTATGATGTAATTAGAGTTCAATGGTGCATTACACTCACACTCTTTGAGAGCTCCCTAGCTAGCTAGGGAGCTCTCAAAGAGTGTGAGTGTAATGCACCATTGAACTCTAATTACATCATACATAACCTAATATTGGTTGATCTGCACTATTTTATTATTTTTTCCTTGTGTTTTGGAGGTTAAGATTGTCTATCAACTAAACCCCGCTATAAAGAATATTTTGGAGGTATTATCCCCAAGATATACAGAAACGTAAGATAACACCAAGGTGTATAGATAAAAAGTGATTATCACTTGGGGTGTATTATTCTGTAGTAGGGACGGGAGGAGCGCTGTTCTTTCACCTGGTTTACTTTTCTATTAGAGATCTGAATATGGCTGCTCACACATGGTCCCCATCCAGGGACAGGTTTTGAAAGAATCTGCAGAAACTCCCCAAATCCAATGTGCAAAGTTTGTCGCATCATACCCAAAAAGTCTCAAGGCTGTCATTTCTGCCAAATGTGCTTCATCAAAGTAAGGAGTATGAATACCAATGTCAATGTGATATTTAAATTTATTCTCTTTACTAAACTTGCGAATCGCGTTGACGTCAAAAATCTATTTTTTGCCTTATTTGAGGGTAGATTGATGTGGAGAAAAAATTATTTACAACAATTTTAGCATAAGCTTGCAACAACAAAAAAATACAATAAACAAAAAGGTACAAAAACTTTCTGAATGCATTGTATTTCATAAATTCACAAGATTGTTGTTTGCAATGAACAGACTAGAGTATATCTAGGAAAGTGAAAGGGGTTTTAATACTTTCTGAACAGACTATATCTGAAATACACAAGATCATTGTTTGCAATGAATAGACCAGAACATATCTAGTTAGAAGAAAGGGAATAAACAGACAGAAAAACATTATGTTCCTTTGGCATGTGACCCAACAGAAAAAAATAACCTAAAAACAGTCACATAAACAAGTTAACGACGTGACATGTAGCTACATATCAAATTATTCAGATCTAGGATTAACAAAAACAGAATAAATGGAGACATGCAAAGTCAATTCCATGAAACAGGGAATGGTCTTACAGGACTGCTATGTAAACAGGGGTCAAGGGCGCCAGGGAGAGCGCATTGGGAACACAGTTCCTCCACTGTTTTTGCAGAGGGAACGGAGTTCCCTTAGGACCCCTACACTATAAATCTTGTATTCAGTTGTTCATTCATAGCATCCCTGTTAAGGCACAATAAATATAGAATTTATAATATTTTTGGTAAAATCTACATATGTACATAAATATACCCCAAACTAGGTGCCCTGTACAGAAACAAATCCTGCCTGAGTCCCGCGGTAAGAAAGCAGATTGTACAGCAAATGCTTATGCCGGCAATTGATTACGGAGATGTAGTGTATGCAGCCGCCCCGCAAACACACCTTCATAAACTTACTACATTGTATAACTCATTCTGCTGCTTTGCGCTACAATGTAACTACATGACCCACCATAGTGACATGTTAAAAGAGCTAAACTGGCCATCGCTGGAATCCAGACGCACCCTTTAACTTTCCAGCCTGGTGTTTAAGAGCATCTCTGGGAAGCTGCCACCCTACCTGAATAGACTGCTTCCCCCAGCAGCTCCCTCATCCTATAACCTCCGATCCAGGACCAGCACCTTACTTGCAATACCACAATACAAAAAGACAGTGGCTCGATCCTCATTTTCCTACAGAGCACCACAATTATGGAATAACCTCCCAGACACCATCAAATCTTCCCCCAGTCTTAAGTCACTCAAAAGCTCCTTACTAACATACCTCAATACAGAATGCACCTGTAAACATGTAACCTAGTGACTATATTTCCTACATATTTATTTTCTGTTAATCTGTATATTTGTGTTGTGTTTTTTTTAATATCTTGCTTTGTATTACTTTGTATTTCTGTAACTGTAACACTTCAATGTTCTTGAACCCAGGACATACTTGAAAACGAGAGAAATCTCAATGTAGCCTTCCTGGTAAAATACTTTATAAATAAATAAATAAATAAATAAATATCAGGTCTGAGTGAGTGTTTGTTTTAAGTGCGAGATGATAATTGCTAAATTGGGAGGACATCTTGGCGAGTTCCCACCCTTGTATGTAAACCAGAAGACACCTTGTCGTCTCTCTACATGTTGCTATTAAAGTATAAAATATTACTGGCAGGCCTCTCTACCTCACGTCACGTACCTCTCACCCTTTTGTTAATCTCTACACTGTCTCCAGTATCTTTGAAATCAAAATACTGGTTCTCACTTACAAAGTTCTCCATAACCATTCCCCTGCAAACATCTCCCCTCGTATTAGTAGGCATGTTCCATCCTGGTCACTTCACTCTGCCAATGACAGGCTATCGTCTACGCATACCCGCCCCCCCAACCCTCGCCTTCAGTACTTTGGAGTTGCTCCCAACCTATGGGACTCCTTCCTCACCACATTCAACTCTCCCCATGCCTCTAGTCCTTCAAAATATAAAAATATATATACACTATATATATCCCAAACACATTAGACATGCTTATTCCATAATTATTCCCCTTGCACACATCCTGATCTATTTACCAAACTGACCCAAATCGATCACACCATTTCTTGTACTCTACAATCAATTTACCCTCATCTCCGTGTGTCACCCCATTCTTTTTGATTGCAATATCTTACGCAGGGTCCTCTTTTCCCATTGTTCTCCAGGGGTTTGGGTCAAAATACCTACAACCAGGTTCCCTAATGCCAACATCCCGACGGCCAACTTCCAGACAGAACAAGTGCCGGACATACCAAGTTCCCTACAGACAACTCCCTGACGGCCAACTTCCAGACATTCTAAATCCCAGCGGCTAACCCTAACCCCGTAACCCTATACTTACTCCCTAAACCTAACCCTAACACCCTAACCCTCTAACTCTAACCTTACTCCCTAAGCCTAACCCTAACACCCTAACCCTCTAACCCCCTAAGCCTAACTTCCTAACCCCCTAACCCTTACCCTCGAACCCTAACTCCCTAAGCCTAACCCTAACTCCCTACAACCCTACCCTAACTCCCTATGGGTTGGGCGTCAATGAGTTGTCTGTGTAGGGAACTAGGAATGTCCAGCACTTGTCCTGGTTGGAAGTTGGCCGTGGGGATGTTGGCATTAGGGAACCTGGTTGTAGGGATTTTGTCCGGCACCCGTTCTCCAGGTGCCAAATTTGTTCATTTTATGTTAGTTTTGTTCTATACATTGTACAATGCTGCGGAATAGGTCAGCACTTTATTGATTTGCATCAATTCAGTGCACTTGATCAGTGGTCCCCAACCATGGTCCTCAGGGCCCACTAACAGGCCAGGTTTTAAGGATCATCTTTGGGAAATACAGACTGAATTCTGCAATCAACGAGCAGCAAATCATATCACCTGTAGGGATGAGCTGTTCGGTTCGATCGGTTCGGCGTTCGATTCGAACATTGGCCGTTCGAAAGTTCGCGAACTTCAATCTTTTTGGGACGCTCACCAAAAGTTCGATTTTTTTGTTATATATATATATAAAATATATATATTCTCTGCTCTGGTCAGGTTCAACATTTCTTCTGGAGGGGTCAGCCAAATTGGGGGGGGGCCATTTAGTTGAGATTGTCCACATGCCACCCCCCATGTGCGTATGTGTATATATGGTCTGAGGTCTGTCGGTGGGTGTCTATATATATCTGCGTGTTGATATATACGTATATCTAGGTCTGCGTGTTGATATATACGTATATGTCTGTGTGTGGTATCAATGCATCCCTACTCTATACACAGCGCTCCGTGTCCCTATAATATATATGATCAGGGGTTACCTTTTTTATATTTTTATACTATTCCTATTAAATTAACAGTAATTTTTGATGTATTTTATTCAGTAGAAACTTTTTTTGCCTATATAACATGTGCTTTGTGAAAATGAAATGGTTTTGTGTGTACATTTTAATTTAGTTAGTGGATTCCTGTCCAGTGCGGTGAGAAGCTAACGTAATGCAGTGTAGACACGCGAGGCGGAGCGGAGAGAAGTCAAGTCTGCAAAATGTTTGCTTCTCTTCGCTTCACTACGCTATGCGTCGCTACACACTCAGTGTGTCTCAGCCTTTATTCCCACATCGCTAGCTTACCGAATCAGTTTGTATAATTGTTACCGACCCTGCTTGTTCTGAGGACCCGATCTGTTGCCGACTTTGCCTGCCATTTGACTATTCTCTCTGTGTATTCCCTGCCTGTTCTGTTTGCTTCCTGTTGCTACTGGTGTGCGCCGATTCTCACCATATACAGTAGCGCAGTACAAGTGCCTAAACATTGCTGACCTGGTTTTGTTATAGCTGCTGATGCAACTGAATAGATCGGGGATCTCTTCTGCTTTACCAAAACCTCCACCACTGCACTCTTCCACAATACCTCAGAGGGGTTACGGTGTGAAGGCACTTGCTGCCACCAAAGGCAAAATATTTGGGAGCACTGACGCCTATACCAGATTCATATCATTTTATTATTGGACCGCAGGGTCCAACCCTGCACTCTTCCACAATACAACAGAGGGGTTACTTACGGTGTGAAGGCATTGCTGCCACCAAAGGCACAATATTTGGGTGCACTGCCACTGACGTCTATACCAGATTCATATCATTTTAATATTGGACCGCAGGGTCCACCGCTGCACTCTTCCACAATACCACAGAGGGGTTACGGTGTGACGGCACTTTTGCCGACACTAAAGGCCCAATTTTAAAGCACCTATTGTTACTTTCATCCAAAGCCTGCATAAGTTTCACCATAATTTAGCCAAAAAAAATATCACTAAACTTAGAACAAGTTTAGTGATATTTTTTTTGGCTAAATTATGGTGAATGGCGTGTCCTAAAACGTCTCCTCTTTTCATACAGGCTGCCGCCCCAAGCAGTTGTTTATGTATAGATTAAAGGAAAACCATTTATCGTCATTTGAAATGTCATTTTGTTTGTTTTTAAAGGTTTCTATACATCCTACAAATCCGCCACTTCACGGGCAGGTTATGGGGACCTTCTAGGCACGATATTTGAAGGAATTTTTAGTTTTTATTCTTAACCTTTATTTCATGGAAAACTCACTGTTCCTTTAAAAACTTTTTTTTTTTTACTATTTGTCCTTGTTTCCTGTCCCCCAGGGCACTACCCGGACCCCATATACCTTTTATGGCAAATATCTTGCATATATGCCCTCTTGGAGGGCACTCTAAAAATCCAACTTTCGAGTCCCATTGACTTGCATTGAGTTTAGTTCGTGTTCGAGTTCGAAACTCGAACTTTTGAAATTGTTCGAGTTTGAATGCGAACCGAACACGGGGGTGTTCGGCTCATTACTAATCACCTGTGCTGTGCTTCAGATATCTGGCAAACCTGGCCTGTTAGGGGTACTTGAGAACCAGGGTCGGGGACCACTGCACTAGATGATGCATGAACCCATGTGAGAGTATGACACAATGTTTTTAGGACAGAAATTATTTATTCAGGGCAAGCATTAATAAGCTTTGTCACTCTGATTACATCTAGGCGCACATGTGATACTGTATGGTGACATTAGATGCAAGAAGTCAGGATTGAATGAAACTTTGAGCTTGGTGATTGCAATTGCAAGCATAAATTATAAATATAGATACAAGGCAGGAAAAAAATTTCAGTAAGTCAATTGTATAATCCGATGACCTTTTCATTTTGGTCAATATGAAATTAAAAGGGATATACCTGTAGGTCTCAATTGATTGTACCCCAAAACATATTCTAACTACCACCATGTACTTGTAACTGTACCAAAGCGTATCAGTGCTGTGCAAAATTTTTGAAAAGCTTTACAAATAATGACATTACTTTTCTACTTTAATACCTTGCTACTTCCGGCAATAATGAGTCTCTGTAAATTGATCACATAATTTGATAAATAAAAAATAAATACTAGATTCCTGTGACGTAAAATCACTTTGGACTTTGGGTGCATGGACCTGTCGGTATATTTGTAGGGTGCAGGCATGATGTTCTGTATTATTTCCTTGGCCTCTCTTGTGAGCAGAATGTTTGCGTAATCTGTGTTATGCGAGAATAATGTTATGGACTGTCTATTGTATGGTCCATGTGTATCTGTTATCTGATGATAGGATTAGCATTCCAGCATACCCTGTCTCAGGAATGTTAATATCTGTTTATATTTGAGTGGTTGGTAATCTGCTTTGTCAGGCAACACTGCCTCACTATTGGTTTGCCAGTCACGATGGCCATTGTCCTGCCTCATTTAGGAATGTTATGCAACATTTATTCCATAATTTGTCCTAGTTAATTGTCTCCCAACATTTTCTAGGGAAGGTTTTTGTGTATGCAAATAAACGAGGTTGACCTTATAAATATGTGTACCTGTTCCCCATTAAAAGCATTCCATTCTGACCCTGAAATCCTTCAGATATACAGCCTTGCCTTATTTCTGGGGGATGCTAGCAGGCTCTCTACGTGTCCTGGTCCTTAAGTTTTGTCTGAGGACTGGAGAAAGGCATGAGAATCTGCCTGGGGAGAACACGTGGTGGGGATGTCCGGCAAGGAAGCGGCATTGACAGACGTGACCCGGTCTGGGTACTGAGATCTGTCACAATGCCATTCACCTAACAACTGTGTCTGAGTGGCATGTAGGGTTTTTGCACCTGATGAAACAGTGTGTTACAGGACCTGCCTTCATGCCAGATGTGGCCTATGAAGTAGTCTCGTGTCATGTGCTTTACAACAATTATACTGAGACAAAATATAATGCTTTGGACTAGATTACATAGCTCGCGCCAAAATGGAGACGCCAACGGGGGAAACTTGCACCTGCAGGTTTCCCTGTAGTGTCACCATTTTATCGTGTGATTCCGGGGCAGGTGCTAATTCAGCACTTTGCCCCGGAACCAAGCGCTACCCTCAGTGATACTCTCAGTGCTTCCATGCTGTCGCAAGAGTGGAATCATTTAGCACCAGCTTTTTGGACTTTAGGACTACATTTTTTTTAGCCTACCAGTGCAGTAATTACATACAGTTACATATAGTTACATAGGCTTAAAAAAGACATGTGTCCATCGGGTTCAGCCTCTCACACATCACCTACTGCTGTTGATCCAAAAGAAGGCAAAAAACCCCAGTCTGAAATGCTTGCCAATATGCAACAGACTGGGAAAAAAACTCCTTCTCGACCCCAGAATGGCGTCAGATTTCTCCTTGGATCAAGAAGCTTTTACACACATATTATAAATATTATAACCCTTAATATTCTGTGTCTGCAGGAAGTCATCCAGGCGTTTTTTAAAAGTCTGTACAGTCTCTGACCCAACCACCTCAACAGGCAGAGAATTCCACAGCTTTATTGTTCTCACCGTAAAATAACCCTTCCTATGCTTTAGGCTGAATTTCCTTTCGTCCAGTCTAAATGGGTGACCTCGTGTCCTGTGTATAGTCCTGTCAATGAATAGTTTTCCAGACAATGGTTTATAATGGCCCCGTATATATTTATATAAGGTTAGCAGATCCCCTCTAAGGTGCCATTTCTCTAAACTAAACAGGTTTAAGCTTGTTAGTCTTTCCTCATAACTTAAACCTTGCATTCCCCTTATTAACTTAGTTGCCCGTCTCTGCACTTTTTCTAGCACTATAATATCCTTTCTTAAGACAGGTGCCCAAAATTGCCGGCATATTCAAGGTGCGTCTTACCATTGATTTATACAGAGGCAAAATTATGTTTTCATCCCGAGAGTGAATTCCCCTTTTAATGCATGCCAATACCTTGCTGGCCTTGGCGGCTGCTGTTTGACATTGCACATGTTACTTAGTTTGAAGTCTATGATTATTCCCAAATCCTTCTCCTGCTTGGATTTCCCTAACTCCGTATCATTTAGGGTATAAGTTGCTTGTGTGTTCTTCACTCCAAAGTGCATAACTTTGCATTTATCGACATAAAATTTCATCTGCCATTTAAGTGCCCAGTCCCCCAATCTATCTAAATCCCTCTGCAGAGAAGTAACATCCTGCTCACATTGTATTACTTTTCCTAGTTTTGGGTCATCTGCAAACACTGATACATGACTTTCAATGTCTATCTCAAGGTCATTTATAAATAAATTTAAATCTAGACCAATTTTTCTTAATTTAAATAGTAACCTTTTGTGTGGAACTGTATTGAAAGCTTTGGCAAAATCCAAGTAAATCACATCCACTGCGATCCCCTGATCTATACTTCTACTTACATCCTCATAGAACGTAATTAAGTTAGTCTGACATGATCTGTGTTTCATAAAACCATGCTGATTTTTGCCAATTACATTATACCTCCCAATAAATTCCTGAATATTCTCCCTTAGTAACCCCTCAAATACTTTCCCAGCCACAGATGTGAAGCTCACAGGTCTATAATTCCCAGGCACACATGTTAAACCTTTCTTAAGTATAAGGATCACGTCAGCTTTTCTCCAATCCTCTGGTACGATTCCTGAAAGAAAAGAATCTTGAAAGATTAAGAACAGAGGTTTACATATTTCAACACATAGCTCCCTCAGTACTCGCGGGTGAATTCCATCTGGCCCTGGGGCTTTATTCACATTCGCATTGTTTAATTGCTGCAAAACCTTGTGCTGAGTCAACCACTCACTTTGTATTAGTAAGTTTTTATTAATGAATTGCATGTCTCCTGTTATAGGTTTCTCTTTGATAAATACTGAAGAAAAATAATCATTCAAAATTTCTGCCTTATCTTGATCTTCAGTAAACAATACCCCTGACTCAGATTTTAGTGAACCTACATTTTCACTCTTGGGTTTTTTAGAATTTATGTACCTAAAGAATCTTTTAGGGTTGGTCTTGCTCTCTTTGGCCATTTTTTTTAAATTTTCTAGTTTAGCCCATCTAATCACTTTTTTACATGCTTTATTGGCTGCCCTATAGGCTTTATAGGATGCCTCAGATTTAAACACTTTAAATGCCTTCTTTTTAGGTTTAATTTCCTTGGTTACCTTCCTACTAAGGCACATTGGTTTCAGTCTGTTTCTTTTATATTTATTAACCAGTGGAATATATTGTGACGTGTACTTTTCTAGTGTTAGTTTAAAGATATTCCACTTATCCTCAGTGTTTTTCCCATGAAAGAGTTTCTGCCAGTCAATGACATTGAGAGCTTCCTTTATTTTAATAAAGTTGGCCTTTTTAAAATGATATGTTTTAGCATGCCCCCTATGAATGTGTTTTTTTGAGTTTATTTCAAAAGACACCATATTATGGTCACTGTTTCCCAACTGTTCCCTTACATGAATATTTGAGAAAAGATCCACATTATTTGTTTTAACCAGATCCATACAGTTATCCTCTCTAGTTAGTGCTTCTACCAGTTGTGTCATGAAGGTATCATTTAAAAGGTTCAGAAACCGGATTCCCTTCCTTCGCTGAATTACTAGTCCCACTATCCAAATTAATGTCCGGGGTAATTAAAATCTCCAATAATTAAAGTGCTACCACGATGTGCAGCCTTCCTAATTTGCTCTAACAGTTGTTCTTCCTCATCATTATATATATAGTAGGTGATTTATAGCATATGCCAACCAATAGTTGACTTCCCTGTTTATTCCCCAAAGAAATATTTACCCATAAGTATTCCACATTTCCCTCATCGCTTTCCAGGTGTGTAATATTTGACTTTAAATCCTGATTTACATACAAACATACTCCACCCCTTTCTTATGTTTCCTATCCCTTCTAAACAATGCATAACCATTTAAGTTTACAGCCCAGTCATGCGTTTCATCCCACCACGTTTCTGTTATTCCTATTATGTCGTATTGCTTAGTGTATGCTATTAGTGTTAGAACTTTGTAATACTTTACTTATCCTAAAGCTAATTACTGTTTGCCTTCCCCATAGGGTGCGCAAAGTACAGTAAACTCGCGCAAGCTAGCGCAAACACTGATACGCTAATGCATTTTTAACATGTTTAGGTGTTAGGAAGGTAATATGGGGGCATGCGTTAAAGTTACTTATCCTGACGTTAATGCTTACATATCCGACAGTTAGCGCTCAATATGTAATCTAGCCCTTTGGTTCTACAATATTTCAATGTCTCCGTAACTGATAAAGGGCAACACTCTCCCATCCATAGCAAGACTACCTAAATTCATTACTTTATAACTCATTCATTACCTCATACTGTACCCTATCAGTTAAGCCATCCAGATTTACGTATGTGTACTATATATACACTATACATGCATGACTGGCCATATTTGAAGTGTCAGGATTGCTCTTGAGGACTTCCTGTTAACAGTTGTAAACGCATATAATAGCAAATTTAATTTATGAATGACTGGACCAATAAAACTAAAAAAAAAAAGATTTCCAAAAATAAAAAACCTCAAATAACATAAGGTGTCTTTGTTGCAATACTATGCACCACAACAGAACAAGGTCCTTGGTAGATGTCATAAAAATAGCAATGTGCTATAAATAATTAAATGACACTGCTCATTACAGCAGCATATTATTATTACGCATAGCTTTTTACTACCTTGCGTGTTTTATACTACAATGGTGGTAAAATGTATGCAGGCCGGATACGCAAGACAGGGTATTATGGTATTATGCAGCAATTTACTTTAATATTGCTGCACAACATATTGTTAAATGTATATTCATTCCTGGTTTAAAACATAAAATATTGGTTTAAGCAGAAATTTCAATAATAATAAATACTATTTAAGTGCATTATCAATATGAAAAGGACAGTAGAGGAGCAATTACATACAATGTGCATCCTTTGTATCATAAGATAATTATACTCTGTGCCAAGAGTGCCGTCTCCAACATGATGTACACGCTTGCAAATGGCAAAGAATTGTTACTAAATGGCACGCCATCTGACATAGCAGAAACACCCTGACATGGTCAGGAACACCTTTGACTTAAACCAGACTATATGACATGTTGCAAGAGGCCATCACTAAAGGGACAATACTTGCCGTCGCCGCTCTTTTCTCTGTGATGGGTTTGCTCTCCCAGTTTGATGTATAGCTCAGTCAGTCCCATAAGAGAGCTGGGGATTAAAAAAAAATATATATATATATATAGATTATTTATGGGGGAAAACAGTCAAGACTTGGGCAAATAATTTGACCTGTGTCCTTATTACAGTCTCAGCCTTGCGACACTTCAATTGACAGTAGGGGTCACGTCCTGAAAAAAAATTAATACAAATCTGACATATTAATGTATTTATTGTTATTTAAAGGGACATGCATGCTTTGTCAGTGTCAGAGGCACACTGAGCTAACCAATCAGTGTGTATTCCGTGGAATGCATAAAAAAACTCACGGAGCATGTGCTACTGAGTTACTCCGCCTCCCTCCTGCACTCGGAGCTGAAAACAAATTCTAGACATACATATCCATTTAACAGGGAAACATAGGATTGAACACGTTTTGTAGTGTGTGAGACCACACTCAGTCCCCCAACAAAAATTGTGGATGAATTGCATTTTGAATTGAATTTTATTTTTATTTTATTTTGAGAAAGAATTTTACCAGGAAGGATACATTGAGATTTCTCTCGTTTTCAGGTATGTCCTGGGTGGCGAGTATGTACCGTTGGGTGTCTTGCCCAGGGACACTTACTGGAGAGGTGCTCGCTGGGATCGAACCCATGTCTCCACAGGCTCTCTCTACGCAGAGCAGTGATGTTGCCTCTGCTCCACCCATCCGGTACACCCATTCTGTCTCAAAAGGACCCCTGATTGACAGTCATATCCATATCCATGGCTGCATCCCCCACCCTACACATCAATAAACAGGACAAGGTGTTTTTTTATGGAGTGGAAGCTACATTTTACTAAATTACTGGTGTTGCCAGCCATCATACGCTTCCCAAAATGTTAAGAACGGGCTTAGACACCTTGCAGTCTGGCACCTTATCGATGTACTGTTCATTTGGCCTGGTATGTAACTAGGGAGCTGGCTGCATATGCAAAACGTGGTTTTGGAAGAAAAGCAAATCCTACACCCTGCTACTTATGAAATCCGTTGGGAAGAATATTGGAGAGGTAGAGCGATAACGAGAAACTGGAAATACAGGCTATAGCCTAAAGAAAGGAAGGAAAAAGGGGATTAGCTAGAGTACACGGTTTGCATAAATCAGTCTGTAGGGTACAGCATACAACGTATAAAAGAAGTACAAAGGCATTAATATTTGTTTACCCATAAACCAGAGATTGGTAAAATGTGCCTGTAACCTTTTTGAGATCGAGTTGTAAAAAAACAACGTAATTTTGTACACAGCCACTATAAAATGTATACATACATATTTATATATATATATATATACCCATATACATTGCTGGTATTTCTTTAAACTTCATGAACAAGGAATTTAATGACAGATTTTTCACGCCAGTAATGTAATCCTCCAAAAAAGAAAATTCCTAAGAAAAGAACCAATCAATAGGAACAGGTTATTTAAAAATTAACAACGTCCTGATTTCATAAGTCTGCGCACGTTGCACGACTTAATTATTTTTTGAAAAACATTATACATGTATTACAGCAGCAAACCTTTGTGACTAAGGCCTCGATGTAATTCGGCCCCATAGCCGAAATCAGCCCCTTTTTGGGACACATTTCGGCCAGGTCTACAATGGAGGAGATTTAAATTCCGGGTTTCTGGCATTTCAATTCCTCATAAACGTTTGAATGATATATCAGCTCTCGCGGCTATACCGTTTAATGGAAATATTGCCTTTAACGATTCAATTCAAAATTATCGTTATGTAGATTTCTGAAGAAGAAATATAAAACGCCGAAAGGTGTTGATGAATGACTATTTGGATGCTGGTAGCACCAGTTATTGTATTGGTGGGCTACGGCGATTGCATATTTATCATAAATCCCCTGACACGTGCATTTTACAGTAAATCCCAGACATGCAAGTTTATACCGTAACAGTGGAAATATTAGCGTATGGACTTGCATGTTATAACCAACAGTGAAATTAGGAATTGATGGATTTGTGCGTTATAACAGTGAAAATTTTAATTTAGTGTAAATCTTCATGTTCGTACTTGCACAATTTCAATTTAAAGTACAGAGGATGTAGACCAGTACTTTTGCGAAACAGGTATGTCTTTCAATTGTATAAGCGATATTTAAAAAATATATATTGTCCAAAAGCAGCTGATATTTTTCTTCAGAAAAATCAGCTAATTTTATTAATAGGGCTCGGTTTAACGTTCCACATCTAGGGCCCCGTCATGACCAAGCTGTTCTGTTTAACGAGTGAGCCCTATTCACTAAGCAATATGGCTAGCCTAGGATTGCAACAGAGCCACATAGAGCAAGTTACTGCAAATGTATACTAAATCTCAATACTTTGGGAAAAATGATTCTCCACCTGTCTGCAAATTAGTGCTTCGAATACAATGTCCTTCTGTTGAGCTTGCATGACCCCACTGGCACAGCACATGGCTCACGTAAGTCTCCATGGAGTCCGTTGGGCTCCAGGAGATACCAGTGGCAGCACACTGCTGATATCAGTTAGCGTCTTCATTGTACAACTTTCCAAGGCCCCTATGACATTCCTCGCGCATTTGTTTTTGCTCGCGCAAATGCGCATTTGTGCTGAACGTCGTATTACAATGTTCGCGCAAACGATGCGCATTATCGTTTAACGCGGATGGACCTGCGCGAGCTTGATGAACTGTGCACGTTCTATACTTAACATTGTGAGCGCAAATTCCTTCGTGCGCTGGTACGCGGATGGTATTACAATCGATGTGCATCTTTTTACGAACGACGTTTGCGCACATAATTTTAACGTCTTTGAAAAGCTTGTGGTAACTGCAAATCGGAACATTCTGGCCGAAACGAAAAACACCAGCACGAAAAAAAAAATACAGCAAAGTATAGTTACACATTCTACACATACCCAAACAATAAAATTGTGGATTCGTGCGTGTTTTTATTATTGCTGCAGCCAGTGGTGTATTTAGGTTTTGTGCTGCCCTAGGCCTGACTAAACTCGTGCACCCCCAATTTGAATTTGAGGCACCCCTTCCTGTCAAGGGCACACCTCTTCCTGGTTAATCCCCACCCTTCCTCTTTAAGCTCCACCTTTTCCTCTTAGAGCTCCGCCTTTTCCTCTCTTTATATTAAAAGTGGATACCAAGTGCCTACTTGTATATTTTGCATACCATTTCAAATGTATCTATTGAGATAAATAAAATTATGAAAGGTTTAAATTCAAGCATTTTTACAAAGAACAGCCACGCATGTCAAGTATACTGGATCACAGCCGCTCTAATTGGTTGAACAATAAAATCCACAGAAACGTGCACTGCATATGAGCGTATCACAGAGCTGCACAGCAATAAGGCTGCTGTCAGACGAGCGTAGTGTTCACGTCCGTGATTGCGCCTAAAAGTACGTCCGTGATAGCATGAAAGAAAGCCCATTGGAGCCCGACACATGAAGTACGTCCGCACTGAACTGCGGACGCACAACGGCCGCGGTCCACGGACGCAAGGCAGGCAAGAACGTACAACCCCTAGAACGGCCGCACAAAGTGCGCTGCGTCCGCAACGTCTGCATAGCTTTGTGTGTGAGTGATGGAACGTGGTCAGACGGACTGCATTTATACGTCCAGCATTTTTTTCACGGACAAAATGGTTTTGCTTTTTAATTTATTTTCCCTCCTACATCCGTCAAAATATTTGTCAGTGAAAAAAACGGACTGTCTGGCCACTATTGTGTCTTCCGTACTGACGTACGTCCGTGTGCACGGACGTACAGTCCGTAGAAATCACGCTCGTCTGACCCTAGCCTAAAACCCACAGAAATGGGCACTGTGTATGAGCATATCAGAGCTGCACAGCAATAAAACACACAGTAATGTGCAGTGTGTATGAGCGTATCCTAGAGCTCCAGGGCAATAAAACGCACAATAATATGCAGTGTGTATCACAGAATCCACAGCAATAAAACTCCCAGCAATGCAATGTTTGGTGTGTAGGAGTGTATCAGAATCCACAGCAATAAAACTCCCAGCAATGCAATGTGTGGTGTGTGTGTCAGCGTATCAGAATTCACAGCAATAAAACTCCCAGCAATGCAATGTGCGGTGTGTATGAGTGCATCAGAATCCACTGCAATAAAACTCCCAGCAAACCGAGTGTATATGAGCACACAGCAATTATTTATTCTATATTTACCGGCCTCCGTCCGTGGTAGGGCTGTGTGCAGAGTCAGCAGGGACTGTGTACGGACTCAGCAGGAGGTTAGGATCGCGGCTGTGCCTGTGCGTGAAGCCATTTTGTCAGCAGTGGGGTGCCACTGCCAGAGGGTGCACCGTGGCTTTGATTCCCTTCCCGATGGGTATTCAGTCCAGAATAGAGTGAGAGTCTGTGTTAACGAAAGGGCGGGCAGCTGTGTGCGTGTCACATGGTTCAGCCAGTCAGGTGGTACTGAGACTCAGTACCACCTGACTGGCCGGACCGCGTGACCTGCACGCACACAGCCTCACCAGGAGCCAGGCAGCTCAATGACAAATTTTTATCACTGCAGTGCTGGTTAAGGAAAGGTCCACTTTAAACAGCAGTAAACAGACAGTGCTTCATATTCTGCTGATACCCCCCTTTACCTGCCGTTTACTGTCATCTTCTCTCTCTGCACACAAATCACATCCCCCCTCCCCTCTCCTAGAGCTGCTGCAGGGCAGGGGAGGAGCTATGGAGGAAGGAGAGGGGGATTTTTATTCAATTCGATTTTATTCCGTATGCAAACGCCCTGCTCCGCTACTCGTTGTTTGAGAACACAGCTCAAAGCTGACACACAGTGACAGTTGCACCTCCTAGTACCCCCGAATGACACCCCAATAATCACTGGTGGTACCTGGGGCGGCCCGCCCTCTGCCACTCCCCTAAGTACACCACTGCTCTGTGATATGCTCAAACACAAGTTTGGCGAACTGCCAACAAGTACGGTGCTGTTTGAAGGCAGTGCAAATTCTCATAATCTATTCAGAGAACACCAAACAGCAGAGAAATGGCAGTTAAATGCCCTGATGTTCGGTGGTTTCAATCAGCAGGTTTATTCAGGCGAAACCCATAGGTTTCAATGTTAAAAATATTCCCGTTTTTATGCAAGATCTAATAAACCATTTATTATTTTAATCTGCAGTAAAAGTCTTTATTGATTTATTTATTTTTAGTACCTTTTAGTCATTTTTCAGATTTTTTTTGGCAAAAATTTCCCCCCCCCTTTTTTTTAATAGCGTTTTTTCTTTTTTCTATAACAGAACTTTTTATTATCAATCATAGGATCTTATATGTAAATTCCAGACATTTTCGTTCAGTAGTTCTTTTGAAAACAGCAGGCCACGGGTTTGCGGTGGCAGCATACAGCGGCCGACTCCATGCACTTTGGGGACCCTGCAGCAGTGGTGTATTTAGGTTTTGTGCTGCCCTAGGCCTGACTAAACTCGTGCACCCCTAATTTAAATTTGACGCACCCCTTCCTGTCAAGGGCACACCTCTTCCTGGTTAATCCCCACCCTTCCTCTTTAAGCTCCACCTTTTCCTCTTAGAGCTCCGCCTTTTCCTCTCTTTATATTAAAAGTGGATACCAAGTGCCTACTTGTATATTTTGTATACCATTTCAAATGTATCTATTGAGATAAAGAAAATTATGAAATGTTTAAATTCAAGTATTTTTACAAAGAACAGCCACGCATGTCAAGTAAACGGGATCACAGCCGCTCTAATTGGTGGAACAATAAAATCCACAGAAACGTGCACTGCATATGAGCGTATCACAGAGCTGCATAGCAATAAAACCCACAGAAATGTGCAGTGTGTATGAGCATATCACAGAACTGCACAGCAATAAAACTCACAGTAATGTGCAGTGTGTATGAGCGTATCCCAGAGCTCCAGGGCAATAAAACTCACAGTAATATGCAGTGTGTATCACAGAATCCACAGCAATAAAACTCCCAGCAATGCAATGTGCGGTGTGTATGAGTGCATCAGAATTCACAGCAATAAAACTCCCAGCAATGCAATGTGCGGTGTGTATGAGTGCATCAGAATCCACTGCAATAAAACTCCCAGCAACGCAATGTGTGGTGTGTGTCAGCGTATCAGAATCCACAGCAATAAAACTCCCAGCAATGCAATGTGCGGTGTGTATGATTGCATCAGAATCCACTGCAATAAAACTCCCAGCAATGCAATGTGTTGTGTGTCAGCGTATCAGAATCCACAGCAATAAAACTCCCAGCAATGCAATGTGCGGTGTGTATGAGTGCATCAGAATCCACTGCAATAAAACTCCCAGCAATGCAATGTGTGGTGTGTGTCAGCGTATCAGAATCCACAGCAATAAAACTCCCAGCAATGCAATGTGCGGTGTGTATGAGTGCATCAGAATCCACTGCAATAAAACTCCCAGCAATGCAATGTGTGTTGTGTCAGCGTATCAGAATCCACAGCAATAAAACTCCCAGCAATGCAATGTGCGGTGTGTATGAGTGCATCAGAATCCACTGCAATAAAACTCCCAGCAATGCAATGTGTGGTGTGTGTCAGCGTATCAGAATCCACAGCAATAAAACTCCCAGCAATGCAATGTGCGGTGTGTATGAGTGCATCAGAATCCACTGCAATAAAACTCCCAGCAATGCAATGTGTGTTGTGTGTCAGCGTATCAGAATCCACAGCAATAAAACTCCCAGCAATGCAATGTGCGGTGTGTATGAGTGCATCAGAATCCACTGCAAAAAAAAAAAAACTCCCAGCAAAAAAAAAAAAAAAATGTTTGGCAATGTTTGGTGTTGAGTGTATGAATAAAAAAGTTTTGGGGGTGCAAATCATCAGAATCCACTGCAATAAAACTCCCAGCAATGCAATGTGTGTTGTGTGTCAGCGTATCAGAATCCACAGTAATAAAACTCCCAGCAATGCAATGTGCGGTGTGTATGAGTGCATCAGAATCCACTGCAATAAAACTCCCAGCAGTGCAATGTGTGGTGTGTATGAATGCATCAGAATCCACTGCAATAAAACTCCCAGCAAACCGAGTGTATATGAGCACACAGCAATGATTTATTCTATATTTACCGGCCTCTGTCCGCGGTAGGGCTGTGTGCAGAGTCAGCAGGTACTGTGTACAGACTCAGCAGGAGGTCCCTCCAGGCCACGTTAGGATCACGGCTGTGCCTGTGCGTGGAGCCATCTTGTCAGCAGTGGGTGCCACTGCCAGAGGGTGCACCGTGGCTTTGATTCCCTTCCGATGGGTGTTCAGTCCAGAATAGAGTGACAGTCCATTTTAACGAAAGGGCGGGCAGCTGCGTGCATGCGTGTCACGTGGTTCAGCCAGTCAGGTGGTACTGAGACTCAGTACCACCTGACTGGCCGGACCGAGTGTGACCTGCACGCAAGCAGCCTCACCAGGAGCCAGGCAGCTCAATGACAAATTTCTATCACTGCAGTGCTGGTTAAGGAAAGGTCCACTTTAAACAGCAGTAAGCAGACAGGGCTTCATATTCTGCTGAAACCCCCCCCCTTTACCTGCCGTTTACTGTCATCTTCTCTCTCTGGACACAAATCACATCCCCCTCCCCTCTCCTAGAGCTGCTGCGGGGCAGGGGAGGAGCTATGGAGGGAGGAGAGGGGGATTTTTATTCTATTCGATTTTATTCCGTATGCAAACGCCATGCTCCGCTGCTCGTTGTTTGAGAACACAGCTCAAAGCTGACACACAGTGACAGTGGCACATCCTAGTACCCCCTAATGACACCCCAATAATCACTGGTACCTGGGGCGGCCCGCCCTCCGCCACTCCTCTAAGTACACCACTGCTCTGGTGATATGCTCACACACAAGTTTGGCGAACTGCCAGCAAGTACGGTGCTGTTTGAAGGCAGTGCAAATCCCCATAGAGAAGTAATGGTTAATCTATTCAGAGAACACCAAACAGCAGAGAAATGTCAGTGAAATGCCCTGATGTTCAGTGGTTTCAATCAGCAGGTTTATTCAGGCGAACCCCATAGGTTTCAATGTTAAAAATATTCCCATTTTTTATGCAATATCTAATAAACCATTTATTATTTTAATCTGCAGTAAAAAGTCTTTATTTATTTATTGATTTTTTTTTTGTACCTTTTAGTGATTTTTCAGAATTTTTTGGGCTAAATTCCTCCCCTTTTTTTTAATAGCGGTTCTCCTTTTTCTGTAACAGAACTTTTTATTATCAATCATAGGATCTTATATGTAAATTCCAGACATTTTCGTTCAGTAGTTCTTTTGAAAACAGCAGGCCATGGGTTTGCGGTGGCAGCATACAGCGGCCGACTCCATGCACTTTGGGTAGCCTGCGGTGAATGGTGAATTCACTGCAGGGCTGGGAAATTTTATTCCCCGAAGTGCAGGGAACTACAGAACACCAAAATGTTGGCGTCATTTCAGTGCTCTGTGAGTAACCCAATTAGTGGTGAGGTTATTTGTTGCCCCCTGGAAAGTGAAAGCCTATGCCTTGCCTACCCAGGACATACTTGAAAATTAGTGAAATCTCAATGTATCCTTCCTGGTAAAATACTTTGCAAAAGTAAAAAAAAACAACTTTTTTAAATTTTTTTTTAGGGGTGGGGCCACCCGGTGCGGGCCGCCACCCCCTGGAAAGTGTCGGCCTAGGCCAAAATACACCACTGGCTGCAGCATATATACTCAGATTTACTTTGACAGGCGTAAAAACTTAAGTGAGTCAATTAAGGTAAATTGATGTCAATTAAGGTTCTTAATTCTGATTGGCTGAATCCCGCGGAAAAAACAGTACACATACTGATTTGCGTGCGCTACGTTACTGCGCGCGTATCACTCTTCGTTTTGAGCGTCATTTTTACTAAATGTTATTTTTGGACGGATGAGAAAATGTGTTCGGATCGTAATACCACCGTTAATTTTCGCGCGATAACACTTAACGTTGCGCGCAAAAAAAATTGCGCTGCGTGGACGAATTTTCCCGAAGAATGTAATAGGGGCCCAAGTTTCTAAAATGGCAGCTCATTCCTAACAGACCTTTATTGGCTTTGCAAACATATTGTTTAGAATATAGGCTGAAAAGTTCAGGCCTTTGCCTCATCAGACCACAACTCATTTTCCCCACTTAGTTAGGGGTGACTGAATCTTCAGGGATTCTGTGGGTTCACTGGAAACCTACAGTAATCCAGGCTATCTGGGGGAGCCAAATGACAGATTTCAGGGTGGAAGGAAAGATCAGACAGCCGGAAGGGACAAGGATGGGGCTCAGCGCAAGATGAATATTTATAAATCACTTAATTGGTCATAGTGTGCTCATTATATATTCTGTTTAAAGGGACACTAGCTACTGTTATAAAAGAATGCACCATGCCACAATGTTTGTGATATTAAAATGTTTACTTTGATGAACAATCTGGAAACTCAAGGTCATGATGCTCGTGGAAATACAAAAAAATATAAATAATAAAAAAAAACTCAGCACACATACTATATAGTACGTTCACACACATAAAAGGATAGTCATCGTTATATGTTAAGGTGTCCCATCACAGAAACTCAAATTCAGATATTTCAGATAATTTACCTTCCTAACCTAAATGCAGGTGCTTTACATCAGGGCTCAAAATTTCAAGTCCCAAGCTACTAACCAGGCCATAAGAGTTACTCACCATCAGTTGCTCCACCTAAACCCTACCCAGCCCTTAACTCTGTCCCAAACACACACCCTTAAACTATCTTATGAAATTACACTGTTATTTTTGGAACTTTATTCTAAAAACCTATAACATTAATACCCAGACATCCGACTCCAGATACATGTATACCCAGTCATCAGAGCCCAGATACATGTATACCCAGTCATCAGAGCCCAGTGTGAGCAGAGCAAGGAGGCAGGGAAGCTTCTCTCCACCCTCTGCCAGTGAGAGATGAGCTGGGTCAAGTTAGGCAGCAGATCCCTGCCATGTGCAGCCTGGGGAAGGGGGGGGGGCTGCACAGTGGCACCACTGGAATACGCAGCACAAAATAAATTTATTGTGCTGCCTGTGTGTGCATTTCCAAAATTTCCAAATTTGGAGCCCTGCTTTACATAGCCGGTAAGGGAATGCACCTCTCTTTACGTCAGCAGGGAGAAGCCCACAGAGTAACTTACTAAAGGTGATGGATGGAAAGTGGGGAAACCCAATACTAGATTCCAGATTACCCTATACACACACGCAGCAATCCGGCACATACACAGGGTTATTCAGAGAAAGGTGAAACTCTGGAGAACTTTTGGAGAAGTGAAAACTCTAGGTCAGAATAGCCAAACCAGAAAAACTCTCCCATTTATCGCACTTTCCAAATCAGCTATTTTGACCTAGAATTTTCACTTCTCCAAAAGTTCTCCAGAGTTTCACCTTTCTCTGAATAACCCTGTTAGTTTTTGCATGCCATGTCATGTTGTAGTGTCCACATAAAACCTTAATATCATGTTTTATTATATAGGAGTCAGTCTGTCCCCTGTATGTCACAAACTATAATACAGTGGCAAGAAAAAGTATGTGAACCCTTTGGGATTACGTGGAGTTTTGCATGATTTGGTCATAAAATGTGCTCTGATCTTCATCTAAGTCACAACAATTTGAAAAACACAGTCCGCTTAAAATAATACAACACAAACATTATATGTTTTCATGTGTTTATTGAACATAACATGTAAACATTCACAGTGCTGGGTGGAAAAAGTATGTGAACCCCTAGCCTAATGACTTCTCCAAGAGCTAATTGGAGCCAGGAGTGAGCCAACCTTGAGTCCAATCAGTGTGATATTATTGGATGTGTTGCTGAAAGTTGTCCTGCCCTTTAATAACACACACCAGTTTTGGGTTTACTGGTTTCAAGAAGCACTGCCTAATGTGAACCATGCCTCGCAGAAAAGAGCTCTCAGAAGACCTACAATCAAGAATTGTTGACTTGCATGAACCTGGAAAGGGTTACAAAAGTATCTCCAAAAGCCTTGATGTTCCTGTGTCCACGGTAAGACAGACTGTCTACAAATGGAGAAAGTTCAACACTGTTGCTAGTCTCCCTAGGCGTGGTTGTGCTGTAAAGATGACTGCAAGAGCACAGCGCAGAATGCTTAATGAGGTAAAGAAGAATCCTAGTGTGTCAGCTAAAGATTTATAGAAATCTCTGGCACATGCTAACATTTTTGTTGACACATCTACAATAAGGAAAACATTAAACAAGAATGGATTACATGGGAGGACACCACGGAGGAAGCCATTGCTGTCCAAAAAGAATATTGCAGCACGTTTGAAGTTTGCAAAAGAGCACCTGGATATTCCACAGCACTACTGGCAAAATATTCTGTGGACAGATGAAACCAAAATTGAGTTGTTTGGAAAAAACACACAACACTATGTGTGGAGAAAAAAAGGCACAGCACACCAACATCAAAACCTCATCCCCACTGTAAAACATGGCGGAGGGAGCATCATGGTATGGGGCTGCTTTGCTGCCTCAGGGCCTGGACGGATTGTTGTCATTGATGGAAAAATTAATTCCAGAGTTTATCAAGACATTTTGCAGGAAAACGTAAGACCATCTGTCCACCAACTGAAGCTCCGCAGAGGATGGGTGATGCAACATGGCAATGACCCAAAGCATACAAGTAATTCAACAAAAGAATGGCTTCAACAACACAAAATACGCCTTCTGGAGTGGCCCAGTCAGAGTCCTGACCTCAATCCGATTGAAATGCTGTGGCATGACCTTATGAGAGCGATTCACACCAGACATCCCAAGAATATTGCTACACTGAAACAGTTTTGTGAAGAGGAGTGGTCCAAAATTACTCCAGATCGTTGTGCAGGTCTGATCTGCAACTACAGGAAAGTTTGGTTGAGGTTATTGCTGCCAAAGGAGGGTCAACCAGTTATTAAGTCCAAAGGTTCACATACTTTTTCCACCCTGCACTGTGAATGTTTACATGTTATGTTCAATAAACACATGAAAACATATACTGTTTGTGTTGTATTATTTTAAGCAGACTGTTTTTTTCAAATTGTTGTGACTTAGATGAAGATCAGAGCACATTTTATGACCAAATCCTGCAAAACTCCACGTAATCCCAAAGGGTTCACATACTTTTTCTTGCCACTGTATGTCATAGACGCATTCGTCTTCCCACAATCTTTATAATTTACATATTAACTGGACTCAAGGCTGGAAGGAGACTAATCCTTTATTCTATTCAAATGAACAAAACTGCCAGTAAATATTTGCTTCTAGTCTGTTTATTATTCGTTGACAAAAGAGTGTTGATTTTAGATACAAAGTAAATACAATGTCCATCCCTTAATAGACTGGCTAAAGAAGCAGACACTATTTATACAGATGAGAAGAACCCAGTTACCGGAGACTCTTAGACACCTAAAGTGCAAAATGCAAAAGTGCATCTAATGAAGCATTAAGCATTAAATCTATTTCTGTGTCTCCAAAAGAAGTAAAACATTTTGCCGAACAATATGGCCAAGTAGACATTTTATCGATCTTGCCTTCTATCAGGATATTAATCACAATGTAAAAGTGTCCTAGCGTTTTTTTTCTAAATGTGCATCAAGTCCAGTTCGGTTGAAGATGAATTTTAGAAATTGAAAAACTAAACATCATAATGAGAAGCTTTAATTCGCAGCTTCTCCCATTGCGCTTTAGTATTTAGATTTGAGGAGCGCCGGCAATTCTCAGCACTTCAACACTGGTAGTATTAGCGAGTTTTTGCAACACTGACACTTGGTGGCTAATTCCCATTGTGTCCTAGGTTGACTGGTGAGGTCTACATTATGGGCAAGTTTTGCGCATGGGAGTACGTCTTGTGATGGAACATACAGATAGATATAGGCTGGGTGGAGAGAGCCTGTGGAGTCATGGGTTCGATCCCAGCGCGCAACCTCTCCAGTAAGTATCCTTGGCAAGACACCTAACGGTACATACTCGCCACCCAGGACATACTTGAAAACGAGAGAAATCTCAATGTATCCTTCCTGGTAAAATCCTTTCACAAAAAAAAATGTTTAACACTGAACGGTCAATGTCTCAATGCTCTGCAATGTGTGATGTATACGAACACATAAGCATTAAAAAAAAAAAAGACACCATTAAATGACACTCCAAAATAGCATTTAGATACAATATTTCAGATATTTATGAATAAACGCAAATGTATTATTTACAGTTTGACCAATAAAAGGAATACTAAGGAATGATATACACATACATAATATATATATATATTTACAGAGTAGGACCTGCCAGAGGGTGGATTACATTGACGCTGTTGGCAGGCTTAAAGCAATTCACGGCCGTTCATTGGAAACTAAATTTCCACCATTTTATTCAACAAAGCTCAGATTTAAGAATTTTTCAACATGTGGTAAAATCTGGTATAATGTACCCATTCATGAAGCTGTTATTGGTTTTTACATGTGTTGACTGGAGTGCTCTCTCCCTGGTTTTTGTTTTGTATTTTATTATTAAGATGCGCCCGCACTGAATGCTTAGTTTAGGTTGAGTGCTACCCCCCTATATATAACACATATATACACACTATATCGTGAATATATTTCTTACATATTTATTTTCTGTTAATCTGTATATTTGTGATTTTAATATCTTGCATTTTATTACTTTCAGGGTTATTCAAAGAGAAAAGCTACCGCAAACCCTCAAAAACGAACCGCCAAGCCCAGTGAATGCACGCCGAAAACCCTCAAAAACATCTGGATTAACCTGCCGAAAATCACGGAAAAACTCGGGCAGGAGCCGATCACCCGCAGCGAAGCCTCCGGAGAAAGCCAAGAAAGCCAAGACCGCAGACAGAGTGAAGTGAATAAATTAGGAAAACAGTTTGTATGAATGTTTGAAAAGTGAAACACTGTTTGCAAAGAAACTACTGAGCGAAAATGTCTGAAATTTGCAGATGAGGTCCAGGGAATGATAATAAAAAGGGCTGTTACAGAAAAAATAAGTAAACTTAAAAAATTTTTTTTAAAAAAATCGGACTTTTAAAAAAAAAAATTTCAGAAAAATGCTTAAAATATCCTAAAAAATCTATAGATAAAGAGACTCTTTACTACAGAATATTATAATGAACGGTTTATTAGATATTGAATTAAAACAGGAATATTTTTAACATTGAAGCCTATGGGATTCTCCTGAATAAATTTGCCGAATTAAACCACCGAATGGCAGGGCATTAGGGGAACCTTTCACTGCTGGTTTGTGTTCTCTGAATAGCCGAAGCAGTGCTTTTTCATGGGGTTTTCACTGCCCTCGAACAGGCACCGAACAGGCACCGTATGTGCAGGCAACATATATATATATATTTTTTTTAAAACTTTTTTCATTATCATGTTTGGTATCCTTGGAAAGGCCATGCTCTGGTCGATCCAACGACATCAAACATTAACCCCTAGCTGCCACTGATCGGGAGATAGGGGGTTCATTGGAACCCCCTATCTCCACCATTGGTGGCAGCTAGGGGTTAACTCCAGGACTGGCGTCATCGTGCTATGCACGATGACGCCAGTCCTCAGGGGGAGTTCCCGGAGGCTTGGCCGACATCCAAGATGTCGGGCAGCTCCAGGAAAGGATCACGAACCGGCGCTTTTCAGCGCCGATTCGTGATCCGGCTCCCCAGGGGTTAAAGACAGACACCGTTTGGAAGGGCAGGCTGTACCCTTCCAAACGGTGCCTGGATTAACCTCCTGCTCCCCGGCGATCGGGAGGGAGAGAGGTCCGAAGGACCTCCCCCCCTCCCTTTCAGGTGCCTCCTCCGCACATGCGGGGGGGGGGCGCCTGAATTAGATGTCATCGCGCCGCCGCAATGACATCTAGTTGCTCCGCCGGGGTCCCGAGTGCTGGGTTGACATCCAAGATGTCAGCCCGCATCGGGGGGGGGGGCGCAGCAATCCGCTGGAATCCGGCGGATTGCTGCCTCCTGTACATGGACGCGCTCAGCGCGTCCATAGCACAGGAGAACCACTTTGCTGGACGCGCTGAGCGCGTCCATAGCAGCCAAGTGGTTAAACAGGAAGAGGTGTGATCTTGACAGGAAGGGGTGTGTCAAATTTAAATTAGGGGTGCACAAGTTTAGTCAGGCCTAGGGCAACACAAAACCTAAATACACCACTGGTTATATGTATACTAAATGTTGTAAATGCATACTAAATGTTGTAAAATGCAAGCACAACAGTGCTGTAATGCAACACTGCTATTATTGTTATAAAATACACAGGGTTTCCTATCATTCATATTAACTATATATGCAACATGTATAATTAAGTCCTTTGTGGCAATTAATTATCTACATAATGCTTTAAAACATGAATTATATGATATAAGGCTAGGGACAGATGAGCGCATTTTCTGAGGCCACCGTCAAAATGTACGTCGATGCGTGCGCACGCATTTTTTCACGGAATACGCTTAAGTGGTCAGACGACCACAGTCGCACAGTCGCAGGTACTCACCAACGCAATTCTAGGGAAATCCGGCTGTTTGAACGTTATGTTGGCCGCACACTAGCAGCGTCTGACGTCTCCTAATCACGCACACACGCTGCTATGCGGCCGCAGCGCACTCTGTACGTCTGTAGCAGCGGTTTCACGTTCTGAGAAAAATGCGTTCATTTGCCGGTTGCGTGGTGTCGGCGCACTTTTGTACGCACGTACTGCGTATATTGGCCGTCATTGGCCGTTATGTGCTGCTACTGCCGCCGTGATTTAGTGCGCCTGCACACGCGTTCCGACTGCCCCACTCTGACCCTAGCCTTAGACGTCAAAAAATTCAGAACTATGCATTAATCCAAATCGTATTAATATAATGCGCAGGTGTGCATGTTGTCCTTTCATTTAATTTCTTCTGTTGATTTTAAATGTCATTTTTTTGACACTTGAGATTTATTTCGCTTTCCAGTGGTCATATTGTATGAAACATGCTAATGCATTCTCCAAGGAATGCTGTGTAACTGTAAAACATGGAACCACATGAACGTATATGTATGGAGATGTTTATAAACATTTGAAGTGTTAGCGTTTCCTATGTATATAGAAAGGCACGTGCAGAGTTCCCTTGACTGACATTACTTATGTTTAATACCATTTTGCAGTCTCCAATCGTTTTTCAGAAGCTGCGCTTACTTATGGTAACGTCACTCTTAAAAGCAATTTCCCTTTGAGCGTCCCTGGAAACTGGACTGAAATATCCTAACATGACCTCCAGCCATTAAAGGATGATTGCGGCCAGAGCATCTCATGTATTAGATTGTAACAGGACCCGCAATGTCAGTCAGGCTGAAACTGCGTGAACTCCGGGATTTCTGCAAGTCATGAGCTAAAGCAATCTATACTTATTATTAAATAATAATATATATTAAGACGTTCTAGGGTTTTTATGTACTTAATTCAGCAGGTTAAAAACGATCATATTCATAACTCACATCCATTATTTATTTCATAGGGTAAACCCCTATATACAGAGATAATATATGCCAGTGTGATCCCCTCCTGAGGACGTCTTGTTCACGACAAAATGCTTTGAGTGAGTCCACGGTGAAAGGTCCACCCGCAATTTGGCCTTGCATCAGCCAGTTGGCTTCTAGATTTTGGGACAGTGTGTCTGACGGTTTTATTCTCAGGCTTTTTTCTGCCATTTTATCTTGTGAGAGTAATAAATGCAGTGGCTTTATTTCTATTCTGGCTGTTTGCACTATCAGTTTATGTTCTTTTTTTCCCTTTGAGGGTCATTTAACGAGAGGATCTTACTGGCTCCATTTGAAAGGGACAAATTGAGATGATTTATACTTTCTACCCAACATGTGTTTGAGCGGGGTTCACTGGTCTTCTATTTTAGATGCGCTTTATGGATTATTCTTCTGTATAATCTATATATGGCACATATTTTGGTTGTTTTATTTGTGCTTTTACCTTTGTTGTTATATCCATTTTAGGCAGCATCGCATCTACTCCTTTGTTTACTTTCTGTATGTTTACATTGATTATATTACTCAATTTAACCTCCCTGGCGGTGTTCCTGAGTGTGTCTTGGGGTTAAATTTCCCCGCTGAGAGCGGTAACCCCGAGACACACTCGGGCTGTATACATCACCTCTCCCTGTGCTCCCTCGCTGATCTCTGCAGTCTCCTCCGGTGATCGCGACCTCATACTTCCTGGATTCCTTCTCGTGAGGAGGGAACCAGAGTCCTGTTCAATACCTCAGCCGCTGCAAGTGCTAAGTTAGCAACTTGCCATTGAACGCCGTTCAACCGCTCAGCGCTCAGCAGTGCTAACCTAGCACTTGCAGCGACCCGAGGAGATGCTGAGTGTGACGTTTTAAAGATGGCCGCCGCCATGAAGCAAGTAACAATGCCGTACAGCAAGATGGCCGCCGCCTCGAAGTAAGTAATAATTCCGTACAGCAATGTTAATTTTGAGGTTTATGTTCACCAAAGCACAAAATATTTATTTATTATTTCCCCCTGCACATAGACATATATTACAGTTCAATTTATATATTGTTTCAGAAGTAAACATAACGTTTATTCATTAAAAACTAACATTTGTGGTGTGTGCATACAAAACGGAATTGTGCTGACTGCTTTTATTTATTATATTTTGTCCGAGTGATCCGAAAAACAATCTGAATTTTTCATTAAGAAATCGTCGGCCATTTTGGATTCAAAATTAGCATCCAAAGCGTTCAATGACACTGCTGCAGCAAACTGAATTGCTGCGCTGCAGCAATTCAGCAGCTGCTGAGGTATTGAACAGGCCTCAGGAAGTAATGAAGTCGCGCTCGCAGGAGGAGGCTGCGGGGGACATTGAGGGAGCGCAGGGAGAGGTGATGTATCCAGCGGCATCCCGAGTGTTTACCGCTCGGGGTTACCACTTCCAACATGGGAATTTAACCCCCGAGCCACACTAGGGATGCCACTGGGGGGGGGCAAAAAAAAAATAGACCACTGTTAGACAAGAAATTTCTGAATAAATAGACCGCCAGGGAAGTAAATAGAAATTTACCATATCGTGCCAGCACTATTGCACCTCCTTTTATAGATTTTATCTCTGTATATTAAAGGGGTTTCACCCTGTGCATTTTTTTGTGTTTTCAGATTTCCTTTGATATATATAATATTATTATTATTTCATACCGTTAGCCATTTATTCTTCTTTTAAAGATTGGTACACAGATTTCCTCCTCCTATAGCTGTATTTATTATTCCCAGTGTCTCAGATAAATGCAGGGAGCTGGGCTGTCGATGGACACAGCATTGCAGTATAATGGTTTCCACTGGCTTTGTTTGTGTCCCGTTTTCACAACATTGGTTCTAAACATCCATACCTACTACTGTTCTGCTTTAGAAGGGACAGATCATGAATTTCAGGGCCATCCTGCCAAGAAAGTAATCTGTCCCACTTGCTCGGCTAGCCAGCGGAATAAGTCCATCCATTTCTGGGGTGTCCATTCCTTTTCCAGGTTGAACCATCCCCTTTGTTGATGCTCGGAGAGCTTATTTGCTCCTTTAATGGTTTAAAAAGGTTTGCCTTTTTATACATCGTGACTCAAGTCACATCATTTTGTATACAAAACATCACTGCACAACTAGCTTATGAAGTAAATAATAGTCCACAGTTATCGGATGCTCGCTGAACCCTAGGGAAGGGGGGGCGACCTCCAAATGCAGAAAAATGGATTCCAGGGACTCAATAATAATGACCCCTTTATTAGGGCACTGGCAGCAAAGTCCTGGTAAACAGCCATTTTCAAGCTAGAAAAAGTCAGTGACACAATAAAGGTGTCACTTTTTTGGGAGGTTGGTGTGCCTGGAGTTCTTTTTTTTTTCTTCAGCGGTTCAAGTCACATCACAGGCACACCCCTCCTTTGGTCCTGCGCCAACGGTCCCAGTCTTACAAATCCTAATGGAATCAGGCCATATCATCCATGTGTGGTATTCTAATGTATCAACTCCTTGTACACTGATCTTGTAAAGCGCTGCGGAATTTGTGGCGCTATTTAAAGGATAATACTGGCTGGGTGATGTCACTGCTCTGCGTGGAGAGAGCCTGTGGAGACATGGGTTCGATCCCAGCGAGCAACCTCTCCAATAAGTGTCCTTGGCAAGACACCTAACAGTACATACTCGCCACCCAGGACATACTTGAAAACAAGAGAAATTTCAATGTATCCTTCCTGGTAAAATCCTTTCTCAAATAAAATAATAATCATGGGAAAGATCCACAAAATGGAAACAGGAGATAAAAAAACCTATATTTATTTGTAATGCACGAGTAATCTAGTTACAAGATATGTAAGTGCTAGCGTCCCTTTAACGGTGACCAAATATCTAAAAATCTAGGCCTTTCAAGTGATTGTTATTATAATTATTATTATACTTTATTTATATGGCACCAGCACATTCCGCAGCGCTGTACAACGGGCACAATATAGAGAGGGTTACAATACATTGAACAACATTTTGACAAACCAGTACAGGAGGAAACTAAGGTCCTATACCCATGGGAACTTACAGTCTAGAAGGGTTGGGGGTGGAAACAGGAGGAGAGGACTGCAAGGTGAGGGTGATGGACTGCAAGGCGAGAGAGTGATGGGCTGCAAGGTGAGAGAGTGATGGACTGCAAGGTGAGAGTGATGGGCTGCAAGGTGAGAGTGATGGGCTGCAAGGTGAGAGTGATGGACTGGTTGCGTCAGTGAGTCGGGTGGTAGGCTTCCCTAAATAGGAATGTCTTAAGGGAGTGTTTGAAGGAAGGGAAAGTCCTCGTACCAGAGGATTGGAGAAAAACTGACGTGGTTCCTATTTTTAAGAAAGGTTTAAAATTTGTGCCTGGGAATTATAGACCTGTGAGCTTAACATCTGTGGCTGGGAAAGTATTTGAGGGGTTACTAAGGGAGAATATTCAGGAATTTATTGGGAGGTATGATGTAATTGGCAAAAATCAGCATGGTTTCATGAAACACAGATCATGTCAGACTAACCTAATTACGTTCTATGAGGAAGTAAGTAGAAGTATAGATCAGGGGGTCGCAGTGGATGTGATTTACTTAGATTTTGCCAAAGCTTTCGACACAGTTCCACACAAGAGGTTACTATTTAAATTAAGAAAAATTGGTCTAGATGTGAATACTTGTTCTTGGATAGAAAACTGGCTAAAAGATAGGGTATAGAGAGTGATCATAAATGTTAAATTTTCAAGATGGACACCAGTGGTAAGTGGTGTCCCTCAGGGGTCTGTTATAGGACCAATACTATTCAATTTATTTATAAAATGACCTTGAAATAGGCATTGAAAGTCATGTATCAGTGTTTGCAGATGACACAAACTAGGAAATGTAATACAATGTGAGCAGGATGTTACTTCTCTGCAGAGGGATTTAGATAGATGAAATTTAATGTAGATAAATGCAAGGTTATGCACTTTGGAGTGAAGAACACACAAGTAATTTATACCCTAAATGGTACAGAGTTAGGGAAATCCAAGCAGGAGAAGGATTTGGGAATAATTATAGACTACAAACGAAGTAACAATGTTCAATGTCAAACAGCAGCTGCCAAGGCCAGCAAGGTATTGGCATTAAAAGGGGAGTTCACTCTCGGGATGAAAACATAATTTTGCCTCTGTATAAATCAATGGTAAGACACGCCTTGAATATGCCGTGTGATTTTGGGCACCTGTCTTAAGAAAGGATATTATAGCGCTAGAAAACGTGCAGAGATGGGAGACTAAATTAATAAGGTGAATGGAAGGGTTAAGTTATGAGGAAAGACTAACAAGCTTAAACCTGTTTTGTTTAGAGAAACGGCGCCTTAGAGGGGATCTGATAACCTTATATAAATATATACAAGGCCATTATAAACCATTGTCTGGAAACCTATTCATTAATAGGACTATACACAGGACACGAGGTCACCCATTTAGACTGGACGAAAATAAATTCAGCCTAAAGTATAGGAAGGGTTATTTTACGGTGAGAACAATAAAGCTGTGGAATTCTCTGCCTGTTGAGGTGGTTGGGTCAGAGACTGTACAGACTTTTAAAAAACGACTGGATGACTTCCTGCAGACACAGAATATTAAGGGTTATAATATTTAATATGTGGGTAAAAGCTTCTTGATTCAAGGAGAAATCTGACGCAATTCTGGGGTCAAGAAGGAATTTTTTGCCAGTGTGTTGCATATTGGCGACCATTTCAGACCGGGTTTTTTGCCTTCTTTTGGATCAACAGCAGTAGGCGAACTGTGAGAGGCTGAACCCGATGGACGCATGTCTTTTTTCAGCCTATGTAACTATGTAGGGGAAGTCTGTCAGTACGAGGTAGAGTGTTATATTGTAAAGCGCTGTGGAAACTGTTGGCGCTATATAAATGATGACGCTAATAGTAATAATAATGTAAAAACTTCCCATTGTAGCATGTTTCCCGTATCAAATCCTTGTATCTTTGTCAATGTGAAAAAAAAAACAGTGTGTCTGGTGTTTCGTTCTAAATTCAATCTGTGCCTCTGTCACAGGAGCAGGCTCGCAAAGGCAGGTTTAACTTGCAAATCTGTTTGTGCTGAGCCTCAGGGTTTTAGAAACCTGTAATTGCCAGGGTGAGAAAAACATTCATGAGCTCACATATCACCGCTTCAGAAACACGATGCAGAGTTTGTGGGCCAGAAGATAGAAGGGGTTTAATGCACGGATAGAAAGTGATTACTTCACTCTTTAGGTATCAACTGGGGTAGAAATAAAATTATCTATACAGGGCCGGTGCGAGGGTTCAAGCACCCTAGGCAAATAACCAACCCCACTCCCCCACCAATTATTGCCTCTGATCCACATTCCCTCATCAATAATACCTTTCTCTGACTATTTGCATCTATATCTGATTTTATGAACATTTAGAAACAAATTTTATATAGAGTGCCACAGAGGCAGCCACCGTATTGGCAGCCACCGTACACAGACACTCTGACATTGGCAGAGACACACAAATATTAATGTCGAAGACACCCATACAGACACTCACATAAACACTGGCAAAACACAAAAAATTCTGTGCTCTCTGAACTATCCCTTAAAACAGAGACGAGTAACACTATCAGGAAGACATACAGACGCAAGGAGAGCAACAGACATTGACAGATGCACACACACAGGGTTATTCAGAGAGAGGTGAAAACCAGGAGAATGACTAGAGAAGTGAAAATTCTAGACCAAGTAGCCGATTTGGAAAGAGATAAATGGAAGAATTTTTCTGGTTTGGCTATTTTGACCTAGAATTTTCACTTCTCCAATCATTCTCCTGAGTTTCACCTCTCTCTGAATAACTGACAGATATTGATATCATCACTGAAACACACAAAGACATTCACAGTTGTACAATGACAAAGACACTGCCTAAGATGCAAAGACACGGACACACAGAGAGGCACTAACAGGATAATTCAAAGAGAATCAAAAAGTCACCGCACCTTCGGTGACTTTTCGTTCTCTTCAATTTGGTTCGTTTTGGCGATCCCATTTCGGCGACCCTGCGGTGTATTCGGCAAGCACCACAGGGTCCCCGAATTGCAGGGAAAGGCCGCCGCAAACCCGATGAAAACTAACAGCAAATCCCGGCGAATGCACGCCGAAAATCCGCAAAAACATCTGGATTAACCCGCCGAAAACGCCGGAAAAACCCGAGCAGGAGCCGATCACATGCAGCGAAGCCACTGAAAAACCGATCACACAGCAGATGAAGGCAGTGAATAATTTAGCAAAACAGTTTGCTTGAATGTTTGAAAAGTGAAACGCTGTTTGCAAAGAAACTACTGAGCGAAAATGTCTGTAATTTACATATGAGGTCCAATGAGTGATAATAAAAAGGTCTATTACAGAAAAAATAAGTAAAGTTAAAAAAATATAAAAAAATAATCTGAATTTAAAAAAAAAAAAGCTTAAAATATCCTAAAAAAAATCTATAAATAAAGAGACTTTTTACTGCAGAATTTTATAATGAACGGTTTATTAGATATTGAATTAAAACCGGAATATTTTTAACATTGAAGCCTATGGGATTCTCCTGAATAAACCTGCCGAATTAAACCACCGAATGGCAGGGCATTTCGGGAACTTTTCACTGCTGGTTTGTGTTCTCTGAATAGCCGAAGCAGTGCTTTTTTATGGGGATTCACTGCCCTCGAACAGGCACCGAATGTGCAGGCAATTCACCAGGATTTGGCGAATTGCCTGCTCTCTGGATAGCCGAATGGCCAAGAAAGGTAACCGAACGCTGATTTTCAGCGTTCGGTTACCTTTCTCAAGCAATTCGGATCTCTTTGAATTACCCTGTAAGAGACAGGAATTCTAATGCAGAGTGTGCTCAGACATGTGTTTTTATTAGATTATACATGGGGGGCACAAGGTTTCCACCAAAAGGAGTTTTGCAAGCATTTTCTTTGCCTGTTGTGCACAGAAAGACAAAGTGCAGTATTACAAAGTTGGTGCCAACTTAACCAGAGCTGTTGTAAACGTAACAACTCCATAGACTATGGCAGGCTCAAAATTTCAGGTCCTGAGCTACTAGCCAGGCCTTAAGAGTTACTCGCCACCCGTTGCCCCAACCAACCCAACCCTTACCTTTAAGGCTAGGGTCAGACAAGCGCAGTGCGAACGCACATGCAGGCGCACTTAATCACGGCCGTAGTAGCAGCAAGTGCCAGGCAATGACGGCCAATATACGAAGTACGGTCGCACAAAAGTCCGGCTGCGCAACGCAAGTGGAAAACGAACGCATTTTGTCGAGAACGTAAAACCGCTAGTACTGACGTACAGAGTGCGCTGCGTCCGCTAGCGGCGTGTGTGCGTGAATTGGAGATGTCAGACACTGCTAATGTCCGGCCAACATAACGTCCAGATGCACAAAGTGTTTTATTGATGATCCGTACAAAATCACGGATGCAAATGCGCATCGTATGACCGCTATCGCGTACTCCGTGAAAAAATGCGTCCATTCGTTCGAACGCACTTTTTCACAGACAACGTGAAAATGCGTTCGTCTGACCCTAGCCTAAATCTTCCCCTAAACACACTCTCTTAGGTTGATAATTAAATAATAATTTAACAAAGCAGTTTAAAGAAAAATAATGTGCGTGGTGTATGAGAGTATCAGAGCTCAACAGCAATAAAACTCACGCTCACACACTGCATATTACTGTGAGTTTTATTGCTGTGGATTCTGTGATACAGTAATGTGTGGTGTGTAGGAGTGTATCACAGAGCTCCACAGTAATAAAACTTACGTTTATACACACTGCACATTGCAGTGAGATTTATATTGCTGTGGAGCTCTGTGATACAGTAATGTGTGGTGTGTATGAGCGTATCACAGAGCTCCACAGCAATATAAATCTCACTGCAATGTGCAGTGTGTATAAACGTAAGTTTTATTACTGTGGAGCTCTGTGATACACTCCTACACATGGCACATCAGAGCTCCGCAGTAATAAAACTCACAGTAATGTGCCGTGTGTATGAACGTGAGTTTTATTGCTGTGGAGCTCTGTGATACGTTCATACACACGGCACATTACTGTATCACAGAGCTCCACAGTAATAAAACTCACGTTCATACACACCGCACCTTACTGTGAGTTTTATTGCTGTGGTGCTCTGATACACTTATACACACTGCACCTTGCTGTATCAGAGCATCACAGCCATAGTTCACAATGTGCAGTGTGTAGGAGCGTATCCGAGTTCCACTGCTTTCTTTTTCACTCCCCCTCTCTTTCTCATGCTTTTTACCCCTTTCTCCCCCTCATTCACATTTTTTCCCCCTCATTCTCATTTTTTCCCCCTCATTCTCATTCTTTTCCCCTTTCTCATTCTTTTCCCCCTCTCTCATTCTTTCCCCCTTTCTCATTCTTTCCCCCTTTCTCATTCTTTCCCCCTTTCTCATTCTTTTCCCCTTTCTCATTCTTTTCCCCTTTCTCATTCTTTTCCCCCTCTCTCATTCTTTCCCCCTTTCTCATTCTTTTCCCCTTTCTCATTCTTTTCCCCTTTCTCATTCTTTTTCCCCTTTCTCATTCTTTTCCCCTTTCTCATTCTTTCCCCTTTCTCATTCTTTTCCCCCTCTCTCATTCTTTCCCCCTTTCTCATTCTTTTCCCCCTCTCTCATTCTTTCCCCCTTTCTCATTCTTTTCCCCCTCTCTCATTCTTTCCCCCTTTCTCATTCTTTCCCCCTTTCTCATTCTTTTCCCCTTTCTCATTCTTTTCCCCTTTCTCATTCTTTTCCCCTTTCTCATTCTTTTCCCCCTCTCTCATTCTTTCCCCCTTTCTCATTCTTTCCCCCTTTCTCATTCTTTTCCCCTTTCTCATTCTTTTCCCCTTTCTCATTCTTTTCCCCCTCTCTCATTCTTTCCCCCCTCTCTCATTCTTTCCCCTTTCACATTCTTTTCCCCTCTTTCTCATTCTTTCCCCTCTTTATCATTCTTTCCCCCCCTCTTTATTCATCTTCCTCTCCTTTTTAACCCCCTTCCCCTCCCTTTAGCAGTCACCTTCAGAGGTCACCTTCAAGTCAGAGGTGCTGCAGCACGGCCACTGTATTGGTGCTGCCCCTCCCGCGCATCACCTGACCCACCCACGTGATGCCTCATCCACTCGCAGCAGTGTATGCGATGCATCATATGGGTAGGCAGGTGACCCCGCAAACCTCACAGGCCACGCGGGAGGGGGCAGCCACGATCGGTCAGCTCCGGATTCGGACTCCAAGAGTCCGATACCGGAGCTGAGAAGCAAGGTGGCAGCCCACTGATCCGGGTCCCAGCAACCCGCGGGCCTGACGGGTCAATCCGCCCCACTCGCCCGCAGCTAATTTCCACTCGCCATATGCGAGCAGGCGAGTGGGAATTTTGCGGTCTGGACTATGGGCCATATTACAATGTTGGTGCTAACTTAACCAGAGCTGTTGTAAACTTCCCAGAGCCATTATAGCCTATGGAGGTTTTAAATTTACAACAGCTCTGGTTAAGTTAGCACCAACTATGTAATATGGCCCTATATTGGCTCTGTTTAGTTAACACCAACTTTGTAATATTGCCCAAAGATGCCAAAAGACAAACAATGGCAGAGACACAGATAAGGATACGGACATAAACACATGAAGACAATGGCAAAGACAGTGGCAGCCACACTGGTGACACAGATACTGAGTGACACACAGAGACCCTGAAAGTCGCAATTTTCCAAAAAGAAATAAGGAACCCTGGTGCTTTAATCAAGCCTCTGTCAAACCCGTTAGTAATGCCATGATAGAAAAACAAAATACAGTAAAACCTTGAATTGAGAGTGTTTTGCCAGAAGAGCAACATTTTTTTATAAATTTTAACTTAAACGAGCGAGGTGTTGTAATACGAGCAGTACGTACGCTTTGTCTGCTGAGCATCACGTGACAATGGAGACCGCAGTCACACGAGCGCACTGAGTGCGTCCGTGTGACTTTTCCTCCCTGTATCCGTCGCAGCATTCTGATGGCTCGATGGGGAGGGCCACACGGTGCAACATGCGTAATAGTATCGCACCTTACACCAGACGTGAAGAAACCCTCCCAAGAGATAGCAGTGATCCCGTCCTGCACACTAACCCTCCTCTTCTCTCTAGGGATGTGCGTTTCGGGTTTTGGAATTTCGGAATTTTCACGAAATTTCCCGATTCATGCACTCGGATTCAGACGATTTTCCAAAAATTTTCAGATCCGAAAACGGCAGATCCGAACAAATTTTCGTGCCGAAATTAAAACTTTTAGGAATTTTCGAATGGACTAGAAATGTGTAAAATCGAAATTCATTTTCGTTCCATTCGTGATTTCGGCTCCATTCCTGATTTCGGTCATCGTATTTATGTCGCTGATTCTGTAATTAAATTTTGTATCATTCCCATCTCAATGTTTCCTTCCTGGAAAACCAGAGAAATCTCAATGGCAGAATTATCGTATCGTATAATTATCATATCCGAAAAACCATTAGTTTACGTCAAAACGAATAGACACTTTGAAACGAGGAGAACAGACGTTCCGAAAAACACGAAAATTTCTGAAATCACGAAAACAAAGTCGATACGAAAAACGAACCGAAACGAAAATCGTCCGAAACGAGTCGAAAAGAAAATTTACAAAATCCGAACGAACCGAACAAAAAAATAAATAATCGGTGCACAAGCCTACTTCTCTCTCCCGCTCTCCCACCAGTCACGATTCTTCTCAAAGGCAATGCGCAGGTTAATTTGTTTTATTTTTCCTTTATACTGTATTTTGTATTACTGTAATCATTTTCATATGAATAAATGGTTGTGGAACCAATCGTCATAGTTTCCATTATTTCTTATGGGGAAACTCGCTTTAATATAAGAGCGCTTTGGATTACAAGTACGTTTTCCGGAACCAATTATGCTCGAAATCCAAGGTATTAGTGTAATAATCAATGGAGAGTCACAAGGGTGATTTTCAGCCAAAACAACTGAGATAAAAATATATTTAAATTGGAGGGAAAATATACTGTAAATTTGTCCACGAGCTGAAATTCTCCACCAGTTCAAGGCTTAATAATTAACAGTTTCAGATTAAAATACAAAGACTTGATCCAAGAGACAACATCTGATACTAGACACTGAGACCCTATATCTACTGTCTTGCCCAGGACCTATACCATTTCTTCTGCCAATATTTACAACACCCCCCCACACACACACACACACACACACATACCTAATCTTGTAAATCCTTGCGTTTTTTTATAAGATTTTCTCCATGAAATACCTAAACAATCTTCGAGAACCAACTATTTTGAGAAACTTGTAACCTCTACCTCCCTAGTGATCCTACATATACCTATGCCAAACTTCGACACATTCCCTTCCTCATAAAATGATCTTCCATCCCTATAGCCCATTTATCTTCTGTTACCCCGATGACCTCCTAAATTAGGTGTCAGCAACCTTGGTACCACCTGTTACAGTTACAAGTTTTTATAAAGCGGTAACAAGTTCCGTAGCGCTGTACAGTGGTGTTCTTGAACTACATTTACCATGAGGCTCAGTTCAGGCTAGGGTCAAACGAAAGCATTTTTACACGCGAACGTAAAAAAGTGCGTCCGAACGCATTGACGGATTTTTTCACGGAATAGGCGAAAACGGTCATACGATGCGCATTTTCGTGCGTGATGTTTTACGGATCCAAACCAGGAAACTTTTTGCGTCTGGAAGTTATGTTGGCCGGACACGAGCAGGGTCTGACGTCTCCAAATCACACACACACACCGCTAGCGGACGCAGCGCACTCTGTACGTCTGTACTAGCGGTTCTGCGTTCTCGAAAAAATGCGTTCATTTTCCACTTGCGTTGCGCGGCCGGACATTCGTGCGACCGTACTTCGTATATTGGCTGTCATTGCCCGTCATTTGCTGCTAGTGCGGCCGTGATTATGTGCGCCAGAACGCACGTTAAAAGTGCGCTGGTCTGACCCCAGCCTTAGGGGCTATTCACAAAAAGATGAAACTCTGAAGAACGTTTGGAGATGTGAAAATTCTAGGTCAAAATAGCTGATTTTGAAAGTGAGATAAATGGGAGAATTTTTCTGGTTTGGCTATTTTGACCTAGATCTTCAATTCTCCAAAAGTTCTTCACAGTTTCACCTTTTTGTGAATAGACCCTTTAGTTTCATTTCCAAAGTCATATACATTTTAGGTTTAAAGGTCCATTACCACCTACATAAGCTTGATTACATGGGCATTACAAATAAAACCACTTTATAAAACACATGCTGCCGCTTTTATTCTTTGAATCAATTGCATTTAAAAGGAAAAATAAGGCTAGGTATTTTCTCTCCGGGTTCCCGTATCTGGATTCTTCCCAGGATGCAACATTTACCTAAAGTGTTGCTTTGTGGCTCTTGTTTATTTAATCTACAATATTTACCAGTTAATGAGGGATGGAGGAGGTATTGTTTAGATAAGGCTTTTGTTCTCTAGGCTACCTGAGATAAGAGCCAACAGCTGAATGACATTTAACAGGGATCTTAAAAAAACTTTAATCTACCACTGGTGAAGTCCTTTGAATAAAACCCACATAATACAATGATGTGTATTGGTGACTGACCCTTAGACTCCATTATACGGCCAAAACACAAAGTAAGGACCAAGTGAGGTAAAGATACTGGGCCCTATTATATTCTTCACGCAAAAATGCATGGTAAACGTGTGAATTTTTGCGCGAAGCGTTAAACGTTAGTGCGTGTAAATTAACGCTGGTATTACAATCCTTGCGCATTATTTCATCCGTCAAAAAATAACGCACGTAAAACGGACGAGCAAAAACACACGCGCATTAACGTTGCGCGCAGAAATCAGTGTGCGGACTGTTTTTTTCACGCGATTCAGCCAATCAGAATTAAGAACCACAATTCTCTCACGTTCAGTTTTTGCGCCTGCCAAAATCAATCTGAATATATATGCTGCAGCAATAATAAAAACACGCACAACTTCTCAATTTTATTGTTTGGGTGTGTGTAGAGTGTGTAACTATACTTTGCTGTGTATTATTTTTTGGGTTGGTGTATTTGGGTTCGGCCAGGACGTTCAGATTTGTCGCTACCACCAGGTTTTAGGCTAGGGTCAAATGAACGCATTATTCGCAGCGACCGTCAAAAAGTGCGTCCGAACGCATGGACGTATTTTTTCACGGAATGCGCAAAACCGGTCAGACGACGTGCATTTTCGTGCGTGATTTTTTTTTATGGATCGTCAATAAAACACTTTTTGCGTCTGGACGTTATGTTGGCTGGACATTAGCAGCGTCTGACGTCTCCTAATCACGCACACTCGCCGCTGGCGGACGCAGCGCACTCTGTACTAGCGGTTCTGCGTTCTCGAAAAAATGCGTTCATTTTCCACTTGCGTTGCGCGGCCGGACTTTCGTGCGGCCGGACTTTGTATATTGCCCGTCATTGCTGCTACTGCGGCCGTGATTAAGTGCGCCTAAATGCACGTTAAAAATGCGTTAGTCTGACCCCAGCCTTAGAAGTCGTTAAACTTATGCGCGCAAATGCCGTCGTTAAATTTTGCGCATAGATTGTAATACCATCCGCGTACCAGCGCACAAACGCATTTGCGCTCACAATGTTAAGTATAGGACGCGCGCAGTACAGTAAGCTCACGCAGCGTTCGCGCGGGTTCACCCGCGGTAGACGATTACGTGCTTTTGTTGCGCTGACATTGTAATACGACGTTCAGCGCAAAGGGTTTTGGGCACGCAAACGTATGCGCGAAGAATGTAATAGAGCCCACTGTGTGTGGCAGGGTGCAGTCTACAGCACAAAAGATGCACCCAGTGACACATACAGAGTAAAATATTTTCTTAACCAAACAAACATAAGAAAATAAAAGCACTTGTAAAATATCAGCACAAATAAAATACGGACATTTCATTTTTTGGTGGTAGTGGACCTTTAATGTCATGGGAAATTATTTACAAATTATCTGTTTTGCCATGGTTTTTAATCCAAGGACTAGGTTGAAGGTTTCTTGCTAATTTCTGTCATGCTTCCTGAGGGAACCTGGTATTTTTGGACAATGCTGTAGATTTGTTACTTTATACAATGAAATGAAAATTAAACTTAGGGAGATTTGGCCTGATTACCAAAATATACTGCATTTTTGGCCACATTTCAGCAATTTCTCCGTTCGGGAGACTATCAGGGTTATTCAAAGAGATTCGAAAAGTCACTGCACGTTCGGTGACTTTTCATTCTCTTCAATTCGGTTCCTTTTGCCGATCCCATTTCGGTGACCCTGCGGTGTATTCAGCAAACAGCACAGGGCCCCCGAATTGCAGGGAAAAGTCACCGCAAACCCGACAAAAACTAACTGCAAAACCCAGCGAATGCACACCGAAAACCCTCAAAAACATCTGGATTAACCTGCCGAAAACCACAGAAAAACCGAACAGGAGCCGATCGCAGCCTTCAACACAGCAGAAGAGGCAGTGAATAAATTAGCAAAACAGTTTGCATGAATGTGTGAAAGTGAAATGCTGTTTGCAAAGAAACTACTGAGCGAAAATGTCTGAAATTTACATATGAGGTCCAGGGAATGATAATAAAGAGGGCTGTTACAGAAAAAAGAAGAAAACTTTAAAAAAAAAAAAATCGGACTTTTAAAAAAAAAAATCAAAAAAATCTGAAAAATGCTTAAAATATCCTAAGAAAATCTATAAATAAAGAGACTCTTTACTGCAGAATTTTATAATCAATGGTTTATTAGATATTGGATTAAAACGGGAATATTTTTAACATTGAAACCTATGGGATTCTCCTGAATAAATTTGCCGAATTAAACCACCGAATGGCAGGGCAATTCGGGAACCTTTCACTGCTGGTTTGTGTTCTCTGAATAGCCGAAGCAGTGCTTTTCATGGGGATTTCACTGCCCTCGAACAGGCACCGAACAGACACCATATGTTCAGGCAATTCGCTAGGATTTGGCGAATTGCCTGCTCTCTGGATAGCCGAATGGCCAAGAAAGGTAACCGAACGCTGAGTTTCAGCGTTCGGTTACCTTTCTCAAGCAATTCGGAGCTCTTTGAATAACCCTGTATAAGAAGCGAATACCGGCGCTTAGGTTCCCAATAAACATTTGTCTCAATTCTAGACACAATTATTAATACTGTACTTAATGGAAATTTCAACTGTAGCGATTCAATAAGAATACGAAAATAATTATAAAATAAAAGTGCTGAAAGGTGTTGATAAATGGCTTTATGTGCAGGGAAACAGGGGTGGGGTAACCACTCTTTAACGCTCTATAGGTTGAGCATTTAGCCACACTGCTCGGAACCCTGGGACATCCTTCCTATTGGTTTAGCACTAAGAACCCCAACCCCTAGAAATAACCCTAACCATGAAGAAAACCCCGAAGAGGTTATTCACTAAACACCGCCTTGTAACCGAATTGCACCAAACTGTAAATTTCTTCAGTGCAATTTCAGACCAGTTCGTCTATTCCCTAAACTGTCATTTCACCAAATACAGGCGGATTGACAGCAAAATACGGTGCCGTTCGAGGCAGTTCGGCAGCACCGAAATTTCTCCATAGAGAAGTAATGGTTCGTCTCTTCACAGAACGCCTAACTGCAGTGAAATGTCGGCGTATATGCCCAGATTTCGGTGTTTCAGTTTGACAGGTGAATCCTGTAGCATTCAATGTAAAAATGTAATATTATTTTAAAAGAAAATTTAAAGACGTTTTTATTCAGTAACAGACATTTTTATTATTTTTACACATTTTAATACATTTTTATTGGTTTAAACACCCATTAGGAGACTTCCGTTTATAGTATGAGTTTTTTTGCAGTTCGGTGGAATTCGCTAACACCACTTTGGTGCTCTTCGGCGACATTCTCCAACTTTTTTGTGAGGTTTCAGCCATCTTCGGTGCACTACGGTACCCGTTTGCTAAATAATGAATTCACTGAAATTTTGGCGAAATGGGATCGCCGAAGTGCATCGAGATGTGAAGTGAAAGGCAGCGAAATTTTGGTGCTTTGTGAATAGAGGCTTAAAAAGTATCCAAAGGTTACTTTTAGGTTTGGGGTTGCTTAGGGTTAGACTTAGGCTGGGGTCAGACCAGCGCATTTTTTTTTTTTTTATATTTAAAGTTTTTTATTATGTAATAAATGTTACAGACAGTGAAATTTGAGGGTCACACTAGACCACCCAATGCAAATTGACGGTAAATCACGCAAAGAAGAATAATAAACGCAAACAAGAGTTAGCAAGTATCTATGTCTCAGTGGAGGGGGTGGAGGGGGTAAGAAAAAAAAAAAAGGGGGGGACAGCAAGAGTCCGCGGATAGAAGGCAGGAAAAACATTCAGCTTGTACTCAGCAGAAATCAGGGGTCAGTCATCTTAGGCTAGGGTCAGACTGAGGCAGTGCGAACGCGCGTGCAGCCGCACTTAATCACGGCCGCACTAGCAGCAGATGCCAGGCAATGACAGCCAATATACGAAGTACGGTCGCACAAAAGTCCGGCTGCGCAACGCAAGTGGAAAATGAACGCATTTTTTCGAGAACGTGAAACCGCAGGTACTGACGTACAGAGTGCGCTGCGTCCGCTAGCGGTGTGTGTGCGTGATTAGGAGACGTCAGACGCTGCTAATGTCCGACCAACATAACGTCCAGAAGCAAAAAGGGTTTTATTGATGATCCGTACAAAATCACGGACGAAAATGCGCATAGTATGACCACTATCACGTATTCTGTGAAAAAATGCGTCCATTCGTTCGAACGCACTTTTTCACAGACAACATAAAAATGCGTTCGTCTGACCCTAGCCTTAAGGTGTCTATGGGACCAGCAACGTCTCCAGCCGGGGACAGTAGCAATTGCGGTGGGAGGGAGGGGGACAGAAAATCAAATCAAATATACTCAGCCATAAGGGGGAGGGAAATGTCCGCATACAATGGGGGGTTGTCATTAAAATAAACGGGTCTGCATTAAAAAGGGAAAAGGTGTGTGAGCAGAGTGCCTCAGCCTGTGTCAAATGGAAAGGCCGCGTTTACAGGCCCATCAATCCGAGGCATCCATCGCTCCGGAACTTGGTCAAAGGCCGCAGCCCCCGCAGGTCCTCCATCCACCCGCAAGGCCCACCGCTCCAGCTGCGGCCGTATCGTAGCATAACTCTCATCACCGCCAGCACAGAAAAGGAAAGTCCCGGGCAGCACCGCAGAAGTCGGGGTTAGTCGCTTCAGACCTCTGACTGACAACCCTCCAGAGGTCCGCCGTGGCTCCGTCTCAGGCAGTGTAGGTAGAAGCATGGGGCGCCACGCTGGGTCCTCCAAGACTCTGCCGGTCTCCTCAGGTAGTAGCTCCTCGCCCCCACACCTCTCTGGGATCACAGCCCCTTCCCCTGTAGCTTCTTCCTGACAGCTGGTGGAGGATCCTTCCTCCGAATCATCTCCAACCGGAGCCTCCACCCGCCGATTGGTCTCCAGTACCGCCATCAGTTGGCGCCACGCACCGCGTGTCAGCGGTGCATCGTCATCCCCGGGCAGCGACTCCAAACAGGCCTCAAGGTCCTCCAGTACAGATCCCAGGGTCCTGGCAAGGGGTGAGTCAGACAGTCGCCACCAGTCCGTACCCCTCACCATTCTGCGGGCCGCCACAGCAGTCGGGGGCCCTCCATCTCCACAGCTCGCAGCAGCCGCACACCCCAGGCAAGGAGTCGACATCTAGGCCCCAAGATGGCCGACAGAAGACCACGCTCGGCAGGGAACGAAGGCCCCAGATGGTGTGTCTCTTGTCCGGGGGGGGGACAAAGCGGGTCCCGGACAGCTCGGTTCCGGTGGCTAGCCCCTAGGCACCTCAAACTCTAAGATCTCTGTGGTAATAATCAGCTTGAGGTCCCGAAGGGTAGCAGACGTGCGGAGCTCCACCAGAACACGTCTGCTCCTGATGGCAGCCAGCCACGCCCCCCCAGACCAGCGCATTTTTAACGTGCGTTCTGGCGCACTTAATCACGGCCGCACTAGCAGCAAATGACGGGCAATGACAGCCAATATACGAAGTACGGTCGCACGAAAGTCTGGCCGCGTAACGCAAGTGGAAAATGAACGCATTTTTTCGAGAACGCAGAACCGCTAGTACGGACGTACAGAGTGCGCTGCGTCCACTAGCGGCATGTGTGCGTGATTTGGAGACGTCAGACCCTGCTCATGTCCGGCCAACATAACGTCCGGACACCCAAAGTTTCCTGGTTTGGATTCGTAAAAAATCACGCACGAACATGCGCATCGTATGACCGTTTTCGCGTATTCCGTGAAAAAATATGTCAATGCGTTCGGATGCACTTTTTTACGTTCGCGTGTAAAAATGCTTTCGTTTGACCCTAGCCTTAGAGGTAATTTCAGACAGAATTTTTTTTTATCTTCCTCCAGGCTTATTACCAGGCCAATTTGTATCCAAAAAGTGGTAATTTTGAGGAATTTGGTCGTGGCTGAATATGGTCAGTTGAATTGGTCAGTCTAATTAAATCAAGTTCTAAGTAAGTCAGTCAAAAAAACTAGGACAACACTAATATACACGTGGGAAAACACCACAGAGCATCAATGTATAGAATTGCAGTGCTTCCAGTCATTGTTTGGACCCAAAATCTCCTCCTACCATAGCAATAAATTTCATTGTGCATTCTTGTATGTAAGTTGGGACTGTCACACACAAAAGGAACAAATTACACCTCAGGTAAATGTTTAACTTCAGGTTCTCCAACATATCATTAGGGTTAAAGAGATCAAGCTGCTCTTAGGCCAGTGTCAGACGAGCGTTTTTAAGAGCAGAAGGAACATCCGTGAGAGTGGACGTTCTTTCCACTCTGCAGCTCGTCTGACCACCTCGCTGAGCGCAGTTAGTGTGCTCAGCATTGCAAGGCTCGATCTTCCTATGGAGGAACGCGCTTTGCAGCCCCGTCGAACGCACGTCATAGTGTGAAAAAGTGCGTTTGAACGAATGGACGTTTTTTTTCACGGAATACGCGATAGCGGTCATACGATGTGCATTTTCGTCCGTGATTTTGTACGGATCATCAATAAAACCCTTTTTGTGTCTGGACGTTATGTTGGCCGGACATTAGCAGCGTCTGACGTCTCCTAATCACGCACACACGCCGCTAGTGGACGCAGCGCACTCTGTCTCTGTACGTCAGTACTAGCGGTATCACGTTCTCTAAAAATGTGTTTGTTTGCCGCTTGCGTTGCAGTTTTTTCACTGACGTTATTGTTGACGGATGTAGGAGGGAAAATAAATTAAAATGAACAAACATTTTGTCCGTCAAAAATGCTGGACATATAAATGCAGTCCGTCTGACCACGTTCCATGTCCGTTCTAGCGGTTTTACGATCTTGCCTAACTTGCGTCCGTTTGCCGTACTCCGTATATTGCCCGTCATTGGCTGCTACTACGGCCGTAATAAAGTGCGGCTGCACGCGCGTTCACACTGTGTTAGTCTGACCCTAGCCTTAAATGGTACACTAAGGCTGGGTTCACACCTGGGCGTTTTAACGCGCGTTCGTGCGCGCTTTAAAACGCAGGAACGGGGAAATCCCATGCTTTGCTATGGGACCCATTCAGACCTAAGCGTTTTACAGCGCGCAGGAACGCGCGTTAAAACGGCCAACGCAAAAAGAAGTTCGGGAGCTTCTTTTCTGGCATACAGCAGTAAAAAAAATGCGCGCATTGCGCGACGCAGCGCTACGCCCAGGTGTGAACCCAGCCTCAGAAACACACTTTAGTTGACATTTGCAGAACACCATCATGTAACTTTGATACATATATTTGGATCACAGACAGATGAGGTCTTCAGGGAACTTCGAGTTATATTTATGGACTATATGGATCATGTTGGGGTTTGTAGAAAAGTAGGTCTAGGGTCAGACGAGCGCATTTTGTATGGACTGTGCGACCGTGCAGTACGGACGTACTTTCGGACTGACAACAAGGTAGTGGTCACACAGTCTGTTTTTTACTGACGTTATTGTTGACGATGTAGGAGGGAAAATAAATTAAAATGAAAAAACATTTTGTCCGTCAAAAATGCTGGACGTATAAATGCAGTCCGTCTGACCACGTTCCATCACTCACACACAAAGCTATGCGGACGTTGCGGACGCGGCGCACTCCGCACGTCCGTTCTAGCGGTTTTACGATCTTGCCTAACTTGCGTCCGTTTGCCGCGTCCATTGTGTGTCCGTACTTCGTGTGTGGGTCTCCATTGATCATAATTTTATGCTACCACGGATGTTAAAATGTGCGGCAATCAGGGCCGGATTAAGATCTCTATGGGCCTGGAGCTGAAGATTTTGAGTGTGCTTTTTTCAGAATTTAGTGAAATGAAAACATATTTTATGTTATTTAATAGTGCAGATACGGGTATATCTAACCAGGCAGATACTGTGCGAGTAAATTTCTATTGAGATTTCAATCATTTACAGCGTGTAAAATAATTTTTTCACATTTTATCATCCAAACCTTCGTTATATATTCTATAGGGCATTCTAGTTAAAAAAAATTAAATGGGATCCTGTTACTGCATTTTTCTACGAAAATATAGGATTTTAACCAAAAAAATTTAATATTTCCCGTGTGTTTTGGATGATGGTAGTTTATGAATAATATGACTATGTATAAAACACTGACCTTGCTCCTAGCGTGGGAAATGAGAAGGGGAGTAATGGCAGTGGTATTGCTCATTTTATACGTGACAAATGGACAATGCCATCGCTTTGGAACTAAAAATAAGTAGATAAAAAAAGTTTTTTTGGTTCACTTTTCTTTTAGATTTTACATGGTCACGTCTGGTATCTAAGCAAAGGCCAGAATCTGACCTGTTCAATGACAACTCCCTTGACCTGGTGAGGTGTAAAGATTAGTGACGCAGGGTTCCAAAGTCCCCCCCCAGTCAGTGGCGTAGCGTGGGTTGTCAGCGCCCGGGGCCAGCCAAGAATTGTGCGCCCCCCCCAAACCTGTGGACACGTTATCGATATTGCCCCAGCTCTCACATGGATATTGCCCCAGCTCACACATGGATATTGCCCCAGCTCACACATGGATTTGCCCCAGCTCACACATGGATTTGCCCCAGCTCACACATTTGCCCCAGCACCTCATGGATATGCCCCAGCTCTCACCTGGATATTGCCCCAGCTCCCGGGCAGCGGGAGTGCCTGCCAGCTGCCCGGTCCTGAACAGTGAGTCGAGTCCGTCCTGTTGATTGAAGGGGAGGCGGCTGCGTGCGTGCGCAGGTCACGCGGTCCGGCCAGTCAGGTGGTACAGAGACTCAGTACCACCTGATTAGACGGACCACGTGACCTGCGCCTGCACGGAGCCGCCTCCCCTTCAATCAACAGGACGGACTCGACTCACTGTTCAAGACCGGGCAGCCGGCAGGCACTCCCGCTGCCCGGGAGCTGGGTCCCCTCAACCCGCGGGCCTTGGGCGGCGCCCGAGGCCCGGCGGGTCAGTCGGGCCACAAGTTTTAGGGGCGCATAATTTCAAAAGAAATTATGCGCCCCTAACAAAACTGCGCCCGGGGCCACGGCCCCCCCTGCCCCCCCACGCTACGCCACTGCCCCCAGTGCACTTCGCTGCAGTGCAGTGGTTTAGATTTTTGATGTAACAATTTGTAATAACGGATTGTGCCATCACCTCCACACTTGAGATGGTGAGTTAGTGCAGCATCATTGTTCCCTTTATAATTGAAAAGTGAAAAATATTGCTGTGTTAGAAAGAAAAAATAAATAAATATTTATTATTTTTATTACAATACACCTGCTCATGTTTGATATCATTGGAAAGGCCATGCTCTGGCCTTTCCAGTGATATCTCACATGACCATGTAGCTGCTATGGGGTTGGAGATATAGGGGACCCAAATGCCCATCAATGCAGACGTTGTTATTTTTTCTCTGGGCCTATTCTGGGGCATGGGCCTGGAGCTGCTGCTCCATCAGCCAATTTGTTAATCCAGCCCTGGTGGCAACACGGACGTAAACACTGCGTCTGACCCCAACTCATCTGACCCCAACCTTAGGGATGGGGTCTGCAGCCTTTACCCGCCAGATGTTTTTGAACCACATCTGCCATGATGCTCAGCTACTCCTTAGGCTGGCAAAACTTCATGGGAAATGTAGTTCCAAAAAAATCTGGAGAGGCAAGGTTTCTGAGCCCTGTCTTAGGCTAGGGTCAGACGAACGCATTTTTCACGTTGTCCGTGAAAAAGTGCGTTCGAACAAATGGACGTATTTTTTCACGGAATACGCGATAGCGGTCATACGATGCGCATTTTCGTCCGTGATTTTGTACGGATCATCAATAAAACCCTTTTTGTATCTGGACGTTATGTAGGCCGGACATTAGCAGCGTCTGACGTCTCCTAATCACGCACACACGCCGCTAGCGGACGCAGCGCACTCTGTACGTCAGTGCTAGCGGTTTGACGTTCTCGAAAAAATGTGTTTGTTTCCCGCTTGCGTTGCGCGGCCGCACTTTTGTGCGGCCGTACTTCGTATATTGCCCATCATTGGCCGTCATTTGCTGCTACTACGGCCGTGATAAAGTGCGGCTGCATGCACGTTCGCACTGCGTTCGTCTGACCCTAGCCTTAGTGTTAGGGCATACCGGCTTCCTAATTCCCGATGACAGTAACACGTTCTGTATAGATGAAAAGGCAGGTACCCCAAGTCTTAATTATAATCGTAACCCCCTCTAGCCTCATAGTCTATGCATCCTAAAGCTACCCCAAATCTATTCTCCTTTGAAATAGAAGCCATCCTCCTTACATTATACACACAACTTCTGGATAGAAAGTGATGAACACAGCGTTGCTAGAATATGGTCTTGTTTTCAAGGACAAGGTGACGACAACATAGATGTTTAGACAGAGGTTTTAAATCCATACTGCAATAACGAGACTGATATGATCCGCTTATTTATAGAACTCTGCAAATTTTATAGAAAGTACTTATCATAAGGGTGTTTCAGAACGAGGCTAAAAAGAACAGTTAAAAAAAAAAGACACAAAAACCTTTATCTCCAAATATGCAGTTAAAGTAGTATTACCTTAGACCTGAGGCGCATTCAGATCCTCAGCCGCTGCAAGTGCTAAGTTAGCAACTTGGCACTGAACGTTGCACTGTAGTTCAGCACTCAGCACTGCTAACTTAGCGCTTGCAGCCAAGTAGGGAGGTGCTGCAGAGTAGCTGAGCGTGACGTGGGAAAATGGCCGCCTCCACGGAGCAAATAATTCAATAAGTAAACGGTGGACCAAAACACCAAATATTGGGACATGGTAAACATTAACAATAAAGTGGTAATAAAATGGACAACAGTGGTTATTTATTAATTATTTATTTATTTATAAAGTATTTTACCAGGAAGGATACATTGAGATTTCTCTCGTTCTCAAGTATGTCCTGGGTTCATACAGGATATTGCTTTCATTAAGCAATCCTCTGCCCTTTTGCTTCAATATTCTCAGCCAAAGCGTTCAGCGAGACTGCTGCAATGTAGCAATTCTGCAGTTGCTGAGGAACTGAACAGGCCTCAGAGCTTTCAAACTCCAGCCCCCCCAAGATGTATCTGAACTACAATTTCTTTGATTCTCTGGATATTTTGTTGCATGCAAAGAACTATAGGAATTGGAGGAAAACAACATGGGGGGGGGGGCAGGAGACACCCCTGCCTTAGATTTTAGGACTGCAGATAGGATAAAACCAAAACCACAAACATAACACCAAACAACACCCAAACATAGTATCACATTTATGTTGTGTTTAATTTACGTCGCTAATCACAGTGCGGGTAGAGGTTTTATTCCTGGTTTATCTGTATTCCTTAACATTTTAGGTCATAGAATTGGTTTCTTAAAATGCTTGGCTTCTGAAGCACATATTTTTGCATTCCCCTCCCCTCCGTTTTCCTATCCCCATTTTCTCCTCCTCCCCCTTAGTAAGGAGGAATGTCTGTTTTACTATCTTCTTAACCATTCCTTCTCCTATGTTCTTCTCTGCTGCTCCCCACACCCCATCCCAGAGGTATGCATTCTCCAAATCTGCAACCAATCACCCAACTTTCCACCAACCCTGACTTCAGTCTGCTTTATTAGGATTCTCCAGAGTTTCTAAAATGCTTTCGAACAATCTGTTTAACCCACTCACAATCTAATTGCCCCTAACTCCATTGCAGTTACCTTTTCTGCTCGCTTCCCTTTACATTGTAAGCACGCAAGCCACCTAGCAATTCTTTTTTGTACAGACGGTAATTCTAGACTTGAAGAACTCTGGAACTGTTCCTTTTTGTTTTTACCGGCATGCACATACTAGAGGTCAGAAACCTTGGCCCTCTAGGTGTTGTGAAACGACATCTCCCATGATGCTCAGACTTTTATTAGATTTGCTTATGCTCATAGGAAATATAGCTCTAAAAAATCTGGGAGGGCCAAGGCATTTAGGCTGGCGTCAGATGAGTGCGCTATGTGCGCCCGTACTGACCGGTGTCCATCGCAGCGTTGTGACGCTGCATCGGGACCGGTCACACGCTTGTGCGCGCGCAACAAGCATTCGTTATCCAAGCCTCTCCAGCAAAGTGCTAGGACGTGCGATGACAGAGCTGCAAAGTGCGATTCACCAGAGGAGGATCGTGCTTTGCAGCGCTGAGCGCACTGAGTGCATTCAGCGAGGTGGCCAGACGGGCGTCAAGTGGAAGGAACGTCCACTCTCACGGACGTTCCTTCTGCTCTCCAAAGACGCTCGTCTGACAGTAGCCTTATCTGGAATAATTTTATCCATAGAAGCATAAAGTCTTGCATATTATTTAACCCCTTAACGCCAGGCGGGTGGCGCAGGAGGGGCTTAATGCCAGCAGGGTGTACTAGTATGCCCTGCCGTCAGGTGCCGTGGCAGGCCTTTCCTTCGGCAGTCACCCATGTAGCTGACACGAGACACGTGTCATTGGCTGCAGGGGGACGGCCTGAGTTCAGGCCGTCCAGCAGCAGCCAGTGTTTGTGTGCCGAATACTGGGCGGGGCCAAGGCAGCCATAGAAGTCAATGGGCCGTACTAGTATACTCTGCTTCTTCAAGGCCCACCTGCTGCAGGGACAGCATACTACACCCTGCAGTGGGAAAGGGTTAAAATGCACTGGCAAACAGTGTTGTCTAACCTCTAAGCCCAGGGTCCGCAACCTTGGCCCTCTTGATGTTTTGGAACTACATTTCCCATGGGAACACTAGGAGGTTTGTAAGGATCTCATGAGGTTCAAACAATCTAGTGAGTAGCTTAGCAACATGGGAGATGTAGTTCCAAAATATCTAGATGGCCATAGTTGCTGAACCCTTGTCAAAGACAGTGAGAAAATATGTACCTGAAAATGTATAGTCTCCTCAAAACCTAAAATGGGAAAGATCCTGGTACGGGCCTGGATTATCATGTAAATCATAGGAGTGTGTCGAATTTACCTCTGTGATAAATACATTTTTTCTGATTATTACATAAAGAATGAACTGTTATAGAAAGCATAAACATGTCAATGTGAAACATTATATTTATCATGCGTTGAAGAAGGTTACTTATAATCCATTGTTTGTATTGGCCATCTGCTCTTATACATTGTATGTAATTTAATATGCCCTTTCTGTCACGGTTCCCGGATCCCACCACGCAGTCCTTAAAGCCCAACACTCCACAGAGCCCAAAAGCTACCAACAGGGTAGCCGTAGAAGAATCCCTAACTGTCTGGTCCTTAGAATTGGCCAGGTATACTAGCTAGACAGAAAGGGTTAATCAAAGACAATGTCGTAATACAAAACCAGGTCAGCAACACGGGGGTAGTCAGACGAGCCAGAATCAGGAATACAGAGTATAGAATAGTCAAAGGGAATAGCCAGGTTGAGATCAGTGCAGGAGCGTAGTACAAGAAAATAGTCTAGGGCAAGAGAAGGCAGAATAGTCAGAAAACAAGCAGAGATCAATAACAGGTTCAATCACGAGAGAATTCAGGTACAAGGAGCTCAGGTATGGATAACCACGATCTGGCACTGCTTAGAAGGAACTGTTGGTTTTTAAAAGACCTTCACCAGACCCCGCCCCCCTCTCAAGCCGCGCCTCATGCAGCCACCTCCCTGCCTGTTTCAATTTAAACCGGGCGTTGGTGAGCGAGCAGCATCAGACATGCCGCCCTCAAGCACACCGGAAAGGCTGGAAGCCCCCAACATTACATTTTCCTATATCTTCTGCAGCCCGTGATAAGTGATAAAGTATGGCTGAAGCTAGAGTTCGAAGCTTATGCAGGGACTTAGCTGGTAAGTGGAGCATATGTGTTTAGGACAGGAGGAAGAAGTCCAGGCTCTTAGGCCCGTGTCAGACGAGCGCACTGATCACGTCCATGTTGCCGCACATTTGTACGTCCGTTATAGCATACAATTATGATCAATAGAGATCACACGCGAAGTACGTCCGCACCGAACTGCAGACGCATAACGGATGCGGCAAACGGACGCAAGGCAGTCAAGAACGTAAATCCGCTAGAACGAACGCACAGATTGGGCTGCATCCGCAACGTCTGCATAGCTTTGTGTGTGAGTGATGGAACGTAGTCAGACAGACTGCATTTTTGACGTCCAGCATTTTTGACGGACAAAATGTTTTTCATATTAATTTATTTTCCCTTCTACATCAGTCAAAAAAAACGTCAGTCACAAAAATGGACCATGTGGCCACTACTGCGTCTTCCGTCAGAAAGTCTGTCTGTACTGCACGAATGCACAGTCCGTACAAAATGCGCTCGTCTGACACCAGCCTTAACCCGTTCCCACCATAGGACATGCTATGACATCCTCACGGTGGGTGGGTCTAAATGCCAGCATAGCACACGCCCTGGCTTCCTATACCTGCCTACATCCAGCATCCAGTGTACGCACACCGAGGCGGTTCCGCAGCAGCCAATGATGCGCGTGACCCACCGGTACTGGAGGCAGCAGGACAAAGGATGGCCTCAGAGCCTGTGATGCCTGCTATGGAGGCGGGGTTGGAGGACCGCCTTGTCGTTGGGAAGTTGATGGTGGCAAGGGGATAAAATTAGAGCACCTAACTACATTTAGAAAATAAATAAATGGATGAAAATTAGGAAAATGCATGTTTTAACACTCTAAATTCATGTATGTAGATAAAGGCTAAGCTCAACAGCCAATAGCATGTCTCATTAAAGTACTAGTTTCATGCAGAGTATAAATGTAGCACTATAACTGTAACAGGACAACCTGTACTGTAATGTCATCCAACTTTATTAGCTTATGGTTCTGTATTTTTAGCCTCATGACTATTTTATCTGGAATGATACATTAAATACAAGATGAAAATCATATAATTACCTTTATGACGGGCTACATCAAACATCATCAGGGTTATTCAAAGAGATCTGAATGGCTGCCAAAAGGTAACCGAATGCTGAAAATCAGCGTTCGGTTACCTTTCATGGCCATTCGGCTATCCAGAGAGCAGGCAGTTCGCCAAATGTTGGCGAATTGCCTGTACATACGGTGCCTGTTCGAGGGCAGCGAAATCCCCATAGAGAAGCAATGCTTCGGCTAATCAGAAAGCAAAACCCAGCAGTGAAAAGTTGCCAGATTGCCCTGCCATTCAGTGGTTTCATTCGGCAGGTTTATTCCGGCGAATCCCATAGGCTTCAATGTTAAAAATATTCCCGTTTTAATCGAATATCTAATAAACCGTTTATTATAATATTCTGCAGTAAAAAGATTCTTTGTTAGATTTTTTAGGATCTTTTAAGCATTTTTTACGGGTTTTTTGCCTAAAGTTTGCCAATTATTTTTTTTTAAACGTTTGTTCTTTTTCCTGTAACACCTCATATGTAAATTTTAGACATTTTCCTAATATTTGGATCTCTTAAATGAACCACAGTACCTGCCTCTAACAAGGCTAGATCCCCCTCTTCCCGACATGGTCATAGCCATATTTATACTTTATTATTTTTTTTATCCCCCCCACCCCCTGTAATCGATCGTTTTGATTAGAGTGGAAAAAGCAGGGCCCATAGAGTGATAGGGGCGCTGTCTGGGTGCCCCCAGGGTACTGTGGGGGAGCATTATGCCCATTTTTCCTTTGCCCGACATATAGGCCTGGATTGTCTGCCCCAGTTACCATGCAGAGCTGGAACACTGAGGGTCTGGCCAATAAAGGCGCTTGCTGGTGCAATAGAATCTGGAGAGAATTCGATTACTCCCACTCCCTTTTGTTCTCCCTTGGACCCACACCTTAATAGTGTCTGGGGAAGCATTGTTTAAGAGCTTTGTGTTGTGATTATCCTATTAACTTGTGTGTGTTTGCTTTACATTTGTCTTGTTCTTGTTCTGTTTTGTTCAGTTAATTAAATCCTAATAAAAAGTACAATATCAGTACAGAAAAATAAAGTGACTCACCCATAAAAAACAGACAAGTTTCAGTTGGCTTTGTTTTCCCCCCTTGTATTTAACTTAAAATGTGGTTTTACAGTCAGCTGTGTAATTCAAGAGAATTTGGCAGGTGTGTTTAGGATTTAGTGGCATCATTGAGGGAAAAAAAAAAAGGATTTTCTTTTTAAACTGGGGAACCTCTCCAAAACAATTATATAGCCTCCAATTGAGATATATATACACACTCCTAAGCATATACTCCTAAGCAACATCTGAGGAAAGGGATTTAGGGGTTATTATTTCAGAGGATCTAAGGGTAAGTAGTCAATGTAATAGAGCAGCAGGAAATGCTGGCAGAATGCTTGGTTGTGTAGGGAGAGGTATTAGCAGTAGGAAAAGGGAAGTGCTCATGCCACTGTACAGAGCACTGGTGAGACCTCACTTGGAGTACTGTGTGCAGTACTGGAGACCGTATCTCCAGAAGGATATAGACATCTTAGAGAGAGTTCAGAGAAGGGCTACAAAAATGGTGTACGGCTTGAAGGAGAAAAGTTACCAGGAAAGGCTTAATGATCTTAACATGTACAGCTTGAAAAAAGACGAGACAGAGGAGATATGATAGAAACATTTAAATACGTAAAGGGAATCCACAAGGTAGAGGAAGGGAGTATATTTAAAAGGGAACAAAATAGCAAAACAAGAGGACATAGTCTTAGATTAGAGGGGCAAAGGTTTAAAAGTAACATCAGGAAGCATTATTTTACTGAGAGGGTGGTGGATACATGGAACAGTCTTCCAGTAGAAGTGGTAGAGGCCAAAACAGTAATTGAATTTAAGCAGGCATGGGATAGGCATAAGGCTATCCTAAACAAAAGATAAATCCAGGTAAAGTATCCATGTAATTGGACAGACTAGATGGGCCGAAAGGTTCTTATCTGTCGACATTTTTCTATGTTTCATATCTCATTTGGGGTGAATTAATAAAAAGAAGTCAACCAAAATAGAAAAATTTAAATTTTAGATTTAAAATGTGAATGCATTAATATTAAAACCATTTGCAAATGGTTAGGTCTTTCCTGAGGGAACTTGCATTTAGAAACCACTAACCTTCTGCAAATAATCATTATTTTTTATTATCATCGTATATTTATATAGCGCCACATATTCCGCAGCACTTTAAAAGATCAGTGTACAAGTGGTTGATAAATTAGAATGCCACACATGGATGATACGGCCTGATTCAGGGGGACCCTGTTCCCAAGGAAACTTACAATCTATGAGATGTACAAGTATTTTGTGAGGTAGGTGCATCCATATCATTAGGTGTCTTGCCCAAGGACAATCGCTGGTGGCATCTTCTCAGTGGGATCGGAGTCGTCTTTCCATGATTGTAGATCAGCGACCTGGTGGTTAGGTTGAACCCGCTTCTCGTAAAGTCGACACTTCTCCACAGTTATATTGGAGGGATGTGCTGAATGGTATTTTGACTTGCTTCTTCACAGTCAAGGGGTAGAGACATTACCACTGGACTCCACAGCCAATATTGTGTATTAAGCGAGTACGTACCGTTAGGTGTCTCGCCCAAGGACACTTACTGGAGAGGTGCTCTGGCCGGGATTAAAACCTGGGTCTCCACAGTTATAGAGCAGTGATGTTCAGTAGCGTCACTAGGGTTGGTGTCATCCGGTGCGGTAACTCATGGTGTCACCCCCCCCCCTCAAGTTTTACGGTTTCTTTTTTTAACTACTCTTACTCATAACTCAGTACTCCCATATAACACTGAATGCTCATACGTCACACATTACTGTGAGGTTTATTGCTGTGGAGCTCTCTCATATGCTCACACACAAATTTTGGCAAACTGCCAGCAAGTACGGTGCCTGTTTGACGGCAGTGAAAGTCCCCATAGAGAAGTAATGGTTAATCTGTTCAGAGAACAACAAACAGCAGAGAAATGTCCTGATGTCTGGTGGTTTCATTCGGCAGATTTATTCAGGCAAACCCCATAGGTTTCAATGTTAAAAATATTCCCATTTTTATCTAATAAACCGTTTATTCCTTTAATCTGTAGTAAAAAGTCTATTTATTGATTTCCCTTTTTTTAGTATCTTTTAGGCATTAAAATGTTTTTTTCTAATAGCGTTTTTTCTTTTTTCTGACAGACCTTTTTATTATCATTCATAGGACCTTATATTTAAATTCCAGACATTTTCGTTCAATAGTTTTTTGAAAACTGCAGGCGACGGGTTTGCGGCGGCATTCGGTGGCTGATTCCCTGCACTTCAGGGACCCTGCGGTGAATTCGTCTGGGAAATTTGATTCCCCAAAGTGTGCGGAACAACAGAACACTGAAATGTCTGCGTCATTTCGTTGCTTTGTAAATATCCCCTTTAGTGGTGTTTTTTTTGCCGCCCCCTGGAAAGTGCCAGCCTAGGCCTTACCTACCCAGGACATACTTGAAAATGAGAGAATTCAATGTATTCTTCCTGGCAAAATATTTTTGTGTAAAAAATAAAAATAATAAGAGATTGTTTTTAAGCGCGTCACCCTAGGGGGTGGTGTCATCCGGTGCGGGATGCACCCCCCGCCCCCCCTTGTGACGCCACTGCTGATGTTACCTCTACTCCATCCAGCCCTGTGTCTTTTTAAAGAAGTTAGGAGGTTACTTACCTGATCAATTGCTGGTTTTTGGCTAAAAATAGCAAGATTTCAAACACTGCAAAATCTGTTCAGCTTAACCATTCAGAATTGATGACCCTTTAATACTCCCATCCTAGGTGTAAAATAATCATGAGAGAGACCCCCCACCTATCCCCTAAACCAAGCAACAACAAAAAATATTTTGGTTAAAGCTGGCCACGGCTTTTAATGTAATAAATCCCACATACAATCATTAAGAACCAGATCATAGGCTCTCTTACAACCTTGGTGTAACTTTAATCAGTGCTGTTGTAATCTTCCCTGAGCATTAAAGTGTATAGGTTTATAACAGCTTTGGTTAAGCTAAGTCAGGTTTGGATAAAGCTCTATGTGTTCATATATGAGTACACACACACACCCCATGTATTTCAATCTAAGAAAGACGTCTGGCCCCAACTGTGACAAAGAACCCCCTGAAAACACAAAGATAGAAGATGGCCACAAAGCAGGATTTGGACCCCACTTCCCTCCTGTATTTCCACTGCCAATGGAAATGCTAAAACCACACAGCCTCCTCTCTCAGACAGGCAGAAGGCAGACAATTCAAATCCCATCCGCCACAGTGCTATGGACAGGGCCGGTGCATCCATTAGGCCAATTAGGCAGCTGCTTAGGGCGCCATTAGTGGGGGGCCACCCCTCTGGGCTAATATAACCAGGGCACTATGGCAGAGGTTATGCTTTACATGTGCAGCACTGGCGTGGAGCTTGTATTATCGCCTTCCTTACATTAGTTATGAGACATGAAGAGAGACACAATAGGAGGTAAACAAAAATCACTGGAGATTTTAGAGTGTGAGGGGTGGTGGGGAGAAAGACATTTTGTCCTGTAGACTACGGGGCCCAATAAATTACTATTATCATTTATATAGCGCCAACAGTTTCCGCAGTGCTTTACAATGACCAAAAGGGAACAAGACACAATTTAAACAAACATGCATAAGCATAGCAGTATAGTAGCAAAGAATATGTCGTCAGATAAGAACCTCTCAGCCCATCTAATCTGCCGAATTATACGGATACTTTCCCTGGATTTATCTTTTAGTTAGGATGGCCTTATGCCTATCCCATGCCTGCAAGCCTACGATGGAGACAAGAGGTGTAGAGGGCCCTGCTCACAAGAGCTTACAATCTAGAAGATCAATCTGATAAAAATGCAAGCCTGTATTCTGAAATGTACAGCTTTTCAATACGGAAACTTTTTATATGTTATAGCGTCAGATTATACATTGAAAATGGGTACCTACTACTGTACGCGGGGGGGGGGGTGATTTAACACTGATTTAGGTTTTATTTTCTCCACTAGTCCACATCAAGCATACAGCAAAAATACAATGTTACAGGCAAGAAGAATAAATAAATACAAACAATACCTCATTAAATATTTAAAAGGACATTTTGACAATAAAACAACTACTTAAAATGTCTAAAATGTTAATTTGTCGCTAGGTGAATGCCTAAGGGGGCCCTGGCTGAATATATACTTTTTGGTAGAGATTTTGGTTTTAATAAACTGTTAAATGTTATCCCAACTAATTGTTTTAGCTTTAAAACTGATTTACTCCTAGTGCTCTTTGACCTCTAATAAAAAAAACTGACATCCGCAAGGCATCCCCATAATCCTTCCCACCCTATTCTGTCATTACTAGAGTTACATATAAATTATGCAGTGTAACTTGTATTGCAAACCTATGTGGAGCATTTATAGGTCACAGGTATATGGTTGATTCCCCTTACCATGATACTCTTACGTTGAATGTAACCTTGTTTAATAACCTAAAAGGTGGTTGGACGGATCTGCTACATTCAGTACTAGAAAGTAGTGCATGTTACCCGATCTTCTGATTCATTACTATACCCGTTAACGTGGAACACACACACACTTTGTCAATGTCAGCGCTGCGGAATATGCTGGCGCTTTATAAATAAATGAATAATAATAATAATAATGTCCTGTTTGATTGCTATGGTACTGTTCCAATGCATTTGATGATATCTGTCAAAATCCATTAAAAAAAATGATGCAGGTTGACACGCACTGGGCTGTCTGTACACACACATTGCAGGGGAGAGGCTTCCATGGGGTTAAATTGCTTATTTAGAAAATAGGTCAGTTAAAGAACAATTACATATGCCAACTATAAACTATATTGCGATATTTTGTATCCTGTATTCCACAGTATTCATTATAAATAGATTATATAGCATTATAAAAAGGTGGGAAGGGTTTTGATGGTTTTATTTGGTTGCAAAACGTTTTTCATTTGTACTTTGTTATTGCAAACTATAGAATGTGATTTTTTTAAACCACAACATCAATTTCTAAATAGAAACTCAAATTAAGATTCAGAAAATACAAACATTGATTTGCAAAACAAATGCCCGTGTATTCAGAGATACGTTCAGTTGCCATAATCATTGTTGATCCAGATATTGAGCATCCAAAAAGCATAAGGCTCGTATTCCAGATCATAGTGCAACTAGTGGCTGACCAGGCCTTGCCAACTAGGAAAGGTGCTCACACCAAGGCCTAAGTGCAGGAAGATAAATTAAATACATCCAAAAATCACAAATATGAAAAGTATTAGGTTTTTTCCTCCAATGAAAAGCCAACGTTCAAACTATAATGACAAATCTTGACAAAGGCCTACTATTTTTTCTTTTTTTTGAGAAAGGATTTTACCAGGAAGGATACATTGGGATTTCTCTCGTTTTCAAGTATGTCCTGGGTGGCGAGTATGTACCGTTAGGTGTCTTGCTCAAGGACACTTACTGGAGAGGAGCTCGTCGGGATCGAACCCATGACTCCACAGGCTCTCTCCACGCAGAGCAGTGATGTTACCTCTACTCCACCCAGGCTGAATCGTTGTCTTTTTCATTGGAGAAACAAACCCACAATTTTCATAATTATGCGCTTTCGGATTTATTGAATTTTTCCTGCCCTATTCTGGGTCAGGTGATTATAAAGCAGCCGCGAAGACATTGAAGGCAACATTAGCCGAAAGCCTCATCGGGTCCGTGTAATGAACTGCTAGATCAGAGGTTTGGCACATATTTTAAAGAACTGCAACAGAATATTGGAACCGACAACATGTGCTGCCACTGATATTGGTCCTATAGACCAGTGGTCCCCAACCCTGTCCAAGTACCCCTAACAGGCCAGGTTTGCCAGATATCTGAAGCACAGCACCGGTGATATGATTTGCTGCTCAGTGATTGCAGGATTCAGTCTGCATTTTCCCCCAAAGTGATCTGTAAAACCTGGCCTGTTAGTGGTACTTGAGGACCAGGGTTGGGAAACACAACTGTAGACCATCTGACTCCATTAAGTGTCTGCGAGACCTGATAAGATTGTATCCACAGTTTTTTCTCAGTGTCCTTCACTTTTTGGAAGAGGTGGTGGATCCCCCCCCCACCCCTCCACAGTGTCAGAAGCCAATTTTTTGGGAGTTGATGGGTTTATGTACTTTTTTAAAAAATATTAATGTATAAAACGTATAGTAACCTATACTGTAGAAGGAGTTGTGGTTCTGCTTGGAGCAGGATGGTTATTCTGAAATGGTACCCTCAAAGAAAAGTGCTGGATGGCAGCAGGGCCCTAGATCGGTAGCTAAGAGGAGAGCAGAACATGCATTGCATTACTATCTGTGTCACAAACAACTTCTGCATGCCTTGTCACACGTCTCTACCATGTTATAGGTGGGAAAAAACAAACAAAATAAATTAAAAGCAATTTAAAAAAACAAGTCTAAGAATTGACCATGGTCCTGTCTACCATGTGATCGTATCCACAGGACCTTAACTTTTAAGCATACAGCAAGGACACTTCAGATGTACTTTATCGGTTTGTTCCTTCATGAATTTAACGTTTCGCAATCAGATGCAGCGATAAAACATATAATAAGAAGCATCCAAGATTTGTGTGCAAAGTTATACTCCAACGCCTGTGGTTATTGGGGAACTGCGCAGATTTCTTTTGTTCTAAGTCAAATAACCAGCCGCATTTCCATTTCGACACCGCAGAAAGCTATTTGCGGAGAGCCAAAAGTGTCTTTAAAATGCATGCGAAAGTGTGTGGCTTCTATAGATGTGTGCAAGTAGACTTCCTGTCACGGTAAAGGCGCAGCAAAACCGACGCATCAGACACACACATCTTGGACGGGGGTGATCTATAGCTATATACACGCACAAAACCTGAGATATACATGTATGCTGTGGACACAGTGCCTTGATATCTATGTGTACACACAAGCAGCACACTCCTAGTCCTGGGCAGGGCAGGATCAGCCTCCTCTACAGGATTGGGAGACAGACACACCCAGATGGGCTCATTCTGCCTGTATAGCAGCCCAGCCCTGCAAGCTCTGATCACTTAGCTCTGCTTGTACAGGGCAGAACAGAGCCGCTGGCTCCCTGCACTTACTGTGCCACACCAGGACCACACAGGTAAAGCCCCAATCTCACAACCCTCACCCTTCTGCAGGTTACCTGTAAGACGGCGGGGACTCTTTAAATTACTTTTAAAGCATAGAATGTGTTTTTTTATTTTTTTTTTACTTATTTTTCCTACCTAGAAGCTAACTTTTATGCAGTTCTTGACTGTACAAAAGGTGTGGCTTTCAGCACACACTATCCCAGGCAGATCTGAAGCTAGAAGAGAACAGAGTTTGTATGTATTTTTTGCACTGTTTTATGCTGTTTTGCTGGATTTAATGTGTGTTGCCTCTGATACTTACTTGCGTGAACCTGTGAAAGAATGATCTGTGAATTCTTCTAGTTTATATATAGCGTAGTTTGGAACATTGCTCCTGGGTGTGCTTCACTTGATATGCTTAGAATACCTTGTACACATGATTTTTATGTAACACTTTGAGCATTTTATAATGTTATTTCTTGCTTTGTTGTATTTACATTCTATAGATACAGCATGATTTTTGCATTTTAATATATGCGCATAGAAAGTCCCATGATATTTATTTTTTTATAGGTTTCTTTTTTTTATCTGTGTATATACTGACTCAGATGAGTGTGTGTATATACATATATTGTGCTTTTGTATGGATAATTTCTGTTGTTACACAGCATGAAGTTGTATGCTTTATGTTCTCTGCTACAGCATGTAAACATGGTTTCACTCCATTGTACATACATTCACTCTATTGTATCCATAGGCAGTCCCCCCCCCTCCCTTCTCACTGCATTATTTGTTATATTTGCTTTGGAAGGATTCCCCTGCCTAGAACAGAGGTCTGACTGATTTTGTGCAGGCACCACACCCTACCATGCTGGAGAGCTATTCTATTTTACTTTTAAAAAGTGGGTGCTGGGGTAGTGAAACTTTGTTACCAGGTGAATTTTATAACAAAAGGAGTGAAACTACATCATTTAGACCCCCCCCCCCCCACATAACTCTGCAACTTCTGTTAATCCTGGGTGGAGTTGATCTGTTGCAATCATTGGAGTTACATTTTTTTGGGAGAAAGATACTGGAAAGTTTGGGGGGGGGGGGTAGAGTGTGTTTGTTTTATAAAGTATTTTACCAGCAAGGATACCTTTTTTGATCTCATTTTCAAGTATGTCCTGGGTTCAAGAAACCTTTAAGTTTTGTGCTATTGTTTTTCTAGGAACGAGTAAATACACGTCAAAGTGGATCTACTTTGCAGACGTTTAACAGAACTACTGTTTTGTTTACAAATAGAACGTTGAAACGAACGCATTGTTGCAGCTTTTCCACATGGTTCTGAAACTGTTACTCACATGCTTGAAGCCATATTGTAGAATATTAGAGCTTATGTAGCGTATGTTTACAGTGTTAATTTTTAATATTGTAACCTTTTGTAACACGGTGTTGTGCACGTATTTGTCTTAAAGCTGTATATTGCTACATTATGGGTTATGATTGTCTATTCCAGAGCTCTGTATACTGGAGTGGGTGCATAATAATAGCTCATTAATTTTAATGGAGATTGTTGGGTTTGTGCATGGCGTGTTCTTTGGGAGTGGTAGGCATGCTAATTCTGATTGGAAGACCAACTCTTGCCGAATTGTGCACCTAAATGTGCAGAGAGCTGGGAATCTGCGAAGAGGGTGTGGTGCCAACTTTGTCAAAATTGTCTAATCCAGGGCTCAGGGCAATTACTAATTTATACGTGGGCCTTAGTGGATTTCTGCACTAGTATGTGGCAGGTTAAGAGCCCAGGAGGAGGTTTTAACATGAGATAGAAACCTGTTCTGCTGGAGATGATCCCAAACCCTGAGTGACTTTTTGTTATGGAGATCAACTGGATCCTACCAATGAAGGAGTTGGCTCTCAAGTGAAGTGCTATTTACATTGTCCAAATGCTTGGAATAACCTTGGCTTTGAGATTATAAAGTGTGGAGAAAGGTTTTGTATATTCCTTTTTAAGGGATTTTGGACCTTAACTGCCATTATAGGACCAGGGTAGTTCATAAATCCTAACCAGGTTTGTCCTCAAACCAACAGAGCATTTTCTATTCTCAATCAAAACCTCTGGAATTTTGAGTTTTAGAATATTCTCTTATGTTTGACTTGTGTCCATATATTTTTGTGTGCTCCTTTTTTTTGCTCTGTATTATTGCTGTGTATATTCCTGTGCTCTGGGTGTGTCTGGAAGCCCTGGCCTCTTTCCAGGATCCTTCAGGAATGTTGGTTTGGGAGCAGAGTGACTCACAGTGGTTCCTGCTCAAAGAGCGAGGAGGGGGGACACAGGGGAGAGCTTAGAGGAGGGGTGGGGGGGGAAGACAGGAATTTACCAAGGGAAAGCACGTGTATGTAACTGTTGGTGTAGTATTCAAAATTGAGTATTCTCCATGCCAAACCAACCAATGAATTCATAAAGCTTCTGAAAAAACACGCGAGACAGGGATGTGGTTGCGCAGTGAGGCCTTATAATAACAATGCACCAAATTCGTAACCTTATTTTTATATGTGATTGGTCCATATACATGCATCTCTTAGGCCGGGTGCACACTAGGCATTTTCTTCTGCGCACTAGCATGCGTTAAAAAGGAGGCACTTTATGATGGAAGAGATGGTAGATGCCAGACAATGCGTTAATTTTGACGCACGTCGTAAAAACTGAATTTGAGTTGAATGGGGAAAAAAAAGCTGTTTTTGACATCTTACGTTCAGCACGCGGCCAACATTGCGTCAATCCTAGCGCAACAGCCTTGGTGTTTCCATGAGGGACGTCTTCAGCGCGCGTTATGCGCATACTACCGGTGTTCTTCTCTATCCGTGTAATTATATGCTACAACGCGCGCTAGTGCGCAGAAAAAACGCCTAGTGTGCACCCGGCCTTACCTGGAACATTTGGTTCTACTGATGCAAGATCTTTTATTGGTCCTCTATCAACCAAACTAGGGTTCCCTTTGGTGTCTTTATGTGACAAAGCACCTTAATGTCACCATGGGGTATGGTTGTATGTTCACTTGAGGAATTTTCCTGGTGTGTGGAGGGGGGGAGGCACACAAAGGGGTGGCTGAACTATATCAAAGTCTTCAGGCCATCAGGATGGTTATCAGGATCAGATTGCTCTGGGTGGCTGAGCAATTTAACAAAGCTATCTCTGAGTTCTCATCTCTTTCATGTTTAGGAATCTAGAACTTGTTTCTACTACCTGTGATAAACTGATCTCTCACCTCCCCTTTTTAGACTTCAATTGAGAGCTAAAACTGCTGGACAAGTTTTCACACATCGGAATAGCCCAGCCCTTCCTCTCTCCCTTTTTTTTCTTTTTCAGGAGAGTGCAAGGCACTCCCAAAATTGTCAGGTTTTCTCATGTATGTGCAAAGAGGCCAGAGAGAGAACTCTGTAAATGCACCACTTTTTTTTTTACAGCAGTAAATGGATTGAGAGTAGAAAATAACATTACAAATAAAAAAAAAGGCAATATTATTTACAAACAGCAATTTTACCAAGGGATAGCAAAAACTTAAACAGCTTTCCGGGAGAGATGGTATGGTTATGGGATTTCTTAGAAAAAGAAATGACACTCCAGATGTGTAAATAGAACATTCTCCCACACCTTTTGGACTGGATAGAAATGCTAGACTAAATGTAAGTGCAGGTTATCACTTGTGCATGTGTAAATATTACTTGCGTGCACAGAGAATACAATATACATTAAAAGGTGACCTTTCAGAGACATTCTTCTGATCTGTTCCTCGGTGAACTTGCAAAACTCCAGAATGAACTAATAAATAGGATTGCGTTCATTTTAGTATTGGTTATAGAGTGGCTGTTCTAAGACTTACTGCCAGGCATGTGAAGAGCGCATGGCGTACCCTGGCACTCGAAGCGTTTCCTCTTAGAATACTAGCTCTTGCTTCCCACCCATTCGCATAAGTGGTTGCCTGGGGAATGCAAAAAAATATTTAGCAAAGACTGACTTTAAAAAGATCCAGCTTTGCAAGACATCTGGAGAATCTAAAGTTTCATGTTGCTACAAAAACAAAGTATGAGTTACAATTTTTTTTTCTCTCGCTCTTCTTTAATGATCATTGCCATGGAGGATCTGGTTTTGTCACCCCCCCCCCCTCTGGCGCACATTGTTAATCCTAGGTTCTTATAAAAATGTCACTCTGCGGGGTTTTATGAGAATCAGTCCTTGCCTTTCGCATTTGTTTTGGAATATTCTTGTATTCGTGGTCAGGGTCTTGTCTCCAATTACTACCCGCAAGATCTTCTATGGAACCCCAAGACTAAGGTTTGGGGCATTTCAAGGTCTGCAGTCTCCTTGCACATTAAAATAGGACCCAAGCTCTAATCGGTTTTATGTAAATGTATGCTGCAATAGCCACTTTCCTTGTAATGTGGTTTTAAAGCGTTAAATTCTTGTAGCCCACGGAGACACATAATATGTATCAAATGGTCCAAGGCATTCGTGGGTGCAAACGCTTGATCCATTAGTCCCGGGCGGGACTTATGCTCTAATTCTCAGCATCTGGAGCCGAAAATGTTGCCTAACCTTGTTGTTCCACCCTATAGTTACTTGCAGCTGCAAGTTGGGTGGAAACCGTCACTGTATTCTGACCACAAGGCAAAGGCCTCCCCCAGGAACGCCTGTGTTCACATGGAGGGCACAACGTGATCCTCATGGTGGAGCACCCATTGACGTGTAACTTCTACATCCCTTTTTTAATCTGGTAATCTTGCAGGAGGGTGAAGAAGGGGATAGGGGTGTGGTTCTACGATTTCTTTTCTATTCTGAATTCTGTTGAGTTAGACGGGTGAACACGAGTGCACTGAGTGGAAGGAAAGACCGCCAGAGTTGACGTTCCTTCCACTCGACGCCCGCCAGGCCCCCCCAGCATCCTAGCGCATTGACTGTGAGGATCTCTAAGTGCGCGCGCACAAGCATGTGACCGACCCCCTTCGCAGCATCACAACACTGTGCCGGACGCCGATAAGTGCGTTTTAATGCACGTACTGTGCGCAGAAGAATACGCTAGTGTGCACCTGGCCTAAGGCTAGGGTCAGACGAGCGCAGTGCGAACGCGCGTGCAGGCGCACTTAATCACGGCCGTAGTAGCAGCAAGTGCCAGGCAATGACGGCCAATATACGAAGTACGGTCGCACAAAAGTCCGGCTGCGCAACGCAAGTGGAAAACTAACGCATTTTGTCGAACGTAAAACCGCTAGTACGGTTGTACAGAGTGCGCTGCGTCCGCTAGAGGCGTGTGTGCGTGAATTGGAGATGTCAGACACTGCTAATGTCCGGCCAACATAACGTCCAGATGCACAAAGTGTTTTATTGATGATCCGTACAAAATCACGGATGCAAATGCGCATCGTATGACCGCTATCGCGTGTTCCGTGAAAAAATACATCCATTCGTTCGAACGCACTTTTTCACAGACAACGCGAAAATGCGTTCATCTGACCCTAGCCTTAGTGTGTAAATCGGAGAATTCAGATACATGCGCACAGTGTGGGATATGGGGGGCTTTTTAGAAAGAGTCAAACGTTATAGAGAAAAAAAAATGCTTTTACGTTTATTTTCCGCACCCGTCAGTGTGCTTTTTTTTGGAGGCTTAGTAATCTTGGTCTAATGTGGCTGGAACAGTCAGACGGGGCTTTTACTAAACCGCGAATTGATGTGAAGTGGAAATAAAAACTGGAAATTTTATGATGGAATAACTGCAGTGGAAAACTTCTTAAAAATCTGCCATATTTGATCCTAGGCTTGCAATTTTGTTTCCAGTTCATCAAAACCGACTGTTTCGGGAATAAATCGAACTTGTGTCACAACCAATTAATGCAGGGTTCTTGTACTGTATGTTCAACTTTTTAATTTTCTAAGTATTGACGTAATATTTAGAAATGTTTGCAGGCTGGTAATTTTCAGTAAAATGGAACAAAATCTCTTTATTTTTTTTATTTTTTAGAATTGAGATTGTAGTGCAAATAGAGTGGTAATTTGGAGAGCAGACAACGTCATGGTTTGAGGGGCTTCCCCAGGTGTGGGGGCACACCGAGTCACTCAAGCTCTCATCTCAAATGATTATATATTTCGTTTCAATATTGCAACTTTCGGAGATCAATGGAAAGAATAGGGTTGAATCTGTCTAGAGATGTAGATATATACACACTTTTTGATTTAGATTTGGTAAGCTGTATTGGTCCTGATGCCAAAATCAGAATATAACGGTGCGTAGTGATACCCTTAATTTTTTTTTTAGTCCAATAAAAAAAAAATCTCTGTACTGCTATACTTGTTGTTTTTGGCATCTGGATTACCAAGGCGCATATAAAAAAAATAATATTTTTTTTTTTGTTTAAAACCTAGCCTTTCATGAATACAGCCTTTTCTTAATCCTGGAATAACCCTGCATCTATTCATGTTGGGATCATGTCAATAATACACTGAAACTAGTAAATGCAATAAAACCTCCCTGCAGATAGAGACAAAGTCATTTATAGTCAAGTGCTCTGCAATTGTATTGACTGTAAACATACACTGAAGGATTGCACAAACCATTGTTGAATTTAGTGGGGGAATAGGTTATTTGCTCTGGCTATCTTCTATTTACACAATCTGGCCTTTTAATAAACTATTAACCATGTAGAGTGGAGGGACAATAAAGTGATCCAAATAAACCCAATCAGATTATTCCATCACATTGTATAAGAATGTTGTAACCTCTGATGCAGCAATTATTCTTCTCTTCCCCCCCCCCCCCATAACCCATTTTTAGAGCAAATAATAAGTATGTAACTTCTCAAATCTGGTTTTATGGACTGAATCCTAATTTTCAATTAGCATTAACCAGCAAGTGAAGGATTAACGCAACATGCTTAAATCGGGTTTTATTTTCTTGGCACAGCAAAAAATTATCCTGTTGCCATAGATTGCTTGGGATGCTCAGGGTTAAACAAACCCTACTCCTTTGGTGTGCGTATGTTATATTTCTGTTTTTGGTTTTTCTCTTTTCAGTAAGTGTTTTTTAGTTTTACAGGGTTATTCAGAGAGAGGTGAAAACCAGGAGAATGACGGGAGAATTTTTTCTGCTTTAACTAATTTGACCTAGAATTTTCACTTCTCCAATTTATCTCCCTTTCCGAATCGGCTGTTTGGTCTAGATTGTTCATTCTTCTGGCAATTCTCCTGGTTTTCACCTCTCTGAATAACCCTGTATATGTCACTTGAAGGGTGTCCTTGTTAATAAATGGGTACCACCCCCTCCTACGCAAAATTCCCCAAAGTAAAATGCAGGTTGGCTCTTGGACTGACACCTTTTTGTAGACCTTGTGTGATAGGTCGATGTTATGCATATGATTTTGCTGCCGCCTTGACTTGACACACACGCTGCTTATTTTTCTTCGAGTTGCCCAAGAGGTTCTCAATCACTTGTATTCTAAGCAAAGGAGCCGTCGTATCACTCCATGTAATACATACTAACCTGTCACACACAACCTACCAATAGAACTGATCAAAGTTTAGTTATGAAATGTTCACACGTCTGAAACACGACACATTTGGCATTGCCATAAAACATGAGCACGCCCTTTTGCCAAGGGGGTTGTGGGAGATCGCCAGGATTTATTTACATCAGGGTTGTGGACTAAATCCTGTGTTGAACATAAATGCCTCTTGAAGATCCAAGGTGGTGTGTTTTTTTTGTTATGGATATGCAGTGCTGTCCTGAAACAAAATTAAAAATGGTCGCAATTCCTTTGATCAAAATCCTGCATATTCAACGTGTCAGTTGGTTTTTATCTACAGTACAAATCTCCGTGCTTGAGGTTCCTCGGGCAAGCTAGAACGTGGACGCGTATCGGCCTCATGTATAGCCTCAGTCTGTAAAATATCATGTGACACTGCGGGGCTAAACTCAAACTGCTGAAGAGCAGACATGGCCAACCTGTAGCTTTCCAGCTGTTGTGGAACAGTAATTCGCGTGATGGAGTGGTGGCGGGGGGATGTTAATGGCTCGGCAGCAGCTGAAGAATTGGCTGGCCTTCTCCTGTGGAAAACCACAGGTCTCTCCTAGGCGTTCTGTGAGGTGATCACCACTCGTATTTTTGGGTTTGCACACATGATACATTCCTTACAACTATATCTAAATAACATTACAATGTACGGTTATCACAAACAGAATACGAGAAGCTCAAAGTCTTGATAGGGTCTAAAAAGGTTGATAAACCAGTGTGATTCACCATGAAGCAGACCATCCTGCACGTGTTCATCAACCTATCCACGCATAAAGGAACAGGACCAATAAAACAAAGACTCTAGCAGGTTTATTGAGTTTACCGTTGATCAGTGACTATAAACGGTGATGTTTCCCAAAGGGGAATTTAAACAGTGGCAGGAGAAGCTTCATCAGTGAATCTTCTCCTGCTGCTGTTTAAGGTTCTCTTTTGGGAAATGAAGTTTATAGCTGTTGTACCGATTAAAGGCTTTTTAATAACCTTGTATGCCTCCCACAGTTCCCAGTAATAAATGCAGAGATAAACTCAATGGAAACCCTTTTAATACCATTTAGGCTAGGGTCAGACGAACGCAGTTTTAACGTGCGTTTAGCCGCACAAAATCACGGCCGTGCTAGCAGCAAATGACGTCCAATGCCGGGGAACACACGAAGTACGGCCGCACGAAAGTTCGTCCGCGCAACGCAAGTGGCAAACGAACGCATTTTTTCGAGAACGTCAAACCGCTACTACTGACGTACAGAGTGCGCTGCGGCCGCATAGCGGCGTGTTTGCGTGATTGGGAGACTTCAGACGCTGCTAATGTCCGGCCAACATAACGTCCAGACGCAAAAAGTGTTTTATTGTTGATCCGTACAAAATCACGGACGAAAAGGCGCATCGTATGACCGCTATCGCGTATTCCGTGAAAAAATATGTCCGTTCGTTCGACCGCACTTTTCCACGGTCGACGCGAAAAATGCGTTCGTCTGACCCTAGCCTTAAGGTTACGGCGAACGCGACGATAAAAGCAGTGTTACATGCACATGACTATGACTAGTCACTGTGCCCATATAAACAGGGCCAGATTAACCACTACAGCTCCAAACCTCCAAAAAGGGGTAAATAGGAGAAGCTAAATAATGCGAAAGCAATCCACAAAGTGAATAGGATTTGGCCACAGGGACGTTGTAGTTGGCAAAGGGGAACAAAGGCCCCAAATGTAGGTAGGAGCCCACAAAAATATTCACCTCAAAAGCACAAAAAAACACTTATGTTGCACCTCTGTAGTTTACCCATGTCGGTCAACCTCCCACTTATTCTGTTTCACATTCTTTATATGTGTAATATTACCCTGGGGATCATGTAACCTATTAATATGTAGCTCATCTAATAAGATGAAACCTATTCGTGACAGAACACCGGCTGAGCCTGCTAAACAGGTTCTTTGCACATTATAAAAGACTTTCAAAATGGCTTCTCCTAGAGCTCCCATTGATGATCTACAAAAGTTCACTACAGGCTGATACTGTTGTGCAAAAAGAATAATCAAGTTAAGGTGTGTCCGCTCAATAGATTTTTGCATACACTTTAAAACAGGGGTTTTGTGATTGGGATGAGAAGTCAGGGGAACAGGTTTCTTACAAGTCCTATTGAGTTTTGACTGAGGCTGGCATCCTCCTCCTCCTCAATACTATGGGACTAGAACATTTTATGGTCCATCCGGTGCAAAGTCTTTACACTGGACTGGATGATTTACAATCACAATTTGCACAGAAGTTTTGTGGAGAAAAGTCACTTGGTGTACAAGTAGGCAGCAATTAGAACAAGTTAGAGCGAAGGGAAGGAATCTTAGCATGTTCTTGGCTTTAGACCGTCCACCATCAAGGAGAGATTTTCTGAGTGTTTCCATTTTAGGGATTTGGTCTTGAGGCCTGATTTGGCAGCCATTGCCCAAATTCCGTTTTAATGATGGTTTTGTACCTTGATGGACACAACTACTTAACACAAATGGACTACGGCCACGTTTATTACAATAATTCTTCGTCTAAATCTGGACTCTGAAATTCTACTGTTGGTATTTTAATAGTGGGGTGCAATTAAATTGCTGTCTTTTAAAAGGGATGTTGTGAACATTCATTCCAAAATGCCACCCAAAACAATACATAGCTTGGAGAGATATCTCTGGCACTCCCGTCTTATCAAAAAAATGACTTTATTAAATGATCGTTTCAGTCTGCTATCCAGACTTTTATCAGGATTCCCTCAAAGTCCGTGGATAGCCGACTGAAACGTTGATCATTTAACAAAGCATTTTTTTATTTTTTTTTCAAGACAGGGAGTGATCTATATATATCTCTCTCCCTCCCCTCCTCCTCTCTCCCCCCTCATACTGGACTAAATTCCATAGTGAAAGCTAAAAACTTGGGAAAACCTGCGCCTGCAGATTTCCCCGTAGTGTCTCCGTTTTAGCGTGAGATTTCGCGGCAGATGCCATCTCAGCAACTTGCCCCAGGGCACCACCACGTGTATTACCTCACGGAGTCCATAAGACTTCCTTGAGGGTCGTGCTGCGGGTCTGGCGTGATCGCAAAGGAAGACTGGGAATTGTCCGCATTCTCACTCTGCTCCGTTGGCGTGAAGCATCGGATTGGGCCACTGTTCTCTCCCCGGGAGTATTATCAGATTATTTTTTTTTGGGGAGGTTTTAGGGGGTGCTAAATGATTCTGCAAAAATGGAATCAGTTAGAACCAGCTTTTTAGATGTCAAAATTTATGCCTTATGCATCGCTGCGGTACTTAGAGCTAGGATTTTGCGCTCCCCATGTTAAGTATAGGGAGCGTAAAGTACAGAAAGCAATCACTGAGCGAACAGTTTTTTAACAGGTTTAGCGTTAGGAAGGTAATATGGGGGCATGCCGTAAAGTCACATCCTAGCGTTAACACGTCTGAAGGCTAACAGTAGCACCATCTATGAAATTTAGCGCCTGTGCGCATCAAATCAAAGTATGATAGCCCTAACCCCAGATACATTGGCGTTTACCTAGTTAATATCCTCTCTCAGGTGGCAGGGGGGGGGGGTACGGACAATAAAGATCGTGATTCCCATGCCCATTGAGACTTTTTTTTTTTTTTTTTTTTTTTTTTTTAAAGGCCCTGCTTATTTTCTGCTGAGCAGGAAGTTAAAGTGCTCTGGAAATGATCATACAATAGAAGTTCTGATAAAAGCGTGTGATAAGATATCTATAAACTGCTCCGGAGTGTATTTATATTGGACTTTCACAAATAATGACACACCTTCTTGACACCCTGCTGACCCACACCCTGCCTTGTGTGTTCTGTACATACACACCCACCAACATCTACATGCAGATCTGCACACTGTGTCTAGGCTTGTCTAAAATAACATTACTATGCAGTAGGCCATGGACCTCACGCAGGGTTGTGTGGATTTATCCATTTTAAGAACTCTATTGTACATACACAACTAAGACTGAGTTTGTTTTGGATTTAAGGAGAACGCTAACAAGATGGTGGTTCTGGAATGGGAAGCGTTGAAGATGGGTCCCTCACATCACGTTTTATAGATTCTCTCTTTTTGCAGAGAGGTGCATTCCAAAAATAAATCACAGCTTCAAATAGTTGTAGGTGGTCACATCCTATGCTTTTTTTTTTTTATTTTTTTATTTTATTCCACCATTAGTTGTGGATTTCCACTTCCCTTAAGGAAAACGCTTGCATTAACGAATGTGAAATCTGACCTGGAGTCTTAATGGACATGATGGGGGATTTGGTTCAGTGCATTTTATCCAAGGATGTAATAAACACAAGCGGGGGGTGACAGCCCATGACATGTTCAGGAGCCCAGTTGATCCAGAGGGCCCTTGCCAAACCCTGTGTGCACCGTAAGGGCCCCTCCATGTCACCCATGACTGGTCAACAAAGATTCCAGCAATTTTGCCAGTGGGCCGTGAAATCTAGGGGTTGGTCAGAGCACTCCGGCTCATAACAGAGGGATCGATTAGTATGATCTGCACCAGGGGAACACTTTCTATGCCCTTGCTGAACCACCAGTGATTTGGCCTATTCCCAGTAAAATAAGGTTTGCAGAAATGAGGAAAAAACTTTAGTTTATTGAAATGCGCAGCTGACAGGGGCCCCGACCAGTGGTCTTGTATGAGACCCCACGATTTCTGATGGCAACCCTGAACACAAGCCTATAGCAGACAGCAGTTCTAAACAACCATGAACGAGTATCAGTTCTAGGTTTAGTAACATGAACTAGGATTGTTTCTAGATTTCTAATTATTGACAGGCCCAGCAGCGTTCACCCTAAAGAGGTCGATGAACTTTGTATCTCATGGTGTTCTGAAGGGCACAGAAAAAAACGTCTTAAAGTCCAGTATTATTGGGGGTCGCATTCCTGTAGCATGGGGTTCTAGCATGTTACCTCACTTGAGTTTAAGGAATAAAATGGGCTCAATTCGAGCAACTTGGAGTGTCCCCATTTGGTTCGCAAACTGTAAAACCAGACATTTTTGGTTTGCATCGAAGGTTGGGTTAAAAATAAATTGGGTGTTTTTTTCCATCTTGTATTTTTTGCCCCTTGAAATTGTTGCCTAATATTCTTTCCTATATCTGGCTTTGCTGAAGCGGAACATTCCTTGCTGTAGCAATGATTCGCCTTGAAATGCCGAGCAGGCTAATTGGAGCCTTGGAGCCGCAAATGTAAATTTGTGGAGGAATTCCCATTTTATCTCCAGAGTTATGCAAACACTCACATGGATGACCCTGGGTTATGCTCCGCTGCTCCTACCCCCTTCTCCACACCCTTTCCTGCAATTTCAAATATCTCTCTAGTCCCTGGAAACAGGGAGGTGATGTGTTTGTTGTCTTTTTCGAGGGAGGATTCGCTTTGTTCTTTAGCTGTGCTTTTTATTATTCTTTGCCTGAAACGCTATCCAGCTGATTTCAGTATTTGCTACATGTGGTAAAGAGGTGCACTCGTCTCTACTACCTATATATTTCCTCACCCCAGAATGTCCATACCTGGGAAAACCTGAAAGATGGGAGTCTTGGACCTTTCGACACAGATCATGTAGCTTCACACCAGCAGAGCGTAACGAGGCCGGCCTGGAGAAGCCGACTCTTCCAATTTAAGTTTAGTCCACACCCTGAAAATTTGGCGTTTAATCACTTAGGCTAGGGTCAAACGAAAGCATTTTTCCCCGCGAACGTCAAAAAGTGCATCCGAACGCATTGCCGTATTTTTTTCACGGAATGTGCAAAAACAGTCAGACGACGCGCATTTTCTTGCGTGATTTCTTACGGATCGTCAGTAAAACACTTTTTGCGTCTGGACGTTATGTAGGCTGGACATTAGCAGAGTCTGACATCTCCTAATCACGCAAACACACCGCTATGCGCCGCAGCGCACTCTGTACGTCAGTACTAGCGGTTCTGCGTTCAAGAAAATGCGTTCAAATTCCACTTGCGTTGCATGGCCGGACTTGTGTGGCTGTACTTCGTATATTGGCCGTCATTCCCCTTCATTTGCTGCTACTGCGACCGTAATTAAGTGCGCCAGAACGCACGTTAAAAGTGCGCTGGTCTGACCTCAGCCTAAATTGGCAATTGTGGAGGATTGAGAAAGGATCTGAGAAATTGCTATTTTGGCTTAGTGTCCGGTTACCTTATGGGCCTTGTGCAAGATCTGACCTAGAATACAGAACGCTAAAGGTCCTAAGGCTGGGATCAGACGAGCGCATTATGTGCACCCATACTGACATGCTTCCCGGCATCCGTTGCAGCGTTGACTCTTCAATGGGGCCAGGCACACGCCGTAGCGTGCGCACGAATTTGCGTGTGCTACAATGGACATTCTGAAAGCCTCCCCGTCAACGCTACGAGGCAAGTTTGACAGGGCTGCAAAGTGTGATCCTCCACCTGAGTGCACTAACTGCGCTCAGCGAGGTGGCCAGACTGGTGCCAGAGTGGAAGGAACAGCTACGCTCATGGATGTTCCTTTCACTCTGCAAAACGCTCGTCTGACCACGGTCTTAGAAGAAAAAAAATCCTTAGCCATAGTAATCTTAAGCTAGGGTCAAATGAACGCATTATTTGCAGCGACCATCAAAAAGTGCGTCCGAACGCATTGACGTATTTTTTTGCGCGAAAACTGTCATACGATGTGCATTTTCGTGCGTGATTTGTTACGGATCCAAACCAGGAAACTTTGGGTGTCTGGACGTTATGTTGGCCGGACATAAGCAGAGTCTGACATCTCCTAATCACGCACACTCGCCGCTATGCCGCCGCAGTGCACTCTGTACGTCAGTACTAGCAGTTGTGCGTTATTGAAAAAAATGCGTTCATTTTCCACTTGTGTTGCGCGGCCAGACTTTCGTGCGGCCGTACTTCGTATATAGGTCGTCATTGCGCGTCATTTGCTGCTACTACGGCCGTGATTAAGTGCGCCTAAACGCACGTTAAAAATGCGCTAGTCTGACCCCAGCCTTAAAAAAATAAATAAATGTGTTTTGACTTTAGGTGGTGGTTCTCTGTGGAAAAACTGTCTTCACCCAACAAATTTTTTTTTTTTTTTTTCAAGAAGCTGGTTGCAATTGATCTTTCTAAAAAAAAAAAAAAAAAAAAAAAAATTTTTTTTTTTTTTTTTTTACCAGGAAGGATACATTGAGATTTCTCGTTTTCAAGTATGTCCTGGGTGGCGAGTATGTACCGTTGGACACTTCCTGGAGAGGTTGCTCGCTGGGATGGAGCCCATGACTCCACAGGCTCTCTCCACGCAGAGCAGTGATGTTACCTCTACTCCACCCAGACAGTTCTGCCATGGCAGATCAGAAAGAAACCATTTCTTCTTTTTGCAACTGGATATGATCTTTCTTTTTAAGCAATATATAAATTTGGAAAGTATTTAGTGATCTCAATCTCTCACATGATACAATGCATTAACTAGTATTCCCTTTGAACACTTAACGACTTCTACATTTTTTTCTTCCCTCATGAAGTCATGCCAGCAGCAATGTGTGAATTTAACAGACTTAAAGCCATAGCTCCTTGGGGCGGGGGAGGATTTTGGATATGACTTATTGTCATCACGCCGGGAGCGTGAATTCCACGTACTGCCAGACTGTACTTTAATGAATTGCCCCACAGACCGTAGAGTTAAAAAATAAAAAATGGAGAAATGGAACTCTTTGATGCCAGAGACCAGAACTCCTATATGCTTATGCAGTGTATGTAGAATTCATATGCTGCAGTACGGTAATCCCAATGTCTCAATTCAGGGGTCAAGAACCATGGCCCACCAGCTGTATTAGAACTACATCTCCCATGATGCTCAGCAGCAGCCACTTATAATTTCGGCTGAATCTCATGGAAATGTCCCTCCCACTGTTCTGGAACTCCAAGTTTGCTGACCTCTGCATTGATTAGTGAAATAATTACCTTCCTGCAGCACATGACTTCTATATACTTCAGGTGTAATTTTTTTTATGGCTTGATTGTTACCATAAAGATGTTATGCGTCACAGAAAACACGCCAGATCTAACAACCCTAATGATGATGATACATTGCCAAAGATGACACAAACAATGATACAGCAAGGACATGCTATAACATTGTTTCCCAAACCTGTCCAAAGGACCCACTATCGGGCCAGGTTTGACCCATATCTGAAGCACAGTACAGGTGATATGATTTGCTGCTCAGTGATTGCAGGATTCAGTCTGCATTTCCTAAAGGTGATCCTTAAAACCTGGCCTGTTAGTGGGTCCTGAGAACAGGTTTTGGAAACCCTGCGTATGACGCTTTCACTTTAGGGTCTACACCCGAGTTATATGGTTATTGCTTGCAATTGTAGCAAGTCATTCCTTTTCAACTGCAGAGAAGAACATTCTGTGGTTTGAATCACTAGTTTTCTGTGACTCATGCAGGGTGTGGTTATTGGACTCCTTCCATCTGTTTGACTTTAACCATCCTCAGCTATATACAGGGTATATACTAAGGACCCATGAGAAGCCGCTGCAGAGCATTCTAACAGGCCAGGTTTGCAGGATATCTGAAGCACAGGTGATATGATTTGCTGCTCAGTGATTGCAGGATTCAATCTGCATTTCCCCAAGGAGATCTGCAAAATCTGACCTGGTTGAGGTTCCTGAGAGGTTTGAGGAACACTGCTGTGGAAGAATGCCTCAGCATGTTGGCTGAGAGTGTTTAGTGTTGCCCTTCAAAACATCCCCAAGCAGGATCAACATTGCCCATCTCCAGGTTAAAGATCCACTTTTGCAAAATGCATGTTATGTGCATGTAATACTATTCACTAAAATACAGAATTTTCTAGAGCTCTAGAAAATATATATTTTTACCCAAAACCGTCAAACGGGCAGTGGATTTTAGTTAGTCTCTAATATAATAATTTTTTTTTTTTTTTTAATCCAGTTTGCAAGTGCGGCTGTTGGGTTTGTTTAGTGATGATTGCCCAATGCCTTTTGCTGGGGAGCAGCTCATACTGTGTCATTCTGCAGCCTGGACACGGCTCCGCTGGCAGAGCTTGCATGGGTGCGGCTGCAGGAAGAGATGTTTTAATAAGTTCCTTTCTCAGTTCTCACAAACTAGGACAATTTTAGTGACTGGAGTCAGCGACTGAAGCGAAAAAAAATCCAGATTCCCAAACAAGCTTCCAGATGAAATTCCCACCGCACCGCTCCAAATATTTGGATCGGTCGGGAATTAGGGCTTTGCCATATGGGCCGTATATTCAGATACATGCGGCTGGCCATGAAAAGCTTCCCTGCTGTAAGTAGAATTCACAGGCTGCCGGGTGGAAATCGATTCACTAATAAAGGAAATGTGATTTCCTTTCTGCAGCATATGAATTATACATACTGCAGGGTATTAGCATGTACAAAAAAGTGAGGAAACCTGGGCGATCCAGCAACACTAAGGCTAGTGTCAGACGAGCGTAAGAGTGGACGTTCCTGCCACTTGACACCCGTCTGGCCTCCTCGCTGAGCACACTCAGTGATGCAAAGCGCGATCCTCCTATGGAGAATTGTGCTTTGCAGCTCCGTCAAAGCACGTCCTAGCGCTTTGCCGGAGAGGCTTGGATAACGGACGCTTGTTGCACGCACATTTTGTGCGCGTGCACAAGTGTGTGACTGGCCCTGTTGCAGCATCACGACACTGCGACTGACGCCGGTCAGTACGGGTCACATGGTGCACTGGTCTGACGCCAGCCTTGGTGGGAATTTTTAAAAGTTAAATTCAGTCACGTTCTTGGATTTTAAGCTTTGCTTAAGTAGGCTCCCCTTTTCCTGTTTCCCAATGTGTTAAGTCCTTCACTGTACAGCGCTGCAGAATATGTTGGCGCTTTACAAATAATTGTAATTTGAGGTGGACCGTTTCCATTTGAATGAGTTGTTAATATTAAGGTTCTTCTTGAAGGTATAAAAGAGTGTCATAGTTACTCTAACAAAATGTATAACCTCTGTATACAGAAAAGCCATGCCCTGTTTTTATTCAATGCACGCAATGTGCTCAGAACACGTGTGCACATTTTGCTGACTCCCTATTTAATTTATCTAGGGGATGAATGTATATATATGGTTAGGGGACTTTTAGAGTCTGAACTGGAACATTCCACCATCACATCCACATCTGGAAATAATTTTGCTTGGGGGGGGGGGTCAAACAACAGGATCCGTTCCCCCCTCCTCCTTACATGTGCTCCAGGGGTCAGGAAGCTCCCGCAACCCCCCCCCCACCCACCCACCCAATCACACTTAACCCATGTATACACAAACAGCATTGTATGGCAAAATGGCTTGATAAATTTATGTTGGTCTTGGGAGCCAGTTGTGTATTTTCTAGGAGCCAAGCCGTTTTCGTTTAACGCATTGATTTCTGTAGATTAACCCCGAAACGTAGCAGCCGAAGAATATCTAGTATTCTCTATCTGACCCCTGAATTTGTCTAGCCCTGTTTTTAGTAGCAGTCTGCACTTTGTGCGGTTTGTCTAGTGTCTGAAGTAGCATTTTTTTTCTTTTGTGCTATTCTATATAGACAAATGGCGGTTCTTTTACATCTCCTGGGCGTGCCTCCCCTTAGGCTATTCGCCTTTCATTCCTGCAAGATGTTACCTGGCTACATGAGGAAGTTTACACTATATTTTCCAATGCAAAGTCATTGGTCTTGCCTACTGGTTATTAACCCTTAACAGACCTGAAAAACAAGTGTTAATCCTTCACTGGAGCGTAGGTCCTACAGATTTGCAACATCTGCTGTTTTATTCCCGGCCGCCTATGTTTTATGTGCTGATGGGCAGCACAGGAAAGTGCTCCCCTGTATGCAGGATGGAAACCACAATTCTAACTGGTGGGTAGATATCCATCCTGCAGCTTATGAAATCTACCCACCAATCAGAAATTGTGGTTTCCTTCCTGCAACTTCTGAATTCTTCATACTGCAGAGGAGGACTTTCATGTACGACCCATTAACATTTACAATTTATGTGTCAAAACGAAGAAAAAAAGATGTCTGACACGACACTCCCTTACAGAGGATATGGTGTATTGATCGTGCAGTGGGTGTTTGCATTGTATTGCTCAGTTCTGGAGAAATAAACCTGTCACACGGAAATATCCCCTTCCTACCGTTTTATTCCTTTTGTAGTCAACGTTACGCCAAACCATTAGATCACAACAAACCCACAAAGGCGTTTTTACAGGAGACAGACATATTTAGGGCTGTCATCACACTATCTGTAACCATGGTGACCCATAAAAACCTGAAACCACAATAGTGCAAGCTGGGGGAAGATGAGTTATAATGATGTATTTCATTTACAGGAAAGCATATTTACAGTTCTCAAAGTGTTTTTTTTTTCTCTCTTCTCCTGGTGATTCACCTCCATTTTCGTTGGGTGCATAACTCCCATCATGCTCAGACATTGACATGGCTGTTCCAAGAATTGCTGTTGTGCCCACAAAAACCCATGGCCTATTTCCTGAGCAGACAGTGCAGTGTGTGTGCCAGACACTGTAATTACTATACTAATTAAAAGAAATTACAGGGTTTTGAAATGTATTGTTTATTTAACCCTCTGGCTGCCAACCCAGATTGCTTGACTTGAGGCGTACATGCCCAAGCCTGCCCTTCCTAATGCCCGAATGACTGAAATGGTTTCCAGGGTGGGGTAAGAAGTACCTTTGCACTTTTTGCCTTGCAGCTGCCCCACCTACCTTCTCCTTGTTGTCACCTCAGGAATGTGGTTCTCCTGGTTCTGGATTAAATATGTACTGGGGCGAATCGTTCAGTTTTGGGCTTCACTCTTTAGCATACGAACATGCAATTCTTAATCTAGCACACAACAAAAGACATAAACCTATAGGCTAGCGGCAGACGAATGCAGTTGTGGCACTCTGTGTACTGAACACCTCACACCCCAAAGGAATAAGCATTTATTTTGTCATCATTGACAAGCCCATAACTGCATTGCCCATAGCTGTGTTGCTGCTGTCTCAACCTCCTACCAGCAGGTGGCGATTGCTGGGTTTCTCAGCCACAGGGAAGGTGATTTGTTCCATGTGCAGGTCTCAGTGGTTTAGTAGTTCTGAGACAGCCATCGAGTGCAGAGGAGAGAATTGGACCATCCAGAGTAAAAACCTGAGTTATTTCTGTTTCAGAATGAAAAATCAAAAATAAATGTGTTGTGTTAGAACAAGCCCCATCTCTTGATTCCACAAACGGAACGCAGTCATGTCCATTTTGCCGCACAGTTTAACGTCCGTTGTAGCTTTGATTTGTGATCAATCGAGATCAACACCTGAAGTACGTGCACACGCAGGTGGCAACGGACGCCATTTAGGCCTCGACGTAAAAGCGCTACAACGGACGCCCAGAGTGCACCGCGCAGCTGCCTGTGTGCGTGATGAGGCGACTACAGACGCAGCGCATTTGCGACGTCCATCACGTTGATGCTCAGAAGTTTTTTGGCTGACTGTACCTGTCTTTTAATTGATTCCCAGATTTCCTTTTTTTTTTTTTTTTCTTCTACATATGTAAAAAAAAAAAAAAAAAAAAAGCCCGTGTGGTGTTTACAGTATCTTCCGTCAGTCCGTTATGCACACACGCAGAGTACACGCAGACTGCGTTCGTCTGAGCTTAGCCTAAATCATAGTTTTCCACATGTATAACAAACCTGGGCGCAAACTACCTGTTTTCAGGAGCCAGGCAATTTAATTTCCAATCGAAACGTATGTAGAATAGCCCAAAAAACAAGCAGGTCTATTCCATATAGGGTGGAGCCAGGAGAAGTGAAAAATCTAAACCAAATGGCCAAACCAGAATAATTCTCCCATTTATCGAACTTTCCAAATTGGCTATTTGGTCTAGATTGTTCTCCTGACTTCACCCTTTAGGCCGGGGTCAGAGGAGCGTTTTTGAGAGCGGAAGGAACATCCGTGAAAGTGGACGTTCCTTCCACTCTGACGCCCGTCTGGCCACCTCACTGAGCGCAGTTAGTGTGCTCGGCGCTGCAAGGCTTGATCCTCTTATGGAGAATCACACTTTGCAGCCCCTTTTTGAACGCACATTATAGTGCTTCGACGGGGAGGCTTTCGGCACACTCGCTGTAATGCACGCAATTGGTGTGCGAGGTAGTGTGTGGCACTGGCCAGCCCGAAGCGTCACATCACTACGATGGACGCCAGGAGGCACGTCGGTACATACAGTGCGCTCGTCTGACCCTGGTCTTGGTGAACAGATCATTAGGAGTCAGGACCGAGATTCTACAAGACTGTATCTACCCGGCTCCTGGATTTGTCAAGGCCTGGACTAAATCAAAGCTTAAAAATCTATGATCTTAGAGCCAGTGGGAAAATGTAGGCTCAAACTACACTTTTTTTCTATCAGCCCCCCCCCCCCGCCTTTCTTTGCAAAATATAATCTTCTCCTAAACATCAAAGGACCATGGCTTCCTAGTACTGAAGGAAGGAGCTGCCAAATGGTAGGGGGGGGGGGGTTTGTTATGGTTAGTAGTAGGAGTCGCTTTAGAGGATGTGTGTTCTGGGAGCTGCATGAGTGATGGTCACAAACCACCATGTAGGAAGCCCCATCTTGATGTGCATTGGTATAGCGTTGTCCACCATGTTGCCTGAGCATACATCACTTCTTTACACTGTAAAGTAGCTTGAAAAGTTCTGCCCGTCAGCGTGTAGACTTCATATTTGTGAGCTCAAGAGCAATACTGGTTGCTGTGATACAGTGAGATATTAAATAGCCAGGAACATGAGGTGGATCTGAAGGCCCAACCACTTTAGCACCTACTCCTAATCCTTCTTGTGTGTCCGTTATTCAAATTGGAGTAAGCGGGTGGTGGTTTTGTCATAAATGAAGGCAGTCTGCACGTGCCATCTGCTGATCCTCCATGCCACTCTTCTGAGAACGTAGGAGGCAGCATGGTCCTCCAGTGTGACACTAGTCGTCCCAAATTACATCCCCTGTTTATTTGTGTGACTGCATCTAAGCGAGGGAGCCCCTCTCCTGGCTGGGTGACTCTTAATGTCCCTTGGATGTCTCTTGGACACATAATCTCCATTGCCCCTGTGCCCTGACACATGTGACAAAGATGAAAATAGCGTCAAAACATTCCATGAAAACATTCCACTGCTCATATTACCTAGAATTCTGCTCCGGCATTCAAGCAATACTCTTACACAATCCTACTATATCGTGGGTATTTTTTTCTTCTTTCCTTTAGCCAACCCTTCATGCTTCTGCTTTCCACTATCAATATAGCCCACAATCAGAGTCTGTTAAATGGAACCTGCGCGCAAAATCTCTTTATTCTGCCTAAAAATGGAAGGGCGATGTTAATGTGGGCCCATTCACCATGCAGGATTTAGTGTTGGGATGCCAGGAGGATACTTTGCCCTGCAGTAAAAAAAAATATATAAATGGCAATCTGAAATGTGCATTGTTGAAATACTTCTGAAAATATTTCAAAGTCCTCATTAAGGGACTGGATGGAATCCACTTGGAACTGTGAGCTCGGCTTCAGCAGTGCTCTGCTGTTTGTCTAATTTAGCTTTGTATCTAAATATTTGTATGTTTTTGTTTTGCTGTCTTAAAGAGTCTAAGCATGTTATGAAAATACTTTAAGTCGACGTGTGTCATTTAAAACTTTTTACAGTAGGGAAACCTAGCTCAAAGGTTGTATTTAGTGATTAGCTACTTATAATTACCTAGTTCTGAAGGCATTACTCATGTGAACACACAGTTGTTCCGGTCTTTAAAGGGACAGTACAAGCTTGCTTTTTGGAAGCGAGGTATTAAATGTGAGGATTGGAATATGTGGTAAATATGCACATCCATCTCATCTGATGTTCCATGGTTAATAATGCTTCATATTTTCACTGTAAATGATGCGCATATTCCATAAATCAGATCAGCAGTTGAGTAGTTTCATTCATGTAAATGCATGAATGAAGCAACTCTAATGGCTGGAAACTCAACAGTGGCTCCTGGTAGCTTAAAGATTCAGTCAATTCATGTTTGGGTTTTTTTCTTACATTTTGTAACTTGAAATCTTGCATGTGCACAATAATTTGTCTAGAATATAATTTTGGGGGGGGGGGCGGCAACTTGCAAAAATGGCTGATTTTGTTTTTATTTATTTTTAGACACAAAATGCATTTGATGGAATCTTTAATTTTTTTTTCTTTTTGTCTGGTCTTTCTATTAATGCGTTGAATGATTGGTAGGTGTCAGAGAAAGGGCCTGCAGGTTTTTAGTTTTAAAAAAAATAATAATAAAAATGGACAGGTGGTGATGCATGACTAAAGGCTGTCAAGCAAGGGAGGGGACATGATGGTTTTATAGAAGTTCATGAAATTAATATTATGAAGGAAATGACTTGTTATGAGGAGGGACTCTGTTCGAATACCTAGGGGTGACGATGAGCAGCTTCAGATGTTTTGGGTGCAGGACGTGAGGTCATTGTTAAAGTGAGTGGGAGAGGACTAGTAATGGCATAGCAATAAAGTTATATTATGTTTATGGATCGGGCCCCCCATATGAAATTTGGGGGGGTGTTGGTATATAATCAGAACTCAGGGAGGTCTTTTTAACTATAGACGTTGTTTATTTGAGCAGGTATGATTCGATTTACAAGGTTCTGTTATCATTTGTATATTCCATTCAAGAGCTAGGTAGTCTGTGCAGAAGACCTCAAGGAAGAGCGAGCGGATAACCAGGGAACCAGGGAGTTGATAAGTCAACAGCTGTTTGGATATTATCTGTGAAATGGAGAGGAATGAAAGATAACACCTAGCTTGTGAGCTCTAGGTGATTAAAGCTGGTCAATTGAAGGGAAGCCAGGATGGCGCGAAAACATCATGGTTTGGCCATGGTCCTTCAAAAAAAGATGGATGACTCAGGAAAAGATATAGAAAGAATCCAAGGGACTGTGGGAGGAGAAACCAGGTGCGATTTCTGAAGAATGGAAGGAGAAGCTACCGGATGTTGCAAATGAAGAACAATGAAGCTTTGTGTCAAGTTCTTCCTAGACAGGATTTCAGAGCGTTGACATATAGTTACCACTTCATCAGGCTCTTTTGTAACAACACTTTAGCAACATGAAGGTTAACCAGGATCCGTTTAATTATTCATGAATTTGTTTGAATATACTATATCCTACATAGCGTCATTTTGTGATAATTCTACATGGCTCTAAGCCATCAGTCCGACATGTTTCCTCTATGCTAAGCGTACTTTTTAAATTTTAAGTTCATATCTAAGCCCAGTTATAACAGTCGTGGTGCATGCGATCCGGTTTGATTCTCTTCAATTCCGTAGATGAGCTGATTCCGCTAGATCAGTTGGCTGACATTCTATCAGAAGAGCTGCATCATGGGGATTAAGTTAGACTTGACTGCCGCATAAAAAGCAAATGAATTGGGATTTATATCCAGAAATGAAAACACTGGGGAAATTCTTCCCTACTGAGAATGTGTTAAAATATTGTTTCAATTCTGTGTTTAATAGCGATGCAGACAATACTGTTACACCTGGACACCTCCAATACTGGACGTATATTTTTTTTTATTTTTTACTTTGTAAATGCCGTTTTAGACCCAAACACGTAGGATCGTTCGGCTGGTTAATATATCTACTGAGTTACATCTTCTGGGCAACTCCCTCATTTTTCCCTTAGCCGTCCATAAACACACTGAGTAATGATAATTTACTGAATACCATTGAAGTACCTTTATTACTGTGAAACTTGGCCAAGGCTGGAGATTTGGATGTATCTGTTGGTTTTATAGAGGTGTTAAATGCCAAATGGTAATGTTTCATAGGATTTATTCTGGAGCAAGGTCCCAGACCTTCAATTATTATGGGATTACTCATTGCTTTTTTTTTTTTTTTTTTCTGCTTTTTCAAGGGAAACTGCCACTGAACTTGACATTCATAGCGGTTGGCACTGCCAATGTGAGGCATTCATCTGATGGCACAATAAAATCTGTTTCTTGGTATATGTACAACTTTTGACTGTGGATATGTGTGTATAATTTACACACATTCTCCTAAAAAGCTGCACTTTTTTTTCCGCCTTTTACATTCTTTTTGAATAATTTGCAAGCTAGGCTTTAATGGCTAAAAAAAGGCACAGGGGCTGTAGGTGACGACCATGGAACAGGCATCAACCCATAATGTTTTCATTAAGGGATCGGCCTTTGCTAACGCTGCATATAAAAAAAATAATCCATCAATATTTCCATTTTTTTTTGGTGCCATTCTGGTGCAAACTCAGTGGAACCTTTTTTAGGGTTTGAGAATTACAATTTTCATACTGGGGGGGGGGGGGGTTATAAAAGGTTTTTCTAATCTGACTGTTTTCCTCTTATTAAACTCCTTCCCCCTTCCACACTTTATCAGCTGCAGATGTTGGAGACATGTGTTTGGGGGCAGACACGCTCCCCTCTCCCTCTCTGTAATTGGAGAGGTATATGTGGCGCTATACACGGATAAACCAGCTCTGCTGGATCTCCGAAGCCTACCCTGCAAGTCTCTGCATGGCCTCCCTACATTCTTGCACCTCAAAGCCTCTCTGTTCACAGAACACAACAATCTTGCTTTGTTTCTAAAACTTTGTTATCTTCGTGCTTTTTTTTTTTTTTTTTTTCTTGTTTGCGCAATCATGATTCTAAAATTCTTGGTTCTCTTGATAAATATTTGACAAACTACGGCCTTTTCTCATTCGCGCACGCTCACCGTACTTGCTGAGAGTTCTGTATGTTTGCAGAATACCGTAGATACCCGAATATAACGCGATGGATAGAGATTTATTATGGAAATGAGAGAATACTCAAGACTCGAATATAACGCGAGGAACTAAATTTTACTGTACCGGTAAACAATTACAATCCTTTCAGGTGTTCTCAGCACAGTCAGGCTGCCCCTCAAGCCAGGGTGTTCTGCTCTAGAATGATTGCAGTTGTTATCGAGTAAGAAGCCGCCAGCCTCCCATCTTCTTTACTAGCGATTTTTAGATGGCAGGCGGAGGTGAGCGATGTGAATGATTTGGCTTTTAAACCGAGCGTGATGGATCCGACCTCTCCCAAATCCGGGAGTTCCTGAAGTGTTTGCAAGCATCAGGGAGCCCACATTCACTTCAGCGAGACTACTGGAAGTTCCGGGAGACTTGGGATCCAAAGCAAGGCAATTTTTATTTATTTTTATTTTTTTACATCCCAGGCAGATGTCTCGCATATAACACGACCCCTCCAATTTTAAGGTACATTTTTGTCACCCAAATCTAGCAGTTTACTTGCGTATCTACAGTAGTTTTTTTTTATTTTGGATAGAATGCAACGTACTAAAACACGATAAACTGAGGTGCCATTGGGATAAGTACATAGATGGACAGTACGGATTCACTCATTGTATAAGACCATGGACTGGTGGTTTGGTTGGATGGTTGTTGGTCATTTCCAGCCTTTCCTTGGGATAACTGGATGGCTCCTTCTGCCATGAAATGCTCGGAAGGCTTATGATCGAGGGGGGGGGGGGGGGGGGGGTCAACAAGATGAAATTTTAACGTTCTCTGGCTCACATAAAAAATAATGTATTGTAGAACGTGTAAGAATTTTCCATCTCTGGAGGTGTTACAAAAGGCATAGTGTGGAACAAGTTATGACCCGTTTTTAGCTCCAATGCATTGCTTCATAGGAGGACCTAGGTGGGACCTCACCGACTAGATTGTGTTGCAAATAGCTTTGAAACGGCATAACGTTATAAAACAAACTGAAAAGATCTAAAAAATGTAAAACTAACCAGAGAATTGGCAGAAGAGAACGATCTATACCAAAAAGCCAAATTGGAAAGTTTGATAAATGGGGAGAATGTTTTTGGTTTGGCTATTTTGACCTAGATTGTCCTTCTCCTGAGTTTCACCTTTTTAGCGAATAGACCTGTTGATTTAAAACTATTCCTGAAGTAGTTTGTAAGGATCGGACTGAAGGAGATGGACTGTATTCCAAGCCTGGTGTAAACTTAACCAGAGTTGTTGACTCTTATCACAGCCATTCTAGTCCAGGCTTGGAATTCAGCCCATTAACTGTAGTCATCAGACGGAGGCAACGCGATTATCCAAATCAGGGCATTGATGTCCTTAACTAATTTGGGTTGTGCGGTCTCGGATTGTGTGTCTGGTCATGGGAGAGGGAGCCTTTGACTGTGATTTCCTTGTATAGTATTTACACAGGGAGGTTTGTTTTAATGTCACATGGGTTTTATACACATCCACGTGTTTTATGAATGTGCACACCCACCTAAATGTGTCGGTCAGTCATATTGAGATGCACACCCAATCCTATTAAACCTACAGCGCACGCAAGGTACACATGATGCAGACATTAATGGAATATAGCGGTCATGCCAATTAAAAATGAGATGCGTTGTGCTTGATATTATGGTGGACAAATGTACTTTTTATGGCCTATTTTTGACCTTTTTTTTTTTTTTTCTTTCCAACAGCCTGGAGTCCTCATGCGAACGTCAGTGCAGTGAGAGCCAGCCAGATCTTATTGACGAGAAATAAAAGACTATCTTCAAGGTGAGGCATCTTCATATAACTTGTAGTTCATTGGTTTGCGTGCGTTATGCAATGGTGACATGTGCTTCAGGTGTCTAAGTAGTAGGGATGGAAATTTAGGCTAGGGTCAGATGAGCGCACTTTTTGCGTCCATCTGACCGCAATGTTTGCTGTCCATTTTTCAAAGGCGTCAATGGAGAACAACACACAAAGCACTTTTTCACACGCTGGCAACACATGTTGCAACGGACGCCAAAATGACATCGATGTGAAAAAGCTACAATGGACATAGAGGAACCCTTGCATTCAGTTTGTTAGTTTTGACTGTTGTGAAAAAAAAACAACTGATACAATGTAACCACAATTTCATCCCTTGTAAAGTGCATCCGTAAGGCTAGTGTCAGGCGAATGGCTTTGGAGAGCAGAAGGAACATCTGAGTGGACGTTCCTTCCACTCGACGCCCATCTGGCTACCTCTCCGTGCGCTCAGCGCTGCAAAGCGTGATCCTCCTATGGAGAATCGCGTTTTGCAGCTCCGTCAATGCGCGTCTTAGCACTTTGACGGAGAGGCTTGGATGACGGACGCTTTTTGTGTGCGCATTCATGCACAAACGTGTGACCGGCCCCGTTGCAGCGTCACAACGCTGCGACAGACACTGGTCAGTACGGGCGCACAGTAAGGCTGCCGTCAGACGAGCGCGCTATCAGTGCGATCGTCTGCCCCCCCCCCCCCCAGCTTAACTTTTTACAAAGGACCAACATCTGTTTATATTGGTAAGGGTCAGCAATATCTCGTAGGTCGGTTCTCTCCAGGGATCCAGTCTTCTTTGTTTACTGAACGTGAAAATGTCTCAGTGCAAAGTATAGAATGCATATGCAGAAAAAAGCGCTGCACTGCCAGCCATGTGGCTTATATCACAATATTACTTTACCAAGGCAACCCAGCTGTGTGTTACTGGGAAAATTATTCCCTTTAAACCCCTTGTTTCATCTGTCATTTCGAACAATTAGACTTATCCTGTTCCTACCTGGAATTGTTTTAAATCCCGTAATCATAAAGACTAGTGGTTCCCAACCCTGGTCCTCACATACCCCTAACAGGGCAGATTTTCTGGATCACCTTGGAAATACAGACTGATTACTGCAATCACTGAGCAGCAAATCCTATCACCTGTGCTGTGCTTCACATATCTGGCAAAGCTGTCCTTTTAGGCTGGTGTCAGACGAGCGTAGTGTTCACGTCCGTGATTGCGACTAAAAGTACGTCCGTGATAGCATGAAAGAAAGTCCATTGGAGCCTGACACATGAAGTACGTCCGCACTGAACTGCGGACGCACAACGGCCTCGGCAAACGGACGCAGGTTAGGCAAGAACGTAATACTGCTAGAACGGACATGCGGAGTGCGCTACGTCCATGACGTCTGCATAGCTTTGTGTGTGAGTGATGGAGCATGGTCAGACGGACTGCATTTATACGTCCAGCATTTTTGACGGACAGAATGTTTTTTCATTGTAATTTATTTTTCCCTCCTACATCCGTCAAAAATAACTTCAGTGAAAAAACGGACTGTGTGACCACTACTGCGTCATCCGTACTGACGATGTCCGTACTGCACGGACGTACAGCCCGTAGAAATCACGCTCGTCTGACCCCAGCCTTAGGGTACATGGGCCGAAGGTTGGGAACCACTGGTCCAGAGGATGATTATGGGATTTAAACACAGCAGTGCAGATAGGAACAGGATAAATTTCATGGCTGATTAAACAAGGGATTTCAGGGAATAATATTGCCAAATTTAATGTGAAATCGCCCATAGTAAATGGCAAAGAGCCGCACCTACCGTCGTTGACTTTGGTAACCATGAAAACCTATTTTTCGGTGGATTTAACAGAGCTGCCACTGACACGTGCAACTCTTGACAGTCACCAAAAGCCAGTTTTCTGCTTTGCCACTCCAGGCTACCTTAGGCTCCGTTCACACACTGCGATTTATCACGCGGATTTTGCCGCAGTGCTGTGTATTGAATTTCAATGGAGCTGTTCACATCTTGTCGCACGTTGCGGTAGCATGTCGCTGGTACATGACCCTTTTTTTGCGATTTGCTATCTGCGATTTTTGCGATTTGTATTGGTGGTGCTTTGCAAAAATTGCACAAAACAGCGATGTCGCGTGACATTATCGCACCATGTCGCGAATTTGAAAATCGCACGGAAAGGCGCGTGATTTTAAAATCGCACAGTGTGAACGGGGCCTAAGGCCCCGTTCACACTGTGCGATTTTAAAATCGCGCGATTTTCTATCTCCTTTTCATATTCACCACATAGTGCGATGATGTCGCGAATATGAAAATGAGATGGACATCGCTGTTTTGTGCGATTTTTGTAAAGCCCCACCAATACAAATCGCAAAATCGCAGATAGCAAATCGCAAAAAAAGGGTCCTGTACCTGTGACATGCTTCTGTGACGTGGCGCGGCAAGATGTGAACAGCTCCATTGAAATGCATTGGAGAAGCTACATAGTGCGACGTCGTGCGGATTTTGCTGCGACGTCGCAGCAAAATCCGTGCGATAAATCGCACAGTGTAAACAGGGCCTTAAGCTGCAAAACTGACCGATGTTGCTAAAGCTGCTGCTGCCGCCGTTGGCTTCTGCTAAACAACCTGATAGAGCAACATTCTCAGAATACCAATAATAATAAACCTGAAAAGAATAAAGTGTGTGTGTGTGTGTGTGTGTGTGTCTCGAGAGATCCATGTTTAAAATAGTGATGGCTCACCCAGGTTTTACAGCACTGCATCAACACATGTGACATCTACCGTATTTTTCGCTCCATAAGACTCCCTTTTCTCCCCCCAAAAAGTGGGGGGGAAAGTGGGTGCGTCTTATGGAGCGAATGCCCTATGATGATCTGCCTCCGCTCACCTGTCGCCGCCGCGTTCGGCTCCCTCTGAGCGTGCGTCCGGCAGCAAGGAGCTTGGGCACTTGCCTGGGGGAGCCGCGAGATCACGGTCACGTGGCTCCCCCAGGCGAGTGCCCAAGCTTCCTGCCGCCGGATGCACGCTCAGAGGGAGCCTGGGGCATATCCATGAGTGAGCTGGGGCATATCCATGAGTGAGCTGGGGCATATCCATGAGTGATCGCGGGCATATCCATGAGTGATCGCATCGCTAGTGTACCGTTTGTTGTGAGTCAGATTAATTTCTACATTGCTGACCTGGATTGTTTGAGGATTCTGATTGTTGCTGACTCAGACTGCCTTCTTGACTATTCTCTCTGACCAAGCCTGTATGTTACACCTAGAACAGACTCGGTGTATACTGACCTTGCATAATGCTGATCCTGATTGTATGAGAACCCGGTCTGTTGCCAACTCGTATTGTTTACCTGACCAATGCTCTTTCTAAACCCTTGTGTATGAACGACCTGCATAAGCCTGACCCAGGCTACTCCTTAGCTGCCGTTAAGGTTAACCCTTTCTGCCGAAGTGCATGATCTGTTAGAGTACAACCCTTGTTGTTCTGTGTTGCTGGTGTCTGTTATCCCTGGCTGGGAGTTATAGGGTTAGCGGTCCCGACCACTCAAGGATCGGAGGGTTTAGAAGTCTGTCCAAGAGGATCCACACCACGGTTATCGAGGTTGAGCGCTACAGCAAGCGTGACACCCGCGCTACATTGTGTGGCCAGCCCCATCAAAGCGTTACACCGCTGCTACGGACGCTGGGAGGCACGTCGGTACGGGCGCACATAGTGCGCTCGTCTGACCCCCAGCCTTTAATCTGGCCTGTTTAGTGGACCCCGGAGTACTGGCGTGGGAAGCACCAAACTATACTTAATCCTCGCTGTAGGTACTGTCAACCCCGAGTTGTAGGCACTGCAGCTGCTGACAAGTTCCATTAATCACTGTTTGTTTTTGGAAGACAAAGTGTGGATCTGACCACACTTTAACACAAGTGATGTTCAGCTGCTGGGGTCTTACCCCCGTGTGATATGACAGTATAAAAACGGGTGTACCATTTTTAGCAAACGGATTTAGTACTGAAATGAACTTTAAACACAATTTTACTAATGTTGACATAATAAAATTATTCTTGTCAATCTCTTTACACACCTTTTTTATCAACGTGACGCAGAGTGATAAAGTGTGTGTGTGTTTTTTGTAGAACCTCCAAAAAATAAACCTTTTAACCTGATGTTCATCAGCGATGTTTCCCTGTAGACATTTACAAACCAATACATAAGCTGTGCTTTTAAAATAAATTGTGTGTAAGCGTTAGGGCTGCCAGATCCTCCATGTTTCCCTGGAAACCTGAGGGGCATTGCATGGAAAATACAACCCCTATGGTATGCAGTGTTTTAAGTAGTGCAGGTAGGGAGTTAAAGTGGCACTCCAGATCACCTGCTTTGATAAAGCACCGGATTACCTCGTTGAATCATATGAATTACATAGGGGAGGTGCTGCCCTGCAACCGGTGTCCTCTCTTTGCATGAAATATTAATACGTGGCCAGGAAAACATGGCTGCCCTGCAACCCTACTAAGCACTTAAAATTCCAAGGGCTGAGAAACGGACTGCAAAAAAATGCTCAATTTGTTTCACTCAGAGGGTCATCATCAACTTCACCAAATAGGAAGTAAAGTCAGTCTGAGGAGCATGAATCACCCATGTCTGACTCTGCTCATTGTCCTCCATTTTATGTTTCTTCTGGCATGCATAGGCGTTTCTGGCATGTAAGACATCACAGCATTACAAAATGCATTGTGCTACACTGCCCCCTGCTGTCCCCAAGAGATCACTGCAGTGGTGATAATTTTGGATTGTCTCCCAAAATATAGAAACTGACAACTCTGTAATGTCCGCCTCACAATTAATGGTGGACATCAGGCTTCTGGGGATGATATAAATCGCGCTCTCTCAATTTCTAGCGCCCCCCCCCCCCATATCTCTCTATGCGCCCTGGGAATGGCACCCCCTCAACATGCACGTGCGGAGTGGCCCTGGGAATGGTGCCACCCCCAATGCGCACGCTGGCATTAGCACCCACCCAATGCGCGCGCGGAGTGGCCCCGGGAATGGCACCCACCCACCCACTGCGCGCGCGGAGCGGCCCCGGGAATGGCACCCACCCACCCACTGCGCGCGCGGAGCGGCCCCGGGAATGGCACCCACCCACCCACTGCGCGCGCGGAGCGGCCCCGGGAATGGCACCCACCCACCCACTGCGCGCGCGGAGCGGCCCCGGGAATGGCACCCACCCACCCAATGCGCGCGCGGAGCGGCCCCGGGAATGGCACCCACCCACTGCGCGCGCGGAGCGGCCCCGGAATGGCACCCACCCACTGCGCGCGCGGAGCGGCCCCGGGAATGGCACCCACCCACCGCGCGCGCGGAGCGGCCCCGGGAATGGCACCCACCCACCCACCCACCCACCCACTGCGCGCGCGGAGCGGCCCCGGGAATGGCACCCACCCACCCAATGCGCGCGCGGAGCGGCCCCGGGAATGGCACCCACCCACCCACTGCGCGCGCGGAGCGGCCCCGGGAATGGCACCCACCCACCCAATGCGCGCGCGGAGCGGCCCGGGAATGGCACCCACCCACCCACCCACCCACCCAATGCGCGCGCGGAGCGGCCCTGGGAATGGCACCCACCCACCCACTGCGCGCGCGGAGCGGCCCGGGAATGGCACCCACCCACCCACTGCGCGCGCGGAGCGGCCCGGGAATGGCACCCACCCACCCACTGCGCGCGCGGAGCGGCCCCGGGAATGGCCCACCCACCCAATGCGCGCGCGGAGCGGCCCCGGGAATGGCACCCACCCACCCAATGCGCGCGCGGAGCGGCCCGGGAATGGCACCCACCCACCCACCCAATGCGCGCGCGGAGCGGCCCTGGGAATGGCACCCACCACCCACCAAATGCGCGCGCGGAGCGGCCCTGGGAATGGCACCCACCCACCCAATGCGCGCGCGGAGCGGCCCGGGAATGGCACCCACCCACCCAATGCGCGCGCGGAGCGGCCCCGGGAATGGCAAAAAACCCACCCACCAATGCGCGTGCGGAGCGGCCCGGGAATGGCACCCACCCAATGCGTGCGCGGAGCGGCCCCGGGAATGGCACCCACCCAATGCGTGTGCGGAGCGGCCCGGGAATGGCACCCACCCAATGCGCGTGCGGAGCAGCCCCGGGAATGGCACCCACCCTGCGTGCGCGGAGCGGCCCCGGGAATGGCACCCACCACCCATGCGCGCGCGGAGCGGCCCGGGAATGGCACCCACCACACCCGCGCGGAGCGGCCCCGGAATGGCACCCACCCACCCACCCACGCGCGGAGCGGCCCCGGGAATGGCACCCACCCACCCACCCACGCGCGGAGCGGCCCCGGGAATGGCACCCACCCGCGGAGCGGCCCCGGGAATGGCACCCACCCGCGGAGCGGCCCCGGGAATGGCACCCACCCACCCACCCACGTGCGGCGGCCCCGGGAATGGCACCACCCACCCACGCGCGGAGCGGCCCCGGGAATGGCACCCACCCACCAACCCCCGCGCGGAGCGGCCCCGGAATGGCACCCGCGCGGAGCGGCCCCGGAATGGCGAAACCCACCCAATGCGCGCGCGGAGCGGCCCCGGAATGGCACGCGCGCGGAGCGGCCCCGGGAATGGCACGCGCGGAGCGGCCCCGGGAATGGCACGCGCGCGGAGCGGCCCGGGAATGGCACGCGCGCGGAGCGGCCCCGGGAATGGCACGCGCGCGGAGCGAGCGGCCCGGGAATGGCACGGCGCGCGGAGCGGCCCCGGGAATGGCACGCGCGCGGAGCGGCCCCGGAATGGCACGCGCGCGGAGCGGCCCCGGGAATGGCACGCGCGCGGAGCGGCCCGGGAATGGCACGCGCGCGGAGCGGCCCCGGGAATGGCACGCGCGCGGAGCGGCCCCGGGAATGGCACGCGCGCGGAGCGCCCCGGGAATGGCACGCGCGCGGAGCGGCCCCGGGAATGGCACGCGCGCGGAGCGGCCCGGGAATGGCACGCGCGCGGAGCGGCCCCGGGAATGGCACGCGCGCGGAGCGGCCCCGGGAATGGCACGCGCGCGGAGCGGCCCCGGGAATGGCACCCACATACCATCCAATTCGCGCGCGGAGCGCCCCGGGAATGGCACCCACCCACCTCGTGCGCGGAGCGGCCCCGGGAATGGCACCCACCCACCCAATTCGCGCGCGGAGCGGCCCCGGGAATGGCACCCACCCACCCACCCAATTCTCGCGCGGAGCGGCCCCGGGAATGGCACCCACCCACCCAATTCTCGCGCGGAGCGGCCCCGGGAATGGCACCCACCCAATTCGCGCGCGGAGCGGCCCCGGGAATGGCACCCCCCACCACCCAATTCGCGCGCGGAGCGGCCCCGGGAATGGCACCCACCCAATTCGCGCGCGGAGCGGCCCCGGGAATGGCACCCACCCAATTCGCACGCGGAGCGGCCCCGAGAATGGCACCCACCCACCCAATTCGCGCGCGGAGCGGCCCCGGGGAATGGCACCCACCCAATTCGCGCGCGGAGCGGCCCCGGGAATGGCACCCACCCACCCAATTCGCACGCGGAGCGGCCCCGGGAATGGCACCCACCCAATTCGCGCGCGGAGCGGCCCCGGGAATGGCACCCACCCAATTCGCACGCGGAGCGGCCCCGGAATGGCACCCACCCAATGCGCGTGCGGAGCAGCCCGGGAATGGCACCCACCCAATGCGCGTGCGGAGCAGCCCGGGAATGGCACCCACCCAATGCGTGCGCGGAGCGGCCCCGGGAATGGCACCCACCCACGCGCGGAGCGGCCCCGGGAATGGCACCCACCCACCCACCCACCCACCCACGCGCGGAGCGGCCCCGGGAATGGCACCCTCCCACCCACGCGCGGAGCGGCCCCGGGAATGGCACCCTCCCACCCACGCGCGGAGCGGCCCCGGGAATGGCACCCACCCACCCACGCGCGGAGCGGCCCCGGGAATGGCACCCACCCACCCACGCGCGGAGCGGCCCCGGGAATGGCACCCACCCACCCACGCGCGGAGCGGCCCCGGGAATGGCACCCACCCACCCACGCGCGGAGCGGCCCGGGAATGGCACCCACCCACCCACCCACGCGCGGAGCGGCCCCGGGAATGGCACCCACCCACCAACCCCCGCGTGGAGCGGCCCCGGGAATGGCACCCGCGTGGAGCGGCCCCCGGAATGGCGAAACCCACCCAATGCGCGCGCAGAGCGGCCCCGGGAATGGCACCCGCGCGGAGCGGCCCCGGGAATGGCACCGCGCGGAGCGGCCCCGGAATGGCACCCGCGCGGAGCGGCCCCGGGAATGGCACCCGCGCGGAGCGGCCCCGGGAATGGCACCCGCGCGGAGCGGCCCCGGGAATGGCACCCGCGCGGAGCGGCCCCGGGAATGGCACCCGCGCGGAGCGGCCCCGGGAATGGCACCCGCGCGGAGCGGCCCGGGAATGGCACCCGCGCGGAGCGGCCCCGGGAATGGCACCCGCGCGGAGCGGCCCCGGGAATGGCACCCGCGCGGAGCGGCCCCGGGAATGGCACCCGCGCGGAGCGGCCCCGGGAATGGCGAAACCCACCCAATGCGTGCGCAGAGCGGCCCCGGGAATGGCACCCGCGCGGAGCGGCCCCCGGAATGGCACCCGCGCGGAGCGGCCCCCGGAATGGCGAAACCCACCCAATGCGCGCGCGGAGCGGCCCCGGAATGGCACCCACCCACCCACCCAATGCGCGCGCGGAGCGGCCCCGGGAATGGCACCCACCCACCCACCCAATGCGCGCGCGGAGCGGCCCCGGGAATGGCACCCACCCACCCACCCAATGCGCGCGCGGAGCGGCCCCGGGAATGGCACCCACCCACCCACCCACCCAATGCGCGCGCGGAGCGGCCCCGGGAATGGCACCCACCCACCCACCCAATGCGCGCGCGGAGCGGCCCCGGGAATGGCACCCACATACCATCCAATTCGCGCGCGGAGCGGCCCCGGAATGGCACCCACCCAATGCGCGCGCGGAGCGGCCCGGGAATGGCACCCACATACCATCCAATTCGCGCGCGGAGCGGCCCCGGGAATGGCACCCACATACCATCCAATTCGCGCGCGGAGCGGCCCCGGGAATGGCACCCACATACCATCCAATTCGCGCGCGGAGCGGCCCCGGGAATGGCACCACATACCATCCAATTCGCGCGCGGAGCGGCCCCGGGAATGGCACCCACATACCATCCAATTCGCGCGCGGAGCGGCCCGGGAATGGCACCCACATACCATCCAATTCGCGCGCGGAGCGGCCCCGGGAATGGCACCCACATACCATCCAATTCGCGCGCGGAGCGGCCCCGGGAATGGCACCCACATACCATCCAATTCGCGCGCGGAGCGGCCCCGGGAATGGCACCCACATACCATCCAATTCGCGCGCGGAGCGGCCCCGGGAATGGCACCACATACCATCCAATTCGCGCGCGGAGCGGCCCCGGGAATGGCACCCACATACCATCCAATTCGCGCGCGGAGCGGCCCCGGGAATGGCACCCACATACCATCCAATTCGCGCGCGGAGCGGCCCCGGGAATGGCACCCACATACCATCCAATTCGCGCGCGGAGCGGCCCCGGGAATGGCACCCACATACCATCCAATTCGCGCGCGGAGCGGCCCCGGGAATGGCACCCACATACCATCCAATTCGCGCGCGGAGCGGCCCCGGGAATGGCACCCACATACCATCCAATTCGCGCGCGGAGCGGCCCCGGGAATGGCACCCACATACCATCCAATTCGCGCGCGGAGCGGCCCCGGGAATGGCACCCACATACCATCCAATTCGCGCGCGGAGCGGCCCGGGAATGGCACCCACATACCATCCAATTCGCGCGCGGAGCGGCCCCGGGAATGGCACCCACATACCATCCAATTCGCGCGCGGAGCGGCCCGGGAATGGCACCCACATACCATCCAATTCGCGCGCGGAGCGGCCCCGGGAATGGCACCCACATACCATCCAATTCGCGCGCGGAGCGGCCCCGGAATGGCACCCACATACCATCCAATTCGCGCGCGGAGCGGCCCGGGAATGGCACCCACATACCATCCAATTCGCGCGCGGAGCGGCCCCGGGAATGGCACCCACATACCATCCAATTCGCGCGCGGAGCGGCCCGGGAATGGCACCCACATACCATCCAATTCGCGCGCGGAGCGGCCCCGGGAATGGCACCCACATACCATCCAATTCGCGCGCGGAGCGGCCCCGGGAATGGCACACACATACCATCCAATTCGCGCGCGGAGCGGCCCCGGGAATGGCACACACATACCATCCAATTCGCGCGCGGAGCGGCCCCGGGAATGGCACACACATACCATCAATTCGCGCGCGGAGCGGCCCCGGGAATGGCACCCACATACCATCCAATTCGCGCGCGGAGCGGCCCCGGGAATGGCACCCACATACCATCCAATTCGCGCGCGGAGCGGCCCCGGAATGGCACCCACATACCATCAATTCGCGCGCGGAGCGGCCCCGGGAATGGCACCCACATACCATCCAATTCGCGCGCGGAGCGGCCCCGGGAATGGCACCCACATACCATCCAATTCGCGCGCGGAGCGGCCCCGGGAATGGCACCCACATACCATCCAATTCGCGCGCGGAGCGGCCCCGGAATGGCACCCACATACCATCAATTCGCGCGCGGAGCGGCCCCGGGAATGGCACCCACCCACCCAATTCACGCGCGGAGCGGCCCCGGGAATGGCACCCACCCACCCAATTCGTGCGCGGAGCGGCCCCGGGAATGGCACCCACCCACCCACCCAATTCGCGCGCGGAGCGGCCCCGGGAATGGCACCCACCCACCCACCCACCCAATTCGCGCGCGGAGCGGCCCCGGGAATGGCACCCACCCACCCACCCAATTCGCGCGCGGAGCGGCCCGGGAATGGCACCCACCCACCCAATCGCGCGCGGAGCGGCCCCGGGAATGGCACCCACCCACCCAATTCGCGCGCGCGGAGCGGCCCCGGGAATGGCACCCACCCACCCAATTCGCGCGCGGAGCGGCCCCGGGAATGGCACCCACCCACCAATTCGCGCGCGGAGCGGCCCCGGGAATGGCACCCACCCACCCAATTCGCGCGCGGAGCGGCCCCGGAATGGCACCCACCCACCCAATTCGCGCGCGGAGCGGCCCCGGGAATGGCACCCACCCACCAATTCGCGCGCGGAGCGGCCCCGGAATGGCACCCACCCAATTCGCGCGCGGAGCGGCCCCGGGAATGGCACCCACCCACCCACCCACCTCGTGCGCGGAGCGGCCCTGGGAATGGCACCCACCCACCCAATTCTCGCGCGGAGCGGCCCTGGAATGGCACCCACCCACCCAATTCTCGCGCGGAGCGGCCCTGGGAATGGCACCCACCCACCCAATTCGCGCGCGGAGCGGCCCTGGGAATGGCACCCACCCAATTTGCGCGCGGAGCGGCCCCGGGAATGGCACCCACATACCATCCAATTCGCGCGTGGTGCGGCCCCGGGAATGGCACCCACATACCATCCAATTCGCGCGTGGAGCGGCCCCGGGAATGGCACCCACATACCATCCAATTCGCGCGTGGAGCGGCCCGGGAATGGCACCCACATACCATCCAATTCGCGCGTGGAGCGGCCCGGGAATGGCACCCACATACCATCCAATTCGCGCGTGGAGCGGCCCCGGGAATGGCACCCACATACCATCCAATTCGCGCGTGGAGCGGCCCCGGGAATGGCACCCACATACCATCCAATTCGCGCGTGGAGCGGCCCCGGGAATGGCACCCACATAACATCCAATTCGCGCGTGGAGCGGCCCCGGGAATGGCACCCACATAACATCCAATTCGCGCGTGGAGCGGCCCCGGGAATGGCACCCACCCACCCACCCACCCAATTCGCACGCGGAGCGGCCCCCGGAATGGCACCCACCCAATTTGCGCGCGGAGCGGCCCCGGGAATGGCACCCACCCACCCACTTCGCCGCGGAGCGGCCCCGGGAATGGCACCCACCCAATGTGCACGGAGCGGCCCAGGGGAATGGCAGGCACTCCCCTCAACCACCCGGCGTGGAGCTGCCCCACCCCACCCTGGGAATGGCAGTCTCCCCCAGTCTTCCTGCCCTGCCCCGTCCCGCCCCACTCCGGGAATAGCAGGCGCTCCCCCAAAGCCACCCCACGCAGAACAGCCCCGGGAATGGTTTCAATCATATGTCAGTGAAAAAACTCTGAACTGTACAAAGGCAGGAGGGATGCCCTGCAAAGTGGATAAAACTAGTTAAACTGATGACAGGTGCCATTTACGCTCAAAGAGTGTGTAACTATTAGACCAATGCTTTCAAACTCCGGCTCCCCTGATGTTTCTTAACCCAACTCCCTGACCATCTATTACATTCAAAGAATTCTGGGAATTTAAGGCTATAAATATCCTGTTTTGGCCGGAGTTTGACATCCCTGTATTACACCATCTTTAGCTCTCTAGTCTAATTATGTTCTGGTTTTCTGTCAGATGGAGGAGGAAGATACACGGGAGGTTTTGCTCCCGAACTGGCAGGGGAGCGGATCTATGGGTATCACCCTAGATCAGAATGAAGAAGGAGGAGTGTACGTGAAACAGCTTGCACAAAATTCTCCAGCTGCAAAAACTGGAGTGATGCGAGAAGGTGAGTCCATGAAGAGCATTTATTGAAAACAATGTCATATTTTTTATGATTGCCAAAGTTTATCGTGGTTGCAATTGCAGCAGTGGCAGTTTTGAACGCCGTTTGCTGCAACGCTAAACAACGGCAATTAATGAATAATCCCCATAAATGCTATTTTCAATCCGTCAAAATGTATTTACAGTTGGATCTTGAATTCTCCTCACCGTCTAATTGCTGACTCTGATTCTGGCTAATGCACGTCCCTTACTTTTTCCATGATGTTTTCAGGTGATCAGATTGTCGGAGCCACTGTCTACTTTGACCACATGTCTCAAGAGGATATTCAGAGATTACTGGCAAATGTAGGACAACATACAGTGGGCCTCAAACTTCAGAGGAAAGGAGACCGATCCCCTCAGCCAGGAATGTCTTGGTCCCACGATGTCTTCAGTCTGAAAAGCCCTGATGTTGTTCTGGTTAGTGGTTTTCAGTATTGTTTGTGTGGTGACTGGTGGATGTCACTTGGGATAGTTGGCTTTTGGAGGGAAGGGTTGTTCCAGAATGGACCTTTAATGATGATGATGATAAAATGAACCTATCAACAGTTCTTTTTATTCTTCTTGGGATTGCAGTCACCCATATCAAATAAACAATCTACAAAGTGAACTTCTTGTATCAAAATATGGAAACAGGGGAAAAGAAAACACTTCATTCAGCCAAACCAGCAAATATCCCAGTATAGATGAACATAAAAGCTTGTAACATGCAGGTCACATAGAAAGGGTATTGACTTTTTTCCTAAGATCAAAAATAAATCCAACACCTGTTTGCAAGACCTGCCTTTTTTAGCCTAGAACACTCCTTAATGACCGGTTATACAAAGTTCTGTGAACCATGGCAGGTCTACTTTAACTGCTGACAATCAGGTGTCGATGTAGTATCAGGAGGTGCTGTGTTATGCGGACATAACTGAGGTTTAACTCATAATTCAAACTGTCGGTCAGCTGTGAAGGGAAACTAAGAAGTTCACATTTTTCCCCATTATTAACAGTGACAGCAGGGGTTCATAATTGTTCCCTTTGTTGTCTTTTTTTCCCTTCATGTGTCCCTTTTAACGATTTGTATATATATATATAAACCTGATTTCTGCTAAAAAGCCATCTAGTATGGCATGGCATTGATTGAAGGATTCTGCGTGAAAACAGACCCAGGATGCAAAAAAGTGAGACAGAGGTCATTTGCATGTCTTGCCCAGAGTTCCTTGCTGCATATGGGGAATGCTGCACTGGGGCTCTGGGATGCAGTTCTATGAACTGCTGTGATGTGCAAGTGGCTTCTGCAATAATAAATATACATGCACATCACAGCACTGTATAGGTGTGTAAGTGGCTTCTGCAATAAAAAACCTTATTGGTTATTGCATGGAGGCTTTTTATCTCAGTTTTTGTTCTCCTCCACAACCCAAGCAAGTATATATATAAGTGTGTTAGTCCAGATGCCAAAATCACAAAAATATGGCCGTAGGAAGGGATACCTTTTTTATTGTAATAACGCTACAGTTAAAAAAACAAGCTCTCGAGAGTATACCTCTCTTCTTCAGGTCTTGAAGCTATACTGACCAAAATCATAGAACAATAAAGAGCCAAGCAGAAGGGGGGAGGGGAAGGATGGGTGTCGTAAATAAGAAAAGTGGACATCATATGGTCAAGAAAGGTAACCCGAGAGGACAGTTCATAGGCCCATAAAACAACACAGATAAGCATCATGGTGAGCATCTGATGATAGTGACTAAGAGGAAAAAGTAAATGACACAGCTTAAAAAGAGAAAAAACATATAAACCAAGTACAATGCTGAATGTTATGTGTCATTCTGATAGAGTTAAAAAAAACTGAATCTACATGGAGTCCTTCCTTTATAGTGTTAAAATAAAAGTCGTTAAAATTTCCTTTAAAAACTTTAGCCCTGAGGTTGTAGATGGAGCGGCTTGTCTGATTAAAGTGATGTCCCACTGGGGTACAATATTTATTTTCCTGATGGTTCTTAATGGAGTGTCTGTGCAGGTTCATTCTGAGATTCAGTACAGACACTCCAAGAACCATCAGGAAAATAAATATTGTACCCCGGTGGGACATCACTTTAACGTGACAAGCCGCTCCATCCACGACCTCAGGATTATTGGAAATTTTAAAGACTCATGAATGTAAGTCATTCGAAATAAAAATGATCACATATTTTAACACCATGAAGGACTCAATGTAGATTGTTTTTTTTTACCCCCCCCCCCCTATCATAATGTCGTGTAACATTTAGTATTGTACTTGGTTTATGTTTTTTTGTTTTAGTGTCATTTACTTTTTCCTCTTAGGCACTATCATCAGATGCTTACCATGCCACTATTAGAACGAATTTACGACACCCATCCTAACCCCCTCCCCCCCAATTCAAAGAACTGCATCTCAGAGCTCCTGTGCTACATTCCCCATATATACAGCACAAAACTCTGGGTAAGACATAAAAGTGACGTCTGTCTCACTTTTTTTCATCCTGGGTCTGCTTTCACACATTGGCTTTGACCAGTTGCATCAACCTGATCTCTGCTAAAAAAAAAAAGCCATCTAGTATGGCATGGCATTGATTGAAGGGTTCAGTGTGAATGCCGACCCAGGATGCAAAAAGTGAGACAGAGGTCATTTGCATGTCTTACCCTTTCTGTGCTGCATAAGGGGAAATGCTCTGCTCTGTGATGCAGTTCATTGAAGTTCTGTGATGTGCAAATGGCTTCTGCAATAATAAACTTTATATATATATATACATAGTCCCTAGGTTAAAGGAAGGGCCTTCTGAAAATTCATCAAAATATTTTGATACAAATCTAATTAGGACATGTTCTGTGCAAACTGCATATTGTTAAATAGAAAATGTTTGTCAACCTGTTGTTTTCTTCCATGTATCATACAGCTCTGACTTGAAAAGCTGCTCACAAAATGCTAGAATCACCAAATTTGAGGTCCTGTATCAAGTTGTTGAAAGTGTAAACAATGTTTTGTTTTTCAGAGTGGTGATGATGAGGAATATAGACGAATTTACACCAAGAAGATAAAACCACGTCTGAAGTCAGATGACAGTTTGGAGCCAGACACTCAAACCAGAACCATTACAGTTACCAGGAAAGTGACTGCTTATACAGTAGATGTGACTGGATCTACAGATTCCGAGGAAATTGATATTAGCAGTCCAGAGTATAAGATCAAAATTCCCAGACATGAAGTTACAGAGATCTCAAAAACCACAGTGGATACTGGTGAAGGCAAAACAGTAATTAAAATCCCAGGTGCTGGATTAGGAGAAGAACAGCATTTTGTGACAACTAGGTCTAAAGTCTCAATACCAGGAGATTCCATGAGTGTCCACACCACAAGTGTCCGTCACTATGACCACAGTGGAGGAATATCCGATTTTCCTGACATCCAAACGGATTCCTCAATTAGAATGGCTAACAGGTCTTCAGGAGTCACTGAATTCCCAGATATAAACATTTCTGGGCCAAAATTTCAGAGTTATGAGCAGAAAGTTAATGTGAAATCATCCAGGATTGAGATTGATCCAGAAGTCGATCTGAGGGGTCCCAATATTTCGGGAGCCTCTTCTCTAGACATAAATATCAAAGGTCTTGCTGCAAAAGCATCAGATGTAGATTACAAAACAACGTCTACGTTAGACTTTCCTGACCAACAACCCGGTATAGAATACTCTAGAGGTGGATTACAATCAAGCGTGTCCATAAAGGGACCACAATTTGACATAAAAAAGCCATCAGGATTTAAAATGGACAGTTATTCTACTGACGTTCAGTTACAAGAACCTGACATAAACCTTTCTGCTAAACAGACACGGATTGGATTTGCTTTGCCGAAGATGTCTGAATATGGTCTCAGAGAAGGTACTATGGATTCACAAGTGAATTTGACTGTGCCTACAAAGGATGATGATAAAGGTCTGCAAATTGACAGTTCCAGTTTTAGTGGAAAGATACAAATTCCCACATTAACACCACCAAAATTTGGTCTTTCTGAAACAAAGAATGAAACTGTAAAAAGTGGTGTAAATCTGCAAACATCTGGTATCTCCTGTGAAAGTGTAACCACACGTGACATTCAGCTGGGAAGTTCACAGTTAAAGGGTAAGGTGTATACACCTTCTGTTAATGTGAGAGGTCCAACTTATGAAGTTTCTAGTCACACACTAGAGACATCGGCTGTGGATATTGGTTTTGCAAAAGGTAATTTTGAGACACACACTCCAAAAATAGAGTCTAAGGAACCGGTAGGAGATTTAAAAGGTCCCTCAGTTAAGATGCCGTCAATGAAAGTTGAGTTACCAAAAGTTTCCGCTATTGAGACTGATCTAAAAAGTCGTGATGGAAAGGTGACCATACCACAGTTAAAAATGCCCAAATTTGGCCTGTCTGGTCTAGATGCAGAAGGTTCTATTAACAATAACTTTTCAAAAGAAGATGTTACTGTATCTGGCCCCATAGCAAACATTAATATGACTTCTTTGCAGGATGCACAATTTACCATGCAATCGGTGCATTTACCAAAAGTGCCATTGCCTGAGGTTGACATTAATTTAAAAGGTTCTAAACTGGAAGGGGGAATAAAAGGCCCTAAAGTAGATATTAAAGGGACAGGAGTTAAATTAGCGACTCCAGATTTAGATATTGATGGGAGAATACGTAAAACTGCAGTTAGTCTTGATACCCCATCTGTCAATATGAGTGGAAAAGTGAAAGACCAACCAATAACAATCACCCACATTGATGTAGCTGTAAAAGATCCTAAACTGAAGGGAGGTTTGAATGTTGAAATGGAGGGTCCAGGATTAGCAATGGATATGCCAGATGTTGATCAACAATGTGGAGGAGACTTTCAGATGCCCAAATTTGGTGATTCTGGAAAAAAAATGGAACTTGCAGGAGAAATAAAAGGTCAAAAACTTGATATGAAAGGACCTAATCTTGGTGCTCCAAATGTAAGCATTAAAAGCAAGGGAAATGTTAAAATGCCTGAATTTGGTATGTCAAAGTTTGGTGTCTCTGGTCCAGATGTTGATGTCAATTTACAAAGGGGTAAGCTTGATATATCAGGTCCTAAAGTACATGTTGATGCCCCAGTTTATGATCTTGAGGGTCCAGAAGGAAAAATTACAGGTTCGAACTTCAAAATGCCCTCAATGAATGTCAGCTTGCCAGAGGTTTCCAAGCCTGATATTGATTTGAATTTAAAAGGTCCCATCTTCGACATCAAAGGACCAGATGCAGACATAGATAGCAAGGGGAAGTTTAAAATGTCTAAACTCAGTATGCCCAAATTTGGAACCTCCAGCCCAAAGTTGGAAGGGCCAGATGTTGACATCACTTTACCAAGGGGTGAGCTTGATGTATCATGTCCAAAAGTAAATGTTGATGTCCCAGATATGGATCTTCAAGGTCCAGAAGGAAAAATCAAAGGTGCAAAAATCCATATGCCCTCATTGAATGTTGGCTTGCCAAAAATGTCCAAGCCCGATTTTGACTTAAACTTGAAAGGTCCTAAGCTGGAAGGAGAATTGAAAGCTCCAGAGGTTGATGTGAATGCAGACGTAGATATTGATGGAAAATTTAAAGGCTCCAAATTCAACATGCCATCTATACAGCTTCCACACATGCCTGATTTTGATTTGAATTTGAAAGCACCTAAAGTGAAAGGGGATTTGAAAGGTCCCAATGTTGACATCAAGGGACCCAAGATAGATGTTGTTGCACCAGATGTAGACTTAAAAGGCAAGGGACCAATTAAAATGCCTAAATTCAGTATGCCTAAATTTGGCACCTCCAGCCCAAAGTTGGAAGGGCCAGATGTTGACATCACTTTACCAAGCGGTGAGCTTGATGTATCATGTCCAAAAGTAAATGTTGATGTCCCAGATATGGATCTTCAAGGTCCAGAAGGAAAAATCAAAGGTGCAAAAATCCATATGCCCTCATTGAATGTTGGCTTGCCAAAAAAGTCCATGCCCGATTTTGACTTAAACTTGAAAGGTCCTAAACTGGAAGGAGATTTGAAAGCTCCAGAGGTTGATGTGAATGCAGACGTAGATATTGATGGAAAATTTAAAGGCTCCAAATTCAACATGCCATCTATACAGCTTCCACACATGCCTGATTTTGATTTGAATTTGAAAGCACCTAAAGTGAAAGGGGATTTGAAAGGTCCCAATGTTGACATCAAGGGACCCAAGATGGATGTTGTTGCACCAGATGTAGACTTAAAAGGCAAGGGACCAATTAAAATGCCTAAATTCAGTATGCCTAAATTTGGCACCTCCAGCCCAAAGTTGGAAGGGCCAGATGTTGACATCACTTTACCAAGCGGTGAGCTTGATGTATCATGTCCAAAAGTAAATGTTGATGTCCCAGATATGGATCTTCAAGGTCCAGAAGGAAAAATCAAAGGTGCAAAAATCCATATGCCCTCATTGAATGTTGGCTTGCCAAAAAAGTCCATGCCCGATTTTGACTTAAACTTGAAAGGTCCTAAACTGGAAGGAGATTTGAAAGCTCCAGAGGTTGATGTGAATGCAGACGTAGATATTGATGGAAAATTTAAAGGCTCCAAATTCAACATGCCATCTATACAGCTTCCACACATGCCTGATTTTGATTTGAATTTGAAAGCACCTAAAGTGAAAGGGGATTTGAAAGGTCCCAATGTTGACATCAAGGGACCCAAGATGGATGTTGTTGCACCAGATGTAGACTTAAAAGGCAAGGGACCAATTAAAATGCCTAAATTCAGTATGCCTAAATTTGGCACCTCCAGCCCAAAGTTGGAAGGGCCAGATGTTGACATCACTTTACCAAGCGGTGAGCTTGATGTATCATGTCCAAAAGTAAATGTCCCAGATATGGATCTCCAAGGTCCAGAAGGAAAAATCAAAGGTGCAAAAATCCATATGCCCTCATTGAATGTTGGCTTGCCAAAAATGTCCAAGCCCGATTTTGACTTAAACTTGAAAGGTCATAAGCTGGAAGGAGATTTGAAAGCTCCAGAGGTTGATGTGAATGCAGACGTAGATATTGATGGAAAATTTAAAGGCTCCAAATTCAACATGCCATCTATACAGCTTCCACACATGCCTGATTTTGATTTGAATTTGAAAGCCCCTAAAGTGAAAGGGGATTTGAAAGGTCCCAATGTTGACATCAAGGGACCCAAGATGGATGTTGTTGCACCAGATGTAGACTTAAAAGGCAAGGGACCAATTAAAATGCCTAAATTCAGTATGCCTAAGTTTGGCACCTCCAGCCCAAAGTTGGAAGGGCCAGATGTTGACATCACTTTACCAAGCGGTGAGCTTGATGTATCATGTCCAAAAGTAAATGTTGATGTCCCAGATATGGATCTTCAAGGTCCAGAAGGAAAAATCAAAGGTGCAAAAATCCATATGCCCTCACTGAATGTTGGCTTGCCAAAAATGTCCAAGCCCGATTTTGACTTAAACTTGAAAGGTCCTAAGCTGGAAGGAGATTTGAAAGCTCCAGAGGTTGATGTGAATGCAGACGTAGATATTGATGGAAAATTTAAAGGCTCCAAATTCAACATGCCATCTATACAGCTTCCACACATGCCTGATTTTGATTTGAATTTGAAAGCACCTAAAGTGAAAGGGGATTTGAAAGGTCCCCATGTTGACATCAAGGGACCTAAGATGGATGTTGTTACACCAGATGTAGACTTAAAAGGCAAGGGACCAATTAAAATGCCTAAATTCAGTATGCCTAAGTTTGGCACCTCCAGCCCAAAGTTGGAAGGGCCAGATGTTGACATCACTTTACCAAGCGGTGAGCTTGATGTATCATGTCCAAAAGTAAATGTTGATGTCCCAGATATGGATCTTCAAGGTCCAGAAGGAAAAATGAAAGGTGCAAAAATCCATATGCCCTCACTAAATGTTGGCTTGCCAAAAATGTCCAAGCCCGATTTTGACTTAAACTTGAAAGGTCCTAAGCTGGAAGGAGATTTGAAAGCTCCAGAGGTTGATGTGAATGCAGACGTAGATATTGATGGAAAATTTAAAGGCTCCAAATTCAACATGCCATCTATACAGCTTCCACACATGCCTGATTTTGATTTGAATTTGAAAGCACCTAAAGTGAAAGGGGATTTGAAAGGTCCCAATGTTGACATCAAGGGACAAGGGTTTGATATGGATGCACCAGTTGGTAATAAAGATGGCAAGGCGAAGTTTAAAATACCAAAATTTCATATGCCCAAGTTTGGTATGTCGGGTGCAAAGGTGGAAGGGTCAGATGTTGACATCACTTTACCAAGCGGTGAGCTTGATGTATCATGTCCAAAAGTAAATGTTGATGTCCCAGATATGGATCTTCAAGGTCCAGAAGGAAAAATGAAAGGTGCAAAAATCCATATGCCCTCACTAAATGTTGGCTTGCCAAAAATGTCCAAGCCCGATTTTGACTTAAACTTGAAAGGTCCTAAGCTGGAAGGAGATTTGAAAGCTCCAGAGGTTGATGTGAATGCAGACGTAGATATTGATGGAAAATTTAAAGGCTCCAAATTCAACATGCCATCTATACAGCTTCCACACATGCCTGATTTTGATTTGAATTTGAAAGCACCTAAAGTGAAAGGGGATTTGAAAGGTCCCAATGTTGACATCAAGGGACCCAAGATGGATGTTGTTGCACCAGATGTAGACTTAAAAGGCAAGGGACCAATTAAAATGCCTAAATTCAGTATGCCTAAATTTGGCACCTCCAGCCCAAAGTTGGAAGGGCCAGATGTTGACATCACTTTACCAAGCGGTGAGCTTGATGTATCATGTCCAAAAGTAAATGTTGATGTCCCAGATATGGATCTTCAAGGTCCAGAAGGAAAAATCAAAGGTGCAAACATCCATATGCCCTCATTGAAGGTTGGCTTGCCAAAAATGTCCATGCCCGATTTTGACTTAAACTTGAAAGGTCCTAAGCTGGAAGGAGATTTGAAAGCTCCAGAGGTTGATGTGAATGCAGACGTAGATATTGATCCAAAATTAAAAGGCTCCAAATTCCACATGCCATCTATACAGCTTCCACACATGCCTGATTTTGATTTGAATTTGAAAGCACCTAAAGTGAAAGGGGATTTGAAAGGTCCCAATGTTGACATCAAGGGACCCAAGATGGATGTTGTTGCACCAGATGTAGACTTAAAAGGCAAGGGACCAATTAAAATGCCTAAATTCAGTATGCCTAAATTTGGCACCTCCAGCCCAAAGTTGGAAGGGCCAGATGTTGACATCACTTTACCAAGCGGTGAGCTTGATGTATCATGTCCAAAAGTAAATGTTGATGTCCCAGATATGGATCTTCAAGGTCCAGAAGGAAAAATCAAAGGTGCAAAAATCCATATGCCCTCATTGAATGTTGGCTTGCCAAAAATATCCATGCCCGATTTTGACTTAAACTTGAAAGGTCCTAAACTGGAAGGAGATTTGAAAGCTCCAGAGGTTGATGTGAATGCAGACGTAGATATTGATCCAAAATTAAAAGGCTCCAAATTCCACATGCCATCTATACAGCTTCCACACATGCCTGATTTTGATTTGAATTTGAAAGCACCTAAAGTGAAAGGGGATTTGAAAGGTCCCAATGTTGACATCAAGGGACAAGGGTTTGATATGGATGCACCAGTTGGTAATAAAGATGGCAAGGCGAAGTTTAAAATACCAAAATTTCATATGCCCAAGTTTGGTATGTCGGGTGCAAAGGTGGAAGGGTCAGATGTTGACATCACTTTACCAAGCGGTGAGCTTGATGTATCATGTCCAAAAGTAAATGTTGATGTCCCAGATATGGATCTTCAAGGTCCAGAAGGAAAAATCAAAGGTGCAAAAATCCATATGCCCTCATTGAATGTTGGCTTGCCAAAAATGTCCATGCCCGATTTTGACTTAAACTTGAAAGGTCCTAAGCTGGAAGGAGATTTGAAAGCTCCAGAGGTTGATGTGAATGCAGACGTAGATATTGATGGAAAATTTAAAGGCTCCAAATTCAACATGCCATCTATACAGCTTCCACACATGCCTGATTTTGATTTGAATTTGAAAGCACCTAAAGTGAAAGGGGATTTGAAAGGTCCCAATGTTGACATCAAGGGACCCAAGATGGATGTTGTTGCACCAGATGTAGACTTAAAAGGCAAGGGACCAATTAAAATGCCTAAATTCAGTATGCCTAAATTTGGCACCTCCAGCCCAAAGTTGGAAGGGCCAGATGTTGACATCACTTTACCAAGCGGTGAGCTTGATGTATCATGTCCAAAAGTAAATGTTGATGTCCCAGATATGGATCTTCAAGGTCCAGAAGGAAAAATCAAAGGTGCAAACATCCATATGCCCTCATTGAAGGTTGGCTTGCCAAAAATGTCCATGCCCGATTTTGACTTAAACTTGAAAGGTCCTAAGCTGGAAGGAGATTTGAAAGCTCCAGAGGTTGATGTGAATGCAGACGTAGATATTGATCCAAAATTAAAAGGCTCCAAATTCCACATGCCATCTATACAGCTTCCACACATGCCTGATTTTGATTTGAATTTGAAAGCACCTAAAGTGAAAGGGGATTTGAAAGGTCCCAATGTTGACATCAAGGGACCCAAGATGGATGTTGTTGCACCAGATGTAGACTTAAAAGGCAAGGGACCAATTAAAATGCCTAAATTCAGTATGCCTAAATTTGGCACCTCCAGCCCAAAGTTGGAAGGGCCAGATGTTGACATCACTTTACCAAGCGGTGAGCTTGATGTATCATGTCCAAAAGTAAATGTTGATGTCCCAGATATGGATCTTCAAGGTCCAGAAGGAAAAATCAAAGGTGCAAACATCCATATGCCCTCATTGAAGGTTGGCTTGCCAAAAATGTCCATGCCCGATTTTGACTTAAACTTGAAAGGTCCTAAGCTGGAAGGAGATTTGAAAGCTCCAGAGGTTGATGTGAATGCAGACGTAGATATTGATCCAAAATTAAAAGGCTCCAAATTCCACATGCCATCTATACAGCTTCCACACATGCCTGATTTTGATTTGAATTTGAAAGCACCTAAAGTGAAAGGGGATTTGAAAGGTCCCAATGTTGATATCAAGGGACCCAAGATGGATGTTGTTGCACCAGATGTAGACTTAAAAGGCAAGGGACCAATTAAAATGCCTAAATTCAGTATGCCAAAATTTGGCACCTCCAGCCCAAAGTTGGAAGGGCCAGATGTTGACATCACTTTACCAAGCGGTGAGCTTGATGTATCATGTCCAAAAGTAAATGTTGATGTCCCAGATATGGATCTTCAAGGTCCAGAAGGAAAAATCAAAGGTGCAAAAATCCATATGCCCTCATTGAATGTTGGCTTGCCAAAAATATCCATGCCCGATTTTGACTTAAACTTGAAAGGTCCTAAACTGGAAGGAGATTTGAAAGCTCCAGAGGTTGATGTGAATGCAGACGTAGATATTGATCCAAAATTAAAAGGCTCCAAATTCCACATGCCATCTATACAGCTTCCACACATGCCTGATTTTGATTTGAATTTGAAAGCACCTAAAGTGAAAGGGGATTTGAAAGGTCCCAATGTTGACATCAAGGGACCCAAGATGGATGTTGTTGCACCAGATGTAGACTTAAAAGGCAAGGGCCCAATTAAAATGCCTAAATTCAGTATGCCTAAATTTGGCACCTCCAGCCCAAAGTTGGAAGGGCCAGATGTTGACATCACTTTACCAAGCGGTGAGCTTGATGTATCATGTCCAAAAGTAAATGTTGATGTCCCAGATATGGATCTTCAAGGTCCAGAAGGAAAAATCAAAGGTGCAAAAATCCATATGCCCTCATTGAATGTTGGCTTGCCAAAAATATCCATGCCCGATTTTGACTTAAACTTGAAAGGTCCTAAACTGGAAGGAGATTTGAAAGCTCCAGAGGTTGATGTGAATGCAGACGTAGATATTGATCCAAAATTAAAAGGCTCCAAATTCCACATGCCATCTATACAGCTTCCACACATGCCTGATTTTGATTTGAATTTGAAAGCACCTAAAGTGAAAGGGGATTTGAAAGGTCCCAATGTTGACATCAAGGGACAAGGGTTTGATATTGATGCACCAGTTGGTAATAAAGATGGCATGGGGAAGTTTAAAATACCAAAATTTAATATGCCCAAGTTTGGTATGTCAGGTTCAAAGTTGGAAGGGTCAGATGTTGACATCACTTTACCAAGCGGTGAACTTGATGTATCATGTCCAAAAGTAAATGTTGATGTCCCAGATATGGATCTTCAAGGTCCAGAAGGAAAAATCAAAGGTGCAAAAATCCATATGCCCTCATTGAATGTTGGTTTGCCAAAAATGTCCAAGCCCGATTTTGACCTAAACTTGAAAGGTCCTAAGCTGGAAGGAGATTTGAAAGCTCCAGAGGTTGATGTTAATGCAGACGTAGATATTGATGGAAAATTTAAAGGCTCCAAATTCAACATGCCATCTATACAGCTTCCACACATGTCCATGCCTGATTTTGATTTGAAAGCACCTAAAGTGAAAGGGGATTTGAAAGGTCCCAAGGTTGACATCAAGGGACCCAAGATGGATGTTGTTGCACCAGATGTAGACTTAAAAGGCAAGGGACCAATTAAAATGCCTAAATTCAGTATGCCTAAGTTTGGCACCTCCAGCCCAAAGTTGGAAGGGCCAGATGTTGACATCACTTTACCAAGCGGTGAGCTTGATGTATCATGTCCAAAAGTAAATGTTGATGTCCCAGATATGGATCTTCAAGGTCCAGAAGGAAAAATCAAAGGTGCAAAAATCCATATGCCCTCATTGAATGTTGGCTTGCCAAAAATGTCCATGCCCGATTTTGACTTAAACTTGAAAGGTCCTAAGCTGGAAGGAGATTTGAAAGGTCCCATGGTTGACCTCAAAACTCCAAAGGTGGATCTTGATGCACCTGATATTGGTGGGAAAGTGAAGGGCCCTAAATTCAAGATGCCAACCATGCAAATGCCTGATGTCAATCTGAAGAGCCCAGATTTGGATCTAGAAGTTCCAGAATTTGATGTGGAAATTCCAGAAGGAAAATTGAAAATGCCTAAATTTAAAATGCCCAAATTTGGTTTTTCTGGCCAAAAAGCAGAAGGTCTAGGTGTTGATGTCAAACTTCCAGAAGCTGATGTGTCAGGACCCAATGTGGATCTGAAAACAGCGGAGCTGGACATAGAGGGTCCTGAAGGAAACTTCAAAGGACCCAAATTCAAACTGCCAAAAGTGTCCATGCCAGGCATTGACATGAATTTGAAAGGTCCCAAAGTTAAAGGAGACATTAATATACCAGACGTAAATTTAGAAGGTGAACTGAAAGCACCCGAAATTGAAGTAAAAAGTCCTGATATTGATATTCCAAGTCCTGGTGTATCTGTTGAGTTGCCAGAAGGAAAAGTAAAAGGCCCCAGATTTAAATTACCATCGTGGGGATTTTCTAAGCCCAGCATTTCAATGCCAGACACAGACTTTCATCTGAAAGGGCCTAAAGTCAAAGGTGAATTTGATGCATCACTTTCTAAGGAAGGTAGCCCAAAAAGTCCTGACCTAGATATTAGTGGTCCAAAAGTAGGCATTGACGTCCCAGGAGCAAAGGTTAAAAAATCCAGATTTAAGATGCCCAAGTTTAACTTTTCAGGTCCAAAGGCACAGGCACCATCTGCAGAATTAAAACTTCCAAAAGTAGACTTCGATGTCGGCGGGCCTGATGTGAATGTTCCTCAGTTAGAAGCAAGGGGTAAAAGTCCAAAATTCAAGATGCCCACATTAAATATAACCAGTCCAAAAGTTTCTATGCCTGATGTTGAGCTAAATGTAAAAGGGCCAAAAGTAAAGGGGGACATGGATGTCAGTGCTCCAAATTTAGAAGGGGAATTAAAAGGACGCAAGCTAGATATAAATGCCCCAGATTTACATCTAGAGACCCCAGAAACCGATTTACAAGGCCCTGATATAAAAGGTAAAATAAAGATTCCAAAATTTAATATGCCAAAATTTGGAATTTCTGGTCAAAAAGTGAACGCTCCAGACCTTGATGTGAAATTACCAAAAGGTGAAATCAATGTTTCTAGCCCTAAACTAGATTTTGAGGTACCAAATATAGATACTGAGAGCCCAGAAGGTAAAATCAAAGTTCCAAAACTTAAGATGCCCGCAATGACTGCCAATTTACCAAAATTGTCAATGCCAGATGTTGACTTCAACTTAAAAATGCCTAAAATGGAAGGCGATTTGAAAGGCCCAGAGGTCAATCTCAAGGGAACCAAGTTAGATCTTGAAGCACCAGATGCAAACATAGAAGGCAAGGGAAAAATTAAAATGCCTAAATTCAGTATGCCTACGTTTGGCACCTCCAGCCCAAAGTTGGAAGGGCCAGATGTTGACATCACTTTACCAAGCGGTGAGCTTGATGTATCATGTCCAAAAGTAAATGTTGATGTCCCAGATATGGATCTTCAAGGTCCAGAAGGAAAAATCAAAGGTGCAAAAATCCATATGCCCTCATTGAATTTTGGCTTGCCAAAAATGTCCATGCCCGATTTTGACTTAAACTTGAAAGGTCCTAAGCTGGGAGGAGATTTGAAAGCTCCAGAGGTTGATGTGAATGCAGACGTAGATATTGATGGAAAATTGAAAGGGTCCAAATTCAACATGCCATCTATACAGCTTCCACACATGCCTGATTTTGATTTGAATTTGAAAGCACCTAAAGTGAAAGGGGATTTGAAAGGTCCCAATGTTGACATCAAGGGACCCAAGATGGATGTTGTTGCACCAGATGTAGACTTAAAAGGCAAGGGACCAATTAAAATGCCTAAATTCAGTATGCCTAAATTTGGAACCTCCAGCCCAAAGTTGGAAGGGCCAGATGTTGACATCACTTTACCAAGCGGTGAGCTTGATGTATCATGTCCAAAAGTAAATGTTGATGTCCCAGATATGGATCTTCAAGGTCCAGAAGGAAAAATCAAAGGTGCAAAAATCCATATGCCCTCATTGAATTTTGGCTTGCCAAAAATGTCCATGCCCGATTTTGACTTAAACTTGAAAGGTCCTAAGCTGGGAGGAGATTTGAAAGCTCCAGAGGTTGATGTGAATGCAGACGTAGATATTGATGGAAAATTGAAAGGCTCCAAATTCAACATGCCATCTATACAGCTTCCACACTTGCCTGATTTTGATTTGAATTTGAAAGCACCTAAAGTGAAAGGGGATTTGAAAGGTCCCAATGTTGACATCAAGGGACCCAAGATGGATGTTGTTGCACCAGATGTAGACTTAAAAGGCAAGGGACCAATTAAAATGCCTAAATTCAGTATGCCTAAATTTGGAACCTCCAGCCCAAAGTTGGAAGGGCCAGATGTTGACATCACTTTACCAAGCGGTGAGCTTGATGTATCATGTCCAAAAGTAAATGTTGATGTCCCAGATATGGATCTTCAAGGTCCAGAAGGAAAAATCAAAGGTGCAAAAATCCATATGCCCTCATTGAATGTTGGCTTGCCAAAAATGTCCATGCCCGATTTTGACTTAAACTTGAAAGGTCCTAAGCTGGGAGGAGATTTGAAAGCTCCAGAGGTTGATGTGAATGCAGACGTAGATATTGATGGAAAATTGAAAGGCTCCAAATTCAACATGCCATCTATACAGCTTCCACACTTGCCTGATTTTGATTTGAATTTGAAAGCACCTAAAGTGAAAGGGGATTTGAAAGGTCCCAATGTTGACATCAAGGGACCCAAGATGGATGTTGTTGCACCAGATGTAGACTTAAAAGGCAAAGGACCAATTAAAATGCCTAAATTCAGTATGCCTAAGTTTGGAACCTCCAGCCCAAAGTTGGAAGGGCCAGATGTTGACATCACTTTACCAAGCGGTGAGCTTGATGTATCATGTCCAAAAGTAAATGTTGATGTCCCAGATATGGATCTTCAAGGTCCAGAAGGAAAAATCAAAGGTGCAAAAATCCATATGCCCTCATTGAATGTTGGCTTGCCAAAAATGTCCATGCCCGATTTTGACTTAAACTTGAAAGGTCCTAAGCTGGGAGGAGATTTGAAAGCTCCAGAGGTTGATGTGAATGCAGACGTAGATATTGATCCAAAATTAAAAGGCTCCAAATTCCACATGCCATCTATACAGCTTCCACACATGCCTGATTTTGATTTGAATTTGAAAGCACCTAAAGTGAAAGGGGATTTGAAAGGTCCCAATGTTGACATCAAGGGACCCAAGATGGATGTTGTTGCACCAGATGTAGACTTAAAAGGCAAGGGACCAATTAAAATGCCTAAATTCAGTATGCCTAAATTTGGAACCTCCAGCCCAAAGTTGGAAGGGCCAGATGTTGACATCACTTTACCAAGCGGTGAGCTTGATGTATCATGTCCAAAAGTAAATGTTGATGTCCCAGATATGGATCTTCAAGGTCCAGAAGGAAAAATCAAAGGTGCAAAAATCCATATGCCCTCATTGAATGTTGGCTTGCCAAAAATGTCCATGCCCGATTTTGACTTAAACTTGAAAGGTCCTAAGCTGGGAGGAGATTTGAAAGCTCCAGAGGTTGATGTGAATGCAGACGTAGATATTGATCCAAAATTAAAAGGCTCCAAATTCAACATGCCATCTATACAGCTTCCACACATGTCCATGCCTGATTTTGATTTGAAAGCACCTAAAGTGAAAGGGGATTTGAAAGGTCCCAAGATGGATGTTGTTTCACCAGATGTAGACTTAGAAGGCAAGAAAAAAATTAAAATGCCTAAATTCAGTATGCCTACGTTTGGCAAATCGGGCCCAAAGGTGGAGTGCCCAGATCTTGATATCCATTTACCAAAGGGTGAACTTGATGTGTCATGTCCAAAAGTAGATGTCCCAGATTTCGAGGGTCCAGAAGGAAAAATCAAAGGTGCAAAATTCAATATGCCCTCATTGGATTTCAGTTTACCAAATGTGTCCATGCCTGATTTTGACGTAAACCTTAAAGGTCCTAAATTGGAAGGAGGTTTGAAATGTCCCATGGTTGACATCGAAAGTTCAAAGGTGGATCTAGATATTGATGGGAAAGTGAAGGGCCCTATTCTCAAAATGCCAACCATGCATCCGCCTTCTTTATCGTTGTCTGATGTCAATCTGAAGGGCCCAAAGTTGGATCTAGAAGTTCCAGATTTTGATGTGGAAGGTCCAGAAGGAAAAGTTAAAATGCCTAAATTTAAAATGCCCAAATTTGGTTTGGTGGAAGGAGATTTGAAATGTCCCAAGGTGGACATCAAGACGCCAAAGATGAATCTTGATGCACCTGATGTAGATATTCCTGGTAACGTTAAGGATCCCAAATTCAAAATGCCTGACATTAATCTGGATCTCAAGGGCCCTAAATTGGAAGGGGATATGAAAGGTCATAAAGTTGATATCAAGGCGCCGCAAATTGATGTGAATAATGCAGATTTGGACATCGACGGGAAGGCAAAAGGTTCCTCTTTTACGATGCCTTCAATACATCTCCCTAAAATGTCTATGCCTGATTTTGATTTGAAATTGAAAGGTCCAAATTGGAAGGGGGATGTTTCTGGTCCTCAGATGGAAGGCGAAATCAAGGTCCCGGGGGCTGATGTAGAAGGGCCTGAAGGGAAAATGCCTAAATTTAAATTACCTAAATTTGGATTCTCTAGACCAAATGTAGAAGGTGGCATTGACTTAGCTGGGCCAAACATCGATTTGGAAGTGCCAGATACAGATATTGAAGGTCCAAAAGGTAAAATAAAAGGTTCGCAATTTAATGTGCCGTCGCTGAATGTTGATCTTCCTAATATTTCCGTACCAGACAGTAATTTAAATCTTAAAGGTCCCAACTGGAGTGGAGGAGCAGATGTTTCACGGCCCAATGTTAACATTGAATTGCCAGATGTAGATGCAAAGGGTCCTAAGGGTAAGTTTAAAATGCCTACATTTGGAGTTACTGGACCTAGGGTAGATGCTGATATGGATGTTACACTTCCAAAACCTGAGATGAATATTTCTGGTCCTAAAATAGATTTAGAATCCCCAGAGGTAGAGGGGAAACTAAAGGGCCAAAAATTCAAGATGCCTTCAATGCATATGGATTTACCAAAATTAAACGTACCACACCTTGACATTGACATTAAAGGTCCTAAACTGAAGGGAGATGCAGAACTTTCTGGTCCAAAAGTAGGAGCTGTAGATTTAGCTGGAAATGTAAATGTGAAAAAACCAAATATTGATGTTAAAACACCTGATGTCAATATTGAGGCTCCAGATGTTACTTTGAAAAGTCCAGGCATGGATATTGAGGGTCCAGAAGGTAATCTGAAAATGCCCAAAGTAAAAAAATCGAAGTTTGGCTTTGGCATAAAAGCTCCTAAAGCAGAAGTGAAATCCCCATCATTAGATGTCGCAATTCCCGATGTGGAATTTGATGCTGACGTTCCTGAAGTAGATGCGGAAATCAAAGGGAAGAGAGGTAAATTCAAAATGCCAAAAATTCATATGAGTGGTCCTAAAATAAAGGGGAAGAAAGGTGGTTTTGATGTAAGTACACCTGATATGGAAAGTGATATAAATCTAAATGCTGCTGATGCAGATATTAATCTTTCAGGTGGGGAAGCTGACTTTGGCATAAAGGCACCAAAAACCCGCAAGCCTCTTTTTGGCAAAATTTATTTTCCTGATGTAGAATTTGATCTAAAATCTCCAAAGTTAAAAGGTGATGCAGCCATTCACAGTCCTAAAGTAGATATAAAGACTCCAGGTTTTGAGATTGAGGGTGATCTAAAAACATCAGCAGGTGATCTGTCCCCTCGAGGAGTTGACATTGGTGGCTCTGATATAAAGGTGAAAAAATCCAAATTCAAACTACCAACATTCAATGTATCAGGTCCAAAGGTACCTGAAGCTGACCTCCACCTCTCTAGTCCAAAACTTACTGGGGATTTAAATGCTCCTAGAGTTGATGTGAACCTCGGTGCCCCAGACATTAATCTTAAGGCACCTAGTGCTTCAGTAGACCCTTCAATGTCAGGAATTTCTGTTCCAGATGTAAAAATTGACATGAAAGGGCCAAAGGTGAGAGGTGGTATGGATGTCTCTGGAAATCTAGATCCTGATATCACTGGAGTAAGTGGTAAAGGTAAAGTTCCCAAGTTTGGCATACCTACATTTGGCGTTCCCGGCTCTCAAGTTGGTGGTAGTTATAAAGTGGGCACACCCAATCTAGATGGAAATCTGAAAGGTCCTCATATTGAAATGTCCACTGGTGATATGTCACTTCCCAAAGTTTCTGACTCTGATTTTGAAATTAATTTAAGTGGACCAAAGATAAAAAATGATATGGACATTTCTAATGACCTCAGTGGAGGGAAATTTAATGTTGGTCTGCCAGGTGTTAATATGAAAGGTTTTGATGCAAACGTTGCATTGCCTAAAGTTGATGTCTCTGGTCCCAGTTTGCATGGTCTTGATGACTCACTACATGGTAATGTTTCTGTGTCTGGGCCAAAGTTGGAATTGCTTGATGCCTCTTCCAAAACTGAAATTCCATATGTTAATGTGAAGGGAATGGATGGCGAAATAAAAGTTCCAAAAGTAGATCTAAAGGGAAAAGGGTTTAAATTTGGTGTGGAGAAACCTGAAAAAGACTTGCAAGGAGCAAGTATGGAAGGTGATCTATCTGGAAATGTAATTGGTGGACTGAAGTTTAAAGGGACAGAAGGCTTACAAATATCAGGACCAAATGTAGAAGCAGGTCAATCAAGAGCAGGAGTAAATTTCAGCACAACAGGCGGATACTTTGGAGAACCTGTTGGCATTGTTACTTTCCCAAGACTCATGATGCCCAAATTCACAAGTTCTGGACCTGAGCTAACAGGAAGGGAAGTGGGAGTTGATGTTGATTTCCCCAAAACAAACGTGAGCTTAGGAAAATCTGGCCAAGCTGACATAGAATTAGAAGAGAGCGATATTAAAATCAAAAAGTCTAAGATAAAAATGCCCAAGTTTAATTTCTCAAAGGCAAAGGGTAAAAGTGATGCTAGTCTGTCTGATGTTTCTGTAACAGAGTCAAAAGGTGAATTGAAGAGCTCAAAGGCTAGCTTGGGGTCTGCTGGTTTAGAGGTGGGAAGTGGGGTTGGTATCTCCTCTAAAGAAAAGTCAGCAAAGTATGAGTTTTCCTTGTTTACTAGCAGTAAGTCAAGACATAGGTCTTCTTCCCTTAGTGAAGAGATGGATAGTTCTACTCAGTCTTCTCCTAGTGGAACATTGGAAGCAAAAGGTGGTGAGGTGTCTTTGGAGGGTGGCAAGAAAAAAGGCAAGCATTCAAAGATCAAATTTGGCACCTTTGGCGGTATAGGGTCGAAATCAAAGGGTTCCTATGAGGTCACATTAAGTGATGATGAAAACGTCCAGGGGAGTGGGGCATCTCTGTCTTCCCGTAAATCTAGAGTATCCTCTTCCTCAAGCAATGACAGTGCAACAAAAGCAGGTGTGCAACTGCCCAAGGTTGAGTTAACTGTTGCCAAAAAGAAAGAGTAGATTTTTTTCATAAACCGGAGCATATGTACATAAATATATATAACTGTGTGTTTGTACATACATTTTTTGCAGCCTTTATATGATCCTGACTATCTTGTCTAAAGATTAGAGATACAGTTATTTGAGAACTATATATATATATATATATATCTCAATTAAAGAAGCAAAATCCTCAGCTGTATTATCCCATACACACCTTATTCTCTTTCCTGAATCTGAGCATTTTTTTTTTAAGTCTCTCAGATCTGGTAGGGGATAATCTATTTTGATATAAAGTTGTACATGGAAATATATTTTTCCATACATTTTTGTTAACTTGCTTACAGCTGTTATGTTTCTTTTGGGGCTTTAAGAAAATGAAATCTGGATTCTTAGAAACACTGTTAAGTGCATTGAACCAATAGGATGTTTGAATTAAGGGGCTTCACACAGCAAACATGACAAATAAAGCAGATATTTTTTAAAGAAGTGATACCTGTTTGATGCTTTTATGTAAATATATTTCTCCAGTTATTAAATACACACCCAAAATCAAATTGCTTAAATAAGATCACTTTTTTAAAAATATTTCTAACCCTTCACTTCTTGTGTTACTTGTATTTACTTATTTCCCCTTCCTTTGTGTCACTTTTATTATTTTCACACACAAGCATTACCTGAAGGACATGAACTAGCAAATCATAACATTGACCATGAAGTAAGCATTGATGTGTAAATGTGTATATAATGTATCCTGTTCTTGTTTCTTTGCATACATAAATTCATAATGTGCTCACAGTCACCAAAAAACAAAAAAAACAAACTATAAACTCTTGTTCAAAACATCTAGGGTTACATGTGTTGTCTGGACATATACTAGAGTTAAAGTGATAACTGATACGGCTCCAAATATCATAAACATTGGTGTGTCTTTTAAAAGTGGTACAGTTGGTTTAAGAAAATGTGAAATAAAGGTTTAATTTTTTTTCTGAAGAGCTAACAAATTTACCATAAAAAAACAAACATACTGAACTTGCGCCCCTTTTACAAAGCCTCTTAGTTCATGCATTTGTTACCTGTACAAAATGTATTTCCTTCAATTGTCTTAACCAAACTGCCGCTTTTTTATTTTTTGGGGGTGGGGGTGGGAGGCTGTGGGAGAGGGCCAGTTTGGTTGGATTTCATAAACTATGCTTTCATTTCTGAAACAAATAAATACTTTAAAACAAACAAAACAATGGTTTTAACTATAAAAATCTGTAAGCACTTTAATTGCAAATCATTAAGGAGTGTGTGACGGTGAATTGTTTTAAACAAAATAAAGCTTCTAACCTTTATAACTGTGTCTGCGTCATTATCGAACAAGTTAATGAAATTAAAAATGATATTTTCTGGAAAATGTTTCCAAACACTTAAATTCATTCTCTGACAATGTCTCAAGACTTCAAGGTTTTCCTGGCTCCTTCTCATGTGGATAAAGTTGGAAAGAATGATTTAATTCAGTGTTTCTCAACTCCGTTCCTCAGGACCCACTACAGGCCAGACGTTAAGGATTTCCTGGGGAAATGCAAACAGAATCCAGCAATCATTGACCAGCAAATCGTATCACTTGTGCTGTGCTTCAGATATCTCACAATCCTGGCCCTTAATTGATCTTCCCAGCCTCCAGGCAGGACCGAACAGTGACAAAACAAAGGATCAAGTATTTAAAGGAATACTCTAGGCAACATGACCACCTAAACTTTTTTTAGGTGGTCATGATGAACGAAGTATGCCCTTTTCTCTCCCCCTCCCCCCTCCGCTGAGCCGATTGGCTGAAACAGCTGAGAGACTCGGAGGACTTTACTCCGCCCTCCCAGCTGTCAGTCAGCAGAGCGGGATTTGTATTTCCCGCTTCTGCTGACTATTGCTGAGTAGGAGACGTCATTGTGCTTTCAGCGCGATGACGTCTCCAACTCGCCGCAGTAGCTGGTGGCAGCGGCTGTGATTAGTGTTGCGCGCATCCTCTTGCGCGTAACACTAATCAAAGAAGGTGGAGCGTAGACCTTGTGCCAACTTCCGGGTTCCAGTGAAAGAGGGCGGCGCGGGATTCGGCAAAAAACACCGTGGGAAATTGCCTCCGTTTTAAGGTAAGTATAACATTTTAAAAAAAAAATAGAACGACTAGGTAGGGCAGTAGCATTTGCATACTGCATAAAAAGGGGGGGGGCTGTAATTTTCTGCTTAGAGTGTTCCTTTAAGAGAGCAGCCCCTTCTAGAATATAAATACCACTCTTTATGATTGTAGATAAAGGTTCAAAGACCCTGACCACATTCATCGATTTTGTCTGCATACAGTGTGTGTGTGTGAATGTTTTGTTTCTGTTCGTACAAAACGGTGTACATGTTGTGCAAGTGTGTATTTGTGTAATGGAATTTTCTTTGTCTTCCTAATAAGACATGTAATGTGTGACAGGTTTGCGATTTTAGATAGTGTCCCCTTTTGTGGATGCAATCATATATTGTTGTACATGTACATAGTTAGTTACAAGTTTTTATAAAGAGCTAATACGTACTGTAGCGCTGTACAATGGGAGACAGATTAACAAATATACATACAGGTTCAACACACAGTACAGTAAGAGAGAAGACCCTGCTAAAGAGTTTACAATCTAAAAGGATAAGAGTGACACACCAGGTGAGGGTTAATAGAGAATTTGAAGCAGCGGTGTGCATGTAGGGAGGATGCAGTAGGAAATGAACAGAGTGGGATTAGGGAGTGAGCCAATAGGCTTCTCTAAAGTAAAGAGTTTTCAGAGACTTCTTGAAGGACTGGAGAGGGAATTCCAAAGAAAAGGGGCAGCTCAGGAAAAAAAAAGTCTTGAAGGCAGGTGTTGGGGGTGTGGGTACGTGAAGCTGATGGCATCAGATCATCGGCAGAGAGAAGTGTCATGTCCTCTGCACCCGGGGGGCTTCAGGTGGGGGTCAGGCACCCGGCGGCATTGCTGGCTGACCGGGTGGCAAGCGTCCAGCCAGGTTCCAGCGTTCATGCGCCTAGTGAGGGGGTGGGGCGTGGCATGATAACGCGGAACCGCTGGCCTTAAATGCAGGGCTCGCGAACTGACTCGTTGCCTTGCCGTGTAGTTTGTTTCCCGCATCACGGAGTGTACCGTTCATTCGAGTCACTTCATTTTGCGATGTTGCTGAGTCGGATTGTATGAGGACCCTGATTGTTACTGACTCGGACTGCCTTCTTGACCATTCTCATTTTGACCAAGCTTGTATGAGTGTTATGCCCAAAGCTGACTCAGAGTGTATACTGACCCTGCCGAACGCTGACTCGGAGTGTATGAGAACCCTGTCTGTTGCCAACCCCGGATTGTTATAATGACCATTATATATTGACCAAGTGTGTATGAATGGCCTGATTCAGCCGATTCCTCCACTGCCTTTCAAGTTGACCCTTCCCGCTCAAGCGCTTGTCCTGTCCTGAAACCTGCAGCCAACATACCTAGGCTTTACTCTATACTGTTGGTGTGTGTGTTATCCCTGGTTGGGATTCATAGGGATAGCGGTGCCGACCACTCAAGGATCGGAGGGTTAAGCGGTCTGTCCAAGAGAATTCACACCACGGTTGTCGAGTGTGAGCGTGACAGAAGTGGTCAGGATGGGATGTACCTGTTGATAAGGGAGGAGATGTAGGCAGGGGCGCCGTTATGGAGAGCTTTGTATGTGAGCACCAGTAGTTTGAACTGGATTCTATAGGAAACAGGGAGCCGGTGTAGAGATTGACAAAGGGGTGGGGTGAGGTGGATGAGCCTGGCACAGGCATTCATAACAGACTGCAGAGGGAGAATCTGTGATCTCTTAAGGCTAGAGAGAAGGAGGTTACAGTAGTCAAGGAGGGAGGCAATAAGAGCTTGGATGCGCATTTTAGCATAGTCCTGATTAAGACCGGGATGGACGCGTGCAATGTTTTTTAGGTGGAAGTAGCAGGATTTGGTTAGCGACCTAATGTGAGGAGGGAAGGAGAGATCAAAGTCTAAACCAACCCCAAGGTGCCAGGCTTGTACCGGTGGCATTTAACCACTTGCTGCCAGACACCTTTCCTGAAAACGACAACCTCAGCTTTCAGTCCAAACAGGTGATCTATGAGGCACAGGTGTGCCCAGTTGTGTAGCAGAATGCAGAAGAGTGGAGAAGCCAACGCCAGTATCCCTGATGAACAGATCAATCCAGGTGCCAGGTTAGTAGGTGCCATGTTAGTAGGTGCTAGGCAGTTAATGATAGATTTGAGAATGTTCGTTTAGAGTTGCAAATTGGTTTTATTGCTATCCCAGTTATCCCCAATGATCCAAAAGAAGTTAACAAAAAATACAAGTGTGACACAAAAAGGAATATAAATCGTGAGAGTGTATAGGTAATACAAAAATTTAAAGTTCATAAGCTTACCAATGATACTGGTAATAAAAGACCTGCTTTATCTTCAGCATAAATCACAATAATTTCTGTTTAGGGGCAGTGTACGTACAGATGTTGTGTCAGTTTGGTTCAAATAAAATGCTATAATCAAAGAGCTACAGAAACCTGACCGAGCTTAATCCTCTTCTTGGTTCTTAGTCTAATACTCTATGCCTGATAAATCTGTCTATGATAAAAACAATCCAAGCAGAAAAGCTATTCTTTCCTATTCATTTTCATACCACTTTAAAATACTTTGACAAATGCCATGGAAAGATACCCTTGCAGCTTTGAAGCACCAAAACCTGTACGGTAAGCCTCAATTTTCCTGTCTCCTGAGTCCAGCCTGCCTGGGATGAGTACCAATTAATCCATTGAAAACACACACATCTCTCTAATTGGTTTCAGGCTGTTTGGCCTTGAAACTGCAGCGTCTTTAAAGCGCTGGCTTCAAGATTTTTGACCTCAGACCAAACCTGCGGCTAATTCACACGGTGAGAGGCAGCAGTGTCTCCCAAACACAGAGTAGAGGGTTAGGGCTCCACAGCAACAAAACTCACAGTAATGTGTGGCATGTATGTGCCACAGAGCTCCATAGCAACAAAACTTAATTGGCCAAATTACATACTTGGCGCTAACGTTGGCGCTCACCTGCATGAGCGTTAACGGTAGCCCAAGTAGTTTCCGCATATTACAATCCAAACGCTAACGGGTTAAGTAATTCGCTAGCGTTTGGCATCTTGCGCTTTTCAGCGCGAGGTTACTTTGCGCTCCCTATACTTAACATGGGGAGTGCAAAGTCCGAACGATGATTAACGTCCGTCTGCGGTTAACAAAAAGTTAGCACAAGTCCTGGCTCTGGTTAACGGATTCCGCTTCTGCAGAATCCGTTAGCACCATCCAGAACCCCCCCCCCAAAATTCAATATACTCACCTCCTGTCCCACGGCGAGGACCGCGGCTCTGTCCACCGCCTCAGTTCGGCGGGAGCAGGATGAGACTGGGGGAAAAAGTCCCCCCAGTCTCCCCCTGCATATCATTACGCTGACCGGCCAGATCTCGCAAGGCAAAATCCAGCTGGTCATGTGACTGCTGGCGTCTGCTTCAATGGAGTTGAGAGCATGCGTGCTGCTGCGCTTAGCGCTGCCGCGCACATCCCGGGGCTTAGCGCCCGCTAGCAATGCAGGCAGACTTTTTTGCAACTGCATTGTAATCTAGCACTAAAACGCGGGAGCTAGGGGAAAAACTGTGGGCGCAGTTTTTCCTCCCTAGTGCCCGCGTTTTAGCACTAGGAATGTAATTTAGCCCAATGTGTGGTTGTGTTTTCGAGTGTATCAGAGCCAATGCTGTATCTTGGCCTAGGCCGACACTTTCCAGGGGGTGGCGCCCCACCGCTGAGTGACCCGCAACCCCGTGGGACGCACCCCCGGTGGCCGCCGTTTTCTGGATCCCGGAGTGCAGCCGCAAAAGGGAGTAGCCAGTGCCGTGAAAATAATCTGCAGCGCGATGCTGCCGTCTAAAATGCATAGCATCTAATTGGCTGCTCCTCTCTCCTCTCCGTCATGTGAGAACAATGGGAGGAAGTGATCATAAAACGTCACTTCCTCCCAGCGCTCGTCCATTCTGCCACCTGCCACAGAGGATGAAAGCCTGCGGCTGCTGGCTCCAAGCATGAAAGAAGGTGATATGAACTGGACTGGAGGGGGAATGGCCTGAAATGGGAGAGGGTGTAATGAATGAGAAGGTGGGGGAAATGGGTTAAAATGAAAAGGGGGGGCCAAATTAATATTAGGAGGGGGGCCAAATTAATATTAGAAGTGGGGCCAAATTAATATAAGGAGGTGAGGCCAAATTAATATAAGGCGGTATGCCAAATTAATATTAGGAGGGAGCCAAATGAATATAAGGAGGGGGGCCAAATTAATATTAGAAGTGGGGCCAAATTAATATAAGGCGGTGGGCCAAATTAATATTAGGAGGGAGCCAAATGAATATAAGGAGGGGGGCCAAATTAATATAAGGAGGTGGGCCAATTTAATATTAGAAGGGGGGGCCAAATGAATATTAGGAGGGGGTAAATGAATACAAGGAGGTGGGCAAATGAATATAAGGAGGGGTACCAAATGAATATAAGGAGGGGGCCAAATTAATATTAGGAGGGGACCAAATTAATATTAGAAGTGGGGCCAAATTAATATAAGGCGGTGGGGCCAAATTAATATAAGGCGGTGGGCCAAATTAATATAAGGCGGCGGGCCAAATTAATATAAGGCGGTGGGGCCAAATTAATATAAGGCGGTGGGCCAAATTAATATAAGGCGGTGGGCCAAATTAATATAAGGCGGTGGGGCCAAATTAATATAAGGCGGTGGGCCAAATTAATATTCGGAGGGAGCCAAATGAATATAAGGAGGGGGGCCAAATTAATATTAGAAGTGGGGCAAATTAATATAAGGCGGTGGGGTCAAATTAATATAAGGCGGTGGGGCCAATTAATATTAGGAGGGAGCCAAATGAATATAAGGAGGGGGGCCAAATTAATATTAGAAGTGGTGCCAAATTAATATAAGGAGGTGGGCCAATTTAATATTAGAAGGGGGGCCAAATGAATATTAGGAGGGGGTAAATGAATACAAGGAGGTGGGCAAATGAATATAAGGAGGGGGCCAAATGAATATAAGGAGGGGTACCAAATGAATATAAGGAGGGGGCCAAATTAATATTAGGAGGGGACCAGATTAATATTAGAAGTGGGGCCAAATTAATATAAGGCGGTGGGGCCAAATTAATATAAGGCGGTGGGCCAAATTAATATAAGGCGGCGGGCCAAATTAATATAAGGCGGTGGGGCCAAATTAATATAAGGCGGTGGGGCCAAATTAATATAAGGCGGTGGGGCCAAATTAATATAAGGCGGTGGGCCAAATTAATATTAGGAGGGAGCCAAATGAATATAAGGAGGTGGGCCAATTTAATATTAGAAGGGGGGGCCAAATGAATATTAGGAGGGGGTAAATGAATACAAGGAGGTGGGCAAATGAATATAAGGAGGGGTACCAAATGAATATAAGGAGGGGGCCAAATTAATATTAGGAGGGGACCAAATTAATATTAGAAGTGGGGCCAAATTAATATAAGGCGGTGGGGCCAAATTAATATAAGGCGGTGGGCCAAATTAATATAAGGCGGCGGGCCAAATTAATATAAGGCGGTGGGGCCAAATTAATATAAGGCGGTGGGCCAAATTAATATAAGGCGGTGGGGCCAAATTAATATAAGGCGGTGGGGCCAAATTAATATAAGGCGGTGGGCCAAATTAATATTCGGAGGGAGCCAAATGAATATAAGGAGGGGGGCCAAATTAATATTAGAAGTGGGGCCAAATTAATATAAGGCGGTGGGGTCAAATTAATATAAGGCGGTGGGCCAAATTAATATTAGGAGGGAGCCAAATGAATATAAGGAGGGGGGCCAAATTAATATTAGAAGTGGTGCCAAATTAATATAAGGAGGTGGGCCAATTTAATATTAGAAGGGGGGGCCAAATGAATATTAGGAGGGGGTAAATGAATACAAGGAGGTGGGCAAATGAATATAAGGAGGGGGGCCAAATGAATATAAGGAGGGGTACCAAATGAATATAAGGAGGGGGCCAAATTAATATTAGGAGGGGACCAGATTAATATTAGAAGTGGGGCCAAATTAATATAAGGCGGTGGGGCCAAATTAATATAAGGCGGTGGGCCAAATTAATATAAGGCGGCGGGCCAAATTAATATAAGGCGGTGGGGCCAAATTAATATAAGGCGGTGGGCCAAATTAATATAAGGCGGTGGGGCCAAATTAATATAAGGCGGTGGGCCAAATTAATATTAGGAGGGAGCCAAATGAATATAAGGAGGTGGGCCAATTTAATATTAGAAGGGGGGGCCAAATTAATATTAGGAGGGGGCAAATGAATATAAGGAGGGGGGCAAATGAATATTAGGAGGGGGAAAAGGAGCCTGCAAGTGCCAGCCAGACCTGTGCCAGCAGGAGCAGACCCATCCACAGTCAGACCAGAGCCAGCAGCCACATCAGTGCCACTGGCAGCCAGATCAATGCCACAGAGAGAGTGATGGTGTCACACTGCCCAGGTCTCAAGCTTGTTGACGGACGGAGGACAGTAAATATTAAAATAATAATAATTGCGATGTAGTTTATAATCGCTGCCTTTTACCATGAGAGTTTTATTACTGTGCAGCTCTGTGATACGCTCATACTCTCAGGGTAATTCAAAGAGATCCGAATGGCTGGAGAAAGGTAACCGAACGCTGAAAATCAGCGTTCGGTTGCCTTTCTTGGCCATTCGGCTATCCAGAGAGCAGGCAATTCGCCAAATCCTGGCGAATTGCCTGTACATACGGTGCCTGTTCCCCGGCAGAGAAATACCCATAAAAAAGCACTGCTTCAGCTATTCAGAGAACACAAACCAGCAGTGAAAGATTCCCGAAATTGCCCTGCCATTCGGTGGTTTAATTTGGCAGGTTTATTCAGGCGAATCCCATAGGCTTCAATGTTAAAAATATTCCCGTTTTAATTCAATATCTAATAAACCATTGATTATAAAATTCTGCAGTAAAAGTCTCTTTATTCATAGATTTTTTAGGATATTTTAAGTATTTTTTTAACTTTATTTATTTTTTCTGTAACAGCCCTTTTTATTATCATTCATTGGACCTCATATGTAAATTTCAGACATTTTCGCTCAGTAGTTTCTTTGCAAACAGCGTTTCACTTTTCAAGCATTCAAGCAAACTGTTTTCCTAAGTTATTCACTTCACTCGTCTGCGGTGTTGGGTTTTTCCGGCGGCTTCGCTGCGTGTGATCGGCTTTTTCCGGTGTTTTCGGTGGGTTAATTCAGATGTTTTTGCGGATTTTCGGCGTGCATTCGCTGGGTTTTGCTTTTAGTTTTCGTCGGGTTTGCGGCGACTTTTCCCTGCAATTCGGGGATCCTGTGGTGCTTGCTGAATACACCACAGGGTCGCCGAAATGGGATCGGCAAAACGAACCGAATTGAAGAGAACGAAAAGTCACCGAACGTGCTGTGACTTTTCGATTCTCTTTGAATTACCCTGACAGTGTGTCAAATTTAAATTGGGGGGTGCACGAGTTTAATCAGGCCTAAGGCAGCACAAAACCTAAATACACCACTGATCAGAGCTCCACAGCAATCAAACTTGCAGCAAACTTGATGCACAACAATAAAACTGATAGTGGATAACCTAAGACCCGTTATTTATCATAGTTGAAAACGGTGGTAAAAATCAACGTTGCTGCAACTACAATGAACAGCAGTGATCCAGAGAGGGAAAAAGAAAACGCACCTGCATTGTTCATGTGTAAACTGGGCCATTCTCTCTTTATGTTGTTTGAGTGATTTCTCAAACAGTAGATATGCAACGTCTATTTTAAGGTGGTGAATTTGATAGACTTCCTATACAAACTATGGTGACAAGAACAGTAGAAGACAACGCCAGGACAACTCTGCTTGAACCACGCTGGATGGAACGGTAAAACGTATTTACGTACAAAAAGTACTGGCTGGGTGGAGTAGAGGTAGCATCACTGCTCTATTACCGTGGAGACACAGGTTCGAATCCTGGCAGGAGCACCTCACCAGTAAGTGAACTTGGGCAAGACACCTAACGGTACATACACGCCACCCAGGACATACTTGAAAATGAGAGAAATCTCATTGTAGCCTTTCTGGTAAAATACTTTCTCAAAAAAAAAAAACAATGAAAACGCTGGTAGAAAGTTTGTTGAAACCTACACTGAGTTGACCTGCGCCTAGCTTCTCCCCGCATCATTTCTTCCCATGATAGACTGCAGGATTTCTCACGTGCAGCCCCCATCCTCTGGAATGCTCTCCTTCGTACTATCAGACTTTCCCCTAGTTTCCTTTCTTTCAAAAGCTCCCTTAAGACATTCCTATTTAGGGAAGCCTACAACCCAACTCACTGACACAACCAGTTCATCACTCCCACACCAGTCCATCACTCTCACCTTGCAGACCTCTCCTCCTGTTTCCACCCCCAACCCTTCTAGATTGTGAGAAGGGCCTTTGTTTCCTCCTGTACTGGTTTGTCAATTGTTGTTCAATGTATTGTAATCCTATCTATATTGTGCCCATTGAAAAGCACAATTGTTCGTGAACAGGGGCGTTCGTGAACCGAGGTACCACTGCATTCGGAAGTGATAGCATGACATTATAAGGTGAGGGGATATTGGGGTAGGACCACATTATAAACATGTTGCAGCCTCCTATAAACGTATAAATTACTGTAGATAGCTAATATGTTAAGATCATCATAATTAAAAAAATTACTGCACAATACTATTCACACAGACTAAACAGAGTTAACAACAAGCCGTTTTGTAGATGGGATATGTGTGGAGTGGGTGTAGTATAGACAGCTGGTTGGGGTGATTAGACATAGTGAGTAATTTTTCGGGCAGACTATAGTAGTTCAGACAGGGCCAGATTTACATCTCAGGAGCCTGTAGGCATGGCAATCTGAATGCCGCCCTCCCCCCCAAAAAAACCCCCCAACAATTCAGAAACTGAAAACAGTTTCTGGCTGCACTCATATGAAAAGAAGGGGCAGAACTTGTTGCCTTAAAATGAAGCAAACATGGAGCAGAAAGTTAGGGCTTGGGTTAAACAAGGACAAATGACCTAACCCTAACCTTAATGTCTAAGGCTAACCCTAATTTATAACTCTATCTATGGAAAATGATGATGTGTTTTGGCCAGGAGCAACCAAAATTCTGGGCGTCAAAATACGGCCGCAGCCGAGGGTCTTTTTCAAGATCTCACTTTTTTACCACTTCATTTTTTGATGCTGCTTTATTTTAGCAATTTTTCAACAGGATTTCAAAACATGCTTTGGAACAAAAGTTTTTTTATTAATTTTACATGACCTGTCCAATCACACCTAACTTGAACTTGTGGGGTGTAAAGAATAGAGATGCAAGTGTCCAAAGGCCCCCTCTCTTTCCTCGCAGCAGAGCTTGTGTTTTAGATGAACCCAGGGGTCAAGTCTTAAAAAAAAGAAGTTTGGAAACTCAAAACATTTCTGACTCCCAAATAACATTTATCATTGTACACATACATTCAACATATTTTCAAATCTTGTATAAAACTAGAAACACCCACTGATACTCCTCATACACCAGCTGCGAAATCCACTCTGATATCCACCTTATCAGGAGTCTAAAATAATATATAGTGGTCTTGCGCTCCGGGCCGGCCCTACCATGGAGCACAGTGGAGCAAGGGCTCCAGGCGGCGAATCACAGTAAAGCGGCGTTTTTTTGCCGCTGCTGCACTTTTTCTCCCCCCAGGATTGGAGCTCAGCAAGTCAGGCAGACGGATTACAGCGCCGCTCCCTGTCTACCCTGCCCCTGGTAGCTGTGTGTGTGTGCACAGCAGCAAATGGTGGCGTTAGGCAAGGCCACGCCTTCCCTGCAAAGCCTATCCGTCCGCCAGGCCTCACTCCGCCCCCCTTCCCGAAACAAATCTCAAGGCACAGGAAGTGTAATTAACCCCCCTCTGCAGAGCGCATTTGGATTGGCTGTACGATTTGCAGGAAGTGCTATGGACTCGACGAGGTTCCTTGCTTGGAGGTGGAATGTTGCGGTCCGGCGGTTTCTTCCAGCTCGTGCCGTGCCCGTTCTGGCGGAAGCCCGGGGACTGCCAAAGGCCGCACTGTCATGTCCTGCAGGACCCACTAAGGCGCCCGGCCATGGAGTTCCTGGTCTTCCTGCAGAAGGCCCGGGTAAGCGACTTACCCATTAATAAATACTATGAGAGCTGTCAGTATATACCCATGTGAGCCGGCAATATATACCCATGTGAGCTGTCAGTATATACCCATGTGAGCTGGCAATATATACCCATGTGAGCTGTCAGTATATACCCATGAGAGCTGGCAATATATACCCATGAGAGCTGTCAGTATATACCCATGAGAGCTGGCAATATATACCCATGATAGCTGTCAGTATATACCCATGAGAGCTGTCAGTATATACCCATGTGAGCTGTCAGTATATACCCATGTGAGCTGGCAGTATATACCCATGAGAGCTGTCAGTATATATCCATGTGAGCTGTCAGTATATACCCATGTGAGCTGGCAGTATATACCCATGAGAGCTGGCAATATATACCCATGCTAACTGGCAGTATATACCCATGAGCGCTGGCAATATATACCCATGATAGCTGGCAGTATATACCCATGAGAGCTGGCAATATATACCCATGAGAGCTGGCAGTATATACCCATGAGAGCTGGCAATATATACCCATGTGAGCTGGCAGTATATACCCATGAGAGCTGGCAATAGATACCCATGAGAGCTGGCAGTATATATCCATGAGAGCTGGCAATATACACCCATGTGAGCTGGCAGTATATACCCATGAGCTGGCAATATCTACCCATGAGAGCTGGCAGTATATACCCATGTGAGCTGGGTGCACTATACACCCATGTGAGCTGGGGGCAATATATACCCATGTGAGCTGGGGGCAATATATACCCAATATCACTATTTGTTTTGCTGTTCAATAAAACAATTTAAACTATTTAACGTATTTATCTCAATAAAGTTATTTAAAATATAATACTTAGTGTTATACTTGGATCTTAGTTATAAATATCATGATATAACACAATGGACATGTCACGTGGGCTTATTTTGGGGTTACGTGGTGGAGGGGGGGCAGCATTTCAGCCTTTGCTCCAGGCAGCACAACGTCTTGGGCCGGCCCTGTGTGCGCTCAACAGTATTAAAATGCAATTAGAATCGAAGCGATAAACAGATATAATGTGGTATATACTAAAGACTATAGTGTAGTCTAATTCAGGGACGTGCCATCAGGGGCGGCAGGTGAGGCAGAGCCATTAATTGTGAAGATAATAAAATATACTCACCTGCTCTGCGCTCCCCTGCCGTCAGCTCTGTCCTCTGCGTCTGCCTCTGTGCGCAGTTTGCGCATTCTTTTTACAGCCTACGCAATTTGTGTAGCGGTATGTTTCCCTGCTACAGTAAATGCGTAAGCTGCTCAAGAAGTCTGCAGCCGCGTCTGTTCAAATAGGAACAACATCACTAGAAAGCGCCGACACAGAAGAGTTGGGAGACCCGCACCTGGTCCCCGAGTCTCCGCCAGCAAGGATGCCAAACTCCTCTGTATACTACACAAACCAAAGCAGGACTCAAGGTGACTAAAAAGGTGCTCTTTAATAAGGGGGAGAAATCACTGGCCCCACTAAAGGTGTGACGTTTCAGCCCCGCAGGCCTTAATCATGTATGTCTCCCCCTTATTAAAGAGCACATCTTCAGTCACCTTGAGTCCTGCTTTGGTTTGTTCGAATAGGAACACACGCACATATCCTGAATACTGCTGGTCAAAGCCTCAGAGGGGCACTGACAGAGCAATGGAATAGCTTGGACCAATGGGAAAGCACCATTGGTCCAAGCCATTCAAAAAACTGCCTACATTGGAGGCTGGCCTCTGATTGACAGGAAGGGGCCCAGGCAGTTCCCGCTGTTCCCTCGTTGGTTTTCACAGCATTACTTTTAAAAGGACACTCTGGCCACCTTAACTATTCGAAATGATTTAAATAGTCATGGTACCATGTAGCACGCCTTACTTCCACTCTTTATCAGTGGTACTTAAGAGTGTCACCACTCCTCTATTTTTGGCACTCCGTTCTCTCTCTATTAGCTGCACATCCTCCGTTCTCTATTAGTGGCACTCTTTCCTCTCTTAGTTGAACGTCTTCCTATCTCAATAGTGGCAACCTCTCCTCTATTAATGTCTCCCTTCCTCTATTAGTACCACTCCTCTTCTCTCTATTTGTGTCACCCCCTTCCTCTCTCTATTTGTGTCACCCCTTCCCCCTCTCTATTTGTGTCACCCCTTCTCACTATTATTTGCAAACCTTCCATTCTCTATTAATGGAACTCTCTTTTCTCTTAATTAGTGGCACCCCCTACTCACTCTCTCTTCTATCAGTAGCACCCCTCCTTTCTCTATTAGTAGCACTCCTCCTGTATTAGAGGCACTCCTTCCTCTATTAGTGCCCCCTCACATTATTAGTGGCACAACTCTTTATCAGTGGTGCACCCTTCTCTCTCTATTAGTGGCACCCCCTCCTAGTTCATTAGTGGCACTCATCTGTTAGTGTCATCCTCTCCTCTATTAGTGGACTCTCCTCTTTTCTATATTTGTGGCACCTCTTCCTCTCTCATTAGTAGCAGTCCCTTCCCTCTCCATTAGTGGTATGCCTTCCTCTCTAATGATAGCACCTTCTCCTATCTCACTCCATTTTACATTAGTGACATCAGCGCTTGGCCCAGACCGCGGACTACTCCCACGCTCCCCCGACCACTGACGTCATCCCACATGCGCACAATGATAGTAGAAAGGGAATCCCCTCCACCAAACAGGGAATTCCCTAAGGAGGAAATACAGGGGTCCTTTGGAACCACAGATGATAGTGTGTCGTGTGAGGTGCTGTTGTAAAGGCCAGAGTCCTCCCAATGATACTAAACATGAGCAGGGTTTATAGTATAAACTGTATAAACTTTATACAGTATAATACATTTTAAAAAATAGGCTCGTTTTTTTATTTTTGCTCTAAAACAGCACTATTGTTCACTTTTCAACTATAAAGTGAACAACGATGCTGCACTCACTCCCCATCCCATTTCCCATGTTGCCGGCAAGTATGGATAGGATGGCACAATGTGTTTTATACATTGGTTCATCAAAAATCTAGACCACAGCAGCACTAAGAGGGGCGCAGGGAGTACTTTGGGACCCTGTGTCTCTAATCTATGCACTACACAATGTCAAGTGAGGTGTCATTGGAAAGGTCAGGGTCTGGTCTTTCCAACGATACCACATAGGGCCATGTAGTGGGTATAAATAGAAAAATGAACAAAAAAGATGCTAAATTTACAGTTACAAGTTTTTATAAAGCGCTAACAAGTTCTGTAGAGCTGTACAATGGGTGAGATAGAATAACAAATACACATACAAGTTAAACACACAGAACAGTATGAGGGAGGACCCTGCTTGAAAGCTTACAATCTAAGAGGAGAGGGGTGACACACTAGGTGAGGGTAAATTGAGAACATGAAGTAGCGGGGTGCACATGGGCTGGCTGGGAAGATGGCGTAAGAAATGTACAGTGGGGGATTATGGAGTGAGACGATTGGCTTCTCTAACGTAATGTCTTCTCAGAGACTTCTTGAAGGACTTGAGAGATGGGGAGAGTCTAATGTTGCGAGGGAGTTCCATAGAGAGGGGGCAGTTCGGGAGAAGTCCTTGTGATGGACGCCGCTACTCGGAGGGAGTAGATCCGCCGTAGGTGCCGGGGTTGCTCTGCAGTGAGCTGCTGTAGCGAGCCGGCGTCAGGTCCCTTGCTGGAATGTAGGGAGTCAGCCAAGAGAAAATACCTAGCAGATAGTCCCTCTTCCCAAATACTCATTGAGGCGTAGTACAGGTTAAGCAGGTTGGTTTATTTAGAACAGCACAGACACGGTACATTTATACGGTACAGTCCCATTGTTCTATCCTATGGCCGCCCTCAGACATCTCGGCGCCAGTTTTGCCACTGCCTCTAGCCCGAGCCCTTTTTGTATCCTTAACATGGGCTGACCCGGCCTCCAGCTCCTGGCGCCACACTGTCTGGCCCGCCCTGGGCTGTTCCTTGCCCAGGAAATTCCACCCCCCGTAGTGCGAGCGCTGATTCCGGCGCCGGATCTCCTTTGCGGCTGGGAAGTCCGACCTGGGTTTAGCGGCTGATTGAGGGGTGATCTTGGTGGTGCTCCCCTTTAGAACTCCCCCCACAGTGGCACCATGTTCTCAGGGCCCTTCTGACCAAAAAGCACTCTGGTGGCATGTGCAGGGTGTAAGGAATGTCGGCTGTGCTACGTCTCGGCCGGTGGCATCTGTATCAGGGCTGCGCTGGGCAGATAAACCACGATGGCTGGGAAAGGCAGGGGTGGCAAAGAACTTAATAAACATCAGGGTCATACAAGCATGAATTGTACAAACAAATTATACACTTGGCTGAACGAAAACTGGACAATTTGGGTGGTATTAAATTGTGAGGGATTACAAATGCGTTTGGTGTGGGGAATTTGCGAGGGCGAACACAATACACACAGGGATCATACAGACATAAATTGTATAAACGAATTTTAACCTTGAACCAACAAACTTTTTACTTTTTATGTGCTAATAAATTGAACGTGACGGCCGTTCTGACACAGTCCTGAAGGCGGGAGTTTGGGGTGTGCGGGTACGTGGAGATGATAACATCGGATTATTGGCAGAGCAAAGTGGTCAGGATGGGATGTACCTGTTAATAAGGGAGGAGCTGTAGGCAGGGTCGCGGTTATGGAGAGCTTTTTACATGAGCACCAGTATTTTGAATTGGATTCTAAAGGAAACAGGAAGCCAGTGTAGAGATTGACAAAGGGGCGAGGTGTGAGAGGTGCGTGAGGTGAGTTGGATGAACCTGGCACAGGCGTTCATTACAGACTGCAGAGGGAGAATCTGGGATCTCTTAAGGCCAGAGAGAAGGAGGTTACACACGGATTCCCAACGGATATATGAAAACCGATCCCTATACGCAGAGTTACCCTCTATCCTCCGATCCTTAGAGTGGTCAGATAGATAGAAACTGTATATGAAGACAGACAGGAAGAAGTAATATATATATATATTATAGAACCAGAAGTTAATACAGCAGAGTATACAAATTCCAGAGTCAGAGGTCAAAACACCAAAGTAGACAATTGCCAGAGCCAGAGGTCAAAACAACAGAGTATTCGTTTTCCAGAACCAGAGGTCAAAACACCAGAGTAGTCAATCGCCAGAGCCAGGGGCCAAAACACTGGAGGCGCGTTCAATACCTCAGCCACTGCAAGTGGTCAGAGCCGGCCCGTCCATGGAGCGGGGTGGAGCAGCCGCTCCAGGCAGCACTTTGTCAGGGGCAGCATTTTGGCCGGACATAGCCAGCCGCCAGCCCGGACACAGCTGCAGGACAGTGTTCCGTTGAAAACCAAGCCGTGCCTGCCCCTCCAGCACGTGACTGCCCCTTTCAGCGGGCCGGCGTCCGACCCTTTCAGCAGGCATGGAGGCCATCAGCTTAAGTTTTACCAGCGATGCAGCCTGGCTGTGGTCTCTCCTGTAGCGCAGTGCGCCTGTGAGACAGAACGCAGTGTTTAGAGCCTGTCACGTGACACGCACGGCGGGGCTCTGATGGACTAGGCAAGTGCGCGCCTCTAAATGAATCCCGGGGAACCATGCGGCTGCTGATGAGGTAGGCCTGGCTTCATTTCATACAGTAGACTCTGTGCCCCCCCCCTGTGTGTGTTATGGAGGTTCCCCTCCCATTCATCCCTCCTTACAGGGACATGTTGCTGCTCCTTAAAGCACTGCCAGCTCCTCTGTCCTGGTTGAGGGAAGGCCTGGACAGACACCCTCAGAGCCGTAGCTAGCTCCTTTTGCACCCGAGGCAAAAACAGAAAATTGTGCCCCCCCCCCACATAATTTAAAAAATCAGAGTCCCCGACCATTGGCGCAGTGCTAAGCTCCTGGATGCTCCCCACAACCAGAAGTAGTGGATCGGACCACTCTTTGCGCTGTGGGATGAGAGGCAAGTATGTGATTTTTGGGGGGTTCCAGCTGGTGCTGACTGATTCTGCAGAAGCAGCATCACTTAGCACCAGCGTCTAGCTGTGGGTAACTTTTGTAGCTATGGCGGGATGGTAATTAGCGTTAGGACTTTGTAATCCTAACGCTATTTATTCTTTGCGCTCCCCATGTTAAGTATAGGGAGAGCAAAGTACAGTAACCTCGCGCTGAAAAGCAGAATCTCCTGGATTTTTTAACCTGTTACCGTTGGGATTGTAATATAAGGGTCCTGCGCTAGGATGTGATATGGGCAGCATGCAGTAACCTCATTTAACCTAGCACCAACGCTCACATGTGTGAGTGCTAGCGTTAAGGAGGTGATGGGGCCCTACATATATAGTGCACACACAGTACATGTACAAATACAGTACACACAGAATACATGCACGTATAGCAAAAGAACATTTAGCATAATATACACCCCCCACAGAATAATATACACAGCACTGAGCCCCCAGACTATTTTCCCCAGCTCACATGGATATTATTGACCCCAGCTCATATGGGTATATATTGCCCCAGTTCACATGGATATGGCCCAGCTCATGGATATGCCCCCCAGCTCTCATGGATATTGCCCCAGCTCTCATGGATAATGCCCCAGGTCTCATGGATAATGCCCCAGGTCTCATGGATATGCCCCAGCTCTCCTGGATAATGCCCCCCAGGTCTCATGGATAATGCCCCAGCTCTCATGGATATGACCCCCCAGGTCTCATGGATAATGCCCCCCCCCAGCTCGCATGGATAATGCCCCAGGTCTCATGGATAATGCCCCAGGTCTCATGGATATGCCCCAGCTCTCCTGGATAATGCCCCCCCAGGTCTCATGGATAATGCCCCAGCTCTCATGGATATGCCCCCCCAGGTCTCATGGATATGCCCCCCCAGGTCTCATGGATAGTGCCCCCAGGTCTCATGGATATTGCCCCCCAGGTTTCATGGATATAGCCCCCCACGTCTCATGGATATTGCCCCCCAGGTCTCATGGATAGTGCCCCCAGGTCTCATGGATATTGCCCCCAGGTCTCATGGATATTGCCCCCCAGGTCTCATGGATATTGCCCCCAGGTCTCATGGATAGTACCCCCCAGTTCTCATGGATAATGCCCCCAGGTCTCATGGATAGTGTCCCCAGATAGTGCCCCCAGGTCTCATGGATAGTGCCCCCCAGGTCTCATGGATAATGCCCAGGCCCCAGGTCTCATGGATAGTGTCCCCAGATAGTGCCCCCAGGTCTCATGGATATTGCCCCCCAGGTCTCATGGATATCGCCCCCCAGGTCTCCTGGATATTGCCCCAGCTCACCTCTCATTGCCGGCGGACGCTTGCTTCCTGCTTGAATGGCCACTGACAGGAAGTGCAGCCGCTCGCACTTCCTGTCAGCTGCCGTTCAAGCAGGAAGCAAGCGGCCGCCGGCAATCGTTTCGGGCTGAGCGCTTCACAGCTGTGAAGGGGCGCAGCCATGGCTCGAGACTTGCTGGAAAGCTGCAGGAACGCAGGTTCCCGCAACCTGCGTTCCCGCAGCGTTCCCGCAGGACTCGAGCCATGACTGCGCCCCTTCACAGCTGTGCCCGAAGCACGCACCTCACTCGCCCTTCCTACGGCCCTGGACACCCTATCCCAGAGTCCTGAGGGAGCTGCCGATTGAGGGCTGCACGGGGCCCAGATTGAAGACATTCTGCAGCTCCCTTACAGCACGCACAGCATGATGGGAGCTGTTAGTTGTTAATAGCTGGGGGATCTGCTTTTCACTGGTCTGGCAAGGCCTGGGTGACTTTGCTAAAATAAATAAATCAAATTTTTACCTTTCTAAACTGAGGGGGGGGGTTAGTATGGAGCTGCCAGTGTTTGATGGGGGAATTACAGAAATGACTGGGACGTCGCATGTTTTAATGCCGTTTTATGCCCCCCCCCTGAATTATTCCCTGAATTATTAAATCATGGTGAAAAAAACTAGCAGTTTCCTAATTTCTTTCATACCTTCGGTGAGACGCTTCCTATTTAAAGGAACACCCTGTGAAATATAATCGACAGTAACTCTGTGCCCTCCGGAGTCATTAATCCTCTGCGTCTCCCCGTTACCGGCTGTGTTGTATGTGTGTGTGACTGCATGTGTGTGACTGTGGAAGTATGTGTGTATGTGGAAGTGTGTGCATCTGTATGTGGAAGTGTGTGTGTGTCAGGGACGTGCAGTCAGGGGCGGCAGGTGAGGCAGGGCTTCACCTGCCATTCCATTAAGTCAGTGGGGTCAGGTCTCAGCCAGGTAGCTAGAATATTAAATATATAAAATAAAATGTGAAAATAAAAAAAAAAGCTTAACTCACCTGCTCCACGCTCCCTCACCGTCCTTCTCTGTCCGCTTTTCTTTTTTTTTTCCTTCAGTTTGCCCGGCTGCTGTGTGTGTGATTCATCACACAGACAGAAGGGGCAACACTGAGCCATCTTAACCAATGCAATTTGTGTAGCTGAACGCTACGCTAATTGCTTAGCTAACGCTGGCAGGGTGACTCAGACTGAAGTCTGCGGCGTGCCTCCGGCGCGCTGCCTACTTCCCGAATCAACGCTGTTTAGTGGAGAGGCACTGAGAGCAAGTGAATGACTTGAGCCAATGGGAAAGCTCCATTGCTCTGAAGTCATTCACTTTTTTTAAAAACGCCCCCCCATGGGAGGCAGAGCTCCACATGAATTGACTGACACAGGACAGTCATGTGACTGTCCTTGTCAGTCATGAGGGCGTTGCCGCAGTGGGGGGCAATGCTGACCCACACTGCCACTCCCAGATGTCCCTGCGCGACCTACTCTGGGCTTGTTTCCGCTCATGCGCAATGCGGGCTGCTGCCTGTCTGCTCTCTGTGGTGTCTGGGCTGGGTGCTTGGTGATTTCCTGTGGGCTGCTCCGGGTTCCTCACTCACTGACCTGCAGAGGTAAGGGGCCGCTGCCCTCCTATTCCTCTTGAACAATGATGGGTGTTTTTAAATCTATATGTTGGATTATGGCCAGGGCTGAATATATATATGCAAGCTTGCATATAAATATCTTCCACCCTGGCTATAATCCAACATATAAACTTCAAAACATCCATGTGACAGAAACTGTAGCAAACCTGACTCAATTTTTCCTCTAACTTTATGTGTTGAAGGCACCATACAATTTTATTTTTTTTCTTGTGCTGCATTTCTAATCGAGACCGTGCTTTCCTCTACCTTCATTACTCCTGGAGATTTGGCTTCATTACAGGAGAGACAAAGGGGTCTATGGTCTATTTAAAGATTGTCCCGCTAATTTCCACACTCCAAATGAACATGGCTGCCTAACTTGGCTTCTTATTGATTTTCTATGCGTCTAAGGGTTCTGCATGCACTTATTTTTGGTTCCTTTCCTTATGTCAATACAGCAGTGCAAATCCCCTTTATTTTTGACTTGCAGGCTTGCGTTTCTAACTAATGATCCTCATCCTTTACTATTGTGTCTGAAGTACTAATTGCTGGTAATTTATGCAGCTTCTGGTTATTGAACATTCATTTACTCTTTTTTCTAAAAAAAATGATATGCTCTTTTATGCAATCTAGAACCTTATGTATAGGTGAATGTCAATTATTTCTTTGTGCAATCTGCTATTTTGTTGCAATCTTTGGATGACTGAAAGTCAATTTAAATTTATTCTACTAATTTTTCTAGGATTTTGGGATTAGTAACTGGTGGGGGAAGCATGAGCTAAAATTGCTTTGTCAACAGTTGCCTCTTTATACCGACCTCTAAGCTTAAAGGGACACTCTAGGCAACATGACCACCTAAGCTATTTTAGGTGGTCATGATGCCCGAAGTATCCTGCCCTCTGTCCCCCCTCCCTCCGCTCAGCGGTTCAGCAGAAAATGCTGAAAACAGCTGAGAGAGGCGGAGGAGTTTACTCCGCCCTCCCAGCTGTCAGTCAGCAGAGCGGATATCATATTTCCCGCTTCTGCCGACTTTTGCCGAGTAGGAGACGTCATCGCGCTTTCAGCGCGATGACGTCTCCAACTCACCGCAGAAGCTGGCGGCTCCCTCTGAGGGTTAGTGTTGCGCGCATCCTCTTGCGCGCAACACTAATCCTCAGAGGGAGCCGGGAGGAAGCCTGGCGATTGACTGGCTTACGTGAGAGGCGCGCATGCGCGCTTCTCACGTAAACCAGAAGGCAAGTCGGATGGAAGGAGGACAGGAGCGGAAGAGGAGGGAGGTGAGTATGGAAAAAAACAAAAAAACGCTGGAAACGAGGATTTTAGGGTAAGTATTACAGTTACAAAAACATAAACAAAAAAAAACTATTTATTAAGGGAATAGGGATAGGTTAGGATTAAAAAAAGGGGGGTGATTTTTTTAGTAGAGTGTCCCTTTAATGGCTTTATATCTCTTGGCCAGTCTTTTCACTAGTTCCTTTTGATTGTATACAACCAGATCCCCTGCAAGTAATTAACTGCTGCATCTCTGCTAAATATTGAACCTTATTGTCCCCACTATGTGTTTTTTGAGATATATATATATATATACACATATAAATCTTGCAAAAGTTTTTTTAACCACTTCGCTGCAGAGGACGCGCTCAGCGCGTCCTGTCGCAGGAAGGGTTGGCTGCGGAAGACGCGCTGAGCGCGTCCTCCCGAAGCAGCCTGCGATCGGCCAGATTCCGGCCGATCGTTGTGCCCCCCGGTGCGGGCTGACATCTTGGATGTCAGCCCGTCAATCCGGGACCGCCGCGGGCACAATAGATGTCATTGCGGCGGCGCGATGACATCTATTTCAGGCGCCCCCCCGCGTGTGCGGAGGAGGCGCCTGATCGCGGGGGTCCTGAGCTTAATGCCAGGCACCGTTTGGAAGGGCACAGCCTGCCCTTCCAAATGGTACCTGGCATTAACCCCATGGGGGCCGGATCACGAATAGGCGCCAAAAAGCGCCGGTTCGTGATCCTTTCCTGGAGCTGGCCGACATCTTGGATGTCGGCCAAGCCTCCGGGAACTCCCCCTGAGGACTGGAGTCATCGTGCATGGCACGATGACGCTAGCCCTGGAGTTAACCCCTAACTGCCAATGAACCCCCTATCTCCCGATCTGTGGCAGCTAGGGGTTAATGTTTGATATCGTTGGATCGGCCAGAGCATGGCCTTTCCAACGATATCAAACATGACCGTGAAAAAAGTTTTTTTTTTAAAAAAAAAACAATAATAAAAAAAATATAAAAAAAAAGTTTTTTATTTTTTATTTGTTTTGTTAATGCAGCAATATTGTTCCCATTTAATTTATAATGTGAACAATGATGCTGCACTAACGATTTTTGTATGGGGTGCGTTTGTTAAAAATAGCAAAATTTTCCCCAAAAAAATGTACCGAGGCCCCATTTCTAATTTTTTTAACAAGCGCACCCCATACAAAATATAGCCGCAATTGCTCGCATGTTAAAATATGAAAAAAAACACTTTACACGTTGTAAATTTTTGAAAATTCTAATTTTATTGCATATTTTGTTATAATATACAGACAGGACATAACGTATACATATAATAATGACATATTATGAATCTTCCGAGTCTGACGGAAAGAACGATATATAATATGTCTGGGTCATATAATAAAATAAGGCTTCAAAACGCGGTTAAACATGATGAGCGAAACCTGTAAAAATGACCTCAGCACACAGGTGGGAAATGCCTCAGCAGCGAAAGGGTTAAATAATAAAGTTTTTTTCATTCCCTCACATTGGCATCCTGTGTTATTGCGCGCCTGTGGTTCACATCAAGACGCACATCGCGTGGTGCCAGTCCATTAAATGTTCGGCCACATTCAGTCCTTTTAATTCCAAATACGCTCCGGTCCATCAGTCCCCGTCCATGAAGTACTTTCTATGACGTTGTGAAACACAAGTTCCTCTCTGCGACTCTTTAAATTCAGCTCGATTAGGTGTCCTGGTCACAAGGAGCACGAGCTACAAACGTGTGCGGGAGACCAGCAGGTAACATACTGCCATGTCTTCATTTATCGCTGTTACTATGTTGTGTTTTTATATTTTGTGATGTAGAAACAGTTGCCGCTGGAATAAATTAATATCTAACTCACTAGGACGCCTGGGTCTGACATGGAGTATTATAATTATTACACGTTTATTTGCATTGCGCCAACATATTCTGCAGCGCAGTGCAGAGGTTACAATAAGTTAGGGTAATAGTAAAATGAGGTAGAGAGTGCCCTGCTTCCTAACAAGCTTACATTCTAGAGGAATTGTTTTTTGCTACGTGTTGTAGTAACGGGGTATCGTACTGTAACCAAAGTGAGAAAGACATTGTGGGGAGCACTGAGAGCAGCCAGTTCCTGGGGAGTACTGAACCTGTACCTACGTAAACTATGTACAGTTGTGTTCAAAATTATTCAACCCCCAATGCTGTAAAGGGTTTTAGGGAATTTAGTGTACATTTGTAATTGTATTCAGAATGAAATCCTACAAGGACTTTTTAAAGAACCATATGCAACTAAAATGACATCAATTGGTTTTGTAATACAGTAGTAAATGTTTCTTTTGTGAATTCTTCATTGACACAATTATTCAACCCCTTAAAGACTACCACTCTGAAGAACAGAGGTTCATTCAAGTGTTTTCAATCAGGTATTGAAAACACCTGTGGATGTCACGGAGCAGCAATAAAGCATAATAAGCACCAATTAGGCAGCTTTAAAATGACTGTGATACTCAGCTCCTTCTAGACATTTACTGGTGTGGTTACAAACATGGTGAAGTCAAGAGAATGGTCCAGGAAGACAAGAGAAGAGGTGATTACTCTTCACAGGAAGGGCAATGGCTATAAGAAGATTGCAAAGATGTTAAACATACCAAGAGAGACCATAGGAAGCATCATTCGCAAATTCAAGGCAAAGGGCACTGTTGAAACGCTACCTGGTCGTGGCAGAAAGAAGATGCTGACTTCGACTGCTGTGCGCTACCTGAAGCGTAGAGTGGAGAAAAGTCCCCGTGTGACTGCTGAGGAACTGAGAAAAGATTTGTCAGATCTGGGTACTGAAGTTTCAGCTCAGACAATACGGCGCACACTGCGTAATGAAGGCCTCCATGCCAGAACTCCCAGGCGCACCCCCTTGCTGTCTCCAAAGAATAAGAAGAGTCGACTGCAGTATGCCAAAAGTCATGTGGACAAACCACAGAAGTTTTGGGATAGTGTTCTGTGGACTGATGAAACAAAATTAGAACTGTTTGGGCCCATGGATCAACGCTATGTTTGGAGGAGGAAGAACAAGGCCTATGAAGAAAAGAACACCTTGCCTACTGTGAAGCATGGCGGGGGGTCAATCATGCTTTAGGGCTATTTTGCTTCTGCAGGTACAGGGAAGCTTCAGCGTGTGCAAGGTACCATGAATTCTCTTCAGTACCAGGAGATATTGGATGACAATGTGATGCAGTCAGGGCCGGATTAAGAGTATCATGGGCCTGGTGCTGGGTATTTCGATGGGCCTTTTTAGAGATACTGAGATAGCAATCGGCCCGCACTGCTTTCTCGTTTAGAGTTTGGCGGTGCACTGTGCGTATGTCACGTGTGCTATGATACATAGTGTGATTTACAGTGCGCTGGATCACAAGCCTCCTGATGGATTAGCATTTTTGGCCCATATATTAGTCAATCACTACAACTCAACCAGACAAGTTAGTAAGGATGGACCGGATCACTATATGAAGCGACCATATATTAAAATATATTAAACAAATCGCTGAGTGTGTGGCAGGCAGGGCCGGTTCTACTTTTTGTGGGGCCACTATTACGCTGGAGATACCCCGGCGCGAAGCGGTTGCTTTGCGCCCCATCACATCCAAAGCTGGCTATTTCCAGCTCTGGGCACTCAGCCATGCAGACCTGAGGCCCGTCCAGTTCCTCAGCTGCTTCAAGTGCTAAGTTAGCATCTCGTCACTGGACACTGTGCTGCAATTCAGCACTCAGCACTGCTAACTTAGCACTTGCAGCCACGTCGAGAGGTGCTGCAGAGTAGCTGAGTGTGACGTAGGAAAGATGTCCGTCTCCACGGAGCAAATATTCCAATAAGGAAATGTTCAGCTTGAGGTTTTAGTGGAGCAAAACACCAGGGGCACCATTACAGTCATCGTGCTAAAACGGGGATGCTAGGGAGAAAAACCTGCGCCCGCAGTGTTCTCCTTTGCGTCCCCGTTTTAGCGCGATATTATGACGCTAGAAAAGCAGCCTGCATCGTTATCAGGCGCGAAGCCCTAGAATGCTGGTGCTGACAGATTCTGCAGCAGTGGAATCTCTTAGCACCAAGTCCAGGCTGTGGTTAACTTTTGTGTAACCACAGCCGGACGGTAATTAGCGTTAGTATATTCTAATCCTAACGCTAATTAACTCTTTGAGCTCCCTGTGTTAAGCATAGGAAGCACAAAGTACAGTAACCTCGCGCTGAAAAGCACAAGATTCCAATCGCTAATGTTTTTTTTTAACCCATTAGTGTTTGGATTGTAATATGGGTGGCCCGTGCCAGGGCCCACAAGGGCTAACAATAACGCTCACTCAGGTGAGCGCTAAAGTTAGTGATAAGACTGTAATGGTGCCCCAAATATTCATTGAAACATGGTAAACATTAATACTAAAGTGGCAATAAAATGGACAACAGTGGATTTTGCAGAAACAGCACCTTTCCTTAAGCGATCCAACGCCCTTTCACTTCCATATTCACAGTCAAACTGAACTGCTGCACTGAAGCAATTCAGCAGCTGCTGAGGAACTGAACGGACCTCTGTATACACTGAGTGTGTCTCGAAGCGCAGCGCTGCTTACAGGTGCCTCACATTCAGGGTATTTCCAGCATTATTACGCTTTTTTAAAGGAAAACATTACCACTGCGCTCCCTGCAAACACCGGTCGCTGGAGCCTGCACAGACTCACTCTGACAGGAGCCGGAGCAGTTCATATACGGCGACGATGGTGAACCTTGGCACCCCAGATGTTTTGAAACTACATGTTCCATGATGCTCTTGCAGCTTTAAGGCTCACTAGGCATCATGGAACATGTAGTTCTAAAACATCTGGGCTGCCGAGGTTCACCATCACTGATATAGGGGATGGGTCAAAGCACAGAGGGAGAGAGTGGAGCTCTGTAGGAGACATGTCTGTGAAAAGGAGGAAAACACAGGGGTCTGGCCCTTTAAATTTCTGGGGCCTGTATGTGATAACCACTGATACTGTACCCTGCATGTGTAATACCCAGTGCTAATATATATATATAGCACATACACAAATTTATTAAAAATAAGTATTTTTTTGAATGTATTGCTGTGATGCTGATAGGATTTATCTATGGTTTGCTTTTTAAACAAAAAAAACCCAGCTCTCTGAAACTCTTATCCCTGATACACAAAAAATATCTGTCAAATTATACCCCCAAGTCACCCCCTTCCACTCACCCTCCCAAACAGTATTTTCTCCATTCCTCAGATCAATTCAATAACTCCAAATCTGCACCACTTTCCTCCCTCCCACCATCAACCCCATTCTGCCATCTTACCCAATGTACTTTTAATCTGTCACAAGGAGCCACTAACATGCAGGATGTGCAGAGCAGACTGAGTGCTGCCTGGGGAACACGTGGGAACCTCCCTCCTTATGTTCCTCCTCCAACAAGGACCCAGCACTCACAGATGGCTGCCCGGATAATGCCTGCTTCACCCTGGATAACATTAACATGCATTTGCCTGTCTCAGTAAAATAGAGGCAACACCATTCAAACCAGTGGGCAACACACTGTATGTGTTAATACCACACCAGGGACGGAGAGTGCAGACGCTGCAGAGAGGGAAGTGGCGGAGCCAGCACTCGGCACAGTGTGCCTGCAAGTGTGACAGCGCGGGGCCGAGTGCAGTGCACTCATTGCACGCTACGAGCTGGCTCTGGTGGTAAGTGATGGTCTGCCTGCTGGCCAGCGGCTCATCTTGGCTGCTGCCAGTACTGTGGGCCTATTTTCAGAAAGGGGCCTGGAGCTGCCGCTCCATCCGCCCCTACATTAATTCAGCCCTGGATGCAGTCCGTCACAAACCTGAGGCTTGGGAGACGTTGGACCTTTCAACAGGACAATGATCCCAAGCATACCTCCAAGTCCACTAGAGCATGGTTGCAGATTAAAGGCTGGAACATTTTGGAGTGGCCATCGCAGTCACCTGACTTAAATCCGATAGAGAACCTCTGGTGGGACTTAAAGAAAGCAGTTGCAGTGCGCAAGCCTAAGAATGTGACTGAACTGGAGGCTTTTGCCCATGACGAATGGGCGAAGATACCCGTAGATCGCTGCAAGACACTTGTGTCAAGCTATGGTTCACGTTTAAAAGCTGTTATAACTGTAAAAGGATGTTGTACTAAGTACTAAGATTGAATGTCACTTGGGGGTTGAATAAAACTGATAATGATGTGAGCACAGAAAAGACATTTGTGGTTATTTCATTATAAATGTTATGTTATATTTGTCTGACCTACACGTGCCTCTTTGATTTAATTGTAAGCAAGATGACTGAATGATCAAAATCAATGTCAAACTGGCCAAAACACTCAATTTCAGTGGGGGTTGAATAATTTTGAACACAACTGTATATCTGGCTCTGATACTAGCCAGTGCCTCACCAGCCACTGACCTCACCGCACGTCACTGGTGTGTGTGTGACGGTATGTGAATGTGTGGGACAGTGGGCCGTGATATGTGGCACTCTGTGATATGCTCATACACACCATGTTTTTTGGGGGTGGGCGGGCAGCAATTCATCCTTCACTCCAGGCAGCACAGCGGCTTGGGCCGGCCCTGCAAGTGGTAAGTTAGCAACTTGCCATTGAACGCCGTTGAACAACCAGCGAGAATCCAGAATTGCCCTGACCTCAAACTCCTCCTCGCCCTCAACATTGATAGGAGGATGGAGAACCCGACGTTTGGTGTACCGTTTACAGAGCAACGTTTTTCAAGAGGCTTACGTGGAATACGTTATGGATTTTGAAGTGAGAGGGTAAAGCCAGAGCATAAGAAACGGGGTTCACACGTCTCAAGACCTTGTAGGGACCGATGAAACGAGGTGCAAGTTTCATAGTGGGTACCAGAAGTCTGAAATGTCGGGTAGACAACCATACCCTATCTCTAATCTGGTACACAGGTGCTTGCTTCCTGTGTCTGTCTTTCTTTATCTTTTGAAGTGGTCTATTTTTTTCAAGTACCTCTTTTACAGTCTTCCAGGTATCTCTTAGAGACGTTAAGCGATCATCTAGAGCAGGTATGGCAGAATCCTGAAATGTGGAAGGAAGTATGGGAGGGTCATATCCATAAACAATTTGAAATGGCGAAAGACCTCTACTCTCACTGATGGCATTATTGAGTGCGTATTCAGCCCACGGAAGACCAGTTATCCTGCCTCTCAGAAACAAAGCACCAAAGATACTTCTCAATAGTTTGGTTCGCCCTCTCGGCTGCCCCATTGGTTTGGGGATGATAGGCTGAAGAAAAGAACAAGGTTATTCCCAGGTTGGTACAGAAGCCTTTCCAGAACCTGGATACAAATTGAGTGCCCCTGTCTAATACTATACCCTTGGGCACTTCATGAAGACGTACAACATTCTGTACAAATATTGTACCGAGATCGGCTGCTGAAGGCAATTTCAGTAGCGGAACGTAGTGTCCCATCTTCGAAAATCTATCAATGATGGTGAGTATTACTGTATTCCCTTTGGAATTGGGTAAGTCTACTATAAAATCCATTGCCAAGTGTGACCATGGGCGTTCTGGGATGGGCAATGGGTGAAGTAAGCCTACAGGTACAGTTTTGGGGCTCTTGTTTCTCGTGCATACGTCACACACAGCTACAGTTGTGTTCAAAATTATTCAACCCCCACTGAAATTGAGTGTTTTGGCCAGTTTGACATTGATTTTGATCATTCAGTCATCTTGCTTACAATTAAATCAAAGAGGCACGTGTAGGTCAGACAAATATAACATAACATTTATAATGAAATAACCACAAATGTCTTTTCTGTGCTCACATCATTATCAGTTTTATTCAACCCCCAAGTGACATTCAATCTTAGTACTTAGTACAACATCCTTTTACAGTTATAACAGCTTTTAAACGTGAAGCATAGCTTGACACAAGTGTCTTGCAGCGATCTACGGGTATCTTCGCCCATTCGTCATGGGCAAAAGCCTCCATTTCAGTCACATTCTTAGGCTTGCGCACTGCAACTGCTTTCTTTAAGTCCCACCAGAGGTTCTCAATCGGATTTAAGTCAGGTGACTGCAATGGCCACTCCAAAATGTTCCAGCCTTTAATCTGCAACCATGCTCTAGTGGACTTGGAGGTATGCTTGGTTTATTGTCCTGTTGAAAGGTCCAACGTCTCCCAAGCCTCAGGTTTGTGACGGACTGCATCACATTGTCATCCAATATCTCCTGGTACTGAAGAGAATTCATGGTACCTTGCACACGCTGAAGTTTCCCTGTACCTGCAGAAGCAACACAGCCCCAAAGCATGATTGACCCCCCGCCATGCTTCACAGTAGGCAAGGTGTTCTTTTCTTCATAGGCCTTGTTCTTCCTCCTCCAAACATAGCGTTGATCCATGGACCCAAACAGTTCTAATTTTGTTTCATCAGTACACAGAACACTTCTGTGGTTTGTCCACATGACTTTTGGCATACTGCAGTCGACTCTTCTTATTCTTTGGAGACAGCAAGGGGGTGCGCCTGGGAGTTCTGGCATGGAGGCCTTCATTACGCAGTGTGCGCCGTATTGTCTGAGCTGAAACTTCAGTACCCACATCTGACAAATCTTTTCTCAGTTCCTCAGCAGTCACACGGGGACTTTTCTCCACTCTACGCTTCAGGTAGCGCACAGCAGTCGAAGTCAGCATCTTCTTTCTGCCACGACCAGGTAGCGTTTCAACAGTGCCCTTTGCCTTGAATTTGCGAATGATGCTTCCTATGGTCTCTCTTGGTATGTTTAACATCTTTGCAATCTTCTTATAGCCATTGCCCTTCCTGTGAAGAGTAATCACCTCTTCTCTTGTCTTCCTGGACCATTCTCTTGACTTCACCATGTTTGTAACCACACCAGTAAATGTCTAGAAGGAGCTGAGTATCACAGGTCATTTTAAAGCTGTCTAATTGGTGCTTATTATGCTTTATTGCTGCTCCGTGACATCCACAGGTGTTTTCAATACCTGATTGAAAACACTTGAATGAACCTCTGTTCTTCAGAGTGGTAGTCTTTAACCCCTTAAGGACGGGAGTAATTTTACAACTTCGGCGCTGTTTCGGAAGTAGAAGTTTGCTGAGCTCATTTTGACCATTTTTAAGTCACGTATTATTATACCACCCAGACAAATTATATATCGTTCTTTCCGGCAGACTCGGCAGATAAATAATATATCATTATTATATGTATATGTCATGTCCTGCCAAAATGCTATAACAAAAAATGTAAAAAAATTAGAATTTTCAATAAAATTTCAATCTTCCACAGTGTGTAAAGTGTTTTTTCTTTTAAATTTTATTATCCGAGGCTCTGCGGTCATATTCTATGGGGTAGATTTGTTAAAAAAATTAGAACAGGGAACCCATTTTTTTTTTTGGCGAGAAATTGTGTGATTTTAGCTAAACTCCCCCAAAAAAAAAATCATTAGTGAAGCATCATTGTTCACATTATAATTGAAATGTGAACAATAGTGCTGCATTAAAAAAAACAATTTTTTTTTTTATTATTATATTTATTCTTTTTTTATTATTTAATTTATTATTTTTTTATTATTTTTATTTTTACTTTTTTTACACTTTTATTTTACTTATAACATGGTCATGTTTGATATCATTGGAAAGGCCATGCTCTGGAGATAAATGGGTTCAAAGAACCCCCCTATCTCCTCTAAGGGATTTCCATGGCGCGATGAGTCAGTTGACCGGGGGGGGGGACCCAGAGGTGGGGGCTGAAATCCAAGATGGCGGCCCCCACCGGAAATAGGCCGCGATCGGGCACAAATTAGTGCCCGGTCGCGACCTGGCAACTAAGGGGTTAACCCCCCCATACATCGCTGGAAAGGTCAGGCTGTGACCCTTCCAGCGATGCTGGCCACAGCCGCCTGGTCCCCGGCGATGGGGAGATAGAGGGATCCAAAGGATCCCCCCCCTCCCCTACAGGCACTTCCCCTGCTCCGGTGGGGGGGATGCCTGAAACTGACGTCATCGCGCCACCGGCGCGATGACGTCACTGCGCCGGAGGAGGGATCACACTGATCTGACTCCGCGGGAGTCAGAGCAGCGTGGGAGCGACCGGAGGAGGTAAGTATTAAGGGAGGGGGGCTGTAAACGCCGAGGACGTACATTTAAGTCCTGCGGCGTCAAAGTCCGCCTAATGCAGGACGTAAATGTACGTCCTGCGGCGTTAAGGGGTTAAGGGGTTGAATAATTGTGTCAATGAAGAATTCACAAAAGAAACATTTACTACTGTATTACAAAACCAATTGATGTCATTTTAGTTGCATATGGTTCTTTAAAAAGTCCTTGTAGGATTTCATTCTGAATACAATTACAAATGTACACTAAATTCCCTAAAACCCTTTACAGCATTGGGGGTTGAATAATTTTGAACACAACTGTATGTATTCTTTTACTTCCTTTTGTAATGTGGGCCTCCAAAATGATCTATTTATATTGGATATAGTTTTGGTAATACCCATGTGACCAGATGGTTTAACGTCATGAAATAGAAACATCAATTGCTCTCTCTCTGTTTCAGGTACAAAGAATTTAGCTGGAGGCTTACCCTCTGGAGCCATACCTTGAACTCCCTGAAGCCTTTCCAAGAAAGGTGAAGATACTTCAAGGGAAGTATAAGCAAGAGTGTGTTCCTGAGGAACAATGGGTGTTTATCTTGTATGTGTTGCTCATGTGTCTCATATGGTCTAGATAAAGCGTCTGCTTTTGCATTCTTTGACCCAGGTCTGTAAGAAAGTACATAGTTGAAACATGATAAAAACAAGGACTAACATGCCTGTCTGGAGTTCAAGCGTTTGGCATCGCCCATATAGGTAAGATTTTTGTGGTCGGTAATGATTATAAGAGGATCACTGGAAGCCTCCAGTAGATATCATAATGGGTAGAGTCCTCGCGCTTACGCCAAGTGTCCAGTGAGTAATACTTCAAGAAAATCTAGAAAACATAATAGGAGACATACATTGCGTAGTACATCCTTATGACACCTGGTTTCCAGAGAGAAAGTATTCAACTCACTTTTTTCTGAGCCCCATAAAGTCGGCTCTGGACTATATAGGCATATATCTGTGGATATGATCTCACCAGCCCGTACTACCAGCAACCATCCGTGGTGATAACCTGGTCCATAGATGAAATATTGGATCCCCGGGATATGTCACAGACGAGAAGTCGGCAGGATAAAATTAAGTAAAATTTATTGCAGCACTAACGCGTTTCGACCTAATTGGTCTTTATCAAAGTGCAAAAAAATATACATAATACAATGCAGTGTACAAGGTTCATTTATACAAAAAAGATAAGGGAAATAGGCGGTGTCAAGCCACAACCTCATTAACTTAATTGGTACTAACACACCCTACTTCCAATCATTTAGAGGCGCAGCACCAGCAAACATTCAATATACAAACGGGCGCATAATGATTACGTCCATCTACCTCGACCCCGCCCCTCTGAGCCATCGATCGCTATTTTGGAAGAGGGAAAATGGTGTCCACAATATAGCTTGCCCTCGCAACATTGATGGGCATTTAAAACAAGCTTATTTCCGGACGTTTTGGGGTCCCGAACCAGCGGGCTCCCACCGTCCATGAGGTGATATCTTTCCCAGGTGTTCGTGGGCATAGCAGCGGCAGACATCCGGCATGTAGACAGGCGCATGGTGATTACATCACCATGTTCCAACTTCTGCCAGTCTGAACCGTCGAGCGCTATTTTTGAAGAGGGAAAGTGTTGTTGAAAGTACATCCTACCCTCACAATATCGTAGCTTATTAATTTCGACGGACGTTTAGCAATCTTGCTTGCGGCCGTTTTGAGTGCCAAGTCAGCAGGTCCCTGCTGTCCGACAGACGCACGGGGACCATATCGACACGCATGCTCCCAGATGAACTTCACTCTTCCGGGCGATATATCAAAAAAGAAGGAAAAAGAAAAATCTATTAAAAAAAAAACAAAAAAAAAACCCCCACAAAATTACAGCATATATGCCGCAATGTCACAATTTGCCAGTCGATCAACATATAGCGCGCAATAAGCATATAGCATACATATGTCACGTCACTGATCGAGTTGGGGAATAGTGCATATACTATTCCACATAACATTTTGTAGTGTCATGTAGAGTGGATAATAAAATATGAAATATAAAATGTGAGTTATATAAAAAGCATAATGGTAATAGAATTATAATAGAGCATTAATTTCCATATCTATATTCAAGCCCTCAGGTGTTAGACATCCTATATCAAATATCCATTTGGCTTCTAAACGGTTTAAATTCTTTTCAATATCACCCCCTCTCCAATGTTTTTTAACATGTTGAATACCAGCGAAGCCAAGAAGTTTAGGGTTACCATTATGATGTTTAGAAAACTGGGCTGATACGCTATGTTTATCATACTTCCTTTTGATGTTATATATATGTTCAGCTACTCTAGTTTTCAGCATCCTACTAGTTCGTCCAATATATTGTAGCCCGCACGGACACCACAATAGATAAATCATATTAGTAAAATTACAGGTCAAAAATGTTTGAATAGAGAACACCTGGTTATTGGAATGTGATTTAAAATCCATTAAACATCTAGTGCTATCTATTGCGGTCCTACAGCAGATGCATAGTCCACATTTATGAAAACCTATCTTTTTAAACTTAGAAAGGAAGGTTCCTGGGGCTTTTTCTTTATCCAAAACACTTTTGGTCAACAACATCTTTAGGTTTTTAGTCCCTCTGTAGATAACTTTAGGTTTATCACCTATGTACTTGATAATGTCTTTATTCTGGTGTAACAAACCCCAATTTTTCTTAAGAATTTTTAATACGCTATTATGGTTTGTGGAGTAATTCGTGATAAAAGGCACCTGTGAATCGAGTTTATCCCCATCGTTATTTCTCTTTTTGTAGCTAAGTAATTGGGACCTATCCATCTTTCTCACTTTCTCATGATCTTTATTTAAAAGAAATTTATTTAAAACATAAAAAACAATACCATTGGCACTGCCTAGTAGCCAGAACGCGTTTCGCCAGATCAACTGGCTTCATCAGCTTCATCTTTTATGTTTTAAATAAATTTCTTTTAAATTTTATTCATTTTATCCCCGTTTCTTTGGAAGTCCTGGGAGCTTCAAAGGTTTTTTGGACTTAACCTACAATAAGTCCATACGCGCGCACACCTCGAGCTTGGTTCTTAAGCTCCAACACATAATCTCCTTCCATGAATGAATATGGGTCACCTTCTCAAGCAAAGAACCTATAATATCCGAATGCGTTGATCCACTTAGAGCCAGTGTTCGGGCTCCATATTTGTGAGTGCAAATACTATATAACCTTTTTCTTGGAATCTATACAAACATTCTGCACGATTATTTTGTACTGTTTTTTCATATGATCCATGTGGACAAGTGAACTAAGAGAACCACCGGTCACCCTTAGGCGGTTTCCATCGCGCCACCAGATACGTACTGTATTGTTCTATATGAATGAAACTATTAATATCAACCTGTTTAAAATAGGTTTTGGTAATAAGAGTATTGCCTTCCCTTAAAATTTCTAAGTCCAAAAAGTGAACCTTAGCATCACTAATATCAGTGGTGAGTGATATTCCCCATGTATTGGAGTTTAGATGATTCAAAAAAGCGTTCAGAGATATAAGATCCCCCCTCCAAATGAAAAAGATATCATCTATGTAACGACGATAGAGGACCAGGCTCGAACCCCAGTCATGTCCAGAATAAACAAACTGGTTTTCCCAGTAGGACATAAATAAATTAGCATAACTGGGGGCGAACCTGGTCCCCATCGCTGTACCTCTACGTTGTAGGTAGAAGTCACCCTCAAACCAGAAAAAATTGTTGTTCAAAATTAAATTAATTCCATCTATCACATAGTCAATCTGTGTCAGTGGAAAAAGCTTGGTTAACTCCATGTAGTAGCGAACAGCCTTGCATCCTTTCGGATGCTCAATGATGGTATATAAACTACCAACATCGCAAGTAACCATATATGATCCCTCCATCCAAATCATACCATCCAGAATTTGGAGTAAACTAATTGAGTCCTTCAAATAAGCTGGTTGTGTGACCACTATTGGCTGTAAAATGTGGTCGATATGCTTCGAAAGGGGGGATAGGATAGATCCTATTCCCGAAACTATTGGTCTGCCTGGTGGGCAGATGGGATCTTTGTGCAATTTAGGCAGCACATAGATAACTGGAATGATAGGACATTTAGGGAGAAGGAAATCGTACTCATGGTTATTTAAAATACCCAAATCTACTCCCTTGGTCAGATGACTTCTATATTTATTCGCTATTATAAGGGAAGGATCTGAAGGTAATTTCTCATAAGTATCCACATCTTGCAATTGTCTCTGAATCTCAATTAGATATTGCTGTCTATCAAGGATCACCACTCCACCACCTTTATCGGCAGGTTTTATAACCACTTCATTATCTTTTATAAGATGGTTTAATGCCAGCATTTCAGTATGGGTAAGATTGTGTTGATATTTATTCAAAGGTTTAATCTTTCTAATATCCTCTACACATGCCTTCTCAAAGGTTTTCATGCTATCACTCTTCAAAAAGAAGGGGTAAAAACTAGATTTTTTTCTTTAACCCTTTCGCTGCTGAGGCTTTTCCCGCCCCTGTGCTGAGGTCATTTTTACCGGTTTTGCTCATCATGTTTAAACGTGTTTTGAAGGCTTATTTTAGTATATTACCCAGACATATTATATATCGTTTTTTCCGTCAGACTCGGTAGATTCATAATATGTGATTATTATATGTATACGTTATGTCATGTCTGTATATTATAACAAAAAATGCAATAAAATATGTATTTTCAATAATTTACAATGTGTAAAGTGTTTTGTTTCACATTTTAACATGCGAGCAATTGCGGTTATATTTTGTATGGGGTGCGCTTGTTAAAAAAATTAGAGATGGGGTCTCGTTACATTTTGTTTTGGGGAAAATTACACTATTTTTAACAAACGCACCGCATACAAAAATCGTTAGTGCAGCATCATTGTTCACATTATAATTGAAATGGGAACAATATTGCTGCATTAACAAACCAAAAAAAAGAAGAAAAAAGTGTTTATTTTTTTATAATTAATTTTTTTTTTTTTTTTTTATTTTTCATTTTTTTTTTTTTGACAAAATTTTTCACAGTAGTGTTTGGTATCGTTGGAACGGCCATGCTCTGGCCGATCCAACCATACCAAACTTTAACCCCTAGCTGCCACGGATCGGGAGATAGGGAGTTCATTGGAACTCCCTATCTCCACCGTTGGTGGCAGTTAGGGGTTAAGTCCAGGACTGGCGTCATCGTGCTACGCACGATGACGCCAGTCCTCAGGGGGAGTTCCCGGAGGCTTGGCCGACATCCAAGATGTCGGCCAGCTCCGGGAAAGGATCGCGAACCGGCGCTTTTCAGCGCCGATTCGCGATCCAGCTCCCTAGGGGTTAATGCCAGGCACCATTTGGAAGGGCAGGCTGTGCCCTTCCAAATGGTACCTGGGTTAACCCCCGCAACGCCGCCGATCGGGAGGGAGAGAGGTCCGAAGGACCTCCCCCCCTCCCTTTCAGGCGCCTCCTCCGCACATGCGGGGGGGGCGCCTGAATTAGGTGTCATCGCGCTGCCGCGATGACACCTAATTCCAGCGGCTGCAGTTCCGGATGCGCGGCTGACATCGAGGATGTCAGCCCGCACCGGAGGGGCCAGCGATCGGCCGGAACCCAGCCGAACGCTGACCCCAATGGGAGGACGCGCTCAGCGCGTCCTCCGCATACCAGCGGTAATGCGGAGGACGCGATGAGTGCGTCCTCCGCATTGAAGTGGTTAAGGAAGTGTGTACAAATTCTGATTCCTTATTTTGAATATTTATATTCTCTTTATCCAAAAAATATTTTTTCAGGCAAAGTTTCCTGATATATCTATTGATGTCGAGATAAGTTTCAAATTTATTCAAACCCACACTTGGTGCGAATTTGAGTATATATATAATTCAATTACCATTATGCTTTTTATATGACTCACATTTTATATTCATATTTTATTATCCACTCTACATGACACTACTAAATGTTATGTGGAATAGTATATGCACTATTCCCCAACTTGATCAGTGACGTGACATATGTATGCTATATGCTTATTGCGCGCTATATGTTGATCGACTGGCAAATTGTGACATTGCGGCATATATGCTGTAATTTTGTGGGGGGTTTTTTATTTATTTTTTTATTTTATTCTTTATTTATTTATTTTTTTAATATATTTTTCTTTTTCCTTCTTTTTTGATATATCGCCCGGAAGAGTGAAGTTCATCTGGGAGCATGCGTGTCGATATGGTCCCCGTGCGTCTGTCGGACAGTAGGGACCTGCTGACTTGGCACTCAAAACGGCCGCAAGTAAGATTGCTAAACGTCCGTCGAAATTAATAAGCTACGATATTGTGAGGGTAGGATGTACTTTCAACAACACTTTCCCTCTTCAAAAATGGCGCTCGACGGTTCAGACTGGCGGAAGTTGGAACATGGTGATGTAATCACCATGCGCCTGTCTACATGCCGGAGGTCTGCCGCTGCTATGCCCACGAACACCTGGGAAAGATATCACCTCATGGACGGTGGGAGCCCGCTGGTTCGGGACCCCAAAACGTCCGGAAATAAGCTTGTTTTAAATGCCCATCAATGTTGCGAGGGCAAGCTATATTGTGGACACCATTTTCCCTCTTCCAAAATGGCGATCGATGGCTCAGAGGGGTGGGGTCGAGGTAGATGGACGTAATCATTATGCGCCCGTTTGTATATTGAATGTTTGCTGGTGCTGCGCCTCTAAATGATTGGAAGTAGGGTGTGTTAGTACCAATTAAGTTAATGAGGTTGTGGCTTGACACCGCCTATTTCCCTTATCTTTTTTGTATAAATGAACGTTGTACACTGCATTGTATTATGTATATTTTTTTGCACTTTGATAAAGACCAATTAGGTCGAAACGCGTTAGTGCTGCAATAAATTTTACTTCATTTTATCCTGCCGACTTTTCGTCTGTGACATATCCCGGGGATCCAATATTTAATCTATGGACCAGGTTATCACCACGGATGGTTGCTGGTAGGACGGGCTGGTGAGATCATATCCACAGATATATGCCTATATAGTCCAGAGCCGACTTTATGGGGCTCAGAAAAAAGTGAGTTGAATACTTTCTCTCTGGAAACCAGGTGTCATAAGGATGTACTGCGCAATGTATGTCTCCTATTATGTTTTCTAGATTTTCTTGAAGTATTACTCACTGGACACTTGGCGTAAGCGCGAGGACTCTACCCATTATTTTATCTATTGACTATTCGCACTTGGGAGTGTGCGTTTGTGCCCTTGCTGCTACCCAAGACCGACCATCTACACATTATCTGCGCCATTTTTTTCACCTTATTGTTTTTTCATTATCTATTTTCTCCAGTAGATATCGCCATTCTGCTAGAGTGGAGATCACCGCAACAATTCTCTGTTTCCTATGTCATAGGTCCTCTTGGCTGGAGACAACTTACGGAAGTAGAATCCACAAGTATGAAGTGGTTTATCGTGTGCCTCCCTCTGGGACAAGACAGCACCAATGCCAATCTCTGATGCATCAACCTCTAACTGGAAAGGCATTTTGGGATCAGGGTGCCTTAAAACCGGGGCAGTGGTGAAGGCTTGTTTTAAGGATTCAAATGCCTGTTCGGCTTGGAGAGTCCATTTTTGATTATGTGTCCCCTTTTTCGTCATTGCGGTCAGAGGGGATACCAGAGCAGAGAATTTTTTTATAAACCTCCTATAGTAGTTTGTGAACCCTAAAAAAAATTTGATTGCCTTCAACCCCTGGGGCATAGGCCAATCCAGTATAGCAGATAGTTTCTTAGGATCCATCTGAAAACCTTCCGAAGTAATGATGTAACCAAGGAATTGTACAGTAGAAATGTCGAACAAACATTTTTCTAGCTTGCAGTATAACCCATTTTCTAACAATTTTCTTAACACCATTGTAACATGCTTGGGATGGGTTGTGAAGTCAGGGGAATAGATCAGAATGTCATCAAGGTAGACTATAACAAACACTTGTAAATAATCTCTGAGGGTATCATTGATCAGATCCTGGAACACTGCGGGAGCATTACACAGACCAAAAGGCAATACAATATATTCGTAGTGACCACTTCGAGTGTTAAATGCAGTCTTCCATTCGTGACCCGTCTTAATACGAACTAGATTGTATGCACCTCACAGATCTAACTTAGAGTATATCTTGGCACCCTTGAGACGATCAAAGAGCTCGGAAATAAGCAGAATTGGATATGCATTTCTCACGGTTATTCTGTTTAGACCTCTATAATCAATACAGGGGCGTAGGTCCCCTTCTTTTTTCGATACAAAAAAGAAACCTGCCCCTGCTGGGGAAGATGAGCGTCTGATAAAACCTCTGGCAGGTTGTCACATATGTACTCCTCCATTATTCTATTAGTCTACAGGGTTATCCAGAAATGGACCCCTTGCTTGGTGTGCCTAGAGGGGTGTCAGCTATACCTTCCTGACGACGCCTAACTAGGCTGAAACGAACGTCAGGGTTGCTGCACCTCAGCACTGGCCACCCTTTTTGGGTGAGAGCAGGCTGATTTGCTTATAGAGCATTCATCCCTGTAATGGCACAATCAACCTTGTGAGACCTGAGCGGGCCCCCACCGTAGAGCAGGCCACAGGTGCTGTTGCTTGTTCTCAGGACCCTCACAACCCCCCCTTTTCCTCACTTCATCAGGAGCATACTTCCAGATGCCTCAGGCTTCCTTTTAAATCCACTCGGATATTCAAATAATCAATTAAACCTGCAACAGCTACTTAACTTGGACCTTTAACCAATCCTTTTTCTTCAGCCCTGGAGAACCCCTCTTATGTCCATTATACTCTCCGCATATAAATAAAGAATAATAATAATGGTATGTCCATGCACAAACTATCACTTCTCATACCGCATGCGCGTGGGCATCCAATCTGAAACTGACATTCATACTCACGCAAAGTTTCACTTTCGTTACCATTCCCTCCACACGGCTTCCCACAACATTAGAGAATATAGAATTGGAGCGATCTCCTTTCTTTGTGCATGGGCATACCATACGCATGCGCGAGAGTATAATGGATGTAATAGGGATTCTTTGGGGCTCCAGGTAAGTGGCGGAGGGCAATGAAGAGATTTCTAGTCTAAATTTAGTAATCTTATTGGTGAAGTAGTCAGCTAAGGCTGCGGGCACAAGAGCAACTTTCAGAGCGGAAGGAATGTCCATGAGAGTGGACGTTCCTTCCACACTGACACCCGTCTGGCCACCTCGCTGAGCGCAGATAGTGCGCTCAGCGTTACAAAGCTGACCCTTCTATGGAGGATCGCGCTTTGTAGCCTTGGCTGTGTCTGTTGCAGCTTTTTTGACGGGTTTAAGGCCCGTATGTCAGGATCCATGCCTGCTGTTCGCTGCCAAATCCGTGCTTGTAGAACATCCAGGAAAAGTGCTGCCATCACGTTCAGCACAAAACCAGAACCTTCATAGTTAAATCACAGAACACACACATACTACACCCCTGTGTCTGAAATAAAGGTTCTCTCTGCCCCTCCCTCTGAACTTCAGCATTATCCCCTAAACCTTGACCTGGAAAGACCTATTATTGCTTATTCTCTTTGTGTACCAGACCTCTGCTTTGCCCACCGACTCTGCATCCTCTCTGACAGCCCCTGAACCCCAGACCGTCTCCTGACTACGATTCCTGCTTAGCCCTCTTGACACCACGCTATACAGCAAGGTACTGTCTGTCAATAACCCTGAACTCACTGCATACTGGGCTTAATACAATCAGACTGGGACCCCCCCAGCGCTGAGCCTGACACCGTATCAGACGAACGCAGTGATCACGCCCGTGTTGCCGCACAGTTTAACGTCCGTCGTAGCATTGAATTATGAGCAATAGAGACCCACACACTAAGTGCGTCCGCACGGAACTGCTCACACACAACGCACGTGGCAAAAAGACGCAAGTTAGTCAAGAACGTAAAACCACTAACACGGACGCGTAGAGTGCGCCACGTCCACCACGTCCGCGTAGCGTTGTGTTTGCGTGATGAGGAGACGCAGACGCAGCGCAATTGCGACGTCCAGCACCTTGACGCAAAATATGCCTTTTCACATCCTTTTTTCATATTAATTTGTTTCTCATATTTCCCTTTTTTTCTACGTCCGTCATAAAAATGGACTGTGTGGTGTCTACAGTATCTTCCGTCAGAACGTCTGTCCGTCCGTTGTGCACGCACGCAGATTGCGCTCAGACTGCGTTCGTCTGACTCAAGCCTTAACGATCAGTGGTAGCATGAGCAACAATTGTGCGTGCTACCCTGTGTGGCCCTCCCTGGTCGATCCGTCACAAAGCTGTGAAAGATGCCGATTGCCGGGAAGGAGCAGGTCCTGCTTGCTGCCACTTTAACCAAACATGTCCTACCATTGTGCCCGTAGAAAATCTACCATAGGGGCCTGCCAGCCAAACTGCCTGAGGATTCGCCACACGTCTTGATCTTGCGCTCCAGCGTAGACGCGGTGCATGCGTGTGGGGTGGGCGTGGTCAGCAGCGGCATCACCAAATGTATCCATGCGCCGCCGCCTGCTGCCATATTAGGTGTTGCCAACACCGACCTGACAAAAATAAAAAATAGTGTAGCAGCCGTGGCGCAAAAATTTGCCGCTCTCAAATTTTTGCCACTTGGAGCAAGCGCTCCACACTGCTCCATCGTTGGGCCAGCCCTGGCCACGGTACTAACTTAAATTCTCATTTCCCACGCTGGGAGTAAACGGGAGGTGATGGTGCAAAGCGTTATTACACATTGGTCCATCTAGCACACAAGCTGCAGCACCGCAACAAAGAGAGTGGGGGTACTGTGTGGTCCCCTGTATCTCAACTCTTTATGCCCCACAAAGTCAATTATAGGTGTCACTGGACAGGTCAAAGTCTGGCCTTTCTAATGATACCAAACAGGACCATCCGACCATGTTAATTCTAAGAAAACAGAAATCCATAAACAGGAAAGTCTTTGATTTTTTTTTGGCGTGGGGGGGGGGGGTTTTGAGTAAAAATTGCATGGGAGGGGGGGTTCTGCAAGAAGACATGTCCTTACTCCTTTCTCTCTATATTAGGGTCACTCTCTCCTCTATAAGCTTCACTCCTCTCTCTATAGTGGCAGCACTCCCTCCGCCTGTCCCACTCTCCGCCTGTCCCACTCCCTCCGCCTGTCCCACTCCCTTAGTTACACCTTCTCTCTCTCCCTCTCTATGAGACACGCCCCTCTCGCACAGTTGCACAATTCCAATGCTTTCATTTCCACGCCCCGTTTCTGTGATTGCCACACCCCTCTCAGCCTTAGTGGTACGCCCTGTTTCGCCCTCACTCTGTATGACTGGCACACACCTCCCTGTCTCAGTGAGTCACGCCCCCTCTCTGTGAGTGGCACTCCCCTCCCTCGCTCTGAGGTACGCCCCTCTCCGCGCCGCTCAGTCAGATTGCGACACACCTAGTGCAGTAGTCGTGCGGCCTCCCGGCCCCGCCTGACACATGGTGACACCCTGCCGCGCGCACACACAGGAAGTTCCCCGGGATTCGGGGCCATTTCTCCTGGTGTTTAGAAACAGGAGCGCGCGACCCGATACCGAGCGCAGCCGGACATGGGGGACCCGGACGGGACCGAGACCCCCAACCCGACCCCAGGTAACAAACACACACACACACACACACACACACACACACACACACACACTGCCTCGTTACCGGCGCTCTGCTGCAATTACACAACAACCCGCAACCACTGCACTTCCGTGAGACCCACAAAACGGGGGGAGCACACTGCAGACAACCCCTGACAATAACAACACACAGGCACCCGCTGACAACAACCCACTGACGGCTCAATAACACCCAACAACCCAATGACAGCATCACAACAACCCACAAAGACCCCCTGACAGCATCACAACAACCCACAAAGACCCCCTGACAGCATCACAACAACCCACAAACACCCCCTGACAGCATCACAACAACCCACAAACACCCCCTGACAGCATCACAACAACCCACAAACACCCCCTGACAGCATCACAACAACCCACAAAGACCCCCTGACAGCATCACAACAACCCACAAACACCCCTGACAGCATCACAACACCCCCTGACAGCATCATAACAACCCACAAACACCCCCTGACAGCATCACAACAACCCACAAACACCCCCCTGACAGCATCACAACAACCCACAAACACCCCCTGACAGCATCACAACACCCCCTGACAGCATCACAAACACCCCCTGACAGCATCACAAACACCCCCTGACAGCATCACAAACACCCCCTGACAGCATCACAAACACCCCTGACAGCATCAACAAACACCCCTGACAGCATCACAAACACCCCTGACAGCATCACAAACAACCCACAAACACCCCCTGACAGCATCACAAACACCCCCTGACAGCATCACAAACCCCCCTGACAGCATCACAAACACCCCCTGACAGCATCACAAACACCCCCTGACAGCATCACAAACACCCCCTGACAGCATCACAAACACCCCCTGACAGCATCACAACACCCCCTGACAGCATCACAAACACCCCCTGACAGCATCACAAACACCCCCTGACAGCATCACAAACACCCCTGACAGCATCACAACACCCCCTGACAGCATCACAAACACCCCTGACAGCATCACAAACACCCCCTGACAGCATCACAAACACCCCCTGACAGCATCACAACACCCCTGACAGCATCACAACACCCCCTGACAGCATCACGACACCCCCTGACAGCATCACGACACCCCTGACAGCATCACAACACCCCAAACACCCCTGACAGCATCACAACACCCCCTGACAGCATCACAACACCCCACAAACACCCCCTGACAGCATCACAACACCCCACAAACACCCCCCCGACAGCATCACAACACCCCCCCGACAGCATCACAACACCCCCGACAGCATCACAAACCCCCCCGACAGCATCACAACACCCCCCCGACAGCATCACAACACCCCCTTGACAGCATCACAACACCCCACAAACACCCCCTGACAGCATCACAACACCCCACAAACACCCCCCGACAGCATCACAACACCCCCTGACAGCATCACAACACCCCACAAACACCCCCTGACAGCATCACAACAACCCACAAACACCCCCCCGACAGCATCACAACACCCCTCGACAGCATCACAAGTACCCCTCGACAGCATCACAAGTACCCCCCGACAGCATCAACAGTACCCCCCGACAGCATCACAAGTACCCCCGACAGCATCACAAGTACCCCCCGACAGCATCACAAGTACCCCCCGACAGCATCACAAGTACCCCCCGACAGCATCACAAGTACCCCCCGACAGCATCACAAGTACCCCCCGACAGCATCACAAGTACCCCCCGACAGCATCACAAGTACCCCCGACAGCATCACAAGTACCCCCCGACAGCATCACAAGTACCCCCGACAGCATCACAAGTACCCCCCGACAGCATCACAAGTACCCCCCGACAGCATCACAAGTACCCCCCGACAGCATCACAAGTACCCCCCGACAGCATCACAAGTACCCCCCGACAGCATCACAAGTACCCCCGACAGCATCACAAGTACCCCCCGACAGCATCACAAGTACCCCCCGACAGCATCACAAGTACCCCCGACAGCATCACAAGTACCCCCCGACAGCATCACAAGTACCCCGACAGCATCACAAGTACCCCCCGACAGCATCACAAGTACCCCCCGACAGCATCACAACACCCCCTGACAGCATCACAACACCCCACAAACACCCCCTGACAGCATCACAACAACCCACAAACACCCCCCGACAGCATCACAACACCCCTCGACAGCATCACAAGTACCCCTCGACAGCATCACAAGTACCCCCCGACAGCATCACAAGTACCCCCCGACAGCATCACAAGTACCCCACCCCGACAGCATCACAAGTACCCCCCGACAGCATCACAACACCCCCTGACAGCATCAACAACACCTCCAAACACCCCCTGACAGCATCACAACAACCCACAAACACCCCCCGACAGCATCACAACACCCCTCGACAGCATCACAAGTACCCCTCGACAGCATCACAAGTACCCCCCGACAGCATCACAGTACCCCCCGACAGCATCACAAGTACCCCCCGACAGCATCACAAGTACCCCCCGACAGCATCACAAGTACCCCCGACAGCATCACAAGTACCCCCCGACAGCAATCACAAGTACCCCCCGACAGCATCACAAGTACCCCCGACAGCATCACAAGTACCCCCGACAGCATCACAAGTACCCCCGACAGCATCACAAGTACCCCGACAGCATCACAAGTACCCCCGACAGCATCACAAGTCCCCCCGACAGCATCACAAGTACCCCCCGACAGCATCACAAGTACCCCCGACAGCATCACAAGTACCCCCCGACAGCATCACAAGTACCCCCCGACAGCATCACAAGTACCCCCCGACAGCATCACAAGTACCCCCCCCCAAGCATCACAAGTACCCCCCCGACAGCATCACAAGTACCCCCCGACAGCATCACAAGTACCCCCCCCGACAGCATCACAAGTACCCCGACAGCATCACAAGTACCCCCCCGACAGCATCACAAGTACCCCCCGACAGCATCACAAGTACCCCCCCGACAGCAATCACAAGTACCCCCCCGACAGCATCACAAGTACCCCCCGACAGCATCACAAGTACCCCCGACAGCATCACAAGTACCCCCCCACAGCATCAAAGTACCCCCCGACAGCATCACAAGTACCCCCCGACAGCATCACAAGTACCCCCCGACAGCATCACAAGTACCCCCCCGACAGCATCACAAGTACTCCCCCGACAGCATCACAAGTACCCCCCGACAGCATCACAAACACCCCCTGATACCAACAACCTACTGACACCCCCACCTTGACATCGCAATTACAAACCACTGACACATCCTGACAAGCTCATACTTGCCACATGTTAACCCGGGGCCCCTCTTGCAACAGTGTTAATTTTGTTGATAATATCCGTGAAACACCTGGGACCCTTTTCCACAGTTTCCGTTAAGATGATTACTGGAGACGTTATAACCAGGAATTGCTATTCCGCTCTTACAGCAAGCTGGGCTTTGCGTCTCAGATGTAGTGCTTCTCTACAAGATGTATTCATTTGCACCTAGGTTGAGAAGAACAAACTATTTCAAGGTATCTTGTTCTTCTCATCTGGAGCTGTCATTTCTCCACGAAATAGTGACTTATCAAAACTGATAAGTAATTTTACAAGATCACTTACCAACTCTAAAACCTATACTAATGTATTCTATTCTCATCCCATGATGGAGAGTGCGGCGCGATCCGCTGCTTCTTTTAGCTGGTAGCAGAGTGAGACTAGGAACAAATAGTTCCTAGTCTCCCTCTGGTCCCACGTGATCACCCGAGTGCAAGTTTGCACAGAGCTCGAGGCTCAGATACAATGGTCTCCCTGGAGTCCTATGGACTCCAGAAGCAGATGCCAGTGGCGGCGCATTGCTCTACGGTCTGTATGGGTCTGCGTTTCATTCCGCCTCCAGCCGCTAATAATGCAGCTGTTGTGGATTAGCTGCAGTAAAGGAAGATGGTAAGGAAAATCAGGGCAAGCAGATTGTTTTCCCATAGTGTCTCAATTTTACCAACAGCTGTGGAATAGGGGCCTCAGGCTGCGGTCACGCAAGCGCACTGACTGCGTCTGTCGGACCGCACTTCCCTGCGTCCGGTGCAGCTTTTGACAGGGAGGGCAGCGTGCGCACGAATTGCGCATGCTACCACCGGACGTGATTTCAGACTCCCCGTCAAAAAGCTGCGACAGACGCTGATGAGGCTACCTAGCGCGATCCACCATAGTGAGGCGGCCTGACAGGCGTCAGAGTGGAAGGAATGTCTTCTCTCTCGCGGACGTTCATTCCGCTCAAAACGCTCGTCTGACCCCGGCCTTAGTCGACTAAAACTATGCTGATGATCCATTGACATTTTCGGCGACTAATAAACTAGATAGAAATGTTAGGGAGGGAATAGTTGGAGAGAACCAATCTTTTTGTGTGGTGGGGAGATGTGTGAGCTCGCTATATCAATTATTTCCGTTGTGTTCGGTTAATGCTGAAGACCAGTGCAACGAGATACAACGTGTGATATTTTTTTCAGATGACATGGACAGTGGCTTTACAGCCAATACAGGTTTTCAATAAGGTTAGAGCAGTGATGGTGTAACTTGACATGCCAGATGTTTTGGAACTACATGGCCCATGATGCTTAGCCACGCATAAGACTGGCTGAGCAACATGGGACATGTAGCTCGGAAACACCTGGGATGCCAAGGTTCTCCATCACTGCTGGAATGTCACTTCTGCTCGACAGAATGAAGAATGTTAAATGCAGGTTAATCAATGCATAACTAATTATTGGGCTTCTGTGAAACAGCAACGTCATATTCCTGTTTCTTACTTTAAATATGGACATGATTATACAGCACAGCAGTTAAATGTGTGTCTGTATTGCACGTTCAAACATTAATACAAAGAATAAAAGCATGTTAATAGAGATTTTACTCCAGGAGTATATGATGAATTTGGAAATTCTAGAGCAATGTTTAAATAATGCATTAAACCTTGAGGCTAGGGTCAGACGAACGCACTTTTCATGTCGTCCGTGAAAAAGTGCATTCTAACGAATGGACGTATTTTTTTCACGGAATACGCGATAGCGGTCATACGATGCGCATTTTCGTCAGTGATTTTGTACGGATCATCAATAAAACATTTTTTGCGTCTGGACGTTATGTTGGCCGGACATTAGCAGCGTCTGACGTCTCCTAATCACGCACACACGCCGCTAGCGGACGCAGCGCACTCTGTACGTCAGTACTAGCGGTATGACGTTCTCGAAAAAATGCGTTTGTTTGCCGCTTACGTTGCGCAGCCGCACTTTCGTGCGGCCGTACTTCGTATATTGCCTGTCATTTGCTGCTACTACGGCAGTGATAAAGTGTGGCTGCAGGCGCGTTCGCACTGCGTTCGTCTGACCCCAGCCTAAGCCCATTAAATTTAGTAGACAAAGATCTTGTAATATTTAATTGACTAAAAGTAAGATCATTAAGGCTAATGTCAGACGAACGCAGTCTGAGCGCATTCTGCGTGCGTGCATAACGTACTGACGGAAGATACTGTAGACACCACACGATCCGTTTTTCTTGTCGGACGTAGAAAAAAAAAGGGAACTATGGGATATAAAATTAATATGAAAAATGATAAAAATTTGAAAAGGATATGAAAAGCCATTGTGTGCGTCGAGCTGCTGGACGTCGCAAATGCGCTGCGTCGGACATCTCATCACTCAACACAGAACGCTACGCGGACGTGGTGCACTCTGCACGTCCGTCTAGCGGTTTTACGTTCTTGCCTAACTTGCGTCCATTTGCCATGTGCTTTGTGCGCGCGCAGTTTGGTGCGCACGTACTTAGTGTGTTGGTCTGTATTGCTCATGATTCTATGCTACGACGGACGTTAAACTGTGCGAGCAACACGGACGTGTTAACTGCGTTCGTCTGACACCGGCCTAAATTACCAAGAGAATTCTGTGACAACTCCAGGAGTCCTAAGGCCGGGGTCAGACGAGCGTATTTGAAGAGCGTAAGGAATGTTCGTAAGAGTGGACGTTTCTTCCACTCGACGCCCTTCTGGCCACCTCGCTGAGTGCAGCTAGTGCGCTCAGCTCTGCAAGGCTCCTATGGAGGATCGCGCTTTGCAGCTCCATCAACGCTCGTCCTAGCGCTTTGACAGAGAGGGCTGCTGCACGGCCACTGTTGCGTCCACAATTTGTGCGTGCGCAACAGCGTGTGGCTCTCCCCATCACAGCGTCACAATGCTGCGACGGACGCCAGAAGGCACCTCAGTACGGGTGCACATAGTGTGCTCGTCTGACGTCAGCCTCAGATGACTATAATATGACTACATTTATCACCCGGTCACTGACATTTCAGTCCTCTCCTGTTTACCGTACTTCAGCGAGTTCTATTCGCCGACCTGCGTGGAATTCAGCATTCACCACAGGGTCCCCGAAGTGCAGAGAATCGACCCGCCGTTCGTATCCGAAAAACCGCTGAATCGATCAGGGAAACCTCCGAATGCATCTGATGATCCACCAAATCGATCCTCAAGCGGCTGACCCACTGAACAGACTGCCGACCAGCAGCTGGAAAAGGCAGACAAGCCGACAAACAGGGATAAAAAAAACCCTGTTTTTTTTATTTTTTAAACTACTGCATCAAAATGCCTGGAAATAATATATACGGTACTATGAATAATAATAATAAAAAGGTCTGTTATAGAATGTAAAAAGAAATTGGATTTAAAAATTTTGCCGAAAAATGGTTCAAAAATCCTAAAAAATAGACTTTTTCTGCAAATGAAAAGAATAGACTGTTGAATAAATATTTAAGAAAACAGGGAATTTTTTTTACATTGAAACCTGTGGCATTCGCCCCATTAAACCTGTCGAACGAAAACACTGAAAATCAGGGCATTTCACTGATGTTTCACTGCCTTCTGATGTTCTCTGAATAGATTAACCATTCATTTTCTATGGGGTTTTCACTGCCGCTGACGGTCACTGTATTTTGCTGAAAATTCTCCAATATTTAGTGAATTGCCATCTCTTTGGTTAGCTGTATGGTCACGAAATTGGGCCGTACGGCGAAATTCAGTTTGGTGACATTCCGCGACCAATTTGGTGCTCTTTAATTAAATGGCATTTTAGTCAAAAGACTATCAGGGTTATTCAAAGAGATCCGAATTGTGGCCGAAAGGTAACCGAGCAGTGAAATTCAGCGTACGGTTACCTTTCCTGGCCATTCGGCTATCCAGAGAGCAGGCAGTTTGCAAAATGTTGGCGAATTGCCTGCACATACGGTGCCTGTTCGAGGGCAGTGAAATCCCCATAGAGAAGCAATGCTTCGTCTATTCAGAGAACAAAAACCCGCAGTGAAAAGTTGCCGAATTGCCCTACTGTTTGGTGGTTTCGTTCGACAGTTTTATTCAGGCGAATCCCATAGGCTTCAATGTTAAAAATATTCCTGTTTTAATTCAATATCTAATAAACTGTTGATTTATAATATTCTGCAGTAAAAAGTCTTTTAATTTATAGATTTATTTTTTTTAGGCATTTTTTTAAATTTGTTTTTATTTTTTTTCTGCAACAGCCCTTTTTATTATTCATTGGATTTTATATTTAAATGTCAGACATTTTTCGTTTTGTAGTTTCTTTGCAAACAGCCTTTCACTTTTCAAACATTCAAGCGTACTGTTTGTTTTTTTCCACTCCATTCGTCTGCGGTGACGGGTTTTTTCGGCGGCTGCTCGGGTTTCTCCGGCGTGTTCGGCGGGGTTAATCCAGATGTTTTTGCGGGTTTCAGTTAACGTTCGCCGTGTTTTGCGGTGAGTGTTCGTCGGGTTTGCAGCGGCTTTTCCCTGCACTACGACGGCCCTGTGGTGCTAGCTGAATACACCGCAGAGTCGCCGAAATGGGATCGCCGAAGAGAGCGAAAGTCACCGAACGTGTGGTGACTTTTCGATTCTCTTTGAATAACCCTGAATGGCTAAAATTTGCTGTCAAAATTAGCATTGCCTGGCAGCATCACAATAACCACTGACAAGACAACGACCGCTGACACCATCTAAGAATACAACAGCTACCTGACAGCATAACAACCCACTAATACAGCATGACGGCACAGCAACAACAAATCACCATACTGCACAAAAACACGCTATCTGTACAACAGAAGCCAAGAAAATATGCTTTTTATGGCAGAATAATTGGGCTTTGACACCCTTCACCCTACTGACGACACAACAACCACCCACAGACACCCCTGAAAGCACAATAACAAACCACTGCCAACTCTCTCATGAATCGAGCAACCACTTGACGGCACAGCAACAAACTTGCTGACAGCCTTTGAGCATAGCAACAACACGACCTGACAGCGCAACATCAACCCCTGACAGAACAACAATTCTCCAACACAGCCTGACAGCACAGTAATCACTGTCCTATGAAAGATTAAATTGCCTTGGGAGAAACAAAATTCACAATGAGATCTGTCTTGTTGTCGCCCTGTTTTACTGTTAAACAGCAGCCGTTGTTGTAATGCTCAAAGCGCAACAAACTCAAAGCACAAGTAACTAAACTAACAAACTTCAGTGCCAGGTGGGGGGCAGACTACAGAGAGCTCTGGATTCACTGCTGTACAGGGATTCGATTCAGGGAGTTAGAACTGCCTGTATTTATTTATTTATTTTATTTATAAAGGATTTTACCAGGAAGGATACATTGAGATTTCTCTCGTTTTCAAGTATGTCCTGGGTTCAAGAACATTGAAGTGTTACAGTTACAGAAATACAAATACAATGCAAGATAACACAAATATACAGATTAACAGAAAATAAATATGTAGGAAATAGTCATTATGTTACATGTTTACAGGTGCATTCTGTATTGAGGTATGTTAGTAAGGAGCTCTTGAGTGACTTTAGACTGGGGGAAGATTTGATGGTGTCTGGGAGGTTATTCCATAATTGTGGTGCTCTGTAGGAAAATGAGGACCGAGCCACTGTCTTTTTGTATTGTGGTATTGCAAGTAAGGTGCATGTCCTGGATCGGAGGTTATAGGATGAGGGAGCTGCTGGGGGAAGCAGTCTATTCAGGTAGGGTGGCAGCTTCCCAGAGATGCTCTTAAACACCAGGCTGGAAAGGTGAAGGGTGCGTCTGGATTCCAGCGATGGCCAGTTTAGCTCTTTTAACATGTCACAATGGTGGGTCATGTACTTACATTGTAGCGCAAAGCGGCAGAATGAGTTATACAATGTAGTAAGTTTATGAAGGTGTGTTTGCGGGGCGGCTGCATACACTACATCTCCGTAATCAATAGCCGGCATAAGCATTTGCTGTACAATCTGCTTTCTTACCGCGGGACTCAGGCAGGATTTGTTTCTGTACAGGGCACCTTGTTTGGGGTATAGTTTAGATGAGAGTTTTTCGATGTGGGGGCCAAAGCTAATAATGTAGACTCCGTGTGAAACTGTACAAGCTGAGGAACACCATCTATAGTTTCGAACCTTCCATCCCAGCAATATTTCTGTAATGTAGGGCTGAAACAACTAATTGATTGAATTAGTTGTCAACTATTTCCATTATCGATTAATCGGTGTCGATTAATCGTCCTGTGTACAGCACACACTGTTTAGAGTCAGACTGAGTTAAACGTAAATTTCCTCAGCTTTGGAGCTGATTTGGAGAAGATGTGCCGCTGCTTTACTAGGTATGATTTAGTTCTAGGGTTATGTCCGACACAACCAGTTTGTTTTTATTCCGTTTACAACTGTAGCAGAACTATAACTATAACCGGCTGGGTGGAGTAGAGATAACATCACTGCTCTGCATGGAGAGAGCCTGTGGAGACATGGGTTCGATCCCAGCAAGCAACCTCTCCAGTAAGTGTCCTTGGCAAGACACCTAACGGTACATACTCGCCACCCAGGACATACTTGAAAGCGAGAGAAATCTCAATGTATCCTTCCTGGTAAAATCCTTTCTCAAAAAAAAATAGGATACTGCCACTGGCTGTAGGAGACTCTCATGGACGTTCCTTCCGCTCTGCAAAACACTCGTCTGACCCCAGCCTAAGACTGATCCTGCGTGAGCTGATTGACAGCCTTCTGAGAGGAAAGCCATCTATTTCAGAAGGCTGCCACAGGAACTGGGGGGGGGGACTCCTAGCTCACCATTACCATTTAAATTAATTTGGTCATGGTATGTAGAATCTAAGTTATACACTTACCTGTTTGCGTATAGTTTTTGCTCTTCTTTCTTCTGCTACAGTATGGGGCTACAGGAAGTAGCTGGATGCCTGTTTTAAGAATTGCTTCATAGAAGAGCACTAGTGACTAGGCTTTCAAGCTGATGGGCTAAAGAGGGGACTCTGAAGCCTAAGTCCCCTTTTAAGGCTAATGTCAGATGCGTGCATAACAGACAGACATACTGACGGAAGATACTGTAGACCCCACACGGTCCGTTTTTTTTGACGGACGTAGAAAAAAAGGAACTGAAATAAAATTAATGTGAAAAATGATAAAAATTTGAAAAGGATATGAAAAGCCATTGTGTGCGTCATGGTGCTGGACGTTGCAAATGCCCTGCGTCTGACATCTCACCACTCACACAGAAAGCTACGCGGACGGGGCGCACTCTGTGTGTCCGTGTTAGCGGTTTTACGTTCCTGCCTAAATTGCGTCCGTTTGCCACGTGCGTTGTACGGCGCAGTTCGGTGCGCACGTACTTCGTGTGTGGGTCTCTATTGATCATGATTCTATACTACGATGGAAGTTAAACTGTGCGGCAACAGGGACGTGATAACTGCGTTCGTCTGACACCGGCCTAAATTACCAAGAGAATTCTGTGACAACTCCAGGAGTCGGGATGCTATGCGCTCCTAGAACTTTACCTTTCGATCCTGAATCTATAGAATTTGTGCTTTGTTTAAATTTTTTTTTTTAAAAAAAAAAGCGGGGTTGGCTCGTATTTTTTTTTTTTTTTTTTTATAGGGTTGCACCGATACCGATACTAGTATCGATATCGGTGCCGATACCGGGTACTGCAGGAGTACTTGGTACTCGTGCAGTACCCTGATATTTTTTTCCGATACCGGAAGCCGGCATTGATCCGGCTTGCCGGCATCCGAGGGGCTGGGGCGGCTGTCTGAATGCTCTATCTGCATTCGGACAGGCCCTGCAGCTGCTCACCCCACTTTGTTTATACTTGCCTTCCTTTAGCGACGCCGGGAAAGTCTTTGCGCACGCGCTCCTTGGAAGGTCCCCAGCCGCAACCACGTGGGACCATGTGATCGCGGCTGGGGTCCTTCCAACGAGCGCACGCGCGGGAACTTTCCCGGCGTCGCTAAAGGAAGGTAAGTATAAACAAAGTGAGCCGCTGCAGGGCCTGTCAGAATGCCGATAGAGCATTCGGACAGGCCCTGCAGCTGCTCTCCGCTCATACTTGCCTTCCTGAGCGACGCCGGGAAAGTTTCCGCGCGTGCGCTCGTTGGAAGGACCCCAGCCGCGATCACATGGTCCCACGTGGTCGCGGCTGGGGACCTTCGAAGGAGAGCGCGCGCGCGAAGACTTTCCCGGCGTCGCCCAGGAAGGTAAGTATGAGCGGAGAGTGAGCTGGGGGGCATTATCCATGAGCTGGGGGCAAATCCATGTCCTGGGGGGGCATTATCCATGAGCTGGGGGCAAATCCATATCCTGGGGGGGCATTATCCATGAGCTGGGGGCAAATCCATGTGCTGGGGGCATTTCCATGAGCTGAGGGGGCATTTCCATGAGCTGGGGGGCATTTCCATGAGCTGGGGGGCATTTCCATGAGCTGGGGTGGCATTATCCATGAGCTGGGGTGGCATTATCCATGAGCTGGGGTGGCATTATCCATGAGCTGGGGTGGCATTATCCATGAGCTGGGGGGGCATTATCCATGAGCTGGGGGGGCATTTCCATGAGCTGGGGGGCATATCCACGAGCTGCAATAATCCACGAGCTGGGGGGCAATATCCACGAGCTGGGGGGCAGTATCCACGAGCTGGGGGGCAGTATCCACGAGCTGGGGGGCAGTATCCACGAGCTGGGGGGCAGTATCCATGAGGTCTGTTCTTATTGGAAAGCGGTCACATGACATAAGATAAAAGTATCGGTACTCGGTATCGGTGAGTACTTGAACAAAAGTATCTGTACTCGTACTCGGTCTTAAAAAAGTGGTATCGGTGCATCCCTATTTTTTTAAATTATAATATATATAATCTTTATTTTTTTATTTTTTTTATGGGTTTGTAAACCTGTGGAATAAAATCCCTAAAGTTTGATTCCATTTATCCAGCAGTAATCAGTTTGCCTCAATATGCAGAGTCATCCAGTCCAAGATGGCAATGGGGTTTGATAATCTTCAAAGCATTAATTTTCAAGAGTGTTTCCTTTTTTCCCCTTTGCAAACAGCCATCTTTTTACTCAGCCGTGGTATGGTAACATCAGGCGTAGCATGAGAGACCTATACAATGTATTCTGAAGAATTGGCAGAGATTCAATTTTGTGAACAGCTAAACCGTAACCACGCAAGTAAGTGCTCCTTGGCCACAATAGCCGAGCCGAGCTTAACCCAGTACATATCGCTGCTTAGTGAATGGGCCATGCGTCATTTATAAACTCTCTTAAGGGTTTGTTATGACATGGGCAGCTTGGTGACACTTTAGACGCGTAATTGCTGTTACATCGGTATTCTAACATTTAAGCGATAGGGATTTGGTAGTGGAATAAATTTTGTAAAAAGAAGAGACTGCCAATTGTGTCTGGGAGAAGATGATCTAGTCTGAAGAAATGTGATCACTGCAATTACTTGGCAGAAATCTATCCTCCAACGCAGGTGACGAACAAATTGAATCATTGGGAAATAATGTGTCAGAGGTATGATATCCAAGAGATGTCCCGTATTTTGGGGGTTTTTTTTGTGGTTCATCAGGGTGGACGGTGACCACTTTGTAAAGCTCAATCTGAACAGATGGACTAGACCGACAGCTTCAGCATAATGCTGTTTTTTTTTTTTTTACCGTTCCAACTGAATTTTTTTTTTTTTTTTGGGGGTTTGTTTTTTTTGGGAGAAAGGATTTTACCAGGAAGGATACATTGAGATTTCTCTCGTTTTCAAGTATGTCCTGGGTTCAAGAACATTGAAGTGTTACAGAAATACAAAGTAATAAAATGCAAGATATTAAAAAAAACATACAGATTAACAGAAAATAAATATTTAGGAAATAGTCATTAGGTTACATGTTTACAGGTGTATTCTGTATTGAGGTATGTTAATAGAGATCTCTTGAGTGACTTAAGACTGGGGGAAGATTTGATGGTGTCTGGGAGGTTATTCCATAACTGCGGTGCTCTGTAGGAAAATGAGGATCGAGACACTTTCTTTTTGTATTGTGGTATTGCAAGTAAGGTGCTGGTCCTAGATCGGAGGTTATAGGATGAGGGAACTGCTGGGGGAAGCAGCCTATATGCTGATAATGCAGACCTAGTTTGGAATTTTGCAAACTTAGAGACGCCATTTGGAATTTATTTACCTTTTACATGAATGCTGTTGGAGAGAAAAAGATCTAAACAGAAATATAAATGCGCAAATTTACATTTTATCACAAAATAACAATTTTTTCGATACGAAACATAACATTAACAAGAGTTTGCATCGCAACACAATAGAAAACAAAACTTGGCATATAAAAACTTATTTGCATACCTCTTCTTTTTTAATGAAAAAAATAGTATTAGCCCTGGGAGAAACCAAAATTCTGAGATCGCTGCTCAACCTGTATTACCCTGTAAACCCTGCCCTTACTGTAACAAAAGGCTGATCAAACATTACTACAGCATTACAGCAGCCATGGAGAGGGCAGAATACATGAATGGATTAGGCAGTGGCTGAGTGACAGGCAACAGAGGGTTGTGGTAAATGGAGTTTATTCGGCGCAAGGTCTTGTTACCAGTGGGGTACCTCAGGGGTCAGTACTTGGACCCATTCTATTTAATATTTTTATTTAGTGATATTGCAGAAGGTATTAATGGAAAAGTATGTCTTTTTGCTGATGACACAAAGATTTGCACCAGGGTTGACGTTCCTGGAGGGATCAGCCAAATGACAAATGATTTAGGTAAACTAAAAACATGGTCGGAGCTGTGGCAATTGAGTTTTAATGTGGATAAGTGCAAGATAATGCACCTGGGACGTAAAAACCCAAGGGCTGAATATAGAATATTTGATACAGTCCTAACCTCAACATCTGAGGGTTGGGATTTAGGGGTTATTATTTCAGAGGATCTAAGGGTAAGTAGTCAATGTAATAGAGCAGCAGGAAATGCTGGCAGAATGCTTGGTTGTGTAGGGAGAGGTATTAGCAGTAGGAAAAGGGAAGTGCTCATGCCACTGTACAGAGCACTGGTGAGACCTCACTTGGAGTACTGTGTGCAGTACTGGAGACCGTATCTCCAGAAGGATATAGACATTTTAGAGAGAGTTCAGAGAAGGGCTACTAAAATGGTGTATGGCTTGAAGGAGAAAAGTTACCAGGAAAGGCTTAATGATCTTAACATGTACAGCTTGGAAAAAAGACGAGACAGAGGAGATATGATAGAAACATTTAAATACGTAAAGGGAATCCACAAGGTAGAGGAAGGGAGTATATTTAAAAGGAAACAAAGAGGCAAAACAAGAGGACATAGTCTTAGATTAGAGGGGCAAAGGTTTAAAAGTAACATCAGGAAGCATTATTTTACTGAGAGGGTGGTGGATACATGGAACAGTCTTCCAGTTGAAGTGGTAGAGGCCAAAACAGTAATTGAATTTAAGCAGGCATGGGATAGGCATAAGGCTATCCTAAACAAAAGATAAATCCAGGTTAAGTATCCATGTAATTGGGCAGACTAGATGGGCCGAAAGGTTCTTATCTGCCGACATTTTTCTATGTTTCTACATGGAGAACTCTGGGGTCACTCAGTAGTGTACAGTACAGCGCTAATCAAAAGGGGTTGTAATTGGTGAAACTCCCTGTACAGTACAGTGCAAGATGTTAATGGAATTTCAATAAACAGGCATTATGCTGCATACAGGTTATTTTTATTGGTATTTATGGAAACTGCTTTTGCTAATGTTCACAATATATATCCGTAAGTAGGATATCTGACCGTTTTTAGTATCTTGATTACATTTACTGTATTTGACACAAAGGCCATTTCTGCCTGTATACTAATAATGCAGACCCCGTAGGAAATTGTGTAAGAGAAGGGACACATCTAGAGATTCCAATCTCTGTAATATATGTTTCTGTAAATGATAACTACATGAAAAATTTGAAATGCTCATATTTCCATGGTTATTTTGTTAGTTAAAAGAAAAACCATCTTAATTCAAAGTTGCATTTTTTTTATCCTGCATTTCATTCTCATTTATACATCCTACAAGAGAATTTTTTCCGCAACAAAGTACTTGGCAGTGAAAGGGTTAATTATGAACACATACACCTCCGGTTTCAAATCCATGCTATTATTTTTTTTCTTTCCACAAAAACCACTTTGTGATGAAAGCGATAAATTATCAAAATTTTGAGAGTAAAATGGGTCAACTGCACGGCTGGAGGAAGATTAGTGCCGTACAAATACACCAGAGTATCCATATAGCCATTCGGAGCTTGGTAAATAGACCACTTTTGCTTTTCTGCATCCGTGTAAAAGACTGAACGTGTCTTACCTGCATCTTACGTTATACTGAAAAAATAGCTTGCATTATAAGGCATGGATGGGGTCCTCTTTCTTGAATGCTTGATACAGACGGAAATAGAACACAATAAACAGATGCCTGCATAAATGCATATACAAGCAGACCCAACCAATGTGATTACGATTTAAAATATGATCATTTCAAGGTGTTAATAATGTCCAGATGTATAGCTGAAAAACTAAAATTAAACACGAACAAACAGGTGTCTGCATAAATTTATAAAGTAGTTCTGAATGTATAAATAAATCAACGCCTAAGCAATCGAGCGAGGTGTATTCTGTCTTGATGCCGTGTATGAAATGCATAGGTTGTATATGGGTGGGATGGAGAATGGGCTGAGGAACGGGAAAAATGTTACCCCTCACCAGACAGAGCATTATTCGGCACCGCGTTTTGTTACCTTTCAACAGACAGCATTATTCGGCACCGCATTTATGTTGGGAGTGTCAAATTTCTCCCGTTACTTGCCATTTGATACAGCTGTTAAGGAAGCAACAAATAAACTGGGTTTATTCACTAAATATCCAGCTGAAACTCTGCTCTTCTAGACCAGCAGCTTTTACTCTGTTACATATATCTTTAAGTTCATTTTTCTAAAACCTAGTCAAGTAACACCTATGCTATATCTCTCACACAAAGCGTTAAAATGTGGAGGGGGGGAAAAATAGAAAACAAATCTAAAACCCAATACTAACCCCTTTTTAGTTCTACAGGTACTGCGAAATCCCAGCCTTTGCTTTGACTGCATTGACCTCAACCATGAGGGGACTTTTTGGGCCCAACATGCCACAGTCGTATTTCGTCGTGTAATTTTGATGTATTTTAGTACTGCTTATTCTAACTTGAATGTGAATTTTCTTGAACTCAGGCTGTCCCCCTGCAGCCAATGTCATTGTTCAGCCAGAGGGAAGGGAGGTGGGCCGTAGGCGTGCCTTAATGCTATGCTACCTTGTAGCGTTAGGTCGCATGCCACCATGGCGGCATAGTCTACCCAACGGCGTTAAGGGGATTATGGCCCCATTTGTTATCTTAACGACTCGTTTGGAATGGGGTCCATGATGTATCTATTTTGTAGACCAGGGTAAATGCCAGTCAGTCAGGCTGCACTCCTCCTGCGCTGTGGAGACTGATTACAGGTTGAGAACCCCTTATCTGGAGTTCGAAAATAGGTAGACTGCGAAAACCTGAATTTTCAGAGTCTTTGGAAATTTTAGTAATTACGCATAAGGGGCATTTCAGACAGGTGTCGCTGCATGGGAACTGCGTTCGAAACGATGCAGCAGACCCACGGCACATGCTGGAAGTCACTGGGCAGCTCTAGCGTGTGACATGCTGCCCAGAGTCACTCTGACTCGGAGCATCATGTCTGCGGAGTACTCCCGCACACCGCTCCAAGCGTGTCTGCAGAGTAAGACTGCTGCAGGAAGGGGATTGCGGCTCCAGAAGGCTCGGGTTCCCTAGCGTTCTGGATAAGGAGTGTCCAACAGGTTTATCCATTTTATGACATTCAAAGAATTAAGGCCCTTTACCCATTCTTTTCATCAGAGCAGGGGACAAAGAAGTAATAGTCCGTCTAGACTGGGTTTCTGCCAGACATTTTCCTGGAAATGTGTGTGCAACGAGAGGGTGGCATGGGTTCTCCATACACGTTACTTGCCTGGATCACGAGGAGGTTACTGTATTAAGATATCCCTTAATAAAAGTCCCTTAACCCCTTCCCTTCTGAGATTGAGATATCTCCGGCTTCAAAGGCACCATCTGTTGCGCCGATATCGAGATATCTCGATCTGATTTGTAGCCCAAAAGCTAATGAAATTAATTTGCTGCAAACAAATTTTGTTTGCTCTTGGGCTGCAGAAGGAGCCCCCAAAGAGCTAATATTGTAAAATCAGCTGCTGAATGCTGTGAAATAGCGGGTTTTCAGCAGCCGATGCCGGGGGGGGGGGTTAAGATCTGCTGCTCAAACCTTTAACTCAATTTGGCAGTAGATGGTGTCATCTACTGGCCAAATAGGTTATTTACAGTGATAGCTATGTACACTATATATTGCCAAAAGTATTCGCTCACCTGCCTTGACTCGCATACAAACTTAAGTGACATCCCATTCCTAATCCATAGGGTTCAATATGATGTTGGTCTACCCTTTGCAGCTATAACAGCTTCAACTCTTCTGGGAAGGCTGTCCACAAGGTTTAGGAGTGTGTTTATGGGAATTTTTGACCATTCTTCCAGAAGCGCATTTGTGATATCACACACTGATGTTGGACGAGAAGGCCTGGCTCTCAGAACACCTTTGGGATGAATTAGAGCGGAGACTATCGGGTTGCAGTCAGGACTGTGCAGGTCAGTCAAGTTCATCCACACCAGACTCTGTCATCCATGTCTTTATGGACCTTTGTGCACTGGTGCACAGTCATGTTGGAAGAGGAAGGGGCCAGCTCCAAACTGTTCCCACAAAGTTGGGAGCATGGAATTGTCCAAAATGTCTTGGTATGCTGAAGCATTCAGCGTTCCTTTCACTGGAACTAAGGGGCCAAGCCCAGCTCCTGAAAAACAACCCCACACCATAATCCCCCCTCCACCAAACTTTACACTTGGCACAATGCAGTCAGACAAGTACCGTTCTCCTGGCAACCGCCAAACCCATACTCATCCATCAGATTGCCAGATGGAGAAGCGCGATTTGTCACTCCAGAGAACGGGTCTCCACTGCTCTAGAGTCTAGTGGCGGTGTGCTTTACACCACTGCATCCGACGCTTTGCATTGCACTTGGTGATGTATGGCTTGGATGCAGCTGCTCGGCCATGGAAACCCATTCCATGAAGCTCTCTGCGCACTGTTCTTGAGCTAATCTGAAGGCCACATGAAGTTTGGAGGTCTGTAGCGATTGACTGCAAAAAGTTGGCGACCTCTTTGCACTATGCACCTCAGCATCCGCTGACCCTGCTTCGTCAGTTTACGTGGCCTACCATTTCGCGGCTGAGTTGCTGTCGTTCCCAAACACTTCCATGTTCTTATAATACAACTGACAGTTGACTGTGGAATATTTAGGAGCGAGGAAATTTCACGACTGGATTTGTTACACAGGTGGCATCCTATCACAGTTCCACCCTGGAATTCCCTGAGCTTCTGAGAGCGACCCATTCTTTCACAAATGTTTGTAAGAACAGTCTGCATGACTAGGTGCTTGATTTTATACACCTGTGGCCATGGAAGTGATTGGAACACCTGATTCTGATTATTTGGATGGGTGTACGAATACTTTTGGCAATATAGTGTATTACTGTAAAATTAGTGATTTTACAAAAAATCACTTGGTAGTGAAGGAATTAAATAAAGTTAAGTTTTCATGTCTCAATAGTTCCATGCCTGCTTTATCTTTTGGCTTCTTTCATATCCAATTATTTTTATAGTCTTTTTATTGTATTGAAATTTTGCTGGTGTGTCTGAGCGTCTCCTTCCTGGCATTGCAGCTGCTGTGCTGTGTAGGGCCTGCTTCTCGGCCTGCAGGTCTCTGTCCTAAGCTGCAGCTGCTGCCATCACTCATCACATATTACAAATATGCGGGGGAATTATTAAAAAGAGAGGAACAATCTCTCACCGACTCGGTGTATGAGTCCTGGGAGAGGGACAGCAAACCATGGTAATAGCTGCTACAGAACAGCATGCTGGGAATGTGACTCCCAATCAATCTGGGTTAATCCAGGACAAGTGAATAGTACAGTATATTATTGAGGATTCTTGCCGTTTGATAAGATCTGTAGACCCCATAATGATTGCTGTAAATAATTAATGTGATCTTTCAGAGGAATAAAAAAAAAATGGTTTAGCTACTAGTTTTATTAAATTCCAAATTATCAATACAGAGGAATTAACCGTTGTGGAAGTCAGCCTGTGTACTGCATATATACTAATGATTACATGAAGCAAGTTACTTTCTCACAATGCAAAATAATTCCCAGAAGACGGGGACGAGTTATTTGTTGCATTTATCTTGTAATTACAGAGAACGTAGAAGGAAATGTAAATTATTTCTGGAAATAGAAACTGCAACTATTAACGTGAGGAATGACTTCTTCGATACAATGTAATAGTTGTAGATTACCATTAAGTGCGTTAACCCCTTCTCTGCTGAGCCATTTCACATCTTAAACAAATTTTTCCTTTTTTTTATTATTTTCTTTCTTTAGTTTAAACATGGTCATGTTTGGTATCATTGGAAAGGCCATGCTCTGGCCTTTCTAATGATACCAAACATGCCCCTGCTAGCTGAAAACAGTCGGGAGATATCGGGGTTCAAACTAACCCCTATCTTTCCCTAGGAGTCAATAAGGACGTTCCCCACACGTCCTCAGCAGTGAAAGGGTTAAGACGTATATTGTATCCATCCTTCACTTATAACATTATTTTAGTTTTTTTTAAATATCAGGGTTATTAAGAGATCCGAAAGGTAACGGAACAGTGAAATTCAGCGTACGGTTACGTTTCCTGCCCATTCGGCTATTCAGAGAGCAGGCAGTTCGCCAAATGCTGGCGAATTGCCTGCACATACGGTGCCTGTTCGAGGGCAGTGAAATCCCCATAGAGAAGCAATGCTTCATCTATTCAGAGAACAAAAACCAGCAGTGAAAAGTTGCCGAATTGCCCTGCTGTTCGGTGGTTTAATTCAACAGATTTATTCAGGAGAATCCCATAGGCTTCAATGTTTAAATATATTCCCGTTTTAATGCAATATCTAATAAACCGTTTAATATTCTATTCTGCAGTAAAAAGACTCTATTTATAGATTATTTTTTTTTAGGATCAGTTCGGCTTTTTTTCGGATTTTTATTGCAAAACATTTTTCCCGTATTTTTATTTTAAATCGTTTTTTCTTTTTACTGTAACAGCCCTTTTTCTTATCATTCATTGGATCGTATATGTAAATTCCAGGCATTTTCGTTCAGTAGTGTTTTTGCAAACAGCGTTTCAAACTTTCAAGCGTACTGTTTTGTTTTTTTTCTTCTTCACCTCATTTGTGTGCGTGTGGTGTTTTTCCGGCGGCTGCTCTGCACTCTGATCGGCGGCTAGACGGGGTTAATCCAGCTGTTTTCTGCGGGTTTCGGTGAATGTTCGGTGGGTTTTGCAGTGAGTGTTTGTCGCTTTTGCAGCAGGTTTTCCGTGCAGTACAGTGGCCCTGTGGTGCTTGCTGAGTACATCGCAAGGTCGGCGAACTAGGAGAGTTATTGATTGATTGGAACAATCAGGAACACTTTATTAATAAAAGAACTACCAAACGCGTTTCGCCCTTTTGATATGGCTTCATCAGTGGTTATTAATGTCCAAAAAGGTGTCTCCACCACTTACTCTGTGTTAAGGTCGCTAATGTCACCTTCTGGGTGGAGGACCGCCCTCCAGTTTGAATGTCTGGATCAAGGGGGTAAAACTGACAGTCACCTATGGCCATTTAAAATACATCAGATAGTTGTGGGGGCGAGAGAGTTCCTTTTTAAGTATACAATGTTAGCATAATGGATTATTACATGAAAAATTGGTTTCCTTTATTAGAAATTCACTTTACAAAGGAAAAATAGCTTCTTTTTTTTGTGGAATATGCATTGGCTTCCGATTGCATTTTCTTGCGGCTTTTTATGAGCTGCTCAGCTACAGGGGCATTGAATGTATTGCTTTATACGTTGGTGCCCCACTCCATGAGCCAAGTAGATTCACAGCTTGGCTTCCTACCGTACCTCTTGGAATAAGTTCTGTTAGTCTAGAAGAATGTACTCCATTAAATAAAACAATCTCCCCAAGCTTTTATAGCTTTTATCTTTCCATTGCCTGTAATGCTACCAAGCTGCACGTGAGCATGGCTAAATATTGGAGCTGCTATACCTCCACTTTAAAAATCCCTATAATCTGCAGCATGTTCCACATGGTAACATTTAACACTCGATTAATGTCAAAAAGAGAAAAGGAAGAAATGCACGTACGGCTTCTGACTGGTAATAAAATATAAAGATCTAATATAATTTAGGACTGCGTTTAAATGAGTTGTCTGTTTTAAATTACTGTATATCCACTCATCAGTGCCTCGGGCAAAAGCATACAGGACGATGTTTATTTGAATGAGCCAGAACTGTCACTTAGACTCAGCAAAATGTATTAAGTGTTAGGCTGGGGTCAGACGAACGCAGTGCGAACGTGCGTTGAGCCGCACTTTATTACGGCCGTAGTAGCAGCAAATGACGTCCGATGATGGGCAATATACAATGTACGGCCCCACGAAAGTTCGGCTGCTCAACGCAAGTGGTAAACGAAAGCATTTTTTCGAGAACGTGGAACCGCTAGTACTGACGCACAGAGTGCGCTGCGTCGGCATAGCGGTGTGTGTGCGTGATTAGGAGACGTCGGACGCTACACATGTCCGACCAACATCACGTCCATTTGTTTTTTATAGCTCCGTCAAAAAATACGGCTGAAATTGCGCATCGTATGACCGCTATCGCGTCTTCCGTGAAAAAATGTGTTCGGAAGCATCGATATATTTTTTGACGGTAGACGTGAAAAATGGGTTCGTCTGACCCTAGCCTAAGTATGGCGAGTGTTTTTGTTTTTTTTGGTGGATTCCTTTTGGACAGTAAACCTTTTTACTTTTAAGAAACTCAAAGTAATTTCTAAAAAAAATATCACCATGGAACACCTGTGCAGCTTTTACCCATCCCAACTGACCGGATTTCAGGAATGAAATGGTTACAGAAACGTTGCTTAAAAAATTGGCATAGAGAAATGGTTAATATGAGATCATGTTAGAAAGACGAGCTTATTTATCCAATGATCAGCACTGATCTCTCCACCTCATCATACAGGGGACCTGGGGAGGGGGGAAGATACTACACACACACAAACCACTTTAACCCCTTCCCGCCACAGGACGTACTATGCTGTCTGTGCAGCAGGTGCGCCTTGAAGACACAGGGCATACAGATACGCCCCCCCGTCTTCAATGGGCCGCCTCGTTCCCTCCCTGCAGCCGGCACACGCTGCACGTCATTGGCTGCACAGAGACAGCCTGCACAGGTCGCCCCCGCCCTGCAGCCACTGACGCCTGCTGTGCGTACAGGTACAAATCCTCATCGTCGTCATCATTAAACCCCCCCCCCCGCCACGCAACTGGCATCACCCGCCCTTCGTGAAGGGGTCTAAAAGTTAAAGTGGTCAGGGTGTGTAGAGTATCCCTTTAATACAATTGTAAACATTGCGCTTTGCCCATTTCATTTATTCAGTTTAATAAAAAATAAATTGGCTTTTATTTTTACACTCAAAATGGTCATGTCTGTGGCCTTTGCAATGATACCTCCTATCATGTAGTTCCAAACCATCTAGAGAGTCATGGTTGTAGGGGGCCAGCAACCATGACTCTCTAGATCATGGTTACTCGACTCCAGTCCTCGGGACCCACTACAGTCCAGATTTTGCAGATCACCTTGGGGAAATGCAGACTGAATACTGCAATCACTGAGCAGCTAATTAGATCACCTGTGCTGTGCTTCGGCTATCCCACAAACCAGGCCTGTTAGTGGGTCCTGAGGATACGAGTTGAGAAACACTGCTCTAGATGGTTCGGAACTACATTTCCCATGATGCTCAGCTACCCTTTAGGTTGGTAGAGCCTTAACCACTTCCATGCGGAGGACGCGCTGAGCGCGTCCTCCCTTTGGGGTCAGCGTTCGGCCGGGTTCCGGCCGATCGCTGGCCCCCCCGGTGCGGGCTGACATCCTCGATGTCAGCCCAGCATCCGGAACCGCCGCCGATGAAATTAGGTGTCATCGCGGCAGCGCGATGACACCTAATTCAGGCGCCCCCCCCGCATGTGCGGAGGAGGCGCCTGAAAGGGAGGGGGGGAGGTCCTTCGGACCTCTCTCCCTCCCGATCGGCGGCGTTGCGGGGGTTAACCCAGGCACCATTTGGAAGGGCACAGCCTGCCCTTCCAAATGGTGCCTGGCATTAACCCCTGGGGAGCTGGATCGCGAATCGGCGCTGAAAAGCGCCGGTTCGTGATCCTTTCCCGGAGCTGGCCGACATCTTGGATGTCGGCCAAGCCTCTGGGAACTCCCCCTGAGGACTGGCGTCATCGTGCATAGCACGATGACGCCAGTCCTAGAGTTAACCCCTAACTGCCACCAACGGTGGAGATAGGGAGTTCATTGGAACTCCCTATCTCCCGATCCGTGGCAGCTAGGGGTTAAAGTTTGGTATGGTTGGATCGGCCAGAGCATGGCCGTTCCAACGATACCAAACACTACTGTGAAAAAAGTTTTTTAAAAATTAAAAATAAAAATATATTTAAAAAAAAAATTATAAAAATATAAACATTTTTTTTTTCTTTTTTTTGGTTCGTTAATGCAGCAATATTGTTCCCATTTCAATTATAATGTGAACAATGATGCTGCACTAACGATTTTTGTATGCGGTGCGTTTGTTAAAAATCGTGTAATTTTCCCCAAAAAAAAATGTAACGGGACCCCATCTCTAATTTTTTTAACAAGCGCACCCCATACAAAATATAACCGCAATTGCTCGCATGTTAAAATGTGAAAAAAAACACTTTACACGTTGTAAATTATTGAAAATACATATTTTATTGCATTTTTTTATTATAATATACAGACATGACATAACGTATACATATAATAATGACATATTATGAATCTACCGAGTCTGACGGAAAGAACGATATATAATATGTCTGGGTCATATACTAAAATAAGCCTTCAAAACACGTTTAAACATGATGAGCAAAACCGGTAAAAATGACCTCAGCACAGAGGTGTGAAAAGCCTCAGCAGCGAAAGGGTTAAGGGAAATGTAGTTCCAAAACTTCTCAAGGGTCATGGTTTCTGACCCCTACTGTAGGTACCGGAGACATAGGGGTCTTTTGGACCCCTGCATTTCCTGTATATTATTGGTAAATAGTCGAATATTGGCTCCTGATATTCAGCAAAGCTGGTAATTGGCCTATCCCTACCTGGCAATCCAGATGTTTCAGAACTACATCTCCCATGAGTCCTAGTCACAGATAAGGCTGGCTGAGCACCGCAGAGATGCTTTTCTTGTTGTGCACTTTTTCCACAATGTGTTAACCAGTCATAAGGTGACATGTAATATGTAGTGATTTATACATTTTGCGGTTTGTTTTGCAAAATATTTTTTTCATTTGGTTATTTTTTTTATTCTTTTTATGCATACTATTCAGATTCTATAATGGACATCTGAATCACATTATAATTGGTCCAGAGGCTCTGCTTATCGTTTTAAAGCTCAAATCTCCCTTTTCAGATGATCACAGAAAAAGCTTTTTTTTTTTTTTCTTTATTCATTTTTTTTTATTGTGCACATTTCCTTTTTTATATTGCAGGTTGGGTGACCTTTATCTCTGTTTCCTGAGCTGTGGTGTTTTGGGGAAAAAGCCTGATGCGTCTTCATTTGATTCATGACTGTGAATGTTCTCATGAATGCAGGTGCTGGCGAGGTGCTTTTTTGCCCAAAAGCCAAGGATTGACCAATCCAGTAGGGATGCACCGATACCACTTTTTTAACCCCCTGACGGTTTTCCCGAATGTGTCTCGGGGTTAAATTTCACCGCTGAGAGCGGTAACCCCGAGACACACTCGGTCTGTATACATCACCTCTCCCTGCGCTCCCTCTTTGATCCTCACAGTTTCCTCCGGCGATTGCGGCGTTTTTACTTCCTGGATTCCTTCTCGCGAGCAGGGAACCAGGAAGTATGAGGGTCGCGATCGCCAGAGGAGGCTGCGGGGACATCGAGGGAGAGGTGATGTATACAGCCCGAGTGTTGCTCGGGGTTACCGCTTCCAACATAGGAATTTAACCCCGAGCCACACTCCGGATACCGCTAGGGGGGAGAAAAAAAATTGAGCGCTTTTTACATGAAAAACGTAAAAAAAAAAACACCGCCAGGGAGGTTAAGACCGAGTACAAGTACCGGTACTTTTTTCAGGTACTCACCGATACTTTTATTTAATGTCATGTGACGCTTTCCAATAAGAACATATAATCCATCTATAGCTTTGGCAGGTCTGAAATGGGAGTGAAGGCATGGTCAGGACACATTCTGGGTAATCCTTGTCCACACCCTCAAAAGGGGCATATCCTCCCAGTACGCATGCGCACAAAGAAAATGACTGCCTGGACGAATGGCCAATCCGGCTTGCTCATACAAGAGCGCTTAATCCCTTCACTAGCGAGATCGAGATATCTCAGGCTTCAAAGGCAGCGTCTGGTGCCTTGATATGGAGATATCGAGATATGCTGATCTGCAGCCCAAAAGCAAATGAAGTTTATTTGCTGCAAACTAATTGCGTTTGCTTTTTGGGCTGCAGAGGTGCAGAAGGTGCCCCCCAAAGTTTTAGCCCTGTGGGCATAATGCCCAAAGAGCTAAAACTGTAAAATCAGCTGATGAATGCTCTGAAATATCAGACTTTCAGCAGCCGATGCAGGGAAAAAAAATTAGACCTGCAACTCAAACTGCTCTATCAAATGGCCAGTTTATTTACAGTAGTAGCTATTTATTACTGTATAATTAATTAAATGATTTTACAAAAAACACTGGTTTCTGTCAATTTTTTGGGAAAATCACTTAGTAGTGAAGCATTTATAAAGCATTGATTGATTGAGAAGAACTCTGGCAGAATCCTGGAGGAGTGGATATTCCAACATTAGATATGGTGACAGGGAAGATAAAAGATACAGATTTATTATGGATGAGTTCACAGCAGATACAACAAAAAATTATTATAAAAAGTAGGGTTGCACCGATACCGATACTAGTATCGATATCGGTGCCGATACCGGGTACTGCAGGAGTACTTGGTACTCGTGCAGTACCCCCGATTATTTTTTTCCGATACCGATATGCCGATAGAGCATTCAGACAGGCCCTGCAGCTGCTCTCCGGTCATACTTACCTTCCTTCAGCGACGCCGGGAAAGTTCCCGCGCGCGCGCTCGTTGGAAGGACCCCAGCTGCGATCACATGGTCCCACGTGGTCGCGGCTGGGGTCCTTCCCAGGAGCGCGCGCGCGAAGACTTTACCGGCGGCGCTGAAGGAAGGTAAGTATGACCGGAGAGTGCGGGGGCATATCCATGAGCAGGGGGGGCATATCCATGAGCAAGGGGGGCATATCCATGAGCAAGGGGGGGCATATCCATGAGCAAGGGGGGGCATATCCATGAGCAAGGGGGGGCATATCCATGAGCAAGGGGGGGCATATCCATGAGCAAGGGGGGCATATCCATGAGCAAGGGGGGGCATATCCATGAGCAAGGGGGGGCATATCCATGAGCAAGGGGGGCATATCCATGAGCAGGGGGGCATATCCATGAGCTGGGGTCAGGATATCCATGAGCTGGGGCAATATCCATGAGCTGGGGCAAATCCATGAGACCTGAGGGCTTTATAGGAGGTCTGTTCTTATTGGAAAGCGTCACATGACATAAAATAAAAGTATCGGTAATTGGTATCGGTGAGTACTTGAACAAAAGTATCTGTACTCGTACTCGGTCTTAAAAAAGTGGTATCGGTGCATCCCTAATAAAAAGTGAAGTCCATGGTTGACATGGGTTACTTAAGTATATCTTTGAATATAGTGACGTTGCTTAATTCATCTTTTTATTTTTTGTGTGTGTTTGTTTTAGATTTTAGATCTAAGATTAAGGCTAGGGTCAAACGAAAGCATTTTTACACGCGAACCTAAAAAAGTACGTCCGAACGCATTGATGTATTTTTTCACGGAATATGCGAAAACGGTCATACGATGCGCATTTTCGTGCGTGATGTTTTACGAATCCAAACCAGGAAACTTTTTGCGTCTGGACGTTCTGTTGGCCGGACACGAGCAGGGTCTGACGTCTCCAAATCACACACACACACCGCTAGCGGATGCAGCGCACTATGTACGTCCGTACTAGCGGTTCTACGTTCTCGAAAAAATGCGTTCGTTTTCCACTTGCGTTGCGCGGCCGGACTTTCGTGCGACCGTACTTCGTATATTGGCTGTCATTGCCCGTCATTTGCTGCTAGTGCCGGCGTGATTAAGTGCGCCAGAACGCACGTTAAAAATGTGCTGGTCTGACCCCAGCCTAAAAGGAGGACTGTATAAAGATTGAGTTATGTATAGGTGTATGTACATGTTGTTATATGGGGCTGGAATGTGGTGCAAATTTATGTTTGCATTGCCCTCTGTTTATAAATTAAAAATCAATTGTTTTTTTTGTTTTAACTAGTTAAGCACTGTGAATGACATTTAAACAGGCGCTTGTGCTGCATTTCCTTGGAGGCTACTTTAAACTAAGGGTGATTTGCCACAAATTGGCCTCATACTAGGTGACACAAATGTCAAAGAGGTTGTGTATTTTTCCTGCATCTCTCCAGGCTTCTGTACTTAGTAACTGCAGCTCCCCAGGCTTTGTCAGTTGGCCTCCAGTGTTTTATAACAGAGACATCCTATTTATAAACACTCATGCAAATACCAACAGTGTTTGTGTTTCCTATAGCAGCAGCAGTCGGGCCGCTCACTGTAACGGGGAACCATGCGACCTTGGAATTGCCCTTACGGTGGTTTTTTTAGTAGACTTTATATATCTTATTTCAAAAACGGGTCTCCGAGCTAATCTCTGGTAAATACTATTGGCTTCCATAAAATTAACTTTGTAGACATAAAGCCTACCCTGGTCTTTGGTGCGGATTTTTGTTTATTTTACGGTTTGATTTAGACATGTAATTACATTCTTGAAATCTATAGTAGAGTGTTTGCTCACTACTTTACCAAGGTTAAACTTTTTATATCCTCTTACTTTGCACATCTGTTTTAAAAAGAGTAAACGGATGTGGATGGACGGTGATCTTATTATTATTTGTAAAGCGCCAGCATAATCTGCAGCTCTGTACAATGGGCACAGTATAGACAGGGTTACAATACATTGTACAACATTTGACAAACAGTACAGGAGGAAATGAAGGCCCTATTCCCGTAGGAATTTACAATCTAGAATGGTTGGGGTTGGAAACTGGAGGAGAGGACTGCAAGGTGAGCGTGATGGCCTGCAAGGTGAGCGTGATGGCCTGCAAGGTGAGCGTGATGGCCTGCAAGGTGAGCGTGATGGCCTGCAAGGTGAGCGTGATGGCCTGCAAGGTGAGCGTGATGGCCTGCAAGGTGAGCGTGATGGCCTGCAAGGTGAGCGTGATGGCCTGCAAGGTGAGCGTGATGGCCTGCAAGGTGAGCGTGATGGCCTGCAAGGTGAGCGTGATGGCCTGCAAGGTGAGCGTGATGGCCTGCAAGGTGAGCGTGATGGCCTGCAAGGTGAGCGTGATGGCCTGCAAGGTGAGCGTGATGGCCTGCAAGGTGAGCGTGATGGCCTGCAAGGTGAGCGTGATGGCCTGCAAGGTGAGCGTGATGGCCTGCAAGGTGAGCGTGATGGCCTGGTTGGGGCAGTGAGGTGTATCAGTGAGTCGGGTGGTAGGCTTCCCTAAATAGGAATGTCTTAATAGAGCGTTTGAAGGAAGGGAAACTAAGGGAAAGTCTCTCCGTACGAGGGAGAGCGTTCCAGAGGATGGAAGCTGCGCGTGAGAAATTCTGCTGTCTATCATGGGAAGAGGTGATGCAGGGAGAAGCTAGGCAACCTTAGGCAACCGGCTGCGGTGTATTTGGTGATTAGTGAGGACAGGTAGTGGGGAGCTGAGTTAGTGGGAGCTTTGTAGGTCAGTGTCAGGGTAAGGATTTTGAATTTAATTCTGCAGTGAGTGGGGAGCCAGTGAAGGGACTCGCAGAGAGGAGCGGTGCTCCGCAAATGGGCCTGAAACCTTTGATGTTCTTCTGACGGCCTGCTCCTGCGCAGTGTCTCTTTCAGCTCTTTTTGTCTCTGGGATATAGCCTTCACTCTGATCACTTCAAGCTCTTTAAGCTTGGAAACACTGCTTCAGTGAAGCTCCTGATTCAAGCTTTTTGGCCTGAAGCCAGGCCTGGGGCTGAAGGCAAGGGCTGAAACGTTATCCCCTTTTAGCTCCAGGATAGAGAAGTGAAAAACGACATTGGACCAGGGAAAAGAAAGGAAATCAAAGTAGTCTGTGTATGTGTCTCTTTTCTGTTGAAGCTAGAAAGGACGAGGCACTCCATAATTTGTTGTTGTGTCATTTCTCTGTGTCCTTCCATGTGTGCCTAAAAGCAAATGACCCTCACAAAGCGGGGCGGACTAGTTCTATGGTGCAGCAGAAACTCCACCGTACATCCAATAGAAAACCTATGAATCTGGCACTCCTGGGGTTCAGTAAATGTGGTTTGTTTCATGGAGTGGTGGTCCAATCACTCCATGAAATAAACGAAACGAGTGCTGAATCATTTGTGTTCTTTTGTCTCTGTCTTGTCACCGGAGTGGGTGGAGGAGAGGGATGTGGCAGGGGAAGAGGTAGGGCACGGTGAAATTACTTGGGCCCTTCCCTAATTTTTGCCTGGAGGCCCAGGTTGGTCTCGGTACTTCCCTAGATCTGAGTGATTGTTTTAGTTAGTGGGAAGGATAGAATGGTTTGAATGTATAGGAATAGAGCAGGTATGTGTTAAGCGTGACGGTATGGAGAGACTGACAAGGAATCTGTAGGAGACCTTGAATTAATAATGTGAATGGATAACAGGAAAAAATGTATCTTTTTAGTTCAGCAAGCTTGGTGACTGTCACAGTGTAGTGGTTTGTATTCTCAGACCTTTCAAATCTTTTTCTTTGCAAAACATATGCAGGTTTTAAATTTGTGTACGTACTATATAAGGCTATTTGAATTGATTTTTCATCACGCCATCAATTCTTTAAGCCGTGTAAGGGCTTCGTGCTGTTTAAGGACCAGAGCAATTCTGCAATTTTTTATATGTACATGATCACCTGTGATTTTTCCTTGTTAATTAGTGCACCCCCACTTATAACCTTCTGTAAAGAACGGTTTAACCCTTTCACTGCTGGGCCATTTCACCGCTATGTGCTGAGCTCATTGTTACCGGTTTCGCTCATCATGTTTAAACGTGATTTGAAGTTCTATTTTATTATACGACCCAGACATATTATATATCATTCTTTCCGGCAGACTCGGCAGATTCATAATATATCATTTTTATATGTATACGTCATGCCCTGCCTGGATATTATAACAGAAAATGCAATAACATTAGAATTTTCAATCATCTACAGCGTGTAAAGTGGGTTTTTTTCACATTTTATCATACGAGCCTTTGTGGTTATATTTTCTATGGGGTGCGCTTGTTAAAATAATTAGAAATGGTGACTCGTAACTCATTAAATTTTTTGGGGGGGAAATTATGTGATTTTTAGCAAGGCCCCCCCCCCCATAGAATTGTTAGTACAGCATAATTGTTCACATTATAATTGAAATGGGAACAATATTGCTGCATTAATAAAAAAAAACTGTTTTTTATATTTTTAATAATTTTTCTTTACAGTTAATATGGTCATGTTTGGTATCATTGGAAAGGCCATGCTCTGGCCGTTCCAATAATACCAAACATTAACCCCTAGCTGCCATGTATCGGCAGGGGGCAGCTTAGGGGTTAACTCCCAAACTGATGTAATCGTGTCCATGCACGATGACGCCAGTAGGCGGCGGGAGATCCCGGAGGCTTGGCCGACATCCAAGTTGTCGGCCACTTCTGGGAGAGGACCGCGATCCGGCGCCTGTTGGTGCCGAATCGCGTTCCGTTCCCTAAGGGGTTAAAGGCCTGGCGGGCTGTGCCCTTCAAAGCGGTTCCTGCCTTTTTTTTTTCTGCCCCAAGCAGATGAGGAGGGAGGTCCAGTGGAGTAGACGTCATGGAGTAGACGTCATCGCATCCAGCGCAACGACGCTATTCATGCGGCCGGGGTCCAGGAGGCTGGGCTGACATCAAAGATGTCAGCCCACACCGGGATGCCGCAGCGATCGGTTGGAATCCCGGCTGATCGCTGCTGCAATGGCAGGATGCGCTCAGCTGAGCAAGTCCTCCGCAGCGAAGGGTTTAAGACAGGGTTTCCCAAACCTGTCCTCGGGACCCACTAACAGGCCAGATTTTGCAGATCACCTTGGGGAAATATAGACTGAATCCTGCAATCACTGAGCAGATAATTATATCACCTGTGCGTTGCTTCAGATATCTGGCAAACCTGGCCTGACAGCGGGTCCTGAGGACCGTTTTGGGAAACACTGGTTTAAGGTCTAATCATTTTATATGAAAATATCAGGGTTATTAAGATAGCGTGAAAAGCAGGAGAATGACTGGAGAATGAAAAATTCTCTGAATAACCCTGTTAATTAAAAACCTATACACTTTTTTTAAAAAAATTTTTATAGTGTTGAATATAACAATTTGTTCACATACAGTGAAAATGGAAAAAAAAAAGGAAGAGTTACTCAAGACAGATTTGTGCCGAATGTGGGAGTGCCTCACATATATTGAAAGTCTTTTATTTCTTACACTTCCAGAGACATACAAAGTATAAAAGTATTATTATTGTATTGCTGAGATTTCACATTCAACGGGTTGCTACAGCGATTGCTCATCTAGTAACACTGTGGTTGACTTTTGCTGATCTGCCTGGCTTGCAGCTCAGAATGGTGATTTTGATGGTCTATACGGTGAAGCCTAGCAGTGGGTGAGAGTATAGACCTAAAACTCTGGGCCCCCCTAGATGTTTATTGCCTACATTACCCAAAATTCTTTGACTGCAATACAGAGCCACAGAATTATTAGGAGTTGTAGTTCAGAAACATCGGGGGGGGGGGGGGGCAGAGATTAAGATCACTTGGGCTCAATTGACAGAGAATTACTCAAAGTATATGTATTCGGTTTTCTTCTTCCCATCACACATAAATGGGGGGGGGGGATGGAGCAATTTACTAGGTTTTGCTGCCATTCACTTCGATGCCTCACAGGATTGAGTGACAGCTCTGAGCAGAGAATCATCCTACAGGACAGTCGTCCTCTCACTTTGTGCACACCGTCGAGCCAACATCAAGTGTGAGGTCCAATCATGCAGTGCTGTGTGACGGCCATCAGCAAGCTCCTCCCATGAAGGGGTGAAACATACAGCTCCCAACGCTGGAACTAGGTAAGTAGCGGCTGCAAATTTTCATCAAGTAGCAGATGCAGGGAAAGTGAACCCGACACCTCATTCTGCCAATGCAACACATTCCCGCGTGCCACGGCAGAGTGGTTGAAAATCGCTGTTTTAGGAGTTCTTTCCATATTTTTCTAGGCAAAGAGTAAACATTCAGAATGCCAACCATCCGTCTGTCTGCTACTCACACAGCTTGTAGAATGAATTGTGTGGATACTTGGTAGCCTTCTACTTTTATAAATCTATTATGTGAAAATGTGGCGCATTATTCATAAAACCCGCAAAATCTTATATAAAAAATCTCTTTGAATGTCTGCATGAGATGTTAATGGTTACTGCTGGCCTTGTCCACGTGCGTGCCTTTAATCTATTCTAAAACCTCTTTCACACAGCAATAAATCTGCCTGGACATGAAGACAAAGTTGGAATGGAAGACTTTGAGCTGCTGAAAATTTTGGGAACTGGGGGTAAGAAGGGAACGCTTTCCCATTCCAGTTTACTTACCATCTTTTTTTTTTTTTTCTCTCCCCCCCCCCCCTCCCTCCGGTTTATGTCAATTTTTACTCCCAAGATTTCCTTTTCGAATCAATTCCTTTCACTGTGTTGCAGCATACGGGAAGGTGTTCCTTGTGCGTAAAGTAACGGGCCCAGATGCCAAACGTCTTTATGCTATGAAGGTTTTGCGTAAGGCAGCTTTGGTTCAGAAAGAGAAGACTGCCGAGCACACGAGGACCGAAAGAAGCGTGCTGGAGCATGTGCGAGAGAGCCCATTCCTTGTCACTCTTCACTATGCTTTCCAGACTGAGGCCAAGCTCCACCTTATACTCGGTAAATACACCTTTGTTTACGTTTTTCTTCTTATCCGGTTTTGGTGTATCTTTTTTGTGCCGTAGCATAACTCGTCTCAGAGCTCCTAAAACTGCCCAGAACACAAACTGGCCCTCGGTTCTGTGTGTTTAAGTGTCCCATTGTGTACTGTGAAGGTTAGAGTGATGTTCCACCCACTATACGGGTCACAATATTTGTAGAAAGGGAATTGCATTTGTTTTGAAAAACCATGTGCCATATGTGTAAATAGAAATCTGCAAGTTGAGAAGGATGCTGCAAGAACATTTCTTTGGTTTCCATGGTGATTTCTCTGCAATTAGCAATTAACTTAAATAATTATTTGTACAATTTGTACATATTTGTTCAGTGGGTAATAAACAGCACATTTATAAAGAATATTGCAAGCCTCCGAGTAGAAGAAATACGACCCTAATTTCAATACCAAGTGTACCTTGAAAAAAATCAATTTGGGGTCTCGATCCGAAGGGACCTTTTTGGTAAGTTCTGACAAATACCCCTGGGGTTGAAATATTGCCAAGGTCCACATGTGACTGAATAGAACACTACTGCTTTTTTTTTAAAGACCTATATAAAAAACAAACGGGTAGACAAAAAGATCAAAATAGAGTGGAGAATAAGGTAAAAACAGTGCCGAGTATCTCCAAACTCAACACGCCTTCAAATGTACAATAACCATTAAGCATAGCCAATAGTGATTTGTATGATAAAAAAGAAAGACCGTCAATCTATATGTGGAATATAACCCTCAAAGGTATGTGCGTCTCCGTATCGGGCAATCATGAGAAGCGGTGCCCAGAGAAAAAAGCCGGCTTCAACACTACTGCTTTTAAGGGGCCTCTACCACCAAAATATGAGATGTCCATATTGTGTTTATCTTACATGTGCTTTTTTTCTCTCTTGCATGCTTAGTTAAGAAAATATTTTCTTTTTGTCACTGGGTGCATCCATTGTGTGTGCCAAGGAATTTATTGGCGCTTTATAAATACTTGTAACTGTGTGATCTTTTGTGTTGTAAACTGCCCCCCCATCTTCACCTCGCTTGCTCCTCACTGTATGGCTTTGGCCATAGAATGGAGTGTATAGGTCGTTCACTGACTCATCATTGTATTGTGTGGGATGTATTCCAAGAACATCACCAGGGAGTAGCTTTTAGACGTTTTTTAACCTCCCTGGCGGTGCGATTCTGACGTATTTTATATGTCAGAATCGGTACAATTCTTCTGGCCCCCTAGCGGTATTAGTGTGGTTTGGGGGTTAACTTTCAATGCTAAAAGCGGTATCCCCGAGCCACACTCGGGCTGGATACTTACATGTCCCTGCGCGCCCTTGCTGTCCCCCGCAGTCACACTGCAGCCGATCGCGACGTCACACTTCCTGGTTCACTCCTTGTGAGAAGGGAACCAGGCAGTGTCACGTCGTGATCGGCTGGAGGAGAATGCGGTGGTCAGCGAGGGAGCGCAGGCCATGTAAGTATCCAGCCCTAGTGGGGCTCAGAGATACTGCTTTCGGTACAAAAAGTTAACCCCCGAGCCACACTCGGGGAAAACTGTCATGGGGGGTTAAGCTCCTTGTCGTATCGCATTCAGCTGCCATCTCGAGTAGCATACAGCACACGAGACCTCCCGCCGCCTTCGATAAACATTCACTCCTCCACCTCATTAATTGTTAAATACTGTTGATTAGACAAACCACTAAATAAAACGTTTGCAAAGATTATGGTAAGTGTTTTATCATGGGAAAAATCCACAAAATGGAAACAGGAGATAAAAAAATAACTTTATTTTTCCTTTTTACATGCAGTTTACTTCAAAGAAAAATTAACGCTGCACGTGTTCTATAAAGTGATTTTATTTGTAACGCACGAGTAATCTAGATACTGTTAATGTTAGGGGTAGTGTCCCTTTTTTAAATCCCGGTATGACACTGTCTGTTATTGTTGGATTAATATTACATATTGTAGTTAACGCTACCTGTAGCGTTCTGGGAGTAAGCGTTAACGTCGGGATAAGTGACTTTAATGCATCCCCCCATATTACCTTCCTAATGCTAAACAGTGAAAAATCTGTTAACACATCGGTGATTGCGCTAGCTTGCGTGAGCTTACTGTACTTTGCGCACCCTATGCTTAACATGGGGAGCACAATCAATAAATAGCATTAGGACTTTAGTACCTTACCTATTCTAATGCTAATTACTACACCGATGGGTTAAACTGAATTTTCTTCTGTCACCCAGAAGCTGGCGCTAACTGATTCTGCAGTATCCTTTAGCACCAGCTAATACACCCACCAATAAATCAGATACTCGCCTCTCATCCTGTGATGAGAACGGTGGCTCAGTGAGACTGGAGACAAATAGTCCACAGTCTCACTCCGCGACGCTCGATCTTGTGGCCTGGCAGCGCAACTCTCTGGAGTCCTATGGAATCTAGGAGTTGATACTCGCGGCGGCTCGGAAGTGCTACCGCGAGTATTCCCAAGGGTAGCGTTTCGTTCCAGGATAGGCTGCAGAATTGGTGCCTGCCCCGGAATAGGGGGCTAAATTTAGGATGCTGCAGGGAAACCTGCCAGCGCAGTTTTTCCCAGTTATCGTCCCCATCTTATCATCCCCAAGTAGGGAATAGGGTCCCATGTCAATTAATATTTACAAATAATTGGGTATTCCTCATGTATTCCATGTTGTCTGCTGCTCTATGGTGGTGAACTCACTTCCTCTTTCTTTGTCCTCCAGTGTTCATTTTTGACAGCAAATTTGATTTAGTTTCGGTCTTAGTCTTTTGACAATAGCTAGCTTTTAATTTTGGTCAAATATTAGTCATCTGAATTCTTTTAATTTTAGTCGACTTTTAGTCGACTAAAAATCTACTGTAAATTTAGTCGACTAAAATCTAATGGGTTTAGTTAAAGTGTAATTAATGCATTATTTCAGAACTTCTCATTCTATACTCCTGGAGTAAATCTCTATTAACCTGTTATTATTTATGGTATTAAGGTCTGAACATGCAATTCAGGTGCAGATATAACTGTTATGTCAGAGCTCAAAATTTCCACTCGCCTACTTGCATTTGGAGAGTAGAAATTAAGTGAGGGCGAGTGGAAATGCACACACAGGCAGCACAATAATTAATTTTGTGCTGTGTATTCCAGCAGTGCCACTGTGCAGCCCTTCCCCAGGTTGCACTGTGGCAGGAAACCGCTGCCGAACCTGACCCAGCTCGTCTCTGTCACTGGCAGGGGGATGGAGAGGAGCTTTCCTGCCTCCTCGCTCTGCTCACACTGGGGTGTGATGACTGGGTACACATGTGTCTGGGGTCTGATGTCTGGATATCAATGTTATTTTTGAAACTCTAATCTAAATAAAGCCTTTAACAGTGTAATTTCATAAGATAATTTAAGGGGGTGTGTTTAGGGGCAGAGTTAAGGGCTGGGTAGGGGATAGGTGGAGCAACTGGTGGCAAGTAACTCTTATGGCCTGGTTAGTAGCTTCGGACTAGAAATTTTGAGCCCTGTGTTATGTTATAAAAAACATATTTATCTTAAAAGCTAGTTTCCATTTTGACAGCAAATTGATTTAGTTTTAGTCGTAGTCTATTGACTAAAATGCCATTTAATTTTAGTCACATTTTAGTCATCTGAATTCTTTTAATTTTCGTCAAACATGTTCTATTTAGTCGCCTAAAATTTTTAGTTGACAAAATTTAACACTGTTGTCCTCTTGGCCACGAGCCAGTGAGAACACTATGCTTAATGAGTGGATGTTGAAGTTAAAAAAATAAATAAAAAAATAATCTACTTGTCCAATAGACTAAAGTGGTAACCCGATCCGCTTGTCCTGATAAGAAATATAATTTCAACAAAATTGCATTAGGTCTTCTTAACCACCTAGAGACCAAACACTGGTGAGTAATTAGTTTAAATAGAACACTTCTTATTGCATTGCAGTTTACTCACACTCGTACAACCCACACGCTATAGATCGCTATGTTTGAGCCTGTCGCAGAGCTCCACAGCAATAAAACTCACAGAACTATGCAAAGTGTATGAGTGTATCACAGAACTGCCCAGCAATAAAACTCATTGTAATGTGCGTTGTGCATGAGTGAATCACAGAGCTCCATGGCAATAAAACTCAAAAACAATGTTTATTTTAATTCTATGTATTAAACGTTTTTATTAAATGAAAGTGTATATATACCAAAATACAGTTAATTATTACAATTTAAAGTCTAAAATAGATAAAATTTTGAAATATATTAAAATAATCCTAAAAGTAAACTTTAATAAAAAATATTAAAAAAAAATATATATATATATATATCTGCAGCGGCATAACATTGTTACCTTTTTTATAAAGGGGGGGTGCCGCTGCTTTTAGAACAGAAAAGAAAAAAAATATTTCAATTGTTTAATACATATACGCAACATGCAGTCATGTTGGATATCTCTGCAAAGGCCAGACTCTGGCCTTTCCAACGATGCCTCAATCGTCCTTGTAAGACATACAGATCCGGAGCTGCAGGGGTTCAAACGACCCACTGCATTTACTGTGGGATTTGGGGCAGAGGTAAACCCTATTTGTGTCATCATCGTGGCTTGCTGGCAGTCCCACAACGAGTGCTAGGCTAACATGTCAACACTCAGCCTGTCGTGGCTGAAGCCCCTGCTCACAGCCAGATCGGTATCGAACAGCGACACAACAGAATGGGTGTGGAGCATCCTCCGCGATCGGGAGGGAATTCCCAGGACCCTCAACGCACCTGCACATATTGCAGGGGCCTTTAGGATACCTGAAGCACTTGGTGGTAAGCGTGCTGAGTAGCGAAAGGAAGCTCCTTTTTAAGGGGCATAAGGTAAACCATGCTGCTTGCCCGAACGTGTGTGTGTGTGTGTCTGTCTGTCTCGGCGCCTGGAACTGCATGTCCCAGGCGTTGGGCAATATGATTTGAGCATCCCTGTGTGCTTATGAAAATGTAATCGCTAGGGGCAGGACTACCTGAAAGAAAAAGACCATGTATAAAATGATGGAACAGGGGCCCAAAATCTCTGTATATGACATAATCAGTTGCTGCCATCAGCCAGGGGGACAGGAATAAAATGCTTAACAGGTGTTTTTTTTTTTCTTCTTCTACTGGTACTCACTGCTCCGTCTCCTTCCCCCACAGAAAAAATACCAGGCTTGAGATTACACACAAGTTATTATTTTAAATATATACATTTATTTGGGGGGGGGGTGAGGTACTGCCTTAATGGACGAGGCTCCAGTGATGGTAATATTTGTTTTAAGTGGGTTGATAGATTTTTATGTCGGGACCAGTTTTTGAAATGAGAGAACTACCGCTGAGGTTTTACTCTCAGTAAATGACAAGGAAACAGATAAGTTATAAATTTGTGTAGATGACTAAACGCAGCTATGGGAATGTGGCTCAGCACTGAATGGGTTTAATCGGTAAACACAACCTTGTAAGCAATTGTGTTGTGTCTTACTTTGTGCTAGGACTCATTAGTTGCTTAACCCCATTTTTGTTGTCTTTGCTCACAGATTATGTTAGCGGTGGTGAGCTTTTCACTCACCTCTACCAACGGGACAGCTTTTCTGAAGATGCTGTGAGGTTTTATTCTGGTGAAGTCATTTTGGCGCTGGAGCACCTGCATAAGGTGAGAACTGCCTACATCACTTCCTACCAGGGACGCCCCATCCACAGCCCATGTGACACCTCCCAACTACATTGTGTTCTCACTCAACCTGGCATGTTGACATGGGCTCTTCTGACTCCACACCTCTCCTCTCCAGTTGGGCATTGTATACCGGGACATTAAGCTGGAGAATATCTTATTGGACAGTGAGGGACACGTGGTGTTGACTGACTTCGGCCTGAGTAAGGAATTCCTAGATGAAGAGGTAAGCGTAAAGAGAAATGCTTTACTTAAAAGGTATAAACCCAGTGGTGTGCATGACAGACTATTCCAGGTAGGTGAGCAAAACAATAATTATACTGTTCCTGTGAAATGCCACCTTCACATATTTCCACAAGCCTCTTTGTGAGTTATTTTGAGATGGAAAATATGGGTTAACGTCAGAATTGTTCCACAACCAAGAGTGGCATCTTGATTTAGTACCATTGTTTCTGGGAATTTCTGCCAAAACTCTTGGGCTTCTAAGAAAACCTCTTGGAAATGCTCAAATGGGCTTGTGCTGCATGTAATATATGTCATTAAGCTTTTCTGTTGTTCTTACACGCATCCCTTTTCTTCCTTTCTTTGTGTTATGGCTCACCTTGAAAATACGGATACATATGCTGCCATTCAGTGTGTTACTTTTTCTTGCCACTGTACATGTTTAAGTATGTGAACCCTTTGGGATTACGCGGAGTTTTGCATGAATTGGTCATAAAATGTGCTCTGATCTTCATCTAAATCACAACAATTTGAAAAACACAGTATGCTTAAAATAATACAACACAAACATTCTATGTTTTCATGTGTTTATTGAACATAACATGTAAACATTCACAGTGCAGGGTGGAAAAAGGATGTGAACCCCGAGCCTAATGACTTCTCCAAGAGCTAATTGGAGCCAGGAGTGAGCCAACCTTGAGTCCAATCATTGTGATATTATTGGATGTGTTGCTGAAAGCTGTCCTGCCCTTTAAAAACACACACCAGTTTTGGGTTTACTGGTTTCAAGAAGCACTGCCTGATGTGAACCATGCCTCACAGAAAAGAGCTCTCAGAAGACCTACGATCAAGAATTGTTGACTTGCATGAAGCTGGAAAGGGTTACAAAAGTATCTCCAAAAGCCTTGATTTTCATGTGTCCACGGTAAGATAGACTGTCTACAAATGGAGAAAGTTCAGCACTGTTGCTACTCTCCCTAGGCGTGGTCGTTCTGTAAAGATGACTGCAAGAGCACAGCGCAAAATGCTTAATGAGGTAAAGAAGAATCCTAGAGTGTCAGCTAAAGACTTATAGAAATCTCTGGCACATGCTAACATTTTTGTTGACACATCTACAATAAGGAAAACATTAAACAAGAATGGAGTACATGGGAGGACACCACGGAGGAAGCCATTGCTGTCCAAAAAGAATATTGCAGCACGTTTGAAGTTTGCAAAAGAGCACCTGGATGTTCCACAGCACTACTGGCAAAATATTCTGTGGACAGATGAAACCAAAATTTAGTTGTTTGGAAAAACACACAACACTAATGTGTGGAGAAAAAAAGGCACAGCACACCAACATCAAAAACTCATCCCCACTGTAAAACATGGCAGAGGGAGCATCATGGTTTGGGGCTGCTTTGCTGCTTCAGGGCCTGGACGGATTGTTGTCATTGATGGACAAATGAATTCCAGAGTTTATCAAGACATTTTGCAGGAAAACGTAAGACCATCTGTCCACCAACTGAAGCTCCGCAGAGGATGGGTGATGCAACAGGACAGTGACCCAAAGCATACAAGTAATTCAACAAAAGAATGGCTTCAACAAAACAAAATAAGCCTTCTGGAGTGGCCCAGTCAGAGTCCTGACGTCAACCCGATTGAAATGCTGTGGCATGACCTTAAGAGAACGATTCACACCAGACATCCCAAGAATATTGCTACACTGAAACAGTTTTGTGAAGAGGAGTGGTCCAAAATTACTCCAGATCGTTGTGCAGGTCTGATCTGCAACTACAGGAAACGTTTGGTTGAGGTTATTGCTGCCAAAGGAGGGTCAACCAGTTATTAAATCCAAAGGTTCACATTCTTTTTCCACCCTGCACTGTGAATGTTTACATGTTATGTTCAATAAAAACATGAAAACATATGCTTGTGTTGTATTATTTTAAGCAGACGGTGTTTTTCAAATTTTTGTAACTTAGATGAAGATCCGAGCACATTTTATGACCAATTCCTGCAAAACTCCACGTAATCCCAAAGGGTTCACATACTTTTTCTTGCCACTGTATAACAATGTATTTTTATATGTAGAGGGGATTCTTAGAAAAATAGATGGTTTATTCTCTTTTGGTTCAGAAATAAAGGTATTTTCTTGCAATTCACAAACAGTCAAATCTTTAACACCGCAATCTGGGCGCGTCACTTGTATCTCAAGCTTGGTTTCTGTGGACGGTGATGTGTGCGAGTGAAAGAATGCGAGTGTTTTTCCCATAAGTAAAAATGCTCTATTTATACTTCAAAAATGCAAACCGTTTTATTCTTCCTTCCATTACTAGAACATCTTATATGGTAAGGGTTGCGTTCAATGGGCAGGACCTTTCCTAAAACTGATAAGCAGTTTGCAAGCATTATAGAAGCTTCTACGGCGCAGTAAATTGATCGTCATGTAAAATGTTATTTTCCACAAGGGACAGCCCTAAGTTGTTATTCAGGGAGTACAAAACTTTCGGTGCTCTCTCCTTCGGCATCCTTAATTCGCCGACCCTGCAGCGAATTTAGCATTCACCGCACGGTCCCCAGAAGTGTGCTGAATCAATGCACCAAACATGGCTGAAAAACTTGCCGAACGCAGTTGCAAACCGCCAGAAAAGCACCGAATCGATCTGAAAAACCGGCGAATGCATCAGATGATCTGGCAAACGCATCCAAAAAAAGCCGACGAGCCACCAAACTGGCGTAAAAAAATAAAAACGCCAACTTTTAAAAGGCGTTTTAAAAACCCAACAAAAAAAAATATTGCATGAAAATATTGTATCAGTAGCCCACAAGGGCAAAGAGTGAATAATCGGCGCTAAGTCACTATAAACAGGTAGTATTATACTTTTGTGCTGCTACAAACACCCACGTGCACCCCATACACGGAATAAAAGCCAGAATACAGTTGGACGTCAGTCCTGTGTGAGCGCACGCTTTTAGCTTAATAGTGTTAATCACCTCTTATTTGTTTATATAAAACACTTATCTTATAATGTTGTTCTCGAAGGGTAGACCTATCATGGGTTCAAACTCTACAGTATAAATGAATAAAATAGAAACATATGGTGCAATATTGTTTGTACATAAGCAATAGTCAAAAATGTTTTCACAAGTTTTCACTCACAAAGGAGGAGCCTCAGTGTGGCTCAAGTAGTGGACCTTCTGACCTCTTATGGGGGGGTCACGCCCAACTCCTGGAGTCTTCTAGTGCTTTTAGTCTCACCAGTCAATCAACTTCTTACTTTAAAGAGAAAGAGAGGAAAAAACCTCCATTGCGCAGATATACTCATGGTTTATACTCCAGGAGTTGGGCGTGACCCCCCCATAAGAGGTCAGAAGGTCCACTACTTGAGCCACACTGAGGCTCCTCCTTTGTGAGTGAAAACTTGTGAAAACATTTTTGACTATTGCTTATGTACAAACAATATTGCACCATATGTTTCTATTTTATTCATTTATACTGTAGGGTTTGAACCCATGATAGGTCTACCCTTCGAGAACAACATTATAAGATAAGTGTTTTATATAAACAAATAAGAGGTGATTAACACTATTAAGCTAAAAGCGTGCGCTCACACAGGACTGACGTCCAACTGTATTATTGCATGAAAATGCCTGGAAATTATATATAAGGTCCTATGAATAACATTAAAAAGGTCTGTTACAGAATTTAAAAAAATATATATATATATATATATATATTTTTTGCCTAAAAAAACACTTTTTCTTGCAAATGAAAAGGGTTGAATAAATATTAGAAAACGGGGATTTTTTTTCTTCACATTGAAACCTATTGGATTTGCCTGCATAAACCTGTCGAATGAAAGCACTGAAAAACACATCAGTGGTGTTCAGCATTCTCTGAATTGATTAGTTCTCTATGGGGAATTTCACTGCCGCCGTGGTCACTGCTGTATTTCGGTGGCAATTCTCTAAGGTTTGGCAGATTGCCAGCATTTTTAATAGCAAACTGGCCACGAAACTGCACCGGACAGGGAAATTCACCGTTCGGTGCAATTCGGTGCTCTGTGAATAACCCCTCTAGCAATGTCACTCCATGCCATCTTGTTACCTGGCAATCATTTCTAACCCATACCTATATCTACAACACCCCCCCCCATATAGAACATACAAAATATTTAAACATTTCAGAGGGCATATTTGGATAATCCAGAGTCGCAAGCCTGTGCTTTTAACCCTCTCTGCATTGGGTGCACTTTCTACTTTGATCTACTGGCTCTCTTGCAGGGAATATGGTTTAATTTCAGTACCTTCTATGGATAAGTGGTTCCTAAATTTATAGTTTCGCACGAAACACATTTTTGGATTTCAAACCGTTTTTTCGCCTTTAATTATTATGAAACAACACTTCAAACCCTCACGTGTAACAGACTTTTTTTAATTTTGGGATCGGGAGACATTCTCCTGTTTAAATGTTGATGGTTTTTATGAGGTGTTAAGTGCAGCATGGGGAAGCAGCAATGCGCGGCTGTACCTGAACACTTTCCTCTCATCTGCGCCGCCTCGCATTACCTTTACCTCCAATCAGCCCGCATGTATAAATTGGCGCATCAAGGTGCACCGATTGTACGTTCGATTTCTCCACCTCCCTTCACCCAAGCTACGCTAGCCGCTGCTTTTCCCTACTCTGCTTCTCTGCTGTGGTGTGTCACGGTCTTTATTCATAAAGTGCTGTTTTTTGGTGATTATTGCAAGGCAAAAATTTCGTTTTTTTAGTAACCTATATAAACCCCAAACTGCCAACCGCACAAGAATAGACTCGCCACTATCCTTCATACAATTCCTACCATTCAAGGGGCCCTAGGTCAACGACCGCTCTGGTTAACAACTCCATAGACTATAATGGCTCTGGGAAGTTTACAACGGCTCTGGTTAGGTTAATACCAACCTTGGAATAGCGCCCTTGTGTGGTTGTCTGTGGCACATGGACAACTCTTTTTTTCGATTTCTCCTTCAGTTTAACAGTAGAGGGAAGCCTGATTTTTCCTGTAGATTAGTGACAAGGCATTGAGACACTGAGCATTCATAGCGGACACCAGAGAAACCTTAAAGGGATACTCTAAGCAACATGACCACCTAAGCTATTTTAGGTGGTCATGATGCCCGGAGTATGCCGCCCTTTGTCCCCCTCCCTCCGCTCAGCCGAACAGCTGAAAATGCTGAAAACAGCTGAGAGAGGCGGAGAACTTTACTCCGCCCTCCCAGCTGTCAGTCAGCAGAGCGGGAATCATATTTCCCGCTTCTGCCGACTTTTGCCGAGTAGGAGACGTCATCGCGCTTTCAGCGCAGATGACGTCTCCTACTCCCGCCAGAAGCTGGCGGCTCCTCTTCGGGTTAGTGTTGCGCGCATCCTCTTGCGCGCAACACTAATCCTCAGAGGGAGCCGGGAGGAACCTGCCGATTGGCTGGCTTACGTGAGAGGCGCGCTATGCGCGCTTCTCACGTAAACCAGAAGCCAAGACGCAGCAAGAAGAAGGACGGGAGCGGAAGAGGAGGGAGGTGAGTATAAAAAAAAAAAACGCCTGGAAACCAGAGGATTTTAAGGTAAGTATTGCAGTTACAAGAAAAGAAAAAAAAAAGAAGGTTTTATTAAGGGAATAGGGATAGGTTAGGAAAAAAAAACGGGGGGTGATTTTTTTGTTGGAGTGTTCCTTTAATAACCTTGGAGAAATAGAGATTTTTAGTGACTGTGGTTTTCTATCGCGGTAACTCAAATATTTAGACAACACCACTTGTAATATAAAGCTTCACAAGACTTACGCTTAGGCTGGGGTCAGACCAGCGCACTTTTAACGTGCGTTCTGGCGCACATAATTACGGCCGCACTAGCAGCAGATGACGGGCAATGATGGCCAATATACGATGTACGGCCGCACAAAAGTCCGGCCGTGCAACGCAAGTGGAATTTGAACGCATTTTTCTGAGAACGCTGAACCGCTAGTACTGACGTACTGAGTGCGCAGCTGCGGCATAGCGGTGTGTTTGCGTGATTAGGAGATGTCAGACACTAATGTCCAGCCTACATAACGTCCAGACGCAAAAAGAGTTTTATTGATGATCCGTACAAAATCACGCCCGAAAATGCGTGTCGTCTGACCGTTTTTGCGCGTTCTGTGAAAAAATACGTCAATGCGTTCGGACACACTTTTTCACGTTCACGGGGAAAAATGCTTTCGTCTGACCCTAGCCTTAACCCTTTTTTGTACCACATTGAAATTATTATTTTTTTACAAGCAGTAGTCCAGGCCGATCTTCAGTGTTTTAAAACCATGCAGGTTTTTGTAAGAGTATAATATATATATGTGTGTATATATATGTTTATTATTGCAGAAACCACTTGCACATCACAGCAATTCAATGAACTGCATCCCAGAGCTCCCGTGCCACATTCCCCATATGCAAGGAATTCTGGGTTAGACATGCAAATGACATCTGTCTCCCTTTTTTGCATCCTGGGTCTGTTTTCACATCAAACCCTTAAATCAATGCAATGCCGATGCCATACTAAATGGCTTTTTAGCAGAGATCAGGTTTATGCAACTGGTCGAAGCCACTCCTAGGACAGCGCTGTGTCAGGTTTATTGGACCCTCCTCAGCTAGGAGCTAGGCATGACCAGTTGCAGTGGATGCTTGCAAGTACTGATTTGCCCTACGGATCCAAGCATCCACTGCAACTGGTCATGTCTAGCTCCTAGCTGATGAGGGTCCAATAAACCTGACACAGTGCTGTCCTAGGAGTGGCTTCGACCAGTTGCATAAACCTGATCTCTGCTAAAAAGCCATCTAGTATGGCATCAGCATTGCATTGATTTAAGGGCTCTGTGTGAAAACAGAACCAGGATGCAAAAAAGTGAGACAGATGTCATTTGCATGTCTTACCCAGAATTCCTTGCATATGGGGAATGTGGCACGGGAGCTCTGGGATGCAGTCTATCGAAATGCTGTGATGTGCAAATGGCTTCTGCAATAATAAACATAACTAGTTATAGTGTGGAGGCTTTTTATCTCACTTTTTGTCCTCCACCAAAACGTGTGTATCGCATAATCCATCACTCTGATCAACCTCAACATTAAAACCACCTGCCTAATATTGTGTAGGTCCCTCTTGTGCTATCACATCGGCTCTGATGCGTCTAGGCAAGAACCCCACAAGACCTGCAAGTTGTGAGGTGGAGCCTGCATGGATTGGATTATTTGACCCAGCACATCCCACAAATGCTCAATCAGATTGAGATCTGGGAAATTTGGAGGCCAAGGAAACACCTTGAAAATTTTTGCATGTTCCTCAAACCTGAGAGGATCTGCCCAATTATTCTTTTTATCGTTAATTTTATTTTGCTTTAAATACTCACCTTTTCTCCCATGGCATGCTGCTTGAATCTGTCAGCTCAGGTCTTCTGGAAGTGCCTACAGCTTTTTTACCCAATTTGCATGCCTTCACAAATTGCATTTTGTACGTAAAATTGTGCATCGCTTGGAACAATATAAAGGGGGGGCACATAAGATACCACAGTCAAAGCTGGGGCCACTAATAATTTTCGCCACAAAATCATACCACTGGAAAAAACGAAGTATATATAAAAAAGATTCCAAAATCCCAGAGTAATGCGATGCAATGATACCTTTTTGTTGTAATAGCCTGAATATTTTATTCGCTTTTCGCCGACATCCAATAACTGCTTCAGCGACTCCAATTTCCGCAAATTACGGTGACCATTCATTAAATAAGGAATTCACCATGTGTTTGGCTAAATGGATTCCCCGAAATGTGGCGAAAAGCAAAGTATCTGAGGATGAATAGACCCTTTAGATTTGAACTTCCACAATACCCACTAAAATGCCATAAAACCAGGGAAATACAGTATAAATAATAAACAAGTGTGTCTTTTCGCCTACCCATTAACCCATAAATGCCATTATTTTATTTTTTTTATTATTTAAAGTATTTTACCAGGAATGATACATTGAGATTTCTCGTGTTTTCAAGTATGTACCGTTAGGTGTCTTGCCCAAGGACACTTACTGGAGAGGTGCTCTTGCCGGGATTCAAACCTGTGTCTCCACGGTTGTAGATCAGTGATGTTGCCTCTACTCCACCCAGCCTGTAATCAAAGGAAAACATTAAAAGAAAACACTGAGACATGTAGCCTACCCATTAGCCCCTAAATGCCATTAATCAAGAAAAAAATAAAATGTATACTTTGATGGATGAATCCTGCCCGTTAACCCTTAATACACAACTAAATCAAGGGGGGGGGAAGTAAAGATGTATTCCAACTGTTACCCCTTTCACTGCAGAGCCATGTCAGCCCTGGGGGGAAAAAAGAAAAGGTTAGGTTTTTATTTTATTGTTTAGTTTTTACACTGAAATATGGTTTCATTGGAAAGGCCAGACTGTGCCCTTTGCAATGACCTATCGAGTGACCACGTGGACAGAGATACCGCGGTCCGTAGAGATGGAGGAAGCTGGATGCTGATCCCTGGCAGGGGGAAGGGACACACAGTGGGCAAGGAATAATCCGGGGGGGGATCCCCCCCCCTAGCGACACCTTGACCGAGAGTGACTTGTCTGGTCACTGAATCATAAAGTATGTTTGCCAAATGTATTAATGATTTGCATTCCTGTACTTCATGTTATATTGTAACCCCCCCATGTACTTATTTTGTACAGCACTGTATAATCTGCTGGCACTTTATGAATAAAGTATAATAATGATTGAACTGCAACAAATGATAGACATTGCTGCGAACAGGTTGCGTGCAGGAAAATGGAGCCAGAGGGAGCTGCTTCATGCCATAACAATTACAATGAAGTGTCAACATATTCTGAAGTGCAGTACAATAGACTGGACAAGACAAACTTGAAATGAACAAATACGTTTAACAGCAGGAGAGCGATGGTACAGGAAACCATACTACCAAGTTGTCTTATGATGAGATACATTCTTGGGTGTTTTGTGAAGAGAAAGCAGGATTTTCTAATAAGTATAAATATCAAAATGAAGTCCATTTTCTTTGAAATGTATAACCATGTTCCAGCTTTAATCTTGGGCTGGGGTCAGACTAACGCAGTGTGAACGTGCGTCTAGCCGCACTTTATTACGGCCATGGTAGCAGCAAATGACGTCCAATGATGGCCAACATACAAAGTCCCGCCGCGCAACGCAAGCGGCAAACGAATGCATTTTTGCAAGAATGTCGAACCGCTAGTACTGACGTACAGAGTGCGCTACGTCCGCATAGCGGCGTGTGTACGTGATTAGGAGACGTCAGACACTGCTCATGTCCGGCCAACATAACATCCAGACACCCAAAGTTTCCTGGTTTGGATCCGTATAAAATCACGGCTGTAATTGCGCATCGTATGACCGCTATTGCGTCTTCCGTGAAAAAATGCGTCCAGGCGCACTTTTTGAAGGAGGACGCAAAAAATTCGTTAGTCTGACCCTAGCCTTAATCCCCACATCACGTTCTCCATTGCCTCGTTTTTGTTCCCTTCCTTTTTCACTTCTCACGTGTTTCTTTCTGCAGATAGAACGCACCTATTCTTTTTGCGGAACTATCGAATACATGGCGCCAGAAATAATACGAGGGCAAGGCGGCCATGGCAAGGTGAGGTGATTTGCTCACAGGTGCCTAAAATTAAGGGAGGGCTGCTTTGTCTGTATTGTAATGGCATTTTTAATCTCGTCTTCTTCAGTCCGTGGACTGGTGGAGTTTAGGGATATTAATCTTCGAGCTGTTGACGGGAGCCTCTCCTTTTACCCTGGAGGGGGAAAAGAACTCGCAGAGTGAGGTGTCCAGGTATGAAGCTGCTGGTGATGTGCAGGTGGGAGGAAAGGAAATTGTCAATAATTCAGGTAGTGGGAGCAAATCATGGGAAATGCTAAATTTAATATCGAAGACAGAAGACTATTTCTGAATGTGTGTAGAGGTATTGTGAACACACTGTCTCTTTACTTTTTAGGAGGATCCTGAAGATGGACCCATCACTTCCATCCTCTCTAAGTTTCGAGGCACGAGACCTGCTTCATAGACTTCTCAGGAAGGATCCAAAGAAACGATTAGGGGCCACTGGTGCGTCACAGATAAAAGAACATCCCTTTTACAAAGTGAGGACTGGTCATTTTTCATTTTATTATTGTCTAATCTTGGGGCATGATGCAGCGCTCGATGTCTTGCAGAGCATTCTTCTGAGAGGTAGGCAGAGATGCAATTTAATTTCACAACATAGATCCAAAATAAGTTCTATTTTCTAAGGGTCCAGTTTAATGATGCTCCACATTCCAAACAATGAAACACTAAGCATAATAAATGATGTTAACATGCACCTGTCATGCAGGGCATCGTGTCCTTTATATAGATCAATGTTTATTCGCTGACCCATATAATTGCTGGGGTTGTTTAAGATTCGCCTTCTATAGGCCGGCACCATATGTCGCAGCAGGGGGGTGCTGTCGTGAGCAGAGAGCTGTTCTACAAGACTCAATGTGCTGCACTCGCTGTCAGTCAATTAGTGATTGACAGTCAGTGCAGCATACTGACTGAGCAGGTGGCTGTCCTGTAGGTCTGATCTCTGCTCGCAGTGATCCCTCAGACCTTGGCATGCCACAATCCTGTGATGGATCAACAATCTTTACAACCATAGATCTACTGTTTTTCAACTATATAGTGTAGTTCAATGAGAAAATGCTGCTCTACGTACAGGGGGTGATGCCCTGTGATGACGGGGCACTTTATTTAATCTCTCATTACAAGACTATCTTTTATGTGTAAAGGTGACATCAAGCAGAACCCGTTGTTATTCTACTGGTAAATTCTCCATTCTCCTGTAATATTCAGCAATTAATCAGAATGTTTCTTAAACCGTTTAATCCTTGACATATGAGCTTGTACCTTCATGCAGGATGTTTGGAGAAATAATGTCCCAATCTTTTAATCAGTATTGGCCTGCAGACAGTGACCAATGTTAGACGGGGTTTTCCATGTGCGCACAGGATATGCTTAACTATAGGTGTAAAATGGAGGGACTGGGAGCATTTTTCAGAATTATTTAACATCACTTAACTATGATCCACTGTGCTTTGTAATGTCATTGACCCCTGAGGGACGACGACGATGAACTGGGATCACAAGGAATCACATTATATCTGATAGAGCAACTGGGCTTTCACATACATAATGAGCCCAGAATTCCTGTCTTCACGTACAAATTATGCTCATCTTTCTACACAATTCGTGTGTCCGTATATCAAATATATTTATACCCCCTTACCTCGCCAAAAAATAACACACATCTAGCTTTACACAAATATATATTTATTTCGTAAAACAAAATCCAATACAATACTTGAGTTCAGCTTGATAAGTGATGTTCTGCAGAGGGGGGAGGGTGACGTCCCAAATGAGGACAAATGAAAGACTACCCCCAGTTAATATAGGATTGTATGAGGACAGCAGTCTTCGTTCAATTCAACCAATGATTCTTGAACATACATAAGGTTTGTTGCTTCAGAATGGTTTTTCTCCAACTCCGTTCATACAATAGAGGTGTGTGACATGCAGGGTTATCCAAAGAGATTCGAAAAGTCACCGCACGTTCGGTGACTTTTCGTTCTCTTCAATTCGGTTCCTTTTGCCGATTGCATTTCGGTGACCCTGCGGTGTATTCAGCAAACACCACAGGGTCCCCGAATTGCAGGGAAAAGCTGCCGCAAACCCGACGAAAACTCACCGAATGCACGCTGAAAACAAGCAAAAACATCTGGATTAACCTTCGAAGAGAGCCGAACAGGAGCCGAACAGGAGCCGAATCACACAGAGCCGAAGCAGCTGTCAGGTAGAGGAGGCAGTGAATAAATTAGAAAAACCATTTGTATGAATCTGGGAAAAAGAAACGCTGTTTGCAAAGAAACTACTGAGCGAAAATGTCTGAAATTTTCACAGGAGTCCAGGGAATGATAATAAAGAGGGCTGTTACAAAAAAAATAAGTAAACTGAAAAAAAAAAAAAAAAAAATCGGACTTTTAATTTTTTTTTAAAAAATTCAGAAAAATGCTTAAAGTATCCTAAAAAATCTATAAATAAAGAGACTTTTTGCTGCAGAATTTTATAATGAACGGTTTATTAGATATTGAATTAAAACGGGAATATTTTTAACATTGAAGCCTATGGGATTCTCCTGAATAAACTTGCCGAATTAAACCACCGAATGGCAGGACATTAGGGGAACCTTTCACTGCTGGTTTGTGTTCTCTGAATAGCCGAAGCAGTGCTTTTTCATGGGGGTTTCACTGCCCTCGAACAGGGACCGAACAGGCACCGTATGTGCAGGCAATTCGACAGGATTTGGCGAATTGCCTGCTCTCTGGATAGCCGAATGGCCAGGAAAGGTAACCGAACGCTGATTTTCAGCGTTCGGTTACCTTTCTCAAGCAATTCGAATCTCTTTGGATAACCCTGTTATTGAAACAATCAGTTCTTCTTCTCAAACTGGGCCATACCTAGGGCGAAATTACATACGTGTGAGCGTTAACGGTAGCCCAAGTATTTTCCGCATATTACAATCCAAACACTAACGGGTTAAGTAACCCGTTACCGTTTGGTACCTTGCGCTTTTCAGCGCGAGGTTACTGTACTTTGCGCTCCCCATGTTAAGTATAGGGAGCGCAAAGTGTTAATCAGTGTTAGGATTACAAAGTCCCAGCGCTGATTAACATGTGGCTGCGGTTAACACCAAGTCCTGGCTCTGGTTAACAGATTCCGCTTCTGCAGAATCCGTTAACACCAGCCAAAAAAATAAAAAAAATTATCGTTTACTCCCCTCCTGTCCCGCAGCGAGGACCATGGCTCTGTCCACCTCCTCAGTCCGGCGGGAGCAGGGAAAGACTGGGGGAAAAAATTCACCCAGTCTCCCCCTGCATATCACTACGCTGACCGGCCGGATCTCACCTCGTGCGATCCGGCAGGTCATGTGACCACCGGCGTCTGGCTCAATGGAGTCCTATGGACTCCATTGAGAGGATGCGCACGGCTGCGCTCAGCGCTACCGCGCACATCCCGGGGCTTTGCGCGCGGTAACAATGCAGGCAGCTTTTTTAGCGCCTGCATTGTAATCTAGCGGTAAAACATTTGCATGTCCTTACCCAGAGTTTCTTGCTGCATATGGGGAATGCAGCACATGAGCTCTGTGGGCAAAGCAGTTCTCTGAATTACTGGGATATGTAAATGTCTTTATACAATTCTAAACTTTAATAGACTATTCCTTGGCACACATTCTAACGTAATTCCTTGTTGCAGAATTTCCGTTTCTCGCTCATTTCACACTTTATTATTTCACACATCTCCAGGCATTTATGTGGATGAATACTCCTCACACAATCCTTTATTCACTTGTTATTGATGTGCTTCTCCATTTGTCATTTCTCGTTCTCTGTAGGGTATAGACTGGGATGCTCTCTCTCAGCGTAAGGTCACTCCTCCTTTTCGACCCTCTCTCCGTGGTGAAACTGATGTCAGCAATTTCTCTGACGAATTTACTAGCCTGGATCCTGTATATTCGCCAGCTGCTACTCCACCCTCCGGTGCCCGCATCTTTCAGGTCCCAAACCTAATGTGTACTTTGCCTCCTATTTATTTTGCTGTTGTTTAACACTGTTCAGAACATTCTTTTGTCTCTCACTTCTATCTAGATACTGTAGTTATGCAACGGTTTCCAGGCCTTCTTTTACACTTTAAAGGGATATGCATCTCTAGAAAAAGTTTTTTTAAATTGACATTTAAACACTTTTATACCTATAGACAAACTAGAATAAATCAATAAAAGTTTTAAAAATGTGTAAAAATGTTTATTTTCTTAACTGTCATTTCATTTTCTCTGGCGACGCCCCTCAGCCGGGGTTGTTTCTTCAGCTCCTACTTCCTGAATATTCCCCGCCTCCACTCCACCCACTATTGCACCCATCAAAGCTTCACATGAAGTACATTTCATGCTCCATCTTGCCCCCAGCACCATACACCCCTCTACTTCACATATTCAGCTATTACCTTCACCTAGTGCGTCACCCCTCTCAGATTGTAAACTCTTGTGCAGGGTCCTCTCTCCTACTGTTCTGTGTGTTTAATTTGTATGGACATTTGTTATTCTGCCTCTCCCATTGTACAGCGCTACTGAACTTGCTAGCACATTTTAAATACCTGTGCTGTGACTGTATGAACAAACACAAGCTGTGCAGCTCAGGATCTCAGACTGGGGAAACTGAGGAACTTAATATTAGCATCTCTGCAACTGTGAAAGCAAAATTCACTCACCTGCTGACTCGCTCGCTCACACACTCACCTGCTGACTCGCTCGCTCACACACTCACCTGCTGACTCGCTCGCTCACACACTCACCTGCTGACTCGCTCGCTCACACACTCACCTGCTGACTCGCTCGCTCACACACTCACCTGCTGACTCGCTCGCTCACACACTCACCTGCTGACTCGCTCGCTCACACACTCACCTGCTGACTCGCTCGCTCACACACTCACCTGCTGACTCGCTCGCTCACACACTCACCTGCTGACTCGCTCGCTCACACACTCACCTGCTGACTCGCTCGCTCACACACTCACCTGCTGACTCGCTCGCTCACACACACTCACCTGCTGACTCGCTCGCTCACACACTCACCTGCTGACTCACACACTCACCTGCTGACTCGCTCGCTCACACACTCACCTGCTGACTCGCTCGCTCACACACTCACCTGCTGACTCGCTCGCTCACACACTCACCTGCTGACTCGCTCGCTCACACACTCACCTGCTGACTCGCTCGCTCACACACTCACCTGCTGACTCGCTCGCTCACACACTCACCTGCTGACTCGCTCGCTCACACACTCACCTGCTGACTCGCTCGCTCACACACTCACCCGCTGACTCGCTCACCGGCTGACTTGCTCACACACTCACCCGCTGACTCGCTCACCGGCTGACTCGCTCACACACTCACCCGCTGACTCGCTCACCGGCTGACTCGCTCACACACTCACCCGCTGACTCGCTCACCTGCGCGCTTTCAAGATTTACATACTCACTGTCTCACTTTAAGTCCCTCACACAGTCACTCCCTCTCATTGTACCTTTCCTTGTGCTCTCTCTGCTGTATTGTGCTGTCTGTCTCTCTTTACCGTTTCTTGCTGTGTCTCTGTGCTTTTCTTTGTTGTCTCTTTTTCTCCATGTGTGTATGGATTTCTTTCCTTCCCTGTCTCTGCAGTAGCTGGGGGTGAAAGTTCAGCCTCGCTCTCCTCAGCTCACAGTGCAGGAGGGAGGAGAAGCAACTCAGACGCACATGCTCAGTGCGTTTTTTAGCTATACCTAGGTATAGGCACTGATTGGTTAGCTTAAAATGCCTCCTGAGGTGGGCGTGGAAAACTCCAAGAAAGAAAAGCAGGTAAATATGAAAAAATATCATATTTACTTGCTTTTTATGCCTGCTGAATGACGCTACTGACTCCTTCAAAAGGCATTGCACGTTTTTAAAAGCACACTAGCAAAGCATGCATGTCCCTTTAAGTCATTTCTTTGCACATGAAGAGTTTTTGTTACATGTCCTTTACCAGAGCACTTTTTCTCTTGTCCTTAGGGCTACTCCTTTGTGGCACCTTCTGTTTTGTTTAGCCTGAATGCTGTAATGACAGATATGCCCGGACCCTCTGCGGATAAACCCGGGAGTCCTACACTAGCTCTAAGTGCTGCCATGAAGGTAAGTAGACTATAGAAGTCCTTTTCCAAACATCATGCCTAAATACCTCCTTTCCATGGTCTCCCTTACAAAACTAATCTGTGTCTGGTTTCTGGGATTCCTTAAGGACTCCCCTTTCTTCCAGCAGTATGAGATGGATCTGCAAGAGATGGCTCTGGGATCTGGTAGTTTCTCTGTCTGCAGGAAGTGTCGCCATCGACAGACCAAGAAAGAATATGCTGTGAAAATACTAAGCAAAAGGTTGAGTTACTACAAACACCTCCCTTCTGCATTCCAAGACATAATATATCTATCTATACACACGCGCGCACACACACACAAACCTTTATTTGGAAGTCTTGGGTCCCCCAACCTTTCTGGAGTTTTGATTCTTCCTGATTTCGGAGTCCGGAATAGAAAGGGAAGGGGAACGCGGCAGGTGAGCCACGATTCACTTCCTACTGCAGCACCATTGTGTATACATGCTGGGAGCACTGCACAGCCCTTTTTCAGGTACATGCTGTACAAAGCCAGCATATCACACCCTGGAGCTACAGAGCCTCCCAGCATGTTCCGCACGGTGCTGCAGCCATTGCAGGAGCGTCAGGCCTGCAGCAGGATCTATCTGGAGCATCAGGTAGGTAAGTAAAAATGAAATTCGGAAGATTCCAAAAATTCCAGGTTTCAGAATTCCAGATACAGGGTGCCCATGAACTCTATAATTCCTCTCTTAAGTATTATTTTTATATTCCTTCTTCCCTCTGTCTTGTATTTTAGTCTATCCTTACATGGTCGCATCTTGCACCATTCCTGCACTTCCTTACCTCATTCTTCATAATTTCTCCCTGCTTTCAAATCTTAATTGTCCCTTTCGTCCTACGATAATAAGGGGATTTACATAAACATTCGGTTTTTCACGCGCTCATGTGCCATCATAAATTGATCATTCTCAATGTTCCTTACAGGATGGAGGTGAACACCCAGCGAGAGGTGGCTGCTTTGAAGCTGTGTCAGGGACATCCTAACATAGCAACACTGCATGAAGTTCTTCAGGACCAGGTGTGGAATATATGTCTTTCTTTCTGAATGCAAGAAAGAAATTGGGGTGCACACTGCTCAGTACAGCAACCTTAAAGCAATACCAGTATAAATACATACGGGTGCAAATTTATCGAACACCACTGAAACTCTGTCAGTATCAAAGCGCTTCTAACAAGTCCTATGTATAGCAAATAAGTAATTACACTGATCATAGCCAAATAATACTTTTATATTTCTTCTAAAATAAAACCCTTCTATCTCTAGATCTACCTAACAACATATAGCACCCCCACAATATATACATTTTTGCGAAATAATAATTAGGGCCTGGGTATCTGAGTGATATGACAGATTCACAAATTACCCAAACAGCCAGGTGAATACAACAGTGAAAGCAATCCCTATACAGAACACTTAAATGACGTCATTATTTTGGTGTTCTGTCCAGTGATTAGTTTCATGGTTTTATTCACCTGGCTATATAGGTCCTGGATATGCACTTAATACTTACTCTGCATTGCATTTTACTTTGTGCAATAATGCAATGTGCTTTACTCCATCTCATTCTGTAATTCATTTTTGCACTATGGGGAAAAGATGTCTGGAAATGTTAAGAGAATAAATATACACAACACCTAAAATTCCTTTAATTGGTTTCTGTGTCAGCCGCCTGTCGGCTACAGGCGGAGTAACATTAATGTCAATGCATTTATTTGTTTTTGTTGTTATAGTTTATTGTAAGTTATTGTTATTATTATTAATCTTTATAAAGCGCCAACATATTCTGCAGCGCTGTACAAATTATTTAAATCCCATAAAATAACATGCGTCTTTGTTGCTGTCACAGTACCATTCTTACCTTGTGATGGAACTTCTCACTGGAGGGGAGCTGCTTGATCGCATAAAGAAACAGTCACGTTTCAGTGAAGTGGAAGCCAGCGGTCTTATGCGTAGTTTGGTGAGCGCTGTATCTCACATGCATGAGGCAGGAGTGGTGCACAGGGACCTAAAACCAGAGGTAAGCGAGGTAGAGATGAGATGTATAAACGTATCCCTGATAGGAGAGACCGAGGTAGCAATTAGAGTAGTGTAAATGTGAAGGCAGAGCTTCTATATGTTTAATATATATGATTAATTAAGTGAACATTAAAATGGGTGCTGCCGTAATGGAATACAAAGTGTCCACACACCTTCAAGGACACAACAAGACGAGTATTCCAGGCGCACCTTAACAGTAATGTGATCTATTATTAAAATACATTCAATATAGCAGCAAATTGTTTTTTATTTTTTTTAAAGTGAATATAGATACATACAGGGTTATTCAAAGAGATCCGAATTGCTTGAGAAAGGTAACCGAATGCTGAAAATCAGCGTTCGGTTACTTTTCTTGGCCATTCGGCTATCCAGAGAGCAGGCAATTCGCCAAATCCTGGCGAATTGCCTGCACATACGTTCGGTGCCTATTCGAGGGCAGTGAAATCCCCATAAAAAAGCACTGCTTCGGCTATTCAGAGAACACAAACCAGCAGTGAAAGGTTCCCCTAATGCCCTGCCATTCGGTGGTTTCATTTATTTATAAAGTATTTTACAAGGAAGGATACATTGAGATTTCTCTTGTTTTCAACGTCCTGGGTTCAAGAACATTGAATTGTTACAGTTGTTACAGAAACACAAACTGGGTTATTCAAAGAGATCCGAATTGCTTGAGAAAGGTAACCGAACGCTGAAAATCAGCGTTCGGTTACCTTTCTTGGCCATTCGGCTATCCAGAGAGCAGGCAATTCGCCAAATCCTGGCGAATTGCCTGAACATAAGGTGCCTGTTCGGTGCCTGTTCGAGGGCAGTGAAATCCCCATGAAAAAGCACTGCTTCGGCTATTCAAAGAACACAAACCAGCAGTGACAGGTTCCCGAAATTGCCCTGCCATTCGGTGGTTTAATTCGACAAGTTTATTCAGGCGAATCCCATAGGCTTCAATGTTACAAATATTCCCGTTTTAATTCAATATCTAATAAACCGTTCATTATAATATTCTGCAGTAAAAAATCTCTTTATTTATAGATTATTTTTTTTAGGATATTTTAAGCATTTTTCTGGATTTTTTTTTTTTTTTAAACTTCTTTTTTCTGTAACAGCCCTTCTTATTATCATTCATTGGATCATATGTAAATTTAAGACATTTTCGCTCAGTAGTTTCTTTGCAAACAGCGTTTCACTTTTCAAACATTCAAGCAAACAATTTTCCTAATTTATTCACTTCACTCGTCTGCGGTGTTGGCTTTTTCCGGCGGCTTCGCTGCATGTGATTGGCTCCTGCTCGGGTTTTTCCGTGCTTTTCGGGGGGTTAATCCAGATGTTTTTGCGGGTTTTCGGCGTGCATTCGCCGGGTTTTGCTGTTCGTTTTCGTCGTGTTTGCGGCATCCTTTCCCTGCAGTTCGGGGACCCTGTGTTGCTTGCTGAATACACCGCAGGGTCACCGAAATGGGATCGGCAAAACGAACCGAATTGAAGAGAACGAAAAGTCACCGAACGTGCGGTGACTTTTTGAATCTCTTTGAATCTCTTTGAATAACCCTGTCTGTAAGTAAGTGTTTTGGCACCAAGGAAAGCACTCTAAAAATGAAATTGAAAGCAATACTTCTATTTTAGGTTGTTATGAATTCTTATTTCTCCTTCTTGGTGATGGATTCCTCTGAATGTAGAATCGCTGTGAGGATTAAATTCCTGGATGGCGAGGGGGTAACCCAAGTATACACAATGCTCAGAGCAAAAAAAAATTTTTTTTAAAGAAATACTGAAGAGAAGAAAAAAAATTTGCTGCTATATTAAATGTATTTTAATAATATATCACATTACTGTTAAGGTGCGCCTGGAATACTCTTTTCTCTTCTTGAGGTAGCAATTAGGTGAAAGAAACGCGTAAACTGACTCACACGATTACTCATTGTCTCACAATTAGAATCTGCTCCTCTCTTCTCCTGATGACGATGCAGTCCTGAAGGTGATAGACTTTGGATTTGCAAGACTTCGCCCACCTGGAACACGTCCCCTGCACACGCCCTGCTTTTCACTGCATTATGCAGCCCCAGAGCTACTTTCTCATCAGGGCTATGATGAGTCATGTGACCTCTGGAGCCTTGGAGTTATATTGGTAAGAGTCTTGTAAAATGGGTTAAGAGACGTGCAGTCATCCTGTTTGTACCGGTTTTCTCTGCTAGTTGAATAGCTGTAAAACATTTCTCTGCACACTACTAGTGTTTTCATGTTATTTCCCAGCTTCATCTACTTTTACCACTTCCTATACAATGTATAGGAAGCCTTAATGTACAGTATCCTGCTGCAGCAGCTAAACCCAGAGATGTTCTCTTTAAATTGAACCTGTAGTAGCCAAACTCACTTTCCCTGTGATCTCCGATCAGGAGATGGATATTGCATTGCTCATAAAGATCAATGTGATAATGCATCCTTTGAGATATTACTAGGAAAAGCTTACCCAGCTGCAGCACCTGGTACCACCAGCTACATGGACGCCCCTTATTGAGGGTCACTATGCAGCACTGCACAATTTGTAATCTGCAGTGACGTCGGCAATAGGACAGCTCTCACACTCACTGCTGTCACCCACTCCACGGTAAACCACTGGAAGTGAATGACCTCAAACTCTGGCTAGGAATAACTAAACATGTTCTTATATCTGTATGTAACAGAGACACTGCCAGACACTGCTTCTCAACTCAGGGACTCCTTCACCTGAGCTCCAGGCTCACCAATGCCTCAATAAATAAAAATAAAAAAAGAGAGGTGGGCTAGAGGGTGTAAGAAAGCAGACGTATTTATTTGGAGGACCTCTGGGTTACAATATTGCAACGTTTCAGCTCTCCGTCTTAATCCTGCATCACTCAGGGAGCCGAAACGTCGCAGCTTTGTAACCCAGAGGTCTCCAAATAAATACGTCTGCTTTCTTACATCCTCAAGCCCACCTTTTTTTTATGTTCTTCTATCAGTGTTGGGGAAAAAAAAAAAACTGAACATATATAGGGAGTGCCCACCTGCCAAATGAACCAGACCGGAGTTGGGCATAGCTGGTGCACTTTAACAAGTGGGGCCATGATGATTAAAAGATCACTCGTTAATCCAACACCTCGGCTGTAATAGAGCCCTTGGTCTTCCATTATTAAGCAGATTAATTCTAGTTTCATTGTTGCTGCTTTCATCTCCTGGTCAAGGCAGCAGACAGCAAGCCTTATTAATGGAATTAAGGATGAATGAAGGTATTATGGTTGGAAGTTGGAAAGGTGGGAGACAGGAGGAGGTTATAGGGACTTGAGAAGCAAAGGTGTCATTAAGAGCTTAATGGGAGAAGGGAGTGCAGAATCATGTCTCAAGGGCAGAACGGAGACATTGCTGAGCGAGTATAGTCATGACATGTTCACTAAATGTCATTAGTCATGGTGCATGTATTGACTTGAGTGAAAGTCCACAAAACGGCAATTTTCCTTCAGTTCTAATTTGGTGCTTAAAGGGTTTCAGTTTTTTAATCTTTTAGTAAATACACACTAATATATAATGGTAAATATTGTGTGGGAAGATGTCTTCTTTTCCGGTCTATTTTCTATGGCAACCTCACAAACAGGTTTACTCCTCAAATGTTACAACAGAAATTTGTGTAATTTGTTAATCAGGACCAGTATAGCGTCACTGAATCCCAAGGAAGTGATATATATAACCCTTTCCTGCAGAGACATGAACAAGAAAGTCCCTTTTCTGCTTTATATAGGTTTTTGAGCCAAAACACCAGTGTTCTCATTAAATCTCCGTTGCAAAATATTGGTTTTCCCTGTTGTACACTTAATAGAATTTTTCATATCATATTCTCTATACAATATAACCTTGGATTGAGAGTAACTTGGTTTGAGAGCGTTTTGCAAGAAGAGTAACAATTTATTATAAATCTTGATATACAAGCGATGCGATGCCTAAGTACGTACGCTTTGTCTGCCAAGTGTCACGTTACAACCGAGGCCATGGTCACCTTTCCTCCCTGCGTCTGTCGCAGCATTCTGACGGCACGACGGGGAGGGCCACACGGTGTAACATGCGTAATAGTATCACACATTACACCGGAGGTGCTGACAACCTCCCCAACAGATAGCAGTGATCCCGCTAGTGATGAACGTCCTACACAATAACCCTCCCCTTCTCTCCCACCAGCCACAATTCTTCTCAAAGGCAGGTTAATTTGTTTTATTTTTAGTTTATACTGTACAGTATTTTGTATAACTGTAATCATTTTCATATGAATAAATGGTTGTGGAACTAATCGTCAGAGTTTCCATTATTTCTTATGGGGAAGCTCGCTTTGATATAAGAGCGCTTTGGATTACAAGCAAGCTTCCGCATCCAATTATGCTCGTAATCCAAGGTATTACTTTTTGAATAGTCTTGCGGGTCGCTTCCTTATCTGGAATGTTCTAATACTTGCATAAATTTATTTAATAGCCATGTAGCCATGTCTTCTTCTGCCTGCTTCTGCAGGAGTCCTCTCGATTTCTGCTTAAAAGGTTACTGGAATGTGAATGGGTTTATAATGTGTCGTAGAAGTTTCTTTTTTTGTATCTGAATATATTGGCACACAAAATCCACTTGCGTTTGAATAAAATCCGTCTCTTTACACGAATTGATACTTACCACCATCCCCATGCTTCATGCCTTTGCAGTACACCATGTTGTCCGGTCAGGTTCCCTTCCAAGGTGCAAGAGCTGGATCGCCACAAAGTCGCGCCGCTGACATCATCCGCAAAATTAAAGAAGGAGACTTTAGTATGGAAGGGGAGAATTGGCAACATGTGAGCAATGATGCCAAGGAGCTAGTAAGAGGTTAGTATTCCTGCATTTGGACCGGTGGAGGGAGGAAAGAAAGGGCTTACAGGGTTATTCAGAGAGAGGTGAAAAGAGAATGACTGGAGAAGCGAAAATTCTAGGTCAAAATAGCCGATTTGGAAAGTGAGATAAATGGGAGAATTTTTCTGGTTTGGCTGTTTTGACCTAGAATTTTCACTTCTCCAGTCATTCTCCTTTCACCTCTCTCTCTGAATAACCCTGTTAATGTAATGTTGGCAACCTTTACTGCCCAGATGTTTTGGAACTACATTTTCCTTGAAGCTCTGCCAGCCTATTGGGAAGTTGAGCATCATGGGCGATGTAGTTCTTAAAAATCTGGAGGGCCAAGGTTTCTGAGCCCTGAATTAATCCTTTTATATGCCTTTGATCTAAAACAAAAAACAAATCAGTGATATGACATTGGTTAAACAGACTTTAGGTATCAGAACAACTTCAGCTTTTTAGAATAGCTATTTAGAAGGACTCTGTCCACACGGTTTGTTTTCAAAACTATTTAATTTTTATAAAAAGAGGCTTTACAGGATCCATCTGTGACCAATATGTAATGATTTGAGTAATCAATGTGTTCTGAGTGCCTTCACCCCTTTTGGGTGGGTAGTGGGCCAGATTGGGTATAAGAGGGCTGATTCAGCCCTCAAAGTGCAGGGGAACCTGAGTAACTGCTGGAGCTTTGGTAACCACCCCAACTAATGACTCTCAATGCACTTGGGTTAGATGGCTGCCTCCCTGCAGTCACGTGACATTCGGCAGCTTACAGGAAGCCACAGCTCGTCACTTGTGGCTCAGCACAGAGACAACCCGCTGCTGGATTTCAGGAATGTTCTAAATTAAATGGTTAAATGGGAGCGGTGTGTGTGTATGAAGGTATTAGGAAGGGTTACAGTATATCCCTACTGATTTCTCTATCCCATTTTTAACCTTTTAGTTTAGTTTAAAACTCTCCTTAAATATAACACTGAGCTGCCTATGCATTGGCCCACACGTGACATGCTGTGGCTTCCTGTAAGCTGCAGCATGCCATGTGACTAGAGAGGCAGCCAATTTAATGTCTCTCAATGCTGTGTGTGTGTGTGTGTGTGTGTGTGTGTGTACACGCATCTGAATGCTGGTTGGTTAAATGGGCATAATGTGTAATTTAAAGGCCACTAATACTAACATAAGCTGTATCTAGATTACTTGTGCATTTCAACCAAAATCTCATTATAAAACACATGCTGATGGTTTTTTCTTAACTTGAAGTTCTTGCACGTAAAAAGGAAACCTAAAACTATTATAATCTCCGGTTCCATTTTATGGCTTTCCCATGATGTAACATTTGCCAAAATCTGTGCAAACGTTTTGCTTTACAGCTGTGCTATAACGTCTACAGGAGTGAAAAGACAATGGGGTGTAGGAGGTGACTGTTTTAGACAAAGCTACAAGGGGCTCTTTTGTGTCTTGTATGATACCAGAGATAAGAGATGGCAGCTGCATGAGATTCTTATAGTTGACTTAATCCTTTCACTGCTAAAGACGTGTGGGAAACGTCTTCATTGACTCCTAAGGAAAGATAGGGGTGGAGATAGGGGGTTCCTTTGAACCCCGATATCTCCCGACTGTTGGCAGCCAGCAGGCCTTTCCAATGATATCAAACATGACCATGTTTAAAGTAAAAAAAACAAAAAACGTGTTTTTTTTGGTTTTTGTTTTTAAGATGTGAAATGGCTCAGCAGTGAAAGGGTTAAAAGGCTTCCAATCTACCCCCTGGTGGTGAACGTTGCATACATGCCACACAATGCAATGCTAGTGGTCAGATTTTGGAGATTTTACCTATGTTCAATGCCACACAGCAAGTGATGTAAAGATAGGGGGGGGGGGCAGTTTACAACACAACATATCATAGAATAAAATATTTTCTTATCTTACATGTGCTTTGTTTTTCTCTTGTATGTTTAGCTATCGGCAACATCAAATACAATAAATCCTTTCATTTTCTGGTGCTAGTAGTGGTCCTTTAAGAGTTAAGGGTTTGTATGTGTTTGTCAGTGGGTGATGATGATTTCTGCTCATTGTTTAATATCTGATTAACTCAAGTGTCTCCTTTTTCCCAGGTTTGCTGACTGTCGACCCTTCCTGTCGACTAAATCTAAATGACCTTGAAGAAAGTGTGTGGCTGCGAGGTGGCCGTCCGCTGTCCTCAACCCCCCTCATGACCCCTGATGTGCTGGAGTCCAGTGGTCTTGCCACAAAGACTTGTGTTCACGCCACCTTTATGGTAAGTGCAATAAGAGATAGGTATACCTAATATATTTATATTTTCACCCCTATTGCTAAGATACCTAAAAAGCTTCCAACTCCCCTCTGAATCACTCTTACTGTCATTTCCTATTGGACAGGTTTGGCACCGTTACACAGGCTATTCCTTAACACCTCTGTAGAAGATCGAATAAGATACAGTGGATGTTTTTTAAATAAAAACAGCCTGGATAAAACATTCCTTTTATTATGCAAAATCTCCCACCTTTTTACATTAAAGTGAAAGCATTTAAATTTAGAATCCTCTGTACAGTGCTGTGTAAAGGAGCAGTGCCAATCAGTCATGGCTTCCAACCAAAAAGATGCTCGAGGGATGCCTAGTTCTTGGCAAAATGTTCTCCTTCTTCACTTGAAGCAGAGTCTTTTAGTTAAACTGTCAAAATAATATTAAAAAACATTAAAAAGAAATAGAGGACCATAAACTCTTTATCCAGAGTTATCCCTTGAAACAACATATTCGTTTAAAGTAAAAACTGCAACTGTATATACTAAAGGGGTTATTCAAACCGCACCGAACGGTGAATTTCCCCATATGGTGCAATTTTGGGGCGATTTGCCAAATATTAGCAAATTGCAAGTGAAATACTGTGACCTTCGGTGGCAGTGAAATCCCCAGAGAACGTCGTTCAGCCCCGAAAAGTTTTCAAAATTACCCAGATATTTGGTGGTTTCATTAGACAGGTTTAATAGGTTTCAATGTAAAAAAAATAAATACCTAGTTTTCTTAAATATTTATTCAACCATTTATTTTCATTTGCAGCAAAAGTCTATTTATTCGACGCAATTTTTGATCACAATATTTTTTTATTCCATGTTCTCTTTTTTTTTTTTTTTTATTTACCCCTGTTTGGCAGCTGGTTGGCGTTTTTCCAATGCGGTCTGTTCGGCGGATCGATTCGACTGCTTTTTGATTTGTTTGCTGTTTTTTTGGCAGTTTGCGGCTGCGTTCGAAAGGATTATCGGCAGTGTTCTGTGCATCGATTTTGGCACACTTCACCGCAGGGTTGGCGAATTAAGGGTGCCGAAGGGGAGCGCACTGAAATTTTAGTGCTCTCTGAATAACCCCTTTGAGTATACGCACACACACACGCTAGGCACTCACCACCATGTATATGTCATGCTGCCCCGTCAGAAAGCCATATATAAAATTCCAGAAGTAAGGACGCACTCCCTGATCTCAAGTAAAAAATACTTTTTCACCCACATTAAAATGGGGGACTGATTTGATGTTTCGACCCACTTGAGGTCTTTCTCAAGATCCAAATACTAGTATTACAAATATATATATTTACAGAAAGTAAAGACTCTTCACTTTTCCAACCTGGTGTTTACGAGCTCTTCTGGGAAGTTACCACCCTACCTGACTAGGCTGCTTCACCCAGCAGTTCCCTCATCTTATAACCTCCGATCCAGGACCAGCACCTTACTTTAAAATGCCACAATGGAAAAAGAAAGTGGCTCGATGCTCATTTTCCTACAGAGCACCGCAATTATGGCATAACCTCCCAGACGCCATCAAATCTTCCCCCAGTATTAAGTCATTTAAGAGATCTCTATTAACATACCTCAATACAGAATGCACCTGTAAACATGTAACAAAGTGACTATATTTCCTACATATTTATTTTCTGTTAATCTGTACATTTGTGTTTTTATTTTTAATATCTTCCATTTTATTACTTTGTATTTCTGTAACATTTCGATGTTTTTTAACCCAGGACATACTTGAAAACTAGAGAAATCTCAATGTATCCTTCCTGGTCAAATACTTAATAAACTTACCAATAGGAGAGTGAAACAAGTTTATCATATATACAGTTGTGTTCAAAATTATTCAACCCCCAATGCTGTAAAGGGTTTTAGGGAATTTAGTGTACATTTGTAATTGTATTCAGAATGAAATCCTACAAGGACTTTTTAAAGAACCATATGCAACTAAAATGACATCAATTGGTTTTGTAATACAGTAGTAAATGTTTCTTTTGTGAATTCTTCATTGACACAATTATTCAACCCCTTAAAGATTACCACTCTGAAAACACTTGAATGAACCTCTGTTCTTCAATCAGGTATTGAAAACACCTGTGGATGTCACGGAGCAGCAATAAAGCATAATAAGCACCAATTAGGCAGCTTTAAAATGACTGTGATACTCAGCTCCTTCTAGACATTTACTGGTGTGGTTACAAACATGGTGAAGTCAAGAGAATGGTCCAGGAAGACAAGAGAAGAGGTGATTACTCTTCACAGGAAGGGCAATGGCTATAAGAAGATTGCAAAGATGTTAAACATACCAAGAGAGACCATAGGAAGCAACATTCGCAAATTCAAGGCAAAGGGCACTGTTGAAACGCTACCTGGTCGTGGCAGAAAGAAGATGCTGACTTCGACTGCTGTGCGCTACCTGAAGCGTAGAGTGGAGAAAAGTTCCCTTGTGACTGCTGAGGAACTGAGAAAAGATTTGTCAGATGTGGGTACTGAAGTTTCAGCTCAGACAATACGGCGCACACTGCGTAATGAAGGCCTCCATGCCAGAACTCCCAGGCGCACCCCCTTGCTGTCTCCAAAGAATAAGAAGAGTCGACTGCAGTATGCCAAAAGTCATGTGGACAAACCACAGAAGTTTTGGGATAGTGTTCTGTGGACTGATGAAACAAAATTAGAACTGTTTGGGCCCATGGATCAACGCTATGTTTGGAGGAGGAAGAACAAGGCCTATGAAGAAAAGAATACCTTGCCTACTGTGAAGCATGGCGGGGGGTCAATCATGCTTTGGGGCTGTTTTGCTTCTGCAGGTACAGGGAAGCTTCAGCGTGTGCAAGGTACCATGAATTCTCTTCAGTACCAGGAGATATTGGATGACAATGTGATGCAGTCCGTCACAAACCTGAGGCTTGGGAGACGTTGGACCTTTCAACAGGACAATGATCCCAAGCATACCTTCAAGTCCACTAGAGCATGGTTGCAGATTAAAGGCTGGAACATTTTGGAGTGGCCATCGCAGTCACCTGACTTAAATCCGATTGAGAACCTCTGCTGGGACTTAAAGAAAGCAGTTGCAGTGCGCAAGCCTAAGAATGTGACTGAACTGGAGGCTTTTGCCCATGACGAATGGGCGAAGATACCCGTAGATCGCTGCAAGACACTTGTGTCAAGCTATGCTTCACGTTTAAAAGCTGTTATAACTGTAAAAGGATGTTGTACTAAGTACTAAGATTGAATGTCACTTGGGGGTTGAATAAAACTGATAATGATGTGAGCACAGAAAAGACATTTGTGGTTATTTCATTATAAATGTTATGTTATATTTGTCTGACCTACACGTGCCTCTTTGATTTAATTGTAAGCAAGATGACTGAATGATCAAAATCAATGTCAAACTGGCCAAAACACTCAATTTCAGTGGGGGTTGAATAATTTTGAACACAACTGTATGTGTGCTACTAGTATTCGAATCTTGAGAAAGACCCCTAGTGGATCTAATCAGTCCCCCATTTTTAAATCTGGTGAAATAAAGCAATTTCATTTTTACTCAAAGACCCCGGAGTGCGGCCCTACTTCTGCAATTTTATATATATACAGTGGCGTAGCGTGGGGCTGGGGGGAGGTGACCCATGGCGCAGTTTTTTTGGGGGCGCCATAGTGGGCCCCCGCCGGTTTCCCTGCCCTGTGCTGGTCAGCAGTGCACACAGGCAGCCAGCGGCGCACTCTGGAAACGCTGCGGTGGTGCCTGCGCCGCCCCCTCACGTGATGGGCGTCGCCAGTGCAACGTGCTTAGACTGGGCTGCAGGCGCCACCACGGCATTTACAGAGTATGCCGCTGGCTGCCTGTTAAGAGCACGGTCACTGATGACCATCACAGGGAAACCAGCGGGGGCCCACTATGATGCCCCAAACCGGCCCCCCCTACCGACCCGCGGGCCCTCAGAGCAATGGGGGGAGGGGGGCAAATATATATATCCATGTTTGAGGTGCTGGGGGCAAATATATTAATGTTTGAGGTGCTGGGGGCAAATATATTCATGTTTGAGCTGCTGGGGGCAATATATATATATCCATGTGTGAGCTGCACATTACTGTGGGTTTTATTGCTGTGGAGCTCTGTGATACGCTCATACACTCTGCACATTACATTGTATCACAGTTAAGGGGTTCAGTGCCCTAATGATGGAAGGGAATCGGGGCATGCTAACGTGTCCACATGTGGGGGGGGGCGCACAATTCTTGGCTGGCCCCGGGCGCTGACAACCCACGCTACGCCATTCACAGCCTTTAAAGACCGTTACTATTTCCCTTATTCAATCCCATCTGTTTTCACATGACGAAACAACTTGATGACTAATTGTTACATTGCTGTTGCAGGCTTTTAACCGTGGAAAAAGAGAAGGTGTGTTCCTAAAGAGTGTGGAGAATGCCCCCCTGGCCAAGAGACGTAAATTAAAGCAGTGCAGTACTGGGGTTGACAACCGGAGTGCCAGCTCGTCTTCCTCCTCTTCTTCCTCCTCATCGGCATCTGCTGTTCCAGTCCACTCTCCGAAATCCAGACCCCAGCACAAAGTCACTGAGGTGTGCTTACCCAAGCACCAGCCCCACTGATGCACACTACTCCCCCGTCCGCTTGATTCTTAATGGGGTATGGACCAGGAAAAGGGTGCAAATGGTCTTTTATTGCCCCTATTAATACTGCCCGCAACCCTAACTGTAAAGTCTATGTAGGAATGGATGATTGTGTGTGTGTTTATTCATATGTTTGGATGCACTTATGTTTTATATTTGAGCAGGTATGTAACGGTTTTACAAAATTGTATAAATGTGTGTGTGTTTGCGGACGTGTGACTTGGAAATCCTACGCAAATACTGTATGTGCTCACTTGCATGTTCTGTACAGAATGATGGGAAATGCTTTTTATTTAGGATTGCTGCGTCTGAAACACACTATGCCCTACAAGAAACACAGCAGAACGGTTTCCTACGTGTACAGGGTACGCACGCATACACACACCTAATATACATACATCTTAAATGTTAAGAGATTTTAAACTTAATCAGGGATAAGATGATTGTAGACTGAGGGTTATCCTCTCAATGTCATTCTTTAGCGTTCCGTTTGCAAACAGACTATCCCTCTAGGGAAATCAAAGAACGGGAGAGGAAGCCTCGTCAGTGAAAAGCTGATCTGCTTTTTTGTTAAACTTTTTCTAAATGAATCGTTTTTGCATAAACGCTAAACAGTGATTAGTGGATAACCCTCTGTGTATTAATTAGGGTTGCCAGGTCAGCCATGGTTTTCCTTGCCACATATTACTATTTTATTAAGAGGGGAGCACAGGGAAAAGTTCTGCCCTTTAACATGTACAATTCATGTGTTGCAGGAAGGAAATCAAGGCGGGTCACGCGGGATTCCCTTTTTATTTCTTGCCTGCAGTGTATGGATTCTACATGCTGCGGGGTTGCGTTTTTTTCATGCACTGGTCCTCCGCATCAATAAATTCTAGGTGTCCTGGAAATCACGGCCGATCTGGCGAGCCTAGTGTTTCTATGGTAGATGAATTCTTCCACTGCACTGAAATAGAGAATACTTCATTGAATGACAGCTTTCAAATTCTTATCGGTTTCCCGTGGAGCACCTTGATAAGCATGTCACTCTGTTTACTAACCTTCAGCTCTCTCTTTCTTTTATCTGTTTTCCCTCCCAGGAATCTGATAATTCGATGTGATTTTAAACTTTTGAACCTTAGTGCCGCATGTCTTATACAAACTATTTTTTAAGTTCTTTTTATGAGCATCAGGTAAAAACAACCCAATCTATAATTTTATCTACATTTATTTTGCCGTTTTTAGTAAAGGACCTGTACATCATGTATTTTCGTCACACAGATCTGCCGAGCTGGAGAATAGGTTTTGGTGATGTGTGTTGACGTCTTTTGTAAATAGTGTAAATAGGAACATAAGGAGGCTTACATTAATGTAGGTTCCCTAAGCATTCGTTACACACAGCAACATAAGCATCTCTTAATTTGGACCTTTCTCCTGCCAGACTATAAATGTTAAAACATCTGTGTCCCTGTATAAGATTTTTACGTTATTCAGTCTGTTATGATCAGGGTGAAAGCGAAAGATCTGCCGTTGTTTTGCTCCTCTACACCTCTTGTTTCCATCCTATATCCGGTTATCTGTATGGCGTTCCCTTTGGTTATTGTAAAGCGCTGCAGAAACTGTTGGCGCTGTATAAACAATGATATAATTATAATAATATGCTGTTTTTTGCAGAATTGCTAGTGTGTAGGTCCCCAGATATGGACAGCAGGGTCCCTAGTGAAGAGCGTCTGATGACAGAGAGCAGCGAATGCTTCTTTTGGTTATCCTCCTGCTTTTTTTAAAAAAAAAAAAAAACCCCAAACAAAAAAAAGGTTACCTGTGAGATATATATAGATATATAGATATAGTGGTGGTGGTGGAGGACAAAAGTGAGATAAAACGCCTCCACACTATAATAAGTGTGTTTATTATTGCAGAAGCCACTTGTACATCATAGCAATTCGATGAATTGCATCCCAGAGCTCCTGTGCCACATTCCCCATATACAACAAGGAACTCTGGGTAGGATATGCAAATGACATCTGTCTCACTTTTATGCATCCTGGGTCTGTTCTTACACAGAGCCCTAAAATCAATGCTATGCCACACCGTGGCTTTCTAGCAGAGATAAGGTTTATGCAACTGGTCAAAGCCACTCCTAGGACAGCGCTGTTTTGGGTTTATTGGACCCTCATCAGCTAAGAGCTAGGCATGATGACCAGCTGCAGTGGATGCTTGGGACCCATATAATTTTTTTACCAGCATAACCGCAATACTATCTCTCCAGTGCCAAGGGTAAACCTCTTATTATTAATCTTTAGGGGAGTTCTGCTCTATCCAAACAAAATTATTATTCATAATATTTCTTTATATTGCACCGGCAGTTTTCACAGCCTAGTACGGGGGTTACAATAAACTGAGGGGATACGCAGTTAGATAGACTGGGGCTAGAGACTCCTAATGAGGACTCTAACCTTTATTTTCTTCATTTCTATAAGAATCTTAGAACGCCATTAATTTAAAAACCTAGGAATGAACTTCAATAAAATTCACGCTGTGTTAGGTCTTCAGTATAGATCCTGACTTCAGATGTCACAAAGTCTCCAGTACTCCACACCCTATGTGTAATAAATCATAGTTACATAGGCTGGAAAGAGACATGCGTCCATCGGGTTCAGCCTCTCGCACATCACCTACTGCTGCTGATCCAAAGGAAGTAAAAAACCCAGTCTGAAGCCTCACCAATATGCAACATACTGGGAAAAAAAAAATCCTTCTTGACCCCAGAATAGTGTCAGCTTTCTCCTTGGCTCCTGCACACCTGCTCATCAGAGAATGCTACTGTAATTCACCTTAAGGAGATTTCACAAACTTCAACGGACACTCCAGCCACCACGACCACTTTAGGTTATCGAAGTAGTCAGAGTGGCAAACACCTGTTAGGTGAGGTACAATAGACCTCTTTCAGTATATGACATTACATTAAAAGAGCGTCCCTCCTTAACCCCTTCACTACCAAGCGATTTTTATTTATTTATTTTATTATTTTTTTATCAAAAAAAACATTTTTGGAAACTTTTTTTTTTTTTAATTTTATTTTATTTTTATAAATTTTTAATTATACTGTAATACCTATCTGGCCAGTAGATGGCACCATCTAATGACAAATTGAGTTAGAGGTTTTAACAGCAGGTCTTTTTTTTTATTTATTCTTTTTCTCCCTGCATCAGCTGCTGAAAGTCTGATATTTTAGGACTTTCATCAGCCGATTTTACAGTTACGGCTCTTTGGGTATTATGCCCAAAGGGCTAAAACTTTGTGGGCACCTTCTGCAGCCCAAACGTAAACTAATTTAATTTGCTTTTGGGCTGCAGATCAGCATATCAAGATCTGGATATCGGGCACCAGATGGTGCCTTTGAAGCCCGAGATCTCTCTATCGGTAGTGAAGGGTATGTGATAAAAGAGGAGGGTCAACTCTCACCCATTACAGACGACTTTATTACACACACGCCTCCTGCGCATGTTATTGTACAAGGAGGTTCCCTGTTCATGTCACAGTGTACTGTGGCATCCTTTAAGAAATGTGTAGCTTTTTAGAATGCTGGCTTTGTGAATCCTGTCTGCTTCATTCTTTTTCTTGAGACCGCACAGGGGACTGGGACGGACAGAACCTGCATGCTTATCATGGTGCTTTCCCAAACACACTCCTTTATTTGTACGGCATGAAAAGTTTATTACTTTTTAAAATATATCCTATTAAAAATGTTTTATGGTCCCTTAACAGAAGTCGCCAGCATTCGGCGTCGCTGTACAGTGTCGGCGGTGAGTATTGATTTGTTTGTAGCCAAATAGATTATAGCCAGCACTTTCCAGCTCAGACATAAACAAGAAGAAATGCTGACCACGTCCACTCATCAGCTACCGTTTATATATTCCTGTAGATGAGTCGCTGCTGAGTTTCACGGATAGATCCTTGTGTGTATGTATCTGTACGCACACAACAAACAATCTGGGCTAAACTGTATATTTTTTGGCTTTGAATGCAATGTCTGTCCTGAGTTCTGTATCATTGGTTAACTTGAATGCCGCGCGTGTTGAACAGTGAGTCCCTTGACACTCGGACATCTGAGCGGCTGCAGGTGTGTATCTTACAAACCCATGTTTGGACATCACAGGTTATAGTAACTCCAGCGGTACACTGTGTTGGCCCATAGTAGTGAACAATAGACTACCAGACACAAGAATTACAGCACCTGCACGCAGCCTCCCATGCGGCGAATCAAATCTGTGCTGCTGCAAGAAGGAATCAGATCCTGGTAGCGCACCTGCTATTTAACGCCGGGGGTCACATGAGTGTGGAGGAAACGTCCGTTCTTTCGTTCTTTCCACTCAGACACCGGTGTGGCCACCTTGCTGAGTGCACGGAAGTGTGCTCAGCCCTGCAAAGCACGAGTCTCCTATGGAGCATTGCGCTTTGTAGACCCGTCCAACGGCCGCTGTAGCGTTTCAGCTGGGAGGCTCGTAACATGCAAAACTATTCGGCACGTTACACTGTGTGACCCTCCCAGTTGAGCTGTCATAACGCTACAACAGACACTGGGAGGAGGGGGTCACTACGGACGCGCTCGGTGCACTCGTGTGACCACGGCCTTTGGTGTAGGAAGAGTGAGTGTGTGCACGTGATCACTAAAATGTATGTTTATAGTGCGTACGCCTGGATTTGCGTGTCTGTGCAGAGCGTCCTGTCTTTTTAATGCAGAGTATAGTTTATAACAAAAAAATGAATTGACCTGTGCAAGCAAAAAAAAAAAAAAAAAAAAAGTCCTATGTACATACATGTATATGTGCGCACTAATGATGTGTCTGAGCCAAAGCCGGTCCTGGTTTGGCTTACTAACATTTATACCCGGGCTAAAGCAATTTGTGTGTGTTTTTACTCATCCTGAGACCAGTGTTGTAATCTGTAGATATGCGTATGTTGTGTGCAGAGCAATGTATATATATACCTATGTGTTTTAAGGAGAAAAAAAAATGTATATATCTTTTTTATGGAGTTCCGTATACGTATACATTATGCTATGCATCTTTTTGCATCAGACGTGTGGTTGAGATGCAATGGAATGTACCGGAATTATCGAGAAGCACTTTGACTGTTATTATACGTGGAGTAAAATGACCTTCTGTGCGTTGTGTATCTCCCCTCCTTCCCGTTAGGTCTGGGCAGAGCATCGTATCACACACCCGCTAGATCCAAAATGCATCCTCTACCACCGCTGCAAAAACAGGCCCAGATACATATGAACAGGTCACGACGACTGCTGATATTCTGCCAAAAGAAAAAAACAAACAACAAAACACATAATGAAATCATTCTTTTAATGCGCCGAGCCTGGAGCGCAGTGTCGCTGTATTCCATGCGATTTACATTGTGCGGAAGAGAACGGCAGCTACAGCGAGTGTCCCGTCTGTAGTAATGGATGCCTGGGCCTGCCTGCCGAAACACAAGACCGACAAAAAAACACGCACATGGCCCCTCCTTGCAGTGCGTCGTTATATTCGTGTTAGGTGAGCCTGTCATGTAGATCAGTGTTTCCCAAACCTGTTCTCAGAGCCCGCTAACAGGCCAGGTTTTAAGGATCACCTTGGGGAAATGCAGACTGAATCCTGCAGTCACGGAGCAGCTAATCCTATCACCTGTGCTGTGCTTCAGATATCTGGCAAACCTGGCCTGTTAGTAGGCCCCGAGGACCAGGGTTGGGGGCCACTGCGTTTAGATCGTATACAGGTTTTTAAACTCTCCTCTGTATGTAGCGCTGGTAATTGTTTACAATAGCTTAAAGGGATACTTGAGAGTTAAAACGTGAGGGGTTAAACATTAATCTTTCTTGACCCCCCCCCCCTCCCCTTTTAAGCCGTTAGGCCGGGTGCACACGAGGCGTCTTTTAGTGCGCACTAGCGTGCGATAAAAACGACGCACCCGTTCGTTTAAAAATGACAGAAGAGATGGTAGACGCCAGACGATGAGCTATTTTTGACACGTCATAAAAAAACCCGGAATTTGAGTTGAATGGCGTTGCTAGTGCGCAGGTGCGCTAATTCAACTGTACGTGGCCGTCCAAGTGCACATGCGCGCTGCATTTGACACCCAACGTAGCGTCAATTCTAGCACAATAGCCTTGGTGTTTCCATGACAGACGTCTTCTGTGTGCGTTATGCGTAGTGTGCGTTATGCGTAGCGCGTGTTATGCATGTGGTCTTCTCTATCCGCGTAATTATATGCTGCGATGTGCGTTAGTAACGTGCGTTAGTGCGCACTAAAAAACGCCTCGTGTGCACCCGGCCTATGTTGGTTTCAAAATGTACTTTTTATTTCAATAAAGGGCTCTCTCTGTGCTGGATGAATGAGACACGTCAGGCGTAGATGTCACTTAGGCTGGGGTCAGACCAGCGCACTTTTAACGTGCGTTCTGGCGCACTTAATTACGGCCGCAGTAGCAGCAAATGACGGCCAATATACGAAGTACGGCCGCACAAAAGTCCGGCCGCGCAACGCAAGTGGAATTTGAACGCATTTCGGGAACGCAGAACCGCTAGTGCGGACGTACAGAGTGCGCTGCGTCTGCTAGCGGCATGTGTGTGTGATTAGGAGACGACGCTGCTCATGTCCGTCCAACATAACGTCCAGACACCCAAAGTTTCCGGATTTGGATCCGTACAAAATCACACACAAAAATTGCGCATCGTATGACCGTTTTCGCGCATTCCGTGAAAAAATACGTCAATGCATTCGGACGCACTTTTTGACGTTGGCGTGTAAAAATGCTTTAGTTTGACCCTAGCCTTAACTAGCAGGAGGATGGACGCGCATTTGAACGTCCCACCACTTGGATGTGTCTCATTGCAGACGCTTTGGGAATCATTGCCTGCGAAAGAGACCTGATGATTCCCAATGAAGCTGAGATTAGCACTCGCTGTTCTGAGGTTCTTTGTGGAGCTAATCTCCTGCTGAATTCTGGTTGTGCAGACAGGCTGTGTGCTAGAGATTGGAAGACAGCAATGCGCTGGATGGGTCAGGATCTCTAGCAGGCTGCATATTGATACTGACTGGAAGTCCAGCCAACTTGGCACATACCCTGCAGCAAACCAACTTCAGTGTCACAAACCTTCACTATGTACCTAATCACGCACTTAACCCTTTCACTACCAAAAGCGTGTAAACTCCTGTTTGCATTCGAAGTACAACAAAAAACATGTCATCGGATGACCCCTTTGCAAACCTGTGTAATGCAGGATTAGTGTGTCCCTGTGAGAAACAAAATTCTGAGATCTCCCTACTCTCAGCCAGTTATTGTAATGAAGCTGCAAGGGGCAGCTCCCACCCTAACCGTAGGAAAAAGAGCACCAAACTTTACTGCTGCGTTACAACAGCCAGGGATTTGGCAGAATACAGGGAGATCTCTGGTCATTCACTGCTGCACAGGGATAAGATTCAGGGAGTTAGAATTGCTGAAAGCCGAGTATTCTGCTGGCAGTTTATTTGGAAGCTGCATGTCTAATTATCTCCTTCTAATCACTACAAATCCCCATGAGCAGGAGCGCATGTCTTTATTCACTGTATTTGACATACAAGCAATTTCTGCCTGTATGCTGGTAATACAGACCCTGTGTGACATTGTGCAAGATAGGTTACAAGTCTTTATAAAGCGCCAACAAGTTCGGTAGGGACACCATCTAGAGCTTAGAACCTTTCATCCCAGCACTATTTCATAAAGGATAAAAAAAAATGAAAGATTAAATGTAAAATTTGCAAAAAATTTTTATTTTTCACATAACTACCTTGGAATAACCATCTTAATGTAAAACGACATTTCACCCTGTATTTATTAACGGTTTCCCATTTTTTTCAAATACATTTAGTTTTTTCCCCCAACATGAAAAACATTTGGTAGTGAAAGGGTTAAAAAGGTCCATCCCAGAAGAGGATGTTCTATAAACAAAACTGGTGGCTTCCTAAGGCTTTGGTCAAACTGGGGACTTCACCTGATGGAATGGCAGACAGGTGTCCTACCTGTTATTATTTAATCTGAGACCCCAATGTGTCTTGAGTCTTGCAGGGTTATTCAGAGAGAGGTGAAAAGCAGGAGAATGACTGGAGAATGGAAAATTCTAGGTCAAAATAGCCGATTTGGAAAGTGAGTTGAACGGGAGAATTTTTCTGGTTAGGATATTTTGACCTCAAATTTTCCATTCTCCAGTCATTCTCCTGGTTTTCACCTCTCTGTGAAAAAGGCTGGGGTCAGACTAACGCAGTGTGAACGTGTGTTTAGCCGCACTTTAATACAGCCGTGGTAGCAGCAACCAACGTCCAATGATGGCCAACATACAAAGTACAGCCGAACGAACGTTCGGCCGCGCAACGGAAGCAGCAAACTAACGCATTTTTTCTATAACGTCGAACCGCTAGTACTGACGCACAGACTGCCCTGCTTCGGCATAGCGGCGTGTGTGCGTAATTAGGAGACGTCAGACACTGCACATGTCCGGCCAACATCACGTCCATTCGTTTTTTTTAGCTCCGTCAAAAATCACGGCCGTAATTGTGCACCGTATGACCGCTATCCCGTCAAAACGTGCGTCCATGCATTCGGACGCACTTTTTGACAGTAGACATGAAAAATGCGTTTGTCTGACCCCTGCCTAACCCTGTTGGTCTCAGCTTTTGATCAGTCGTTGACCTGGGGGTGCTGCTACCATTGCATACAGAAGACCACCCATTCCCTGCTTTACACACAGCATGGCCCTGAGTGGTTGTCACATGCACCCAGCAAATTTCTGTCACGCCAAATTGGTAATGAACTCGACTGATAATAGATTCCTCACGTTTCAAGGAACTTCAGCACAACGTCCACCCCATTCTGCTTCGTGGAAACCTGCTTTTACCACTAACTTGCACTTTTTTAACACCGTGTCTGTGTCTGGACAGCCGGGACAGGAGGTTCCCCCCCCCCCTCCTCGTGGGATTAATGCACTAGGTCAGTAAGGCATTAAGGGTCATGTTACCATGTTATATACAATGATAAGCTTGTATTTTTCATAGCCGCCTGTCACTAAAAATTGCCCTAACAAGGAGAGCTCCTATTAAAGGGATTTTAAATTGTGAAATTGTGATTTTTAGTTGTTTTTATGGAATAAAAATTTTTCTTTTGTTTTACGAGTCATTGTGTTTTTTGGGGGATTATTTTCTGGTATAACTTTATATACTACTGTATAAATACTTCATCTGGTGCATTTTCAGATTTCACTAGTGAAATGTTTTACTGAACAATTGGGAAATGTAATATATACAGGTCTATTCAAAGAAAGGTGAAACTCAGGAGAATTGGCAGGAGTGAAAATTCTAGGTCAAAATAGCCAAACCAGAAAAATTCTCCCATTTTGTCTAGATTGTTCTCTTCTCCGGATTGTCACCTTTCTTTGAATATACCTGTAAATCCTCACTCCTTTCACTTAATTTCCAGAGAGGTCGGATCACATGGTGCCAGTTTGCTCGAGTATTTTTTTTAATAGTCCTGTGTATCTGCTTCGGATCGGTCTCTATTTCCTACTTAAACTGCTTCCCCACTTTATGAGCTTGTGCCTCTTACTAGCGATAACCCACTGAGATGATGGGCTAATCTACTGGTTTCAGCTGCCAGGAGACTTGTGACAGAGATATTGTTGGAGTCGCTCTCACTCAGATCCTTGCTGAGTTGATACTTAAATACTATAAACATGCAAAGGTTTGTGTACTTGCAGGTTTAACCAGTTCATGGTCAGATGGGTGCTCAGGAACCATGGAACATCCAAACAAAACTCCACATGACATTCCATTAACCGGTGAAGGAACCCGGTGCTACAATGTGTAAAAACACCAGGTGATTAGGCTAGATACGATGTTTCAGCTGGTGCAACAGGCTTCGATCAAGCTTAAAGTCTGTTGTACTAGATGAAACATTGTAGCTAGCCCAATAATCTGGTATTTTTTATGTTCTAGAGCCGTGACAGGGGCGGACTGGGTCACGGTTCAAGTGCCCCCAGGCCTCTCTAATGCCTGAGACCCGCTGATGCATCATACCTGCAGCAGCGGGTCCCAGGAGGCGCGACTACCTTTGAATGTTCCCAGGTGCCACCTGGGGGCCGCTGCATCAGGTAAAATACTCTGTAATTGCAAGGTGGGAGGGGAGAGAATCTGTAATGGGAAGGTGTGGGGTGGGACTCAGTGACTGGTGGCACGCTCTGTACTCCCAACACCATGAGCCACTGTGCACAATGCAAATCTCAGTGAAGCAAAAGGCTGTTGGGTAAGGGGGGGGGGCTCCCTATGTATATTTGATTGTTTTTCTCTGTCCTTTTGTTAATCTAATTTTTACCTAATTCAGCAGCCTTCTTTCTGAATGTTATTCTGTCTGTCCATCTATATCTGTGTGTCCTTCTGTGTATCTTTCCATCTGTCCTTGTAGCTATGTCTTTCTCTCCATTTCTCCTCATCTCTCTCCTTTCTCCCTCTATCACGCTCTCCCTTTCACTATAAATCTCTCGCTCCTCTTCCTTTCCTGTCTTCTTCCTGATGTGATAATCCCTGCAGAAAACTAGACTGTACACTGAGAATTCTCAGCAGAATCACACCCTGCTTCTGGATTCTGGCGTCCCTGCATACCAGGGACGTGCGGTGAGGTCAGTGAATCACTGGCTAGTATTAGAGTCAGATATACACAGGTTACATAGGTTCAGTGCTCCCCAGGATCTTGCTGCTCCCAGTGCTCACCAGGATCCGCGTCGTCCACTCCAGGCAGCCAGTCACACCCTGAGCACAGCCCCGCACCCACTGACTGTGCGAGATGAGGACAGTCAAATGACTGTCCTGCGTCTATTAATGCATGGGAGGCCAGCCTCCCATGGAGGCGTTTTTTGAATGGCTTGGACCAATGGTGCTTTCGCATTGTTCCAAGCTATTCCATTGTTCTTCAGTCCCTCTCTGAGGCACTGCAGAGTTTAGGTTCAGGAAGTAGGCAGTGCCAGATGTGTGCTGCAGACCTCAATCTCTTGGCCAGCTTGACGTTATGCGATTAGCGTAGCGTTCAGCTATGCAAATTACGTAGGCTCAGGGAGGGCAGGCTGGTGCGAAAAAATGTGCACAGCGACAGAGAGAGAGACAGCGTGGAGCAGGTGAGTTTAATTTTTTTTATAAGAGTTGCTTTGTCTGCCATCACCCCCAGACTTTGAGACACTAAGAGCAAGAAGCTTCCCATCACAACTACAGATTATATACACAACATGTTATAGATTAAATAAAATTAAGGATCCTCCATTCCCCTACACACTGACTATATATTTGGGTCATTACTTAGGTTTTTTTTTAGCTACATATGTGTTATTTAATGGGCGACGGGTTCATCCACATGGCTTATGCCCATCTTTTATTTTTTCTGGCTTCACTTAGATCGCAATAACTTGCTAAAGGTAGGAAATGATACAAGTAAGTTGGGAAACTCATTACAGAGGAGCCTTAGGCAAAATATGCGTCAGATCCGTGGACGGAATTCCCAGCTTGGGTTTTAAATTGTGGAATGAATTTGGGGGGCTGATTTATTGTTCCTTTTTAGCTACCTCCCTTTTGTACAGTCTTGGTTTGTAAACTTGATATTTTTCATATTCTAAGAGCCAAATAATATTCGTGTGATGCTCAGTTTGGATTTTGTGTGGCTTGAAGGGAGTCGTATCTATTTTTACCTAATTCTTAGGCGGTTACTGCACATACCACACGAGGGGTCTAAATAGTGGTCATTTAGGGCCATGTCAGACAAGCACACTATGTGCGTCCATACTGATATGCCTCCCGGCACGTGCCTCTCAACGCTGCGACGGGGCGGACACACACTGCAGCGTGCACTATAGCAGGCGTGCCGCGCATGTGCTGAAAGCCTCCCCATCGAAGCGCTACGACGTTCGTTCGGCGGGATAGCAAAGTGTGATCCTCCATAGGAGGATTGAGCCTCGTAGCACGAACTGCGCTCAGCGAGGTGGTCAGAGTGGAAGGAACGTCCACTTTCACGGATGTTCCACTCTTAAATACGCTCGTCTGACACCAGCCTTAATACCTAAAGTATTACGTGCAATTTGTAACAGTCTACGTAGAAAATTAAATCTTCGGACAATCATGTTATTGCGAATTGAGGGGATGGGTAGATGACAAATAAATTGGTTTTAAAGATTTGGTTTTCACTTAGCTATCTGTGTGCGCTACATTTTGATGATAAACATTTTTAAGCTATTTTAAAATTGGACCATTCACACGCAGCCTTGTTTAAGTTGTTGGTCTTTGGGGTTACCCCCTCTGTTTTGATAGTATGATGCTGCACATACTCTTCTAATTTTGTGGTTGAAAATATACAGGGTTATTCAGAGAGAGGTGAAAAGCAGGAGAATGACTGGAGAATGGAAAATTCTTGGAGAATTTTTCTGGTTTGGCTATTTTGACCCTTTCATCTCACTTTCCAAATCGGCTATATTGACCTAGAATTTTCCATTCTCCAGTCATTCTCCTGCTTTTCACCGCTCTCTGAATAACCCTGATAGACTTCATTACCCCTTTTTTTGGGTTTGTTTTTTTTCCTCAGGAAAGTTTTTGTAGCACAATGAATTGGTTTACAGTTCAAAAGCAGAATGTCCCAATAATTCAGCGTACCTGTTCTTTAATACAAAAAATACTGGATGTTGCAATGACTTGGGTAAAGTTTAAAATTAAAAATTCCTAGAATATCTTTTGAAATAAAAATAATTCCCCTGAGAACCGGCGTGCAGTTTCCATAGAAGCCATAGGGTGTCACCAAAGTGACAAATGTTATGATGACTGAAGTCTAAACCTGACGCTCCCGGTAATATCCGACTAACGAATGCACAATTATTTAGAAAAAGTGCTAAATCTACACTCTGGGCTCTTCATGTAGTTTTAGGTGACTTTTTGTCCTGTAGCTTGGAGTTAGGACACTTCTGAGGTCATTATACCTATGACCGGAGAATCCCTTGACAATCCAGGAAATATAGTCTGAGGTATTTCCAATACCCCAATGTCTAGGACGCAGGAATGTGACATCTCAGTGTTTTTGGCCTTATTCATACATGAATAAGGCCACAATGTCGCTTTTCAGTTACCTAGAGCAGTGGTTACTAACCGCGGTCCTCAAATACCACTAACAGGCCAGATTTTAAGGATCACCTTGGGGGAAATGCAAACTGAAACCTGTAATCACCGAGCAGCAAATCCGATCACCTGTGCTGTGCTTCAGATATCTGGCAAACCTGACCTGTTGGGAGTACTTGAGGACCGTGGTTGAGACCCACTGACCTAGAGGTTTCTCCTGAATAAAGTGTTCCCACTCACTCCTACATCCTTTGTTTTGCTGTATGTTTGGGGCTAGTGCATCCCATTAGTGGATCTCGGTAGAAGATTCTGAATCTCCTATTGGGTGTCTAATTTTTCTTGTGCTCATTTATCACTAAAGGTGGGCTAGAAAGTTGAAAGAAAACAATAATATCAACGTGTTTTGCCAATAAGGGTCTTGACATACTGCTCCTGGGACTTGATGCACAGGAAGCTTATACCGAATGTCTTCCCAGGTAAGCATCTTTCAAATGGCTTCTCAGGTTGGGCCTTCCTGTAGCGCTCAGATCTTCCCATCAGTGAAATATAGGCTGGGGCCTCCCCATAAGACACTGCTGTGAAACCCAGATATGGAACAGATCCCCCTCAGCAACCTCCCTTCCAGGCAAGGTTTCTCAAGTCAAGTTGGCTGCATCACCCCTGTGGATCTGCATACATCTTAAGAGGCCACAGGTGGTCAAACTAACCCACGCCTTCATTGGCTTTTGGGAACCAGTACCACTCTGGTACAGTAGCAGAATTACCAAAGCTCCTGGTGGTTGCTAAAATAAGGGGTAAATGTGGAAGAGAATGAAGACTACCACTACCCAAGTCACACAATCGCAAATAAAATACAAATTAAGGATAGCTGGGGCGGGCGCTCATTTCTGAAACCCTTTGTTGTTTGAAGTGTAAAATTTGTTAAGCTGTTGAATGTGATACTACTTAGTGATTCCAAGAATCCATCATGTGCGAGAGGAATGTGTAATCCTACGGTCAGTAAGTCGCTGCCACTGGGGCACCTCTCCTCAGTTTACATTTTATGTTCTTGGAACAAGACATTTCAAACTCTTATGGTGAAGATTCTGGTACGTTCGACAGGAACATAAAATAACTAAAGCCATGTAAGGTCTCGATAGGGGAGAACAGGCGTAACTGCAGCCAATGGGGCCAAGACTACAGAATGAATGTGCCCCTCTGGATAGGGGAGTCTGGGTCCACTCCCAACCACTTAAATATTGGTGACCCAGGACCTAGCCATTTGCTGATGGAAGTCCTTTCCTGGTTCTTTATCAAAGTCCTAATTCCCATTATAGTGACCAGGACAGAGTCGGCAGAGGATCAGTTGTCAATATGGATCCTTATAGAGGAGGGCATTTAGTAACCGGGCCAAAAATATATAATGGCTGCTCTGAAATATCGAATTGAGGTTGCCTCTCCATCTTGTTTCTTTAAATGATATGTCATGGCCTCAACTCTAAGAGCCACATTACAATCTTGTGGTAACGTTAACGCTCACCTGCGTGAGCATTAAGTAACCCGTTAGAGTTTGGTACCTTGCACATTTCAGCACAAGGTTACTGTACTTTGCGCTCCCCCATGTTACGCATAGGGAGCGCAAAGTGTTACTCAGCGTTAGAATTACAAAGTCCGAACGCTGATTAATGTTAACCACAGCCTGGACTTGCTGGTGCAGAATCCGTTAGCACCAGCCAAAAAAATAAATAATCCAGATACTCACATCCTGTTCCGCGGCTCCGCCTCTGTCGCTGGTAACCGAGGGAGAGACTGGGGGAAAAAGTCCCCCAGTCTCTCCCTGCAGATCACTACTCCGACCTGCTGGATCTCGCGAGGCAAGATCCTGCATGTCATGTGACCGGCACAGGGGAAACTCAATGGAGTCTTATGGACTCCATCGAGTGGATGTTCGCGGTGGCGCTTAGTGCTGCCGCGAGCATCCCGGGGCATAGCACCCGCTAACAATGCAGGCAGCTTTTCTAAATGCTGACAAAACTTACAATGCTCTTTGGAACAGCACCTAAACTACACAAATTGCAAACACCCCATCTGTCACGACCACTACGCGCGCTGCCGCGAAAGACGTCGGGTTAAGCCGCTCACGATCTGTCTATCCTAGACCCAGATAATGACTGCGTGGACCACAATCAACGCATGCGCTTATCTAACCATCCCCAGCCACACTTTCTCTCGCAACCGGTACGTAGAGCGTGATACAATGGTCCCAGGAGTGTAACGCAGTACTAGTCTTCTCTTGAATCGGGTAGTGACTACGTCTCTCACAATCCCTGGGCTCACTTTCCTATTCTGTTAGTTACGCTGCCACAAGTCCTCATGGACACTACGCGCGTCGCAGCAAGAGACGCAGGGCTAAGCAACCCACTGTCTGTCTATCCTAGACCCAGATAATGACTGCGTAGACAACAATCCCCACCGTCCCCAGCAACCGCAACTCACAATTTCATAGCTACTCAAGCTTAAAACAACAAGCAATACTCCAGTCTCTTCAGTTAGCATGGATCGAATATCAGGCAGAAAGCAGATCTTAATAAGGAATATTTAGTATGATATAGAAAAAATTATCACAGTGCATTTGTTATAAAAAAGATGGATAGGATAAATCAATTAATTACACATTACACACAAACCGCAAACAAAAGGGAGATAACAGCAGGATCTAGTTACTTACAATATACGCTAGACGATCAGCCATAGGGAGGTTCTATTAGGAGCTGCAATATTCCCTCAATTCTCGATTGACCTCCAAGGAAATAGCCCCGAGCCATGCTTGATTCAGAATATATATAGGGCTGCCTTTTTTTCTAGACGCACTCTTCACCTTTCCAACCTGGTGTTTGAGAGGTTTTCGGGGAAGCTACCACCCTACCTGAATAGGCTGCTTCCCTCAGCAGTTTCCTCATCCTATAACCTCCGATCCAGGACCAGCACCTTACTTGCAATACCACAATACAAAAAGAAAGTGGCTCGATCCTCATTTTCCTACAGTGCACCGCAAATATGGAATAACCTCCCAGACGCCATCAAATCTTCCCCCAGTCTAAAGTCCCTTAAGAGCTCCCTATTAACATACCTCAATAATACCACTTGAAAACGAGAGAAATCTCAACGTATCCTTCCTGGTAAAATACTTTACAGATGCATTCCTTATTTATTTATAAACCTGTAACATAGTGAGTGACTATATTTCCTACATATTTATTTTCTGTGTGACGGGACGGCCGCCACTACGTTGTAGCGCAGTACAACAGTTCAAGTGTTTATTTATTTGTGTGTTATAAAAATAAGGGCTAAGTACCTCAATGTGATTTTCCCTGTTGTTCCCCTGTTCCCCGCTCCTTCAGAGCCACAGAAAGTTCACCAGATGAGCTGGCACCGAGCCTCAAGATAAGGGCTGCACCCACCAGGGGGGCCCCAGGTGAACATAGGGATATTGGGCCATGGCTCGAGGCAGTGGCAGAAATCACCCCGGGAGGGCTGAGGGCGGACCAGGGGAGAACAATGTCTTTTTTCCCCATAAATAAGCCTGTGTTATCCATGAAAAATAAATCACTCTTGTTAGAACCTTTACTCCTGCCTCGGCTAGTAATTGGGGATAACAGGGCTTTGGAAACTGGGATGCTTCAAGGACCTCTCTACAGCGCTGCAACCTCGGGGTGTCCTACGACCACCAGCGGCACCTCGCTACCACACTACCGACCTCCAGGTGTACTCGGCGCTGACGGCGGATCTACTCACCACGAGTAGCGGAATCCGTCACATTGGCTGGCAGCCTGGTGGGATCGGCTGAGACCAGACAAGCAGGGGGAAATACAGCCACTGGCTTGACCCCGGTCTCAGCCACCGCAACACACCGAGCATCCGGAGCGGCCGCCATCTGGGGGGAGATTCTGAGACCAGCCCAGCAGGGAGAAAAACAGTCGCTGGCTTGACCCCGGTCTCAGACACCCCTGGGTCCGAGAGGCGGACACCCCAAGTAATGGCCGTAACCCCGTATGGCCCAGCACTACGAGGGTCTGAAGCTTAAAGAATTGCTGAAAGCCAGAGGCAAGATCCCCGGGGGCAAACCGAAGGCGGTCATCATCTGCGAATTGATGGACGACCGTGCTTGTATGGCTCCCTCCGAGGGCCCTGAGATCTCAGAATGGCGGCGAGAGGTACAGTGGCGGCTGGCCCTGTACGGAACAGACCCCTCTGCCGACATCATCGGCAGGGTCTTGGCAGATACGGACAGACTCCGCCAAGCAGAAATGCAGCAACGGTCCGGTGGGTCTCTGACTCCCCAGGGCAGCACCGGACCCCCCAAGCAAAAGATTCCCTTTGCCGCCTTCAAACTCTTCCCAGAGGGAAGCGAAGATATTGACAGCTTCCTGCAAGATTTTGAAAGACAATGTGCCCTGCAAGAGGTGGCGGCCCGAGATTGGGTACCTCTACTGGCGAGTAAGTTGACGGGCAGAGTGGCTGAAGCCTACCGGGCTGTGGCGGATGAGGACTGCATGGTGTACGAGCGGGTCAAGGAACACCTGCTGGCCCGCTATGCGCTCACCCCTGAGGCGTATCGAGTCCGGTTCCAAGCTCTAAAGAAAGGGACCCAAGACTCCTACGCGGAATGGGGGCACCGCATGCAACAGGCTGTCCGCAGCTGGATCCAGGGATGCCAAGCCACCCACCCGGACCAGATCATCCAATTGCTCTTGCTGGAGCAGTTCTATAACTATTCACCTCCAGAGGTCCGGGATTGGGTGCGAGACTGACGTCCCCTCACCCTGCCCGAAGCTACCCGCCTCGCTGATGAATACCAGGACGCCAGGCGAGTACCTCCTCCTGACATCTGGCCCCCACCTCCCCGGTTCCATCCAGCACCCCAGCCTCGTACCGCACCCACCGAGAGAGCACCCCGGCCACCGACAATCCACACCCCGGTTCCTCGGACTGGTCCCCGGTGCTATGGGTGCAACCAAATCGGACATATCCGGGACCGCTGTCCACTGACTGCCAACCGTCCTGCCCCGCATCGCCCAGCACACCCTCCGGGCAGAGCTACGGCATATTGTTGCCAACATGAGCCGGAGCCAGAACCCACAGCGATTCCGGACGAAGACTGGGGCATCCTACATGAAGCAGACCCGATTCAAGCAGCTGCCCAAGATATCCGGCAGCACCATCGCCAAAAGGTTCGGGTGAATGGACGGAGTGCCAACGGCCTGCGGGACACCGACGCAACCCTTACCCTGGCACAGCCCCACCTTATTACCCTGGCTGCCTCCACAGGCTACTCGGTGGCCGTCCGAGTCACCTGTGGCCATGTTTACCGGATCCCTACTGCCCGCGTCCATCTCGATTGGGGCACGGATGCCCGGGACGTGGAATTTGGGATCATGAAAGACCTACCAACTGAAGTACTACTCGGCAACGACCTTGGTCTGCTGACCTCTACTTTTGAGGACACCCACCCTGGCGGGGTATGCCCCGTCACCACCCGCCATCAAGCAAGGAAGGCTCCGCACACAGACTACGAGGGGACCGCGGTGAGACCAGCCCAACCCTTGGCCCCGACAATACCCCCTCCCTGACCTGGGATTCCCCGACAGACTTTGCCCAAGCCACCAGGGAAGACGTCACCCTTGCCCCTTACCGACAACAGGCTGGGCGGGAGCCGGGAGGGGAAGTGAGATTTGCCTGGGACCAGGGGAAGTTGTATAGGACCTCCCGGGGGAGCGAGGAGGGGAGTGGACCAGGTACCCCATAGGCAACTGGTAGTGCCGGGGAAATATTGGCACGATCTGTTGAAGATTGGGCATGATATTCCCCTTGCAGGCCATTTGGGGCACAGGCGGACGCTGCACCGCCTGACTCAGAGCTTCTTCTGGCCCGGGTTATCCGGGGATGTTAGGGACTATTGCCGGACCTGTGAGGTATGCCAGCGGGTAGGGAAGAGGGGGGTCACCCGGAAAGCAACCCTGAGACCCCTACCCATAGTGGGAGAACCCTTTAGACGGGTGGCAGTGGATCTGATAGGACCCCTGGCGGTGCCTAGTACTACGGGCAAGAAGTATATCTTGACCGTAGTAGACTACGCCACCAGGTACCCCGAGGCCGTGGCCCTCCGAGATATCCACGCAGAGACCGTTGCTGGAGCTCTGCTACAGATATTCTCCAGGGTCGGATTTCCCCAGGAAATCTTGTCTGACCAGGGCACGCAATTTACGGCCAAGGTGACCCAGCAGCTCTGGAGACTGTGCGGGATTAAACCCCTGTACAGTTCCCCTTACCACCCGCAAACCAACGGGCTCTGCGAGCGGTTTAACGGGACCCTCAAGCAACTCCTTCGCACCTTTACCATGTCCCATAAGGACTGGGAATGCCACTTGCCCCATCTGTTGTTCGCGTACAGGGAGGTACCCCAGGAAGCCACTGGCTTCTCTCCCTTTGAGCTGTTGTACGACCAGAGAGTCCGAGGCCCCTTGGACTTGCTCCGGGAGCATTGGGAAGGTGCTCTGGCCGAGGAGGGGACCTTGGCCATAGATTATGTGCTTGAGTTTTGGGACCGGCTGCAGGAATTGACCGCCCTGGTACGGGACAATCTCCAAGCGGCCCAAACCAAGCAGAAGAGGTGGTATGACCGGTCGGCTAGGGACCACACCTTCCAGCTAGGGCAGAAAGTGTTAGTGCTCCGGCCGGTCAAACAAAATAAGTTGCAGGCAGCCTGGGAGGGACCCTACAAAATTATAGAGAAGATCTGCAATACCACCTTCATCACAGCCAGATGTTCGGATGAAAGGGTCCAAAGAACCTTTCATGTGAACATGCTGAAACCATTTCATGAAAGAGAAGAGGCAGTAGCTTCCATCTGCGCACCGGACGCGGGGGATCTGGAGGATCTCCCCCGGCCGGTACTGCCTGGGGATCCGAGCGCCCAGGGGATAGCTGATGTCCGGCTGGGCGAGGGACTCAGTCCACGCCACAGGGAACAGTCTCAGCAGGTGCTACGGGAGCACCAAGACCTGTTCTCGTCCCATCCCGGCTACACCTCTGTAGCTCTGCACCGGGTCGATACCCAGAGTCAAACCCCCTTGCGGCAGACGGCGTACCGAATCCCCGATGCAGTGAGAGACGGGATGCAGAAGGAGATCCGCGAGATGCCGGATCTAGGGGTAATAGAACCATCCGAGAGCCCATGGGCCTCCCCGGTGGTTCTAGTACCCAAGAAGGATGGCACTACCAGGTTCTTTGTAGATTACAGAAGGCTTAATGAGCACACCGTTACCGATGCCTACCCCATGCCCCGGGTAGACGACCTCCTGGACTGCTTTGCCCAGGGTCACTTCATCACCACCATTGACTTGTGTAAGGGGTACTGGCAGATTCCCCTTGCCGAGGAAGGTGTGCCGAAATAGACATTCATCACTCCGTTTGGCCTGTACCAATTTCGGGTCATGCCATTCGGGATGAAGAATGCCCCGGCCACGTTCCAAAGCATGGTGGATCGTCTGCTAGAGGGGATGCAGGACTTTACCAGCGCCTACCTAGATGACATAGCCATCTTTAGTAACACTTGGGAGGACCACTTACAGCACTTATGGGCAGTACTGGACCGCCTTGGCACAGCAGGTCTGACAGTCAAACCAGACAAGTGCCACGTTGGCATGTCCGAGGTCCAGTACTTGGGCCACCGGGTGGGCTGCGGAAGGCAGCGCCCAGAACCCACCAAGGTTGAAATTGTTGCCCAGTGGCCCACACCAAGACCCAGGTGTTAGCATTTCTAGGTACGGCGGGGTACTACCGCCGCTTCGTCCCCAACTACAGCGCCATTGCCAAACCCCTGACTGACTTGACCCGCAAGAACCTTCCCCGACAGGTACTGTGGTCCCCTGAGTGTGAGGAAGCCTTCCAGCAGCTCAAGCGAGCCCTGGTGGAGGCCCCCGTGTTGACCGCTCCTGATTCAACTAAATGTTTCGTAGTCCACACAGACGCTTCTATGTTCGGACTGGGAGCGGTGCTGAGCCAGGTCGGTGAAGATGGGCATGACCACCCGGTTGCCTACATCAGTCGGAAACTTCTACCCAGGGAGGTTGCCTATGTGGCAATTGAGAAGGAGTGCCTAGCCCTGGTATGGGCACTGAAGAAACTCCAACCCTATTTGTATGGGCGCTCCTTCACGGTCCTCACAGACCACAACCCCCTAGTATGGCTGAACCGGGTGGCCGGAGACAACGGCAGGCTCCTGTGGTGGAGCCTGGCCCTACAGCCCTTCAACTTTACTATCCAATACCGTACTGGTAAGCAAAATGCCAATGCGGATGGGCTATCCCGCCAGACTGAACTTGAGATCTAAGGTAGGGTCTGTGGACATCCCCAAGTGGACCCGCAGAGGGTCTCACTGGGTCTGCCAACTGGTAACTTGGGGGATATATGTGACGGGACGGCCGCCACTACGCTGTAGCGCAGTACAACAGTTCAAGTGTTTATTTATTTGTGTGTTATAAAAATAAGGGCTAACGAACTTTTAATAAGTACCTCAATGTGATTTTCCCTGTTGTTCCCCGGTCCTTCAGAGCCACGGAAAGTTCACCAGACGAGCTGGCACCGAGCCTCAAGATAAGGGCTGCACCCACCAGGGGGCCCCCAGGTGAACAAAGGGAAATTGGCCCATGGCTCGAGGCAGTGGCAGAAATCACCCCGGGAGGGCTGAGGGCGGACCAGGGGAGAACAATGTCTTTTTTCCCCATAAATAAGCCTGTGTTATCCATGAAAAATAAATCACTCTTGTTTGAACCTTTACTCCTGCCTCGGCTAGTAATTGGGGATAACAGGGCTTTGGAAACTGGGACGCTTCAAGGACCTCTCTACAGCGCTGCAACCCCGGGGTATCCTACGAGCACCAGTGGCACCTCGCTACCACACTACCGACCTCCAGGTGTACTCGGCGCTGACGGCAGATCTACTCACCCCGAGTAGCGGGATCCGTCATATTCTGTATATTTGTTTTGTGTTAATATCTTGCATTTTACTACTTTGTATTTCTGTAACCATGTTCTTGAACCCAGGACATACTTGAAAATGAGAGAAATCTCAATGTATCCTTCCTGGTAAAATCCTTTATAAATAAATAAATAAAATTATAATCTCACGTTGAAACGGGGGGTGGTAGGGAGAGAACTGCAGGTGCAGTTTTTTCTCCCTAGCGCCCCAGTTTTAACGTGAGGATTGTAATGTGGCCCTAAATGTTTTAAATTTCCTTTTAGTGTTGCTTTTTTGCGCTTAAATAATTGCCAGGGGCTGCACTTTTTTTGGGGGGGGGGGTGATTTTATTCACATTTTCCCCCCTTGATGCGCACAGCTCCTCCTTTTCAGCTCAGGGACTTCCAAACCAAGACGCCCCAGAAGCTTTTCTACACAATCTGCGCTTCTACACAATAACTTGTATAATGTCAGAACTGCAAATTGTGCATCACTACAGACTTTGCGCACTTTACATACGCAAGAGGAATGGTTCAGAGCTGTGCACATGCATCGTGCATGCACAGAGCTGATCCATCGGCTGCCTCCTAGAGAACACTCGCTGTCATAGATGGTCTCAAAGAAGGTGTCATCCGCTCGCTGGTAACTAGTGATGTCAGCATGCAATCTGGTTGGAAATTCAAAGTCCTGGCTGCTGGTGACACTGGGTGGGATGGAGGAAACTCCTCTACTTCTGCCTTGATCTAGCAGAAAGCTGGGTGAAGATCGGGGTGTGCTCTACACATCCTGGCCACTTTGTCTTAAAGTGGAACTAAATCGGAAGAAACGTTGCCGTGGATAATATCCTAGTTCCCTGGAAAATCCTACAACAATACATAGTTCAGACTTTGAGCAGTGTTCCAGAGTTGGTAACACTTAAGGAAAGGAGTCCAAAAACAATGAGGACGTTCATGTACACTCCTCATCATTATTATAAAGCGCCAACAGTTTCCGCAGCGCTTTTCAATGAAGAATGAGGAATTAAAGTAACAAAATTACAAACAAATTTAAGAACCAGAGACGAAGGGCAGGGGTCCTGCTCAAATGAGTTTAAGATGTGGAGGAGTTCAAAACACCAGATCATCTGGTAATTGGACCCCGGATGTGGCACTGGCAATATATATATATATAAGTGCTGTCTGAGAAACGCCAGCCTCCAAATGGGTACACATAGTTCTGTTTGCTACAGGGGGAGGGGTAAAAAATATGAATACATTTAGGATACGGTGTTATATGGAATTCATCATGCAGATTGTAGGGATAAGGAAAGGTCTGCCGGCATTTAGAAATGTACTTTTAGAAGCATAAATAAGAACAAATAAATGCAAAACTTTGATGCATAAAAAAAAAAAAAAAAAAAATTGTTTATTCGCCAAACTGGGAACTGTGGGAAAACAGACTACGGAATTGGATGTTTTAGGCTAAAATAGTCAAGCTGGGAAAAATAAAGTGGACATAGAAATCAAGCCTCGACTTGAGGCGTTACACGAGTTACCGTCACAATACATCTTGGGCCCTATTACAATCTTCACGCAAACCCTTTGCGCTGAACGTCGTATTACAATGTCAGACGACTGCGCGCGTTTGTTGCGCTAACGCGGGTGAACCTGCGCAAACCCCTTGTGAGCGTAAGGTACGTTGCGCGTCCTATACTTAACTTTGTGCGCTGGTACGCGGATGGTATTACAATTTATGCGCAGTTTTTAACGCACAGCGTTAAACGTCTTTTAAAAGCTGGTGTTAATGGCAAATCTGAACGTCCTGGCCGAAACCAAATATACCAGCCCAAAAAAAAAAAATACAGCAAAGTATAGTTACACATTCTACACATACCCAAACCGCAAAATAGAGAAGTTGTGTGTGCATGTATTATTACTACAGCAATTGGCTGAATCGAGTGAAAAAACAGAACGCACACCGATTTCTGTGCGCAACGTTAATGCGCACTTGTTTTTGACTGATGACAAAATGTGCGTGGATTGTAATACCAACGTTGGTTTACGCGTGTTGTTAACGGTTAACGCTGCGCGCACAAATTCATGCGCTGCGCGTTTTTGCGTGAAGATTGTAATAGGGGCCACTTTAAGCCCCTATGGAGCACATGCAAACTGTGGCCATAGGCCCTTCCATTCTTTTTCCCTACGGTAGTCCCGTGGGTCAACTATACGAGTTGGGGAAAACACATTCTGTGGCGCACAAACCATTAGCAAGTGGTGTGTACATAGGGGAATCTACTCCCATCTTCTCTTCCACATGACCACTTTTGGGGGGAGGAAAGGTTCAAAAGTGGGCAACCCCAGGGTGCTATGTATACTCACTTCTGCGGTCACATGGAACGTTGACCTTGGTCTTCAGTGATAGACCTCAGGCTACATGTCATACCACTTCCTGTTGTGTTATTATGGACATACAGGCAACACAAACGGCAATAACTTCTTGGATTACGGCTATTTTTATACAGCACATTATAGTGGGGCTTTCCCTCCGTGAGTATGCAGGTGTATATTAGATTTACGAAGGAGACATCGCAAAATACTCACAGCCAGGGATCATTGTATTACTTTGTATTTCTGTAACTGTAACACTTCATTGTTCTTGAACCCAGGACATACTTGAAAACGAGAGAAATCTCAATGTATCCTTCCTGGTAAAATCCTTTATAAATAAATAAATTGAACTTATTGGATGAATAGACTGGCCGTGCGTGTACCGCATCATATTGATGCAAGGCAGGAATCTGAAATGCTGCCCCCCCCTTCTCCCCCATGTTTATGGCCTACAGTTCCCTGAATTCTTTGAATGCAATACATGGCCAGGGAATCTTGGGATTTGTAGTTCAGAAACATCAGGATAGGCTGGATTTTGAGAATCCTGATCTAAGGCAAACCTACTTGCGATATGCTGACTTTGAATCGTCTTAACAGGACGCTGGCAGAACTAAATTCCACTGGATAACGAAACAGAGAGCTTTCTCAAACGAGCAGACTGGGGCAATTAATTCAAGCGCTGATTTTTAACCAAATTACATTTTCCTTTTACATAAAATCAGGTTAAATAAACAAATGTTTTTTTTTTTGAGAAAGGATTTTACCAGGAAGAATACATTGGGATTTCTCTCGTTTTCAAGTATGTCCTGGGTGGCGAGTGTGTACCGTTAGGTGTCTTGCCCAAGGACACTTACTGGAGAGGTTGCTCACTGGGATCGAACCCATGACTCCACAGGCTCTCTCCATGCAGAGCAGTGATGTTACCTCTACTCCACCCAAAATGTACTTTGTTTTTATTCACAGATTCTATTACCCGCTACTTCTTGTGCTCTTTACCCTCTCTATTCTCCCTCTGCAGTCTGTTATGAACGCCTGTGCCAGGCTCATTCACCTCACACACCTCTCACACATCACTCCCTCAATCTCTGCTCTGGCTCCGTTTTTAGAATCCATTTCAAAATACTGCTGCTCACATACAAAGCTCTCCATAACCGCGCCCCTGCCTACATCTCCTCCCTTATTAGCAGGGACATCCCGTCCTGACCACTTAGCTTCAGATCATTGGCCGAGCGATCATCATTGCACCCCGAACTCTTGCCTTCAGGACTTTTCCTGAGCTGCCCCCTTTTCTATGGAACTCCCTCCCCCGCAACATCAGACTCTCCGTCTCTCCAGTCCTTCAAGAAGTCTCTGAAAACACATCACTTTAGAGAAGCCTTTCATCTCTCCCTAATCCCCCTCTGTTCATTTCCTGCTCCATCTCCCCCCCTGCCCACATGCGCCCTTTACTTCATATTCTCTATTAACCCTTACCTAGCATGTTACCCCTCTCCTCTTAGATTGTAAGCTCTTGAGCAGAGTCCTCTCTCCTACTGTTCTGTGGTTTGAACAAGTATGTATATATGTTATTTTGCCTCCCATTGTACAGCGCTACAGAACTTGTTAGCCCTTTATAACCACTTGTAACTGTAGCTAGCCTCACCTAGTGTGCCACTCCTCTCCTCTTAGATTGTAAGCTCTCGAGCAGGGTCCTTTCTCATGCATACATGTTACACACACGGAACAGTAAATCTGTCATTCTGTCTCACTCACTGTTCAGCACTACGGAACGTGTTAGTGCTTTATAAAAACTTGTAACTTTTGCCTATTTTGTCCAGCGTGGAAGGATCTAAGGTCGAGTTTGTCTGTTGAGAAATTAACCCCTTGAGCTTTGACCTGGTATTACAGGTGCAAGTTTGCTTATCGAAGTCGTAAAAATTCCTACAAGCTTTAGCAATCACTGCCCTGTTCCTATTTAACATTGTGTGGACTTAACAGTACATTTTGGTCAGAGGAGGGCTAGCAAGCTTTGTCTGGGGAGGGGGTTGGTACAAATATATCTCTTCTGTGACCCATCCAAACTACTGAACCTCATTCCACCAGATTTTACAGTTTGACATAAAACACCAAAAAATAACTATGAAATAAACATAATTGTGACCTCCACCACAGAGCGTACCTCTCGCAGATCACTGCGCCAAAGTCCCTGGAAATCCTCCATAACCTTATGGAGGTCAGCGCAGGGTCGATCCACAGCAGCTCCACCACTCGTCCCGAAAAAACGTATCTGAGGATTCCGATAAAAACAGGGCCTCGCAACGGCAGCTCCAGGTGCCCTCAGCACGTCCAACACCCAGCGACTCCTGTATGTCAGGGAGACGAGGGCCCTCTACCTCCCCCGGTTTCCTGAGACTTCTTCCCCATAACCGCAGATAGGCCGGGGCAGATGGCAGCCCACTGGAACTCCGGTAGGCCGCAAGATGGCTGCCACTCACACCAGGCCAAGAAGGAGGGGAGCCAGAAACTGCCCCCACCACTGCGATTGCAGCTGCAGGGTAAATTAGGCAGGTCCCAGGAGCTTGCCGAGGAGAGAGCGCCAGTTTCGGGCAGCAAGACAGCCGTAGGCACACAGAACCCTGTGACATGGCACAGAACTCAGCAGGATGGCGACTGCTCTCCTCGGCGTCCAGACACGACTCGCTAGAAGTAGATTTTGGATCCAGCGCCCATTGTAATAGTTTTAATTCCTGCATGACCTAGAACAACTTTACTTGATCTTCAAAAGCATCACCTGGTACCTCAGAGACCACATTCAGTTAATTCTACTTCTGGAGCTACGCAAAAAGAATTTTTTTGCAAATTCAATGTTTGAATGTGGTCTCCATACAGTGACCCTTAGGCCGGGGTCAGACAAGTGTTTTTAAGAGCGGAAGGAACGTACGTGATGTGGCCGTCTGGCCACATCGCTGAGCGCAGTTAGCCTGGGTTCACACTTGAGCGTAGCGTCGCGCAATGTGCGCGTTTTTTTTTTTTACGCGCGTTCGTGCATACGAAAAACCGCGCGAATTGCAGCGCGTTCGCGGCTATGTCTATGGCCGCGAGCGCGCTGCTGTATGCCCGAAAAGAAGCTCCCGGACTTCTTTTTGCGCCGGCCGGTTTAAAGTGCGTTCCTGCGCGCTTTAAAACGCTTAGGTGTGAACGGGGCCCATAGCAAAGCATGGGATTTCCCCGTTCATGCGTTTTAAAGCACGCACGAACGCACGTTAAAACGTCTTGGTGTGAACAGGGCCGTAGTGCACGCATCGCTGCAAGGCTCGATCCTCTTATGGAGGATCACGCTTTTCAGCCCCGTCAAACGCGCATGCAACAGTGTGTGGGCGGCCCCGTCAGTACGGGCGCACATAGTGCTGCGCTCATCTGACCTCAGCCTAAAGTTCATGCGCATCGGAAATGCAGCAGATGTGCTATAATGGTTTGACAGCCGGGACATGCGTATTCTTCTACCAGAGACATGGCCGTCCCAGCTGCACTTATTGGCCAGCAGATCAAGCCATCAACCGGTCCGTGCATACCTGTATGGAAATGTGCTGTAGGGATTGTTCAGCACATCTATAGTGTATGGCTACTGTAGTTTTCCAAGCAAAGGTTTAGTTTTATGGAAAAGCATCTGGTAGTAAAGGGGTTAAAAGCCTCATTAATCCAAGGCCACGGTTGGTCTGGTGCAGTGTGAGTGTATACGCAATACATTTTTTTTCCCTACAAAATAAAAAACCACAGTAAGTTAAATATGAGCCGAACTGCACTAAGTTTATTGTAGAAGGAAATGTTTGCTGACCATCACGATGAAACTTTATTGTAATTATTCTCCACCCACACACAGGTACACATAGCAACAACGCTCCTGACAACAGCCTGGATGATAAAAAGCTCTCAAAAGGGATTAAAACTGTACAAACTGACAAAAACGTCCCTTTCAAATCTAAAAATTATTTTTTTTTTAAATAAAAAAAAAAACTCCTTGATGGGGGTAAATACTGCATGCATATATACTGTATGATTATAAACCACACATAGGTGCACACACACATATTCCAGGATAGCCCTCACAATAGTAGGGAGTGAAGGGAGATACACACTTTGCTTATTGCTGTTAACGCGTTTCAGGATCCTTTTATTTTACACTTTTACCCTCTGGAACTATGTAGGCTGCTTCAGAAAAACTAAATAAAAACAAAAATCACAAGTATATTGCTATCCTCTGGCCCTGAACGACTGATACCACATGTACCTCAGTGTGGGATTGTTAGGGTCAGCATATGGAATGTGTTAGTGTAGCCCCCCCCCCCAGGGGTAGATTTGGTTAACCATTGTAGGGGTATTTAAGCAGCAGCGCCTCGCCCGGTGCCAGCTTCACTTCTTTCAGAGAGATGCTGCTCCCCTCTTTTCTTTGGGGGTCGGAACTCATCACCACAGAACCCTTCTCTGGTAGGTCGTGCCCCTCCAGGGTCATGGCCGCCTCTCTATCTGGATCAAAGTTCAATGCAGACACAAATCTTTCGTTTTGGTCCCAGCTCCGCAGGAAGGCCACGGCCCGGACTTTGTTATGTAGCATGTGGAAGTCACCATGGAGGAGAGCTCGTTCTTTTCCGCGAAGCTCACTCAAGCGCTTGTACTTGCTCAGGAGGGAGCTTGCGTTGTCCTCCTGTGCCTGCAGCCAGAAAACAAGAACATCCGATCATCTACACAGTGATTACCGCAACAGATTTGTGTTTTTAGGCTGGGTGCACACTAGCGTTTTTCTTCTGCACACGTTATGACGCTCTTTACGTGGATAGAGAAGAACACACGTAGTACACGCCCAACGCATAACGCGCACTGAAGACGTCCGTCATGGAAACACCAGGGCTTTTGCGCTAGGATTGACGCCACGTGCGAACGTCAAATGAGCGTACCAGCGATAGGCAGGCCAGTGTGTCTCTGCAGCTGTGACAGTGACAAGAAATTCAGTTTTCACGACGTGCGTCAAAATTAACGCATCATCTGGCGTCTACCAATCTCTGTCATAAAGTGCATCCTTTTTAACGCAGGCTAGTGTGCAGAAGAGAAGAACGCAAAAAAAAAAAACAACCTTTGTTTGAATTTACTGGAATCTACATTTTCAGGTGTTTTTTTGGTATTGTGACACTCCTAGGACACACACAATTCAAGATACAGATACATTTTGCAGATTTTTGAGGCAGTAGAATACCTCCATTACTGTGATTCCTAGAAAATCTGTGCTGGGATTCCAATACAGCCCAAATCATGAGACATTTGTATCGTCTTGGAAAAAGAATTAACAACTAAATAGATGCATGGGGGGGGGGGGAATGCGGTGCAGCCTGGCGACAGAATAGACCAGTGATGGCAAACCTTATCACCCTAGATGTAGTTCCGAAACATCTCCCATGATGCGCAACAATCTTTACATGCCACTAAGCATCGGGGGGGGGGGGGGGTGTTAGTTCAGAAAAATCTGGGGTGCCAAGTCCAATGATACTTAGTGGCATGTAAAGCTTGTTGAGCATCATGGGAGATGTAGTTCAGAAACATCTGGGGTGACAAGGTTCGCCATCACTGGCATAGACCATCATGCACCTACATCCCCATTCTGAGCTTCAGAGTTCTTAGAAATCTCCTTTTTGCTGTTGCTGCCTCCACGATACACCAAGCGGATCAGCAAAACGTATGATTTTTTTTAAATTTCAGCAATAACATAGTAATATACCTCTCATGATGTATGAAGGAGGAGAAAAGTCATAAGATTTACAGACATTCGCGATACAGGAGACATTCGCACATTGAGTAGAAATCTCTGAAACTAACAAGTTAAATGTCTCATTTTCACCATCAGGTCTATTCACTAAAGGGTGAAGTCAGGAGAATTGGCAGTAGAAGAGAACAATCTAGACCAAATAGCCGATTTGGAAAGGGAGATTAATGGGAGAATTTTTCTGATTTGGCCTAGATTTTTCCCGTCACCCTTCAGGCCGGGTCAGAAGAGTTTTTAAGAGCTGAAGGAACGTCCGTGAGAGTGGACGTTCCTTCCACTCTAACACCCATCTGGCCACCACGTTGAGCAGTGTTAGTGTGCTCGGCGCTGCAAGGCTCGATGCTCCTATGGAAGATCACACTCAGACAGGGAGGCTTTCAGCACGGCCGCTGTAGCGCACACAATTCCTGCGTGCGCTACATCGTGTAGCCGGCCCCGGCGAAGCATCACAACACTGCGACAGTCGCCAGGAGGCATGTAAGTGCGGGCGTACATAGTGCACTCATCTGACCCCGGCCTTAGTGAATAGACCTGTATGTGTGTAAAAAATAAATTTCAAACATGCCTTGTGAATAAAACATTTAACATTATCATTTTAGAGGATGTAATATGGGGGGGGGGGGGGGGGGTTTGCAAAAAGAAAACAGCAGAAAACCCCCAAAAAGAGAGATATTTGTGAGGGGCCATACAGGCTCTCAAAACTTGCATCCTGTTATATGTTGGTAAAGGTATACCTAAAATTTCTTCAAACCTAACACCTTGTGGTGGTGAAAGCTATTCCATAACTTGCACTTTCGAGGAGGTGGGATAGGATTTCTAAAAAGCTACATTAATTTCATAGATTGGTGAACGGAACCTGAAAAACTTGCATTTTACCATAAAAGATACATAGGTTAAAACCCCTCAACGCTCAGCCCGAGGGAAATCGCAGATCCGGCTTAGCCTGTGCTGTTTGCTTTAGAAGCTTTCAGGAGGATGGATGTTTCGCTGTGAAACCTCCCCCTGTTTTCAGCGGTTCAGGGCCCTTCTGCTAAGTAGGGCAAAGGTTGTTTTTTAAGAGCCTGCAGGAACTGGATTAACTGAGGGCTGAAACAATATGATCAGCTGAGTCAGGAGAACAGAAAGCGTCCTGGCGTCTGGAACGCCAACTACAGCAACAATGAATCCGCCGGTTTGCAGAAAGAGGGAGCAAAGAGCACAGATTGTACTGCAGGTGCGGAGAGAAGGTCAAAAGGCGCAGGAAAACATTATGTTAAGGGCAACACTCTAATGTCATTACACAGAATAATAACCTATTGCAGGAAAAATAGTGTGTACTGTATAAAGACGCTGCTTTGCTACCTTTATTAAAGCATTTCTTCCAGGCAGTATGGAGGATTATCCATGGATTTGAAAATTATAGACCCAGGACACATAAAAGTGAGACAGAGTCCATTTGCATATCCTACCCAGAATTCCTTGCTACATATGGGGAATGTGGCACAGGAGCTCTGGGATGCAATTCATCGAATTGCTGTGATGTGTAAGTGGCTTCTGCAATAATAAAACACACTTCTTATAGTGTGGAGGCTTTTTATCTCACTTTTTGTCCTCCACTACAACATATAGAGTCAGGTCCAGAAATATTGGGACAGCGACACAATTCTAACATCTTTGGCTCTATACACCACCACGATGGAGTTGAAATGAAACAAACACAATGTGCTTTAACTGCAGACTGTCAGCTTTAATTTGAGGGTATGTACATCCAACTCAGGTGAACGGTGTAGGACTTACAAGTGGGAGGCACATCTGCAAACTGCTGTTAAGGGACCAAAAGTCCAGAATAATAATCATAAATCAAACTTTCCCTTCTTAATACTTGGTTGCAAATCCTTTGCAGTCAATCACAGCCTGACGTCTGGAACGCATAGACATCACCAGACGCTGGGTTTCATCCCTGGTGATGCTCTGCCAGGCCTCTACTGTAACTGTCTTCAGTTCCTGCTTGTTCTTGGGGCATTTTCCCTTCAGTTTTGTCTTCAAGTGAAATGCATGCTCAATGGGATTCAGGTCAGGGGATTGACTTGGCCATTGCATAACATTCCACTTCTGTCCCTTCAAAAAAACGCTTTGGGTCATTGTCCATCTGCACTGTGAAGCGCCGTCCAATGAGTTCTGCAGCATTTGGCTGAATGTGAGCAGATAATATTCCCCGAAACACTTCAGAATTCATTCTGCTGCTTTTGTCAGCAGTCACATCATCAATAAATACAAGAGAACCAGTTCCATTGGCAGCCATACATGCCCACGCCATGACACTACCACCACCATGCTTCAGTGATGAGGTGGTATGCTTAGGATCATGAGCAGTTCCTTTCCTTCTCCATACGCTTCTCTTCCCATCACTCTGGTACAAGTTGATCTTGGTCTCATCTGTCCATAGGATCTTGTTCCAGAACTGTGAAGGCTTTGTTAGGTGTTGTTTGGCAAACTCTAATCTGGCCTTCCTGTTTTTGAGGTTCATCAATGGTTTACATCTTGTGGTGAACCCTCTGTATTCACTCTGGTGAAGTCTTCTCTTGATTGTTGACTTTGACACATATACACCTACCTCCTGGAGAGTGTTCTTGATCTGGCTAACTTGTGAAGGGTGTTTTCTTCACCAGGGAAAGAATTCTTCGGTCATCCACCACAGTTGTTTTCCGTGGTCTCCCGGGTCTTTGTGTTGAGCTCACCGGCGCGTTCCTTCTTTGAGACTGTTCCAAACAGTTGTTTTGGCCACACCTACTGGGTTATTCACAGAGCGTGAAAACTAGGAGAATGACGACTGGAGAATGAAAAATTCTAGGTCAAAATAGCCAAACCAGAAAAATTCTCCCTTTCATCTCACTTTCCAAATCGGCTATTTTGACCTAGAATTTTTCATTCTCCAGTCATTCTCCTGCTTTTCACGCTCTCTGAATAACCCTGATAATGTTCTTGCTATCTCTCTGATGGGTTTGTTTTGTTTCTTCAGCCTAATGATGGCTTGCTTCACTGATAGGGACAGCTCTTTGGATCTCATCTTGAGAGTTGACAGCAACAGATTCCAAATGCAAATCGCACACTTGAAATGAACTCTGGGCCTTTTATCTGCACATTGTAATTGGGGTAATGAGGGAATATCACAAACCTGGCCATGGAACAGCTGAGAAGCCAATTGTCCCATTATCTTTGGTCCCTTAACAAGTGGGAGGCACATCTGCAAACTGCTGTAAGTCCTACACCGTTCACCCGAGTTGGATGTACATACCCTTAAATTAAAGCTGACAGTCTGCAGTTAAAGCACAATGTGTTTGTTTCATTCCAATTCTATTGTGGTGGTGCATAGAGCCAAAGATGTTAGAATTGTGTCGATGTCCCAATATTTCTGGACCTGATGTAGATGCTGAACAATTGGCACAATATAGACAGGGTTACAATACATTCAGACTGAACAACATTGATAACCAAGTACAGGAGGAAACGAGGCCGCTATTCCCATGGGAACCTACAATTTAGAAGGGTTGGGGTGGAAACAGGAGGAGAGGACTGCAAGGTGAGAGTGATGGACTGCAAGGTGAGAGTGGAGGACTGCAAGGAAGGATTTTTTTCCCCAGTATGTAGCATATTTGGCGAGCGCTTCAGACTGGGTTTTTTGCCTTCTTTTGGATCAACAGCAGCAGGTGATGTGTGAAAGGCTGAACCGGATGGACGCACATTTTTTTTCCAGCCTATGTAACTATGAAATGCACTGTGAAGTTGAGAGTGATGGACTGGTTGGGGCAGTGAGGTGTATTAGTGAGTCAGGTGGTCGGCTTGCCTGAATTGGAATGTCTTTTGGGGAAAGTCTGACAGTACGAGAGAGAGAGCGCGCCAGAGGATGGGGGCTGCGCGTGAGAAATCATGCAGTTTATCATGGGAAGAGGTGATGCGGGGAGAAGCTAAGCGCAGGTCACTGTTTGACCTTAGGGAGTGGGATGGGGTGTATTTGGTGATTAGTGAGCTTTGTAGGTCAGGGTAAGGATTTTGAATTTATGTGTCTGTGTGTAAACAAACACCTCTATACCAGAGATCTCCTACTCCAGGTGATTCTGAACTACAACTCCCATGATTCTCCGTCATTGTTGCATTCAAAAGAATTCTGGGAACTGTAGGCAATCAACAACTGGGGGGGGGGGGAAAGAGAGAGTTTGAGGTCCGTGATCTATACTCAGAATTATGCTAACTAAAGGCTAAATAATTTGATCAACGATCGTCAATTATCGCCGTTCTTTGCAACAACGATGCAGTGAATAACCACCTTTTGTCTCTTACGCGCTAAAAAAAAAGGAAATAATGTAGTTTTGAGGATGGGTCTTTTGTGATTTTTCGGGCTGATGATGAATAAGCTATAAGGTAAGATAGAGGAACCGAGCAGCTGATACAAAAGGAAAATGTCGAAATGCTGAAATAATTCCATTTGCAGTCATAACGGGAGGGCGACCACGAGGTCACAAGATCTGCACACATTACATGCAGTATGCCTCGCCATTTATTACTCATGTGGAGTGTGATTTGCTAATGCTCTAGGATTGTAAACTCCCAAGCAGAGTCCGCTCTATTGTTCTGGGTGTGTAGAAGTTGCACATATATTTCTTATTCTGTCTCACCCATTGTACAGCGCTACGGAACTTGTTAGTTACAAGTATTTATAAAGCACTAACGGAAACCCCTTTTAAAGTGATAATTGTGGTGATGTCAGCAGGAAATATTCCTGAGATCGAAGAAACATGAACTTTTTAGTTATGGGTTGTATGCGTTGTGTAAAGGGTTGTATCAGATTTAACCTGCCTGGCGTTCCGATTCGGACTTATTTTCTATGTCAGAATCAGTCCAATTTTTTCAGCCCCCTGGCGGTAATTGAGTGTGGCTCGGGGACAATTCATTGCTGAAAGCGGTAACCCCAAGACACTCTCGGGCTAGATACGTACCTGTGCTCCCTCGTTGTCCCCTTCCCCTCTGGCCAATTGCATCGTCCCGCTTCCCTTCTCGCGAGAAGGGAACCAAGAAGCTGCGATCGCACGGAGAAGTATGCGATTCCAACGGTCAGCGAGAGAGTGCAGGTAAAGGGATGTATACAGGCCGAGTGTGGCTCGGGGTTAACGCTTTCAGCAGTGAAATTTAACCCCGAGCCACACTCGGGAAAACCGCCAGAGAGGTTAATAAAATGTGAACTTTTATCCTCATTTAAACCACAACACACTTCACCTACCTTCATGTTACTCAAGAGCGCTAGCTCTGTATTCTTACCTTGAACGTTAGGTTGGCATTGATGTCAGAGCTTCGTGGTGGGGCTTTACTGGAGAAGCCGTAGTACGTGGAGTCATCCCACTGCATGTAGGGTCTCTGAGAAGATGCAGGCTGTAGGAACAAAGACCCCCTTATCAGAACATGCCAACGTCCACAGGGCAGAGTCAGTTAACTATTGAATCTGTGATATGCGGAGATACCACATGAAAGAGACAGGGGATGTACCAGCACTAGTTTTAAAAACAAATCTACAGGGGTTACTCACTAAAGCAAAGAATTGCAAGCTTCAAGGCACAATACATAAAGCGAAGGATTATGTTGGTAGGAAAAGAATGTTCAAATTCAGCCATTATGGGTTACAATGTGCAACATCCCTAAAATTCGCCATCGTTTCACAGTTTAGCGAATAAGCCTTTGAGTTACATAGTTACATAGTTATATGGCTGAAAAAAGACATGCGTCCATCGGGTTCAGCCTCTCCCACATAACCTACTGCTGTTGATCCAAAAGAAGGCAAAAACCCCAGTCTGCTTGCCAATATGCAACATACTGGGAAAAAATTCCTTCTTGACCCCAGAATGGCAGTCAGATTTCTCCTTGGATCAAGAAGCTTTTACCCACATATTAAATATTATAACCCTTAATATTCTGTGTCTGCAGGAAGTCATCCAGTCGTTTTTTAAAAGTCTGTACAGACTCTGACCCAACCACCTCAACAGGCAGAGAATTCCACAGCTTTATTGTTCTCACCGTAAAATAACCCTTCCTATGCTTTAAGCTAAATTTTCTTTCTTCCAGTCTAAAGTTAGTAGCACCTATACCAGGGATCTCAAACTCCAGCCCCCCCCCCCCCAGAGGTTTCTGAACTACAACTCCCATGATTCTGACTCTGGGAATTGTAGGCCACCAACATCTGGGGAGGGGCATAGCTTGAGATGCCTGCCCTATACAAGTAACTTACCTGCCCAGGCAGATCCTTGAGCCCAATTTCATCCCCGTATTGAGTGATCGGCGTGCCTCTTAGGGTAAACAGCAGGACTTGGTACACGTGCAGCAGATTTTCATGGACTAGGGATGCCATGTGCCCTATCCTTGGTCCCCCGATCTGCGTCAGAAAGGGAAAGGAAAATAAAAAAAGACTTTAATTGCCCACAGATGTTTTGCATTACTCGGTTCCACCGAATCCTTTACATGTATTTTGAAAACAGCTGAGTTGCCGGTACGGCATGATGCTTGCCAGTCTGACATTTTGATGGCTAGTAAGAGCTACATTTTGGCATCAAAATCCTAAACCCCAAGCCAGCATAATGTTGGGGAGGGGGGACGAGGTGGCATTTTAAAGCATTGTGACATTTATAGTGACATTGTTTGGTGATCAGTGGATAATCGCATGACGGCAGCTCCTCGAGTTCATTCTGCCGGCGACATTTTAGAGAGTTGGCAATGGTTATCTCGCTGTCATTTAACACCAAACTCAGCAAATAAATTCTGAAATGGGCTGCCAGGAAACTGACAGAAGTATACACCATTTAACCCCTTGATGACTAATGATTGAGTGATGTGGTCATGCCCTGTAAGTCCCTAGATCTTTGGTACCGGAATTTGGCGTTTGAGCCTGTACTGTCACTGGGAAAGGAATGGGACAATTTTCTCTTCTAATTTAGGGTAATGTCAGACGAAAGCAGTCTGAGCGCACTCTACGTGCATAACAGATGTACGTACTGATGGAAGATACTGTAGACACCACACAGTCTGTTTTTTTTTTTTCTTACAGATGTGGGAGAGAAAAAAAAGGGAAATCTGGGAATCAAAATTAAATGACAGGTACAGTCAGTCCAAAAAAAAAAACTTCTGAGCGTCAACGTGATGGACGTCGCAAATGCGCTGCGTCTGACGTTGCCTCATCACGCACGCGGCACACTCTGGGGGTCGTCTGACGCTAGCCTTAGAGTTTTAAAAGCTGGCATCTTATGCGCAGAATAATTTTAAGCCCTTGGAGAAAATTAAGTATCAATTGAAAAAAATATACAAAGACATGGCACTTTAGATCTTTGCGATTCTTACCGCCCAGCTGTTCCGCCGGTCCCCGACTTCCTTGAGGTACTGCTTGATTCGATTGCCCAGAGAACTTTCTTCAGAGTCTGAATTATTAACCAAATACTGAGGCGACAGCAGGCCCACTTGAGTCTCGTTAACAAGGGTCAAGACATGGTGGTAGTCAAGATCGTCAGTGGAAGCTAGTAGGACCCTACAGAGGGCAGAAAGGAAAGAGCTGGGCATGAGTCACATGCAGACAGTGGGTATGAAAAAAGGCACCCTTGATAGCAAATACACAGCATTTACCTGGCCTTCTCCCCTGTACTGTAATTAGAAGTGATATTTCGCAGTTCCTCAAGGAACACAGCTTGCTGCAAGACAAGAAACGAAGCGTCAACCTGCGTGATAAACCTTTTTCATGAAAAGCGTCTGGATAGGAGGATGAAGACGTGACTCACGTGTTTAATGTCCTTAATCCCATTGAAGTAAATACCCCCAACACCTTTTTCCAGCCAATAATTCATTGCCTCCTGCAGAGTAAAAATAAACAAAAATGATATTAGAATATGATCTGAGTTATTACCTTTTCTACATGAAATTGCTGGGATTATATAAATAGGATAAAGCATTTCATTTACCTTAAATTTGTCCTGGACATCGATGTCAGCCTGACCAAACCAGGCATCGGCATTACGGTAATTAGGAGTGAGATCTAATATAATCTGAATGCCTGAAAGACAAGAGGATCAGGACATTACAGGACGTAACATGAAAGTGCAATACGGAGAGAGAGATTAACACTCGCAGGGCAGTGGTTTTACGGGGTGTCACTAAGCAGTCAATTGCAAAGAATTTCATATTTTAGGAAAATCAAAAAAGGAATATTTTTTCCAATTCTGCTTAATTTTGGCCAGAATTATTTTTTAATTCCCTTGCAGTTCTCAATCAGGACACGACAGCGATCGGTCCCGTTCCGGTCATGCAGTGATATGGCTCATCTCATTCAGACCAGTAGGCTCCTTCATCCAGATACAGGGTTAAAATGAATCTGACTAAAGTACAACTGTTATGTTATTAATGCACTAAAGGGATATTGTAGAGCAGGGATCTGAAACTCTGACTCCCCCCAGATGTTAGTCACCTACAATTGCCAGAATGTTTTGAATACAATAAGTGACCAGAGAATCATGGGAGGTGTAGTTCAGAAACATCTGGGGGTGGGGGTCAGAGTTCAGATCCATGCCCTAGAGTAGTAGTTCCCAACCCCGGTCCTCAGGTACCCTTAACAGGTCAGATATTACAGAGCAACTTGGAGAAACGTAGACTGAATCCTGCAATCACTGAGCAGCAAATCATATCACCTGTGCTGTGCTTTACATATCTGGCAAACCTGGCCTGTCAGCAGGTCCGGAGGACCAGGGTTGGGAAACACTGGTTTAGGGTAATGAGGTGGGGGGGGGGGGGAATGGGAGGGTTAAATAATAAACCACTCCTTTCCCCAGGCTTGCTTTTTCATCCGAACATCTCATCTGATATTCTCTATTTTTTATTACACCAAACACTTGCGCTACCAACATGGCTGCCTTAGGCTGAGGCAAGTGGGGCCCAGACCATACCCCTGGGAGCCCACAGCTTTGGAAAAGTCACTTGCACCTTGTACAGACGACAATAATTTCCTAGTGTGGGAATGTGCAGGGAGTATATTCCAAGGTGCACACATCTCTAGCCGGGGCTGTGTGCACCAAGGAGTGCTCTCCTCACCTTATGTAGCGCTGACCCACCAGGGAAAATGTTATTTGGAGTGCGCCTTTTGGCCTCACGTTACCTAGGCCCCCACACGGGCTTGGGTTGGTCCTGACTAACCACTGGGAGATGCAGTGCTGTGGAAATACTCACTTTTCTTGTGGGCGGCGGAGATGAGCTGGCTGAAGTGTTCTTCGGTCCCGTAGCTCGGGTCGATTTTAGTGAGCTCGGTTTCGGCGAGGTTGTTTTCTGCCGTGACGTGCAGCGGCCCAATAACCAGGCCTTTTACTTTCAAGGAGCTGAGAGACTCCAGACGGTCATGTATCCCTGGAAAATGAAGGATCGCACAGTGATGAATACAGGAGGAATATGTGGGTCTAGTCACTAAACGGCGACTTGTGGAAACTACAATATATTAAAATCAACCAGAAAGAGAATGTTTTCCCGTTCCCCTAACATCATTTCTGATGACGCTGCCAAGATTGTGACTGGTAATAGAAAGGTACCTTTTAGGCCTCAAAAGCCCACGGTTAGGAAAAACCTATTGTATATTTTTTTCCAAAAATTTTGAGAAATTATCTTTTTCCCCCAGCTGTGACTATCCTAACCATACGCATGCGGAGAAGGGAGTCCCTGCTCAGTACGTTGCTCCAGTTTGCCAAATTTAACCCCCCCCCCCCCCATTTGAACTGAACTTGAGTATTTTTTTTTACTTGGTTCAGGAGAAGAACATGAAAAGTATTATTTCCTTTGTATTTCATAAATGTAACGTGTGCAAACCTCCTAAAATACACCGAAGGGCCTAACAATAAAACAGCTTCATGTCCTGCTTTTACATATTAATGCCTGGATTGATCATGTAAAATAGGGGTTTATGGTAAATGAAGCCTCTTTCATTAAGATGAATTTCCTCCTCCTCCCTCTGCCGCCATTTCTTTTCCCCGTAGGAAGATTAGTCTTCGCCAGTAATCTCTATAATACGGGTTTATCTAGGATTTGCAGCGCTAAAACACATACTGATGCGCACGATATGGGATTGATAGCCAGGAAATAAATAGTGGGGGAATCGTTCTGAAGAGCCGGTGATCCCCGCCTATAGAGATGTATGATGGATGAGCAGATTATTGGATGATCTCCCCATCCCGTTCAATGGATTCTGTCCCCTTCATCTGCAGGTACGAGACAAAAAGAAGGAACTGTCCTCCGCCTGTAAGATGCTTAACCATGATCTATTACGTATTTACGGGCAATTCCTGGAATCACACGGGTCCCTGATTTTTGACACATCCCATACATCTTTCCCCCATTCTACCAGCCTTTCTCTTTGTATTTAAATCTATGACGCATCCACTTACTCGAAGAGAAACAAGTCAGTAATATATAGATATGTGATTACAGAGTGCAGCCCCTGACATGGACCATCGCTGCCGGCCCAGATACGGCTTTAGCTTGAATGACACAGCATTTTTTTATGGCGTCGTAAGAGGATTTTCGTAACCTGTGTAATGTAGCCCCTTTGTGTTACAATATCTCATTTTTACTGTGGAAAACAATTATTTTAGGCACATTTCTCCATTTATAGATGAAATCGCTGCAGTTCTGCAGAGTCAAAAGGTACCCGGCCAAGGCTGTGCCATGTTATGGCAATGACGGTCACCCAGTGCTATATGTGTATGAAGGTACAAGATATACCCACAAACTGCTATTTATATACAATATATTGTATGCTAGAACACCCATTGAGATCAGCCTTTCACACATCACCTACTGCTGCGAAATAGACATCCTGTGCCTCCATACAGTGTGAGACCGTGTGTGTACTGTATGGAGGCACATGAGGTCTCCCTATTTTATTACACACACACGAAACTCGAAAAATTTGAATATGGTGCAAAAGTTAATTTATTTCAGTAATGCAATTAAAAAGGTGAAACTAATATATACGAGACTCAGTTCAAGCCGTGATTTGTCATCATTGTGAGGATTATGGTTACAGCTCATGAAAACCCCAAATCCACAATCTCAGAAAATTAGAATATTACATGCAATCAATAGAACAAGGATTGTACATAGAACAATATGGGACCTCTGAAAAGTATAAGCTGCATATGTACTCAGTGCTTGGTTTGAGCCCCTTTTGCAGCAATTACTGCCTCAATGCGGCAATGTGACATGGAAGCTATCAGCCTGTGGCATTGCTGAGGTGTTATGGAAGACCAGGATGCTTCAATAACAGCCTTCAGCTCTTCTGTATTGTCCGTCTCATGTCTCTCATCTTTCTCTTGGTAATGCCCCATAGATTCTCCAAGGGGTTCAGGTCAGGCGAGTTTTCTGGAAAATCAAGCACAGTAATCCCATGGTCATTGACCCAGGTTTTGGCGCTTTTGGCAGTGTGGGCAGGTGCCAAGTCCTGCTGGAAAATGAAGTCAGCATCCCCATAAAGCTTGTCTGCGGAAGGAAGCATGAAGTGCTCCAAAATCTCCTGGTACACGGCTGTGTTGACCCTGGACTTATTGAAGCACAGTGGACCAACACCAGCAGATGACATGGCTCCCCAAATCAACAGACTGTGGAAACTTCACACTGGACTTCAAGCATCTTGCAGTGTGTGCCTCTCCATTCTTCCTCCATACTCTGGGTCCTTGGTTTCCAAATGAGATGCAAACGTTGCTCTCATCAGAAAAGAGGACTTTGGAGCCACTGAGCAACAGACCAGGTCTGTTTTTCTTTAGTAAGATGCTTCTGACGTTTGTTGTTCAGGAGCAGCTTGACAAGAGGAATACGACATTTGAAGCCCATGTCCAGGATCCGTCTGTGTGTGGTGGCTCTTGATGCACTGACTCCAGCCTCAGTCAACTCCTTGTCAAAGTCCCTAACACGTTTAATGGCCTTTTCCTGACAATCCTCTCCAGGCTGCGGTCATCCCTGCTGCTTGTGCACCTTTTTCTTCCACACTTTTCCCTTCCACATAACTTTCTATTAATGGGCTTTCATACAGCACTTTATGAACATCCAACTTCTTTTGCAATTACCTTTTGAGGCTTTCCCTCCTTTATGGAGGGTGTCAATGATGGTTTTCCGCACAACTGTCAGGTCAGCAGTCTTTCCCATGATTGTGATTCCTACTGAACCAGACTGAGAGACCATTTAAAGGCTCAGGAACCCTTTGCAGGTGTCATGGCTTCATTAGCTGATTAGAGTGGGACACTTTGAGCCTAGAATATATTGCACCTTTTCACAATATTCTAATTTTCTGAGATTGTGGATTTGGGGTTTTCATGAGCTGTAACCATAATCCTCACAATTATGACAAATCACGGCTTGAACGCTCTCATATATTAGTTTCACCTTTTAAGTTGCATTACTGAAATAAATGAACTTTTGCACGATATATTCTAATTTTTCGAGTTTCACCTGTGTATATATACACTGTATGAAGGTACATGATGTCTCCCAGTGATATCACTGGGAGACATGTGCCTTCATACAGTGCATATATACACACATCACTGGGGAGACATCCTGTGTCTTCATTCATAGATATATATAGTCACTGGGAGACATCCTGTGTCTTCATTCATAGATATATATAGTCACTGGGAGACATCCTGTGTCTTCATTCATAGATATATATAGTCACTGGGAGACATCCTGTGTCTTCATTCATAGATATATATAGATATATATAGTCACTGGGAGACATCCTGTGTCTTCATTCATAGATATATATAGATATATATAGTCACTGGGAGACATCCTGTGTCTTCATTCATAGATATATATAGATATATATAGTCACTGGGAGACATCCTGTGCCTCCATACAGTATGTACACACACTGTATGGCGGCACAGGATGTCTCCCAGGGATATATATGTAATTTAATGGGTGTATGGAGCAAGGGGCCCTGTGCCATGTATTGTGTGGAGGTGCAGCATGGGGCCCTGTGCCATGTATTGTATGGAGGTGCAGCATGGGGCCCTGTGCCATGTATTGTGTGGAGGTGCAGCATGGGGCCCTGTGCCATGTATTGTGTGGAGGTGCAGCATGGGGCCCTGTGCCATGTATTGTGTGGAGGTGCAGCATGGGGCCCTGTGCCATGTATTGTGTGGAGGTGCAGCATGGGGCCCTGTGCCATGTATTGTGTGGAGGTGCAGCATGGGGCCCTGTATTGTGTGACGTTGCATGACGGAGCCGGCTTCCTGTATCTGATGCAACCCGGCCATGCTGTGTCACCCGGCAGCATATCAGGGCACTGCCCGCCTGTGCAAAACTCACCCCGGATGTCGCCGATGCCATCCCCGTCGGAGTCCTGGAAGGTCTCTGGGCTGCCGATCTGGTAGAGGGGCCCCTTGTCCCACCACTCCATGACGGGCAGGGGTCGGCAGCGGGGGGCCTGCACGATGATGACCACAGCCCCGGCCAGCATGCCAGCCCAGCCCAGCCAGAAGAGGATGAGCAGAGCCCAGCGCACCTTCACCCAGCCCGGCGTGCCGGCCACCTTCAGCAGCTCATCCTTGGAGAGCCCGGTGAACTTGCGGCTGCTGCCGGCCCCCAGCTCATCATCCTCATCCTCCAGCTTCACCTTCACCACCCCGTTCTTCTCTCCCCCTCCAGCCGGGGAGTCTCCGACCACTGCGGCCATGGGGACCTTCTCCGGGTCCATCTCATTCAGCTCCACGTCCTTCATGTCCAGAGCCGTGTCCTGTGTCATGTCTGGGGACAGAGAGGGGGGAGATGCAGAGGGTTACACCACGAGGAGCTCCCCCGGGGGACAGGAGCCTGTAACCCCCATCACTCCGAGCCACAACACCTCACCCCATCAGCCGCTATACCCGCGGCACCGGGGCTCTATGTACAGCTTGATCTCTGTGTGTAGATCTCTGTGTGTGTGTGTGTGTGTGTGTGTGTGTGTGTGTGTGTGTTGTGTGTGTGTCATTGTGAGTGTGTCTGTCTGTGTCATTGTGTCAGTGTGTGTGTCTGTCTGTGTCATTGTGAGTGTGTCTGTCTGTGTCATTGTGAGTGTGTCCGTCTGTCTGTGTCATTGTGAGTGTCTGTCTGTCTGTGTCATTGTGAGTGTCTGTCTGTCTGTGTCATTGTGAGTGAGTGTCTGTCTGTGTCATTGTGAGTGAGTGTCTGTCTGTCTGTCTGTCTGTCTGTCTGTCTGTCTGTCTGTCTGTCTGTCTGTCTGTCTGTCGAGGTGAGTCAGTGTGTGCTCACCTGCAGCAGCTCTGGTTGTGTCTGTGTGTGCTTACTCTGCTGGATGTCAGTCCCTCTCTATATAGAGGCAGGAGGCCCCGCCCCCTCTCTCTCTCTCTCTGCAGAGGCTCCTCCTCCTCCAGCCTGTCTGCTCAGAGGATGGAAGACAAAGCCATGGCAAGAAGGAAAACAGGGCCCCTTCCACCTTCCCAGGGCTTTCTTCAAGCATTGGATGTGGGAGATGATCATTGGATGAGGGAGCCGGATACTGAATGCATAAACAGTCCCAGGCCAGGTCACCCAAAGCCCATCTATGTCACATGTTAAAGACTCATAACAAAGCATCCCTGTGCTGTATGGTCACTGCTGGGCACACTGACAGCATTCAGCCACACACCATGCAAAAAGCATCAAATAAAATGTACCATCTGTCCTTTAACCCTTTCGCTGCTGAGGCTTTTCCCGCCTCTGTGCTGAGGTAATTTTTACCGGTTTCGCTCATCATGTTTAACGCGTTTTGAAGGCTTATTTTAGTATATGACCCAGACATATTATATATCGTTCTTTCCGTCAGACTCGGTAGATTCATAATATGTCATTCTTATATGTATACGTTATGTCATGTCTGTATATTATAACAAAAAATGCAATAAAATATGAATTTTCAATAATTTACAACGTGTAAAGTGGGTTTTTTTCACATTTTAACATGCGAGCAATTGCGGTTATATTTTGTATGGGGTGCGCCTGTTAAAAAAATTAGAGATGGGGTCTCGTTACATTTTTTTTTGGGGAAAATTACGCGATTTTTAACAAATGCACCGCATACAAAAATCGTTTAGTGCAGCATCATTGTTCACATTATAAATTGAAATGGGAACAATATTGCTGCATTAACAAACCAAAAAAAAAAAAACTGTTTTTTTTAGAATTTTTTTAAAATATTTTAATTTTTAAAAAAAAAATTTTCACAGTCGTGTTTGGTATCGTTGGAACAGCCATGCTCTGGCCGATACAACAGTACCAAACTTTAACCCCTAGCTGCCACGGATCGGGAGTTCATTGGAACCCCCTATCTCCACCGTTGGTGGCAGCTAGGAGTTAACTCCAGGACTGGCGTCATCGTGCTATGCACGATGACGCCAGTCCTCAGGGGGAGTTCCCGGAGGCTTGGCCGACATCCAAGATGTCGGCCAGCTCCGGGAAAGGATCACGAACCGGCGCTTTTCAGCGCCGATTCGTGAGCTGGCTCCCCAGGGGTAAATGACAGCCACCGTTTGGAAGGGCAGGCTGTGCCCTTCCAAGCGGTGCCTGTATTAACTCCCTGCTCCCCGGCGATCGGGAGGGAGAGAGGTCCGAAGGACCTCCCCCCCCTCCCTTTCAGGCGCCTCCTCCGCACATGCCTGGGGGGCACCTGAATTAGATGTCATCGCGTCGCCACGATGACATCTAATGTCCCCGCCGGGGTCCCGGAGTGCTGGGCTAACATCCAAGATGTCAGCCCGCACCGGGGGGGGCGCAGCAATCCACCGGAATCCGGCAGATTGCTGCCTCCTGTGCACGGACGCGCTCAGTGCGTCCGTAGCACAGGAGAACCACTTGGCTGGACGCGCTGAGCGCGTCCATAGCAGCCAAGTGGTTAAATTCCATATTTAATCGGTGTGGTGCAGCCGGGTCGTATTTGCTGCTGGTGCCTCCACAATTTATTTCTGACTCAAAATGAGGGGGGGGGGGTTTGCACCGATTATGATCCCACCATTTGTCTCTGAGCTGAGTAAAGGCAGGCGGCTGTACCGAATTTTCATTAGGATCCACCTTAACAGGTTTGCCTGGACGCAGCAGGTGGGATTGACGTTAATGACCATTTAACCCTTTCCCGCTGCAGGGCAAACCATGCCGTCACTGCGGCGGGATGGCCTTGAAGACACGGGGCGTATTAGTACACCCCATTGACTTCTGTGGGATACCTACGCCCCGCTCAGCAGTCGGCACACGCAACTGGCTGCTGTGGGGCGGCCTGAACTCAGGCTGTCCCCCTGCAGCCAATGACATGCGCCGGCGGGCCGCAGCACCTAGCGGCGGGACTTACTAGTAGGCCTCGCTGGCATTAACCATCATCAGGCACCACCTCCCAGCATTAAAGGGTTAAGTAAAATAAAGTCCTCTGGTTTTGTTTAGCGTGGATATATGGCACTCAGGGCCCAGATGGTAAATTTTTGGTCATATATGCGCCACCTTCTGGCTCCGGGATGTCATAGGATTGCCAGCTCGGCCTGGTTTTCTTGGACGAATACAAATGTATTCAGGCTGATGGGCACTGTATGAAAAATATAACCCTGCAGTGTGTAGAATTCATGTGCTGCAGCAGGTAAGACTTCAAAGCTGAATCCAGGTGACTTGATTACATAACACATTCCCTCCTGCGGCATATTACTTATACATACCGTATCGTATCGTGGCATCACTGGCGCGCGCAGCCCGTTACATTAGGGGGTGCACATACGGAACGTTTATTGATTGGAAACTTATATTTAGAAGATTTTGCGCAAAATGCACATTTTTCATTAGAAACAACAAGGCTGTAACCACAGACACATTTTTTTAGGTTTATCCATCAAAAGTAGATAAGGGACACCTAAAAATCTCAATGTAGGAGGTGAAAGATGACCTCTTCATCCAGCATTACGGCACACCCTATGCACGGCATCTTCCCGGTGCTCTGCCTCTCCATGAAATAATAATATATGTCCAGGAAAACATGGCAACCCAATCAGGCTGGTTTGTTTGTCCCTACCAGGGTCGCAGATGTACATTCAATGTGCAACGCAACCGTGAAAATACTCAATATTCACATGTAAAGATAATTTAGTTGCAAAGTAAAAACAGTATAGTTGACTGGATTAGCCTCCAATACACTTTTTCAAGGTGAGAATGAAAGGTCTGCAGGTTTTGGGAAAGCGATCAGTGTGTTAGCTCAGGGTGTTTGTCTAGGGAGAGGAAAGGCTCCATTAATGGGGGTCAGTGAATTCACATGGAGAAGCAGGAGGTGATAAGAGACAATAGAAAATATTCCCTCTGTCCCCATTCCATAAACCCAGGTAGGAAAAGGCTTATCAGAAAGCAGATTGTCTGCTGAATGGCTCCGCGCACACGCTGCATCCTTTAAGGACAATGCGCCTGTTAGTGATATTGGTGCACTGCGGGCGTGGCAAGTTGCTGAGGTACCACAGGATGCGAGACAGGCCTGAAGATTTATGGGATATTCTAGTGATTATGAATTTTCCCTAAAACTTAAAACAAACATGTTCCTCATTTACATTCAGGATTAGATTTGGTTTAAATAATATTTTTATAAATATGAAATTGTAACTCGGTCCAAGAATGATATAACAAACACAATGGCGTCTACACAAAAAAGGCGCAAACTAGAATGGGGGGGGGGGGTTCACATAATCTTCACTATCCACCTTTCCTTAATTGAAAGAAAGGTAGTTTTGCGTCAGGCAACAATGACAGTGGTGCAAGTAGGGGAAATTTATGGATTTGAAATGCCGGCATTTGTCGACGCTGCAGCACTGGCGTTTTGTGAATAACTGCTTTAGTGTAGTTTTAGTCAGAGTCAACTACCATTGTTTTCAGTGTCTGTGTTCAATAAAAAAAAACCTAAAAAAAACAGAAATACTGTATATTTGCAAAAAATGGTGGAACAACGTTAAACGGTGGATAGATGCAGTTTGTTAATTTTATGGAAGAATAACAGTGGTACCAATGTCGCCTGCCTTCGTTGCAAATGCACCCAGGTCTCCTGGAACATGAAGGCCAGAGTCAGACAAGAGTTTTTACGAGCAGAAGCAACATCCGTGAGAGTGGATGTTCCTTTCGCTCTGACGCCTGTCTGATGCCCATCTGGCCCCATCTGATGACAGCGCTTTGCAGCCCCGTCGAACGCACGTTGCAGCGCTTCCCTGGGGAGGCCTTCTGAACGGACGCAGCAGGCCGTGCACGCGCTACAGCGTGTGGCCAGCCCCGTCACAGCGTCAATGCTGCGACGGACACCAGGAGGAACGTCAGTACAGGCGCACATAGTGCAGTCGTCTGATACCAGCCTTAAGATGTCCAGTAATGCACAACTGCAAACAACAACCTAGCTGGTTCACTTCCAGATTCCCCTGAGATCAGAAATCTGGGCACGCCCTGCTCTCATGGAGATTTTACACATAACGGGCCTGTGACAGATTGCAGCTACTCGGGACAAGTAGATCCGCAATTATCTCCTTTCTTGCCTTGGAGCACCATGGGGTAGCGGGCCAGCCGAGGTGTCAGCTCTGGGTACAGCAAAACCGGCTGCTTAAAATACGCCGTTCTGCTGTCTGAAGCCAGTAAAGACGCTACTCCGGGTGAATCTATCCGCTGCTTGCCTCTGTCTGGATCCAAGCATACAGAAGCACAGTGAAAATAGCCCTATATATATCCCCCCAATCACTTGCCAAGACTGAAGGAAAAATCAGTGTGTATTTTGGGATGGGAACATACAGTTACAAGATCTTGATAACCTGGCTTGCCATTGTTATTTTCCCTGCCCACCCCACACTTTGGGTCGCCTGGCAGTCCTGCCCGGGCTGCTAACGGAGTATAATGGAATATCCAGCACCAGCCATAGTACAGTTCTTGGGATACACCCCCTGCCCCCAGTGTGAGTCCAGTAGCCAGGATGCATCTCCTCTCTTTGCCCTTAAATAAAATTGGGTAGAGGCTGCTGACAGTCTCTAGGGATGAGCTGTTCGAGTTCGGACAGTTCGGAGTTCGACCCGAACATTGGCAGTTCGAAAGTTCGCGAATTTCAAACTTTTTGGGCGTGTTCGGTTCGGGTTCGAAAAAAAAAAGAAATTTTGAAAAAAGTATAGAAAATGCTTAAAAAAATACTAAAAAAATCTAGAAATAAAGAGACTCTTTACTGCAGAATATTATAAGCAACGGTTTATTAGATATTGAATTAAAAACTAATGTGTACGTGGAAAGATTATCAACTCTAAATGACCTCTGTTCACAAACGGGCATAACACCAGGTGTTTTTAGTCTGGTAATCAATTTGATACATTGTACAACATACTGAGGGTGGGGTGGTGTCTGCTTCTGATTGAGATTTGAGAATTAATTTCCCTAAAACATCCTAATATGCTGCATTTAACTGGTGTTTGAAAAAAATCTAAAGCAATGTTATTTTTCACCTCGGGATTAAACATTCACAGGGTTATTCAGAGAGCGGTGAAAATCAGGAGAATAACTGGAGAAGTGAAAATTCTAGGTCAAAATAGCCGAACCAGAAAAATTCTCCCATTTATCTCACTTTCCAAATCGGCTTTTTGGTCTAGAAGTTTCCATTCTCCTGCTTTTCACCGCCAAAAAATCAGTAAACTTTTTCTGCGTGTCCGAAAATGTCTCCTCTTTTCATACAGACTGCCGCCCCAAGCAGTTGTTTATGGATAGATTAAAGGAAAAGCATTTACCGTCATTTGAAATGTCATTTTTTGGTTTTTACATATTTCTATACATCCTAGAAATCCGCCACTTCACGGGCAGGTTATGGGGACCTCCTAGGCACGATATTTGAAGGAATTTTTCATTTTTATTTTTAACCCTTATTTCATGGAAAACTCAGTCCCTTTAAAAACGTTTTTTTTTACTTTTTGTCCTTGTTTCCTGTCCCCCAGGGCACTACCCGGACCCCCATACACCTTTTATGGCAAATATGTAGCATATTTTCAGCCCCATTGACTTGCATGGGGGTTCGGGTTCGGTCCCGAACAAATGGGAAGTTCGGGCTCGAACCGAACTCGGGGAGTGTTCGGCTCATCCCTATCTCTGACCAATTATCTTATTTTTGGTGATTTTACTCACCTTTTGTCCCTCGGCGCGCACAGCTCCTCCTCGTCGGCTCAGGGACTCCTGATCCCGTTAGCAATCGGTCTCCGGAGATAGTGGTGTTGGCAAGCTTGGTGTATGCTGTCGTCACTAGTAAACGAATAACCGGCAGCCGGGAAATTCTAATTCCCCAGCTGCTGGTGACGTTGGGTGGGTTGGAGCAAACTCCTCCACTTCTCATCCCAGCTTTTTAACCAGATCAGCTGGACGGGGGGGGGGGGGGGGCGCACTCCTCACATCCTGACCACTTCAAAAATATAAAAAGTGGTCAGGATGTGAATCCAATAAATTGTCGTAAACTCCTTCCACATTACACGCCGTGCCCTCCTGTAAGGTCATTCTATTGGTTCTTAAATTAAAGGAACACGCTGTAGTTTAATTTAAGAACCAATAGAATGACCTTACAGGAGGGCACGGCGTGTAATGTGGAAGGAGTTTACGACAATTTATTGGATTCAAATATGTCACGTTACCTCCTCAATTTAAATCATTTTTCGGGCATTTTGCCATCTCTTAGTATCTTGGATAAAGATTAATCTTCAAAGCACGCACAGCTTTAGTGCAGAAATACACAGGCGGCAGGTAAAGTTAGGTTTTATAGATGGATTAATGTCAGGACATGACAAACTGGGAAATTCCTTAAAAAGATAGAGATTATGAAGAGACCCGAATGAAAGAAATGTAAACTATAGCCACAAAACCCGTTTACGCCCCTCCCTACTCCAAATAGTAAACACCTAATGGTAACTAGGAATTAGCAGCGTGTCCGCACTATGGATTACTGTCACATTACAGGTCGTTGTGCAGCATTCTGAGGTGAGAGGGACTCTGCTGAAAAACAGGTCCTTCCAAGAACCCAAAGGAGAGTTCCTTGCCGGGAGTGAGGGTGGCTTCACGTCAGAAAGGTTAAACCTTGGCCAAAATAGTTGAGCTGCAAAGAGCCCAGCGCGGCCGATCTGAGGATTTTGTCTTGTGATGTCAGCTAGGGAGTTTCCTGCCTGGCGGGGGGACCCTTTTCAGACGTCATCACGCCAAACGAGTTTCTGGAGGCAGGGCTGACATCCAAGATGTCAGCCTTCACTGGGAGAACACCACGGTCAATGCCAAGTCGCTGAGCGCATCCTCGGCAACCTAGTGGGAGAGCGGTTAACTTTATTTTTGGTTTCTGTGCAAACCTTTCTATCGATAATTCTGTCCCAACCCTCATACTTTGATTAAACTTTATCGTTGGAAATGAATTCACACCGTAGTTAAACAGCTCAGGTTGAAAGAAGGGTCAAGTCCAACAGGCCTGTCCTTTCCAGGCTCTGCCATCGCAGGTGATCCCAAAGGAGAACCATCAAAACAATGACAAAAAAAATAATTTAAGCAAGTTCTAATTCTGCCTCAAAAAGGAAGACAAAACCTATTCTGCAGCCCTGATCCTGCCTTTCTTCTAATTGAAGTACTCAATCAGGAGAACAGCGTCTCTGGGCAATTCAGAGAATAAAAAGAGGAGAAAAAAAATCAGGTCACCTTGAGCAATGTCTGATGCAATTACCCCACAGTCATAGAACAGGCCCGTGAATGCTTCAGTCTTCAAAAATGGGAAAAATGTCTTTGTGAGGGACGTCTCCGTCACACTTCTTTCCGCCTCACATAACAGAATTGTTCAGTAATGCCCGGCCTTCTCGCCGGTTCGTTTTGTGTCTGACAAGTTGTTTTAGCATTTTGTTGGGATTTTATACTGCTTAGGCCGGCGGCACACGAGCAGAGGAAGGAACGTCCGTAAAAGTGGACGTTCCTTCCACTCTCTGCGCTCAGCGTACAAAGCACGATCCTCCTATGGAGAATTGCACTTTGTATCCTTTAAGCGTCCGTTTAGCTTTTTGACGGGGAGGGCTTTTTCACGTCCGGTGGAGGGCTTTCCCCGTCAAAAATCCACAGACGCAGGGAAGTGCGGGCGCATTTGAGCCATAAATACGCTCGTGTGCCGGGGGCCTTAGGTCTCTGTAATTCTTAGTACGTGGTTGTGTAGGCCCATTTTGTGAGTGGCATGGAGATTTAAATTTATTTATTCAGTGCCCTGACTACACTGTCACCCAGGGCAGCCATCAGGGGGTGAAAGCCCATGCTATGTTCAGGGCCCTGTGCCTGGGGGCCCTGCCTATTGTGTTTTTTTTTATGCAATAAAAGTTTTATTGTTTTTTTTTCCAACTATACATAGTAAAGCAATAACATTCTATAGCATGGTAACACATAGAATTAGAATTTACTTATTACGTATAAAATATGAGTAAGGAATGTGCTAAGCAAGGGGAGGGGGAGGGGAAAGGGGGAGGGGAAAGGGGGGCTGCCTATTGTTAAACCTTGCGCAACTTGGCTATGTGCCGCAAAAGGTTAGGGTCCCTCCATACCACCCAGAACTGGTCCACCAAGAAACCACAAAATTTCCCGGGGGGGCTGCAGCATTTGAAGCCAGTTAGAACACCCTCACTCCTTACTGAAGGAGCAATTAGTGTGGTCTGCACCAGGTAGTGGTACAGAGCAAATGCTCTCCCACTGAATAACACATATTATCCCCTTGCTGGACCATCGGGCGCACAGCCCACTCATTGTAAAAGATAAGCGAAAGCAAAATGTATAGGGCAACTAACGATTATTCTCATAAATCGATTAGTTGGCCAATTAAATCGATTCATCGGAAAAAAAATGGTTTACTTAAGCAATTTGCGTAGTGTACGTAACTTTTGTACGTACGTAAGCAAATTGCGTATCTTGCGTACTTTTTACACAAGGTATGAGAGTGCTTGGTCAGAGGGATGGGTTGATGCTGCATGTGCAGCTTAAGCCTATGTATTGTCGGGGGTTGCTGCACCTCTCGTGCAGGGATGACATCCTTGGCAGTCAGTACTGGCCACCCTATTGGGTGAGAGCAGACTGATTTGCATATGGAGCATTCATCCCTGTAATGGCACAAGCAAGCTAAAACCTTGTGAGACCAGAGCGGGCACCCACCGTAGAGCAGGCCATTAGTGCTGTTGCTCGTCCTCAGGATCCTCATACCCCCCCTTTCTCTCACTTTAAGCCTATGTTCGTGTAGCGCTTACCCCCGGAGGAGCCGCTGAATAAACCTCGGGATAGTCTCACCACACTAGGAAATAACTATACACCAGCACGGTTGTGGATTTTTTTATATTATATTCTTTACTGATCCCAATAAAGCAGCATATAATACGCATGTACGGTATTTGAGTAACAAGAATTCGAAACGCGGGAAAAACACGCGGCGGTAAAAGAAACCGGTTAACCCCCTCAGTTCTGGAGTGTAAGTCCTGTGAAAAATAGCTCACAAATATATATGTGTGTTGTCTAGGGTACCCGGGTACTGTGTTCAACTGGCCAGTGAATGAAACAAAAACAATCTTCGACTAGTCACCGTTGGGGCCCTTAAAGAAACAAATAAACACGTGCTCAATGTTCTGCGTTTTCACCAGGCCGAAGCCTTCTCACCCATCCGGTGTAACCGCTTGTCCTGGACTGATGAACTCTGGAGAAAGGGATCTCTCTCAAGAGGATCTGTCCTCGCTGCCACTTGGAACCCGATGCCGTTAACGCCTGCACTCCCGATCTGGTTCTCCTCCGCCAGAACACGAACACATAGGCCGCCAGCACTCCCCTCCGGTTTGCAGCCTCTCCTCACACGATGTCCTTCTCCCAAACCGCACTTTGTCAACAACAGTTCAGCGGAATACACAGCCGGCCGATGCACACACTCTCTCCGATCACTGCAACAATGGATCCGCTGTTTCTCTGCGCTCCAACTCTGCCTGGATCCCAGAAGTGTCACCTGCGACTGCTCTCTCTCACTGCTCGCTCTGTTCTGTCAAACGCTCAGGGCTAGGTATATAGGTAACAGCACGATCTCCAACACGACTGTAGCAACATCCACACTCTGGCCTGGTTTCAATCCCTAACAGCCCCAGCGTGCATCCTACGTCGCTCGTGGCTTTGCTCACCCTCCCATGCCTTGCACGAGGCTGCTGATGTCTTTCCTCCTCTTTGTACCACCCACTTCCTGTCCTCACACAAAGGGTGATGGGAGATGGAGTTTGTTTTTGTCCAGCATAGTCCACAATGTCTCTGTCTCCCTCTAGTGGTATCAACAGTTCATTGCACCAGAGCACATTTTTAAAGCAGAGCTACATTTGTTTTCTCAAATGAACGCGGCTACAAGCACTTGGTCATAGATGATGAGATCAGCATGAAATCGGGGTTAATAAGTTAAAGTGGTCAGGGTGCATAGAGTGTCCCTTTTTTTAAAATTACGTGAACAAACTGAGTGGGAGGAGGGACTGGAGGTGGAAGGGAGTGAATTTGCTCACTTGACCCGAGTGTGAGAGGGTGTGGGTATGGACAAAAGACCAGATCTGAGTGTGGGAGTGAGTTTGGGGAAAGGGAGCAGACCAAAGGGAGGGAATGGCAGTTCCTGACCAAAGAGGGTGTGGCAGGGAGGGTGGGGCGGTGGCACAGGACTCCAGCCTCAAGTAAGGATTAAAAACACCAGCATACAGTGCCTTCACCCAGTGGCAGTATCCTATTGTTTGTGTTTAATGTTCTGCTACTGTTGTAAATGGAATAAAAAACAAACAGGTTTTGTCTGACATAATCCTAGAACTAAATCATACCTAGTAAAGCAGCAGCGCGTCTTCTCCAATCAGATCCGAAGCTGAGGTTATTTACGTTTAACTCAGTCTGACTATAAAACAGTGTGTGCTGTACACAGGACGATTAATCGATGATTAAAATAGTTGTCAACTATTTCCATTATCGATTATTTGTTTCAGTCCTAAAAATGTTTTTTATAATTAGCTTACTGAAATGGGTGACTGAGGGAAAGGGGGCCCTCAGACATATTATGGCAGCCCTGCTGACACCTCACCACATTTCCCAAGGCCAAAAGGAGGTCTGATCATTGGTGTCATAGAAGGGGACAAGGTGGCGGTGGCTCAACTAATACATCTGACATGAAAAGTGATATTGTTGTAATGTTAAATATGTACAATTTACTGCAAAACTGCTTCCTGGGTCCGAGCGCCATCTTGGAGGCCTAGTAGGCGAGTGACGCCTGATACCAGCCTCGCAGTGCACGGAATCCTGATGGGGAAAAAACCTAAAACCGGCGGGGTGACAGACGATCCCTGCACTCCGGACATTCGGCTCTCACTGGGGGGTGCCTCGATGCGGAGAATACAGCAGCGGCAACACTCGGAGCCGCCGGAGGTTAGTACGCCTGGCCCCTCTTCTGCTCCTCCGCACGTTTCGTCTGAGATGGCCGATGGCGACATGCCGGCCACAAAACGGGACATTCAGGACCTCTTGGCCAAGGCTAGGCTTTCATGGCAGGCTGAAATCCAGGCCCTCGAAAACACCGTAGCCACTACCCAGACCCAGATGATCGCCGTCCAGGCTCGCACACAAGAGATTAAGGGGGTGCAGGCCTCAACCCTTTCTCAATTGAGTGCCCTTCAAGCGCAGGTGGAGAGTCTGCAGACAGCGATGGTGACCCTGGAAGCCCGCCATAGGCGACGAAACATTAAGCTACGTGGCGTACCGGAATCAGTGTTGGACTCTGCCCTACTACCATACATTACCCGCTTTGTTCTGGCAATTCTCTCGTCTCGTTCTGACCTTCAGGAACCGGTGTCCTCGGTGATCAGGCTACGGAGAGCTGCAGCAGCCCCGACGGGTGTACCCCGCGACATTATCGTAGTTCTGCGAGACGTCCACGTCCAAATGTTGTTGATGGAAGCGACTCGTAACGTTCCTGCAGTTTCCTTTGAGGGGGCCTCTATTAAGATCTACAGGGACCTCTCTTTCCTCGTCTTGGCAGCCAGACGCCGGTTTCAACAGGCCACTGTGATCCTACGGGCCCATAACGTGCGCTATAGATGGGGGGCGCTCGGCACCTTGCTGATCTCCCATACCGATGGACGTACAGTCACAGCAAACAACCTGGATGACGCGCTCGCACATCTCCAGGCTCAAGGTCTAACCTCCGATGCCTCGGGCAGTGAGGGGAGTATGTTGGTGGTGGGATCCCCCCTCTCTGCCAGGGAACCGGACTGAGTTATTGGGTTCTCCCTTTTTTTTGGGCTCGTGACACAATTTTCGCCATTCTGCGGACACTGTTTTGCTGTTGATTTATTTTTTATTTTTTTTGTTTTATTACTGCATTGTACTTGCGGACTTTCGCTGTCCCTCCCCTTTATCTTTATCCCCCCCGTAGAGACATCCACACGCCACCTCGTGCTGCAGACCCTCCCCCCCCCCCTTTTTTTTTTTTTTCTTTCTTTTTTCTTCCCTCAGGACCCTGGAGCGCCTTTTGGTGTGTCTCCCCCCCCCCCTTTTCCCACCTTCCTACTTTGGATACCCCTTTGCCACACTGTTTAGAAGTTGAATTTTTGACGTGACTTTTAAGTACTTTGGCCACATGGCTATGCTTTCTTTGCATTTGTTGTACTGCTGATTGGATTTGCAAAATAAAATTTTTGAATGGAAAAAAAACTGCTTCCTGATACTCTTTAAATTGTTTGAAAAGGCTTGCAAGGTAATGAGATGTATTAACCCATTACCTGCAAACATACAGTAGTGGACGTATCTCTGTTACACAGTTGAACCTCGTCTTCCTGTCCCTTTACTCTGTAATCTGATACCAATGTCCCTCCCCTGCACAGGACAACAGTAGTATGCAATACAAGGAGCAGAAAGCCGATTTCTGCAGCATCATGTAGACTATATATATGTAAGATTATCTGCTTGTAAGTAGACCATAGGTTTCAATTGCTAAAATTGAGGTTTATGTGATACATTTTTTGAGCATGATGGAAAATGGAGCAGCCGGAAACTGAAGAAGCTTCCCAGCACTGGTTTTTATTTCTTTTTAAAGCAAATTAAGTAATAATGCGTTATGAAATGCTAAACTAATTGATCTGTACGAGTCCAGGCGTGACCCTGCAGCTCTCAGTGTGTAAACACGCACTCGGCATGGCATTATTAGATTGCAGTTTAGCCGATGTGACATCTCAGACAGGAGGGTAAGAAGTAAACAGAGCAGTTCTGCGAACTCAGAGCCGAATGGAAAGAAGCTCTGAGTAAATACACGGGCATAGGAGTACACAGACATGTTTACAGATTGGCTTTCCTTGTATGGGATGGGGGGGGGGGTCACTTATAAATAGGTCAACATAAAAATACAGATGCGCTGCGATCACCCTGGTAGAACGAGCCACATTACAGCGACAGGCACACTGGCACATTGGGCACATGTTAAATATTAGAATACTGTGAACACTGTGAAGATGACCAATACAATTTGACACACAGAAGAAAATACATTCAGGGTTATTCAGAGAGCTCTGAAATTTCACCGACATTTCGATGCTCTCCCGTTCGCCGCAGTTCGGAGAGTTATTCAGCATTCACTGCAGGGTCTCCGAAGTGCAGCAAACGACCCGCCGAATCGATCTGAAAAAACGCGGAATGCATCCGAAGAGCCGTGCAAAACCACCAAATCGATTAAAAAAAAAAAAAAACACCAGAGCGTTGATCAGCCACCAGAAGTCGAGAAGACGCCGAATGGGGTAAAGGAACCCCCCCCCCCAAAAAAATAAAACACAACAACCTACTGAAAATTTTAAAAGGCATTTGCAAAAAAAACTCCTGCAGGAAAATATATATAAAAAAAGGTCCTAGGAATTATAAAAAGGCCATAGAAAAAAGAAATAATAATGGGGGGGGGGGGGTGAATTGCCGAAAAAACCCTAAAAAAAAATACTCTTTCCATTTGCAGCAAAAGAATCTAAACAGTTGAATAAATATTTAAGAAAAAACGGGTTTTAATTTTTTACATGTGAATCCTATGGGATTCACCGGTTTAAACCCATCAAATGAAACCACAGAAAATCAGGGCATTTCATTGACCTTTCAGTGTTCTCGGAATAGATTTTCTCATAAAGAAGTAAAGGTTATTTGTTCCACTGCCGCCAAAGATCACCGTATTTCGCTCGCAATTAGCCAATATTTGGCCTACTGACAGCTTTTTGAATAGCCGAATGGCCACGAAATTGCACCGTACAGGGAAATTCATCATTCGGTGCAATTTGGTGGCCGGTCAGGTCTCTTTGAATAATCCTGGTTATTTTTAAGTGCTTTACAAAGTGTTTTTTTGGATTTAGTTCAGCAAGATACAGTGGTATCACTACTTCGGGAACTTCCACCTTTAGTTTTCCATAGTTTTCACTGTTCTAGTTTCCATCGTAGTTTCTGTTGAAGTTATTTAACCACTTGGCTGCTATGGATGCGCTCAGCGCGTCCAGCCAAGTGGTTCTCCTGTGCTATGGACGCGCTGAGCGAGTCCATGCACAGAAGGCAGCAATCGGCAGGGATTCCGGACGATTGCTGCGCCCCCCCCCCCCGGGTGCGGGCTGACATCTTGGATGTCAGCCCAGCACTCCGGGACCCCGGCGGGGCCATTAGATGTCATCGCGGTGGCACAATGCCATCTAATTCAGGCGCCCCCCGGTGACTGACATTAACCCCTGGGGAGCCGGATCACGATTCTGCGCTGAAAAGTGCCGGATCGTGATCCTCTCCTGGAGCTGGCCGACATCTTGGATGTCGGCCAAGCCTCCGGGAACTCCCCCTGAGGACTGGCGTTAACCCCTAGCTGCCAGCAATGGTGGAGATAGGGGGTTCCAATGAACCCCCTATCTCCCGATCCGTGGCAGCTAGGGGGTTAATGTTTGATATTTTGGATCGGCCAGAGCATGGCCTTTCCAACGATACCAAATATGACCATGTAAAAAGTTTTTTTTAAAAAATATTAAATATTTTTAAAAAATAAAATAAAACAAGTTTTTTTTTGTTTGATTTGTTAATGCAGCAATATTGTTCCCATTTCAATTATAATGTGAACAATGATGCTGCACTAATGATTTTTGTATGCGGTGCGTTTGCTAAAAATAGTTAAATTTTCCCCAGAAAAATAAAATAAAATGTAACGAGTCCCCATTTCTAATTTTTTGAACAAGCGCACCCCATAGAAAATATAATTGCAAATGCTCGCATGTTAAAATGAAAAAAAAAAACACTTTGTAAATTATTGAAAATTCTAATTTTATTGCATTTTTTGTTATAATATACAGACAGGACATGACGTATACATATAAAAATGACATATTATGAATCTGCCGAAAAGAACGATATATAATATGTCTGGGTCATATATTAAAATATGGCTTCAAAACGTGGTTAAACATGATGAGCGAAAGCGGTAAAAATGACCTCACCAGAGGTGTGAAAAGCCTCAGCAGCAAAAGGGTTAATGGAGATTTCACCGGTGTTTCAGTCCAAGTGAAGATCAACATGTCTAAGACCGAGCTCGTTCCAATTCCCCCCTCTAACTCTACTCCAATTTCTGCCTTCTCCATAATTGTTGACGGTATTACTATCCTTCCTTCTGCACAAGTCCGTTGCCTCGGAGTGACTCGACGCCAGTCTTTCCTTCTGCCCCTACATCCAATTGCTCCCATCATCTTGCTGCAATCACCTCCGTAACATTGCCAAAATTCATCCATTTCTGACTAACACCACCACCAAACAACTTATCCACTCTCTTGTTATCTCCCGCCTGGACTACTGCAACAACCTCTTGACTGGCCTTCCTATCTCCCGCCTCTCCCCCCTGCAGTCCATCTTAAACACAGCCCGGCTTATCCACCTCACCCGACTCTGCCGCTCCCCTCTGTGAATCCCTACACTGGCTCCCCATCCACAGCAATATCAAATTCAAACTACTCACCCTGACCTACAAAACTCTCACTAACGCCGCCCCTCACTACCTGTCCTCACTAATCACCAAATACACCCCAGCCCGTCCCCCAAGATCCAACAATGACCTGCGCTTGGCATCCTCCATCATTACCTCTTCACATGCCAGATTGCAGGACTTTGCTCGTGCAGCGCCGACCCTATGGAACGCGCTTCCTCGCAATATCAGACTGTCCCCAAATCTGGCTTCATTTAAACGCTCCCTAAAGACCCTTCTGTTTAGGGAAGCTAACCACCCGACTCCGTAACAAGACATCCGACCGACCCAAAAACAGTCCTCACCTCTCCCTGTTTTAGCTCATCACTGCAGCCCCCCCTCCTGTTTCTAATCCCCTCACCATATAGATTGTAAATTCCCACGGGAATAGGGTCCTCATGTCCTCTTGTATCTGCTGGCAGGAATACTGACCTGTCTCCTGTATGTATTGTAGAATTGTCCTGTCTTTACCCATTACACCTTGTACAGCGCTGCGGAATGTGTTGGTGCTTAATAAATAAGTGATCTAGCATTATTTTGCCATTGTTTTCGATCACAGCTCAAAGAAGTTCAACACTTTAATGTCGCTGAAGTGTATTCTCTGTTACAAATAATGGTGCAACACAATATGGAGAATAGACACAGGTTGCTTATTGCAATGAAGGATAAAGTTGGCAACGTTGTTCGCCATTGTTTGCATCAACTTCCCTTGCTGCTGTTGAATATTTCTTCTCGGAATAGACGACGTTCACCCTATTTGCAACAATGGTGCGTTTTACCATGGTTTGCAACTACATTGAACTTTAGTCACACAAGGGTATTTAGGGAATAAACCCATTAAGGCTGGCGTCCGTCGCAGCGTTGTGCCGCTGCAACGGGGGCGGTCACATGCTTGTGCACGCATGTGAAATGCATGCGCAACAAGCGTCTGTTATCCAGGCTTCTCCATCAAAGCGCTAGGACGCGCATTGACGGAGCTGCAAAGCGCGATTCTATGGAGGAAAGCACTTTGCAGCGCTGAGCGAGGTGGCCAGACGGGCATTGAGTGGAAGGAACGTTCACTCTCCTGAACATTCCTTCCGCTCTCCAAAAATGCTCGTCTGACACCAGCGTTAGTGCACCTGTCTGACCCCAGCCTATGTGCGCCTGTACGGATGTGCCTCTCGGCATCCACCACAGCGTTGTGACGCTTCGACGGGGCCGGCCACATGCTGTAGCGCGCACGTGAATTGCATGCGCTAGTGGGAATTCTGGAAGTCTCCCCGTCGAAGCATTACGATGTGCGTTCTACGGGGCAGCAAAGCGCGATCCTCCATAGGAGGATTGAGCCTTGAAGCGCGAGCGCAATAACTGCGCTCCGCGAGACAGCCGTCAGAGTAGAAGAAATGTCCACGCTCAGACGTTCCTTCCGCTCTGCAAAAACGCTCGTGTGACCCCGGCCTAGGGCTACTTGTCCTTCATGATGCTATGTAGGAGTATCAAAGTCTTTAGGCAGGCACTGGGGAGGAACTAGGAAGGGATTCCGGCGGATATATTGAATACCTACTCTCCAAATAGGGTTACCAGATCGGCCATGTGTTCCTTGACACATATAATTAATTCATGCTGATGGGCAGTGCGTGAAGAATGCAACCCTGCAGAGTCCATACGTTGAAGGCAAGAAATCAAAAAGGAATCCCAGGTGACGTGCTTTGATTTCCTTCAATGCAGCATATAAATTATACATGTTGGAGGGCAGTACTTTTCCTTGTGCTCCCTCTGCATGAAATGGTAATATGTGTACAAGAAAACATGGCTGATCTGGCAACCCTAGTGCCTAACCATTGGTAAAGCAACAGGAGCCGCTGAAGGACAGCCTTCAGGGATGGAGACCTTTACTTTGAAGTGGTCAGGCACAGCGGAGGTGGGGGATGGTGAAATAGCCACCATTATGGTTATATTAGCCATATAAGTGGTCGTGGTGACTAGAGCCCCTCTTTAATACAGGTGTGGCAATTAAAACTCCCACTTTTGGTAGGGAAACTGTAGGAGATTTGGGAGAAATTAATGGTTGCAAGACTTCTAGAAAAACCAAAATCAAATCCATGTACAAGAGCACTGAGCGAGCGCTGACATGTTGCGATAATGCCTGTAATGATTAAAGATCGCTTGTGCAGGATCATCAGGCGGCCGTCAGATTTAAAAGCTCTGCGACATACAGCTCTTAAGTACATGGCCCTGTCTGTGCATGTTTTTTTTTTTCTTACAATTTGGAAGCGTCCCCCGCTTCAGTTCTTAGAATTGAAAGCAGGCCTTGATGTGCTAAAAACAGAAAAGAGGGGGGCAAGGAGGGGAGAGGGAATGGAGGGGCGCCAGGGAGCGGGAATGGAGAAGCGGCAGGCTCTTACTACCTCGAAAATACCCAGAGGCGCATGGAAACACAATGGGCTCCTGCTGCGTCATAGATTAATCAGTATAAAGTTTCACATCCAGGAATTGAGAAACATCAGAGGAGCCGTGAGAGCAGGCAGAAAAAACACGCGGGGGGGGCTCCCACTGCTCCCCAGCACATCCTGTGAGGGGTCTATTCACTAAACAGTGAAGTCAAAATCTTGGCAAAAAGGTGGATGTCAATTTGTGTAATGCCATGGTGTATGAGGCACGCGTAGCACCAGCCTATACGAGACACGACACGCGTAGCTTTAGCCTATATCAGGGCTGGCAAACCCTCAATGTAGATGCCTACAATTCACAGAATTATTAAAAATCCAATAGCTGGCCAGGGAATCATGGGAGTTGTAGTCCAGAAACATCTGGGGCAGTGTTTGAAAACCCTGTTCTATGTAACAATGGCATAAAACCAGTCTATAAAATGGGCATGAATTATGCCAACTGAGATCAAGAAATCCCTTTATTCCCATGGCAGTGGCTAAACCTGTGTGGCTCACAGGCTGAAAGGGTTAATCCCTATCACAGCATGGATCACTTGTTGCATTCTTCTAGTGGGTTAATGCCCAATCCATGGCAGCGAGATGGTTAATAGATATAGATGACTATTAGCAATGGCACCTCTTGATGGCATTGCAATGGGTCAGTGTGAGCGGTCCGGATCCGGTGTGTATATGCAGGGCAGTTAGACAGACCAGCACAGGATGCATCATGGAGCACATTCCTCCCCTGTGCTTTCTCTCACCACACGGCACCCTGACTTCTCCCTGGACCCACTCAGGCTCAGTCCCGTCTCCTCGTTTTACTTATGGTGACCTGTGATTCCTGTCAGATTGCCCTCCTCCTCTTCTCTGTACACTCCTCCCTGCCCCTCATTTCCTCACACCCTCCCGCACTGAGGCACAGAGCCTAAAATGGCTGTTGCTGCCATATAAAATGGCCGCGGCTTTTGGCTTGCACCCAGGAGCTCTGTGGCAGACAGCCTTTAATCACACCAATTACAGTATCTCCCAGCAGACAAGCACACACTGATGTCTGTGATTAGTGCTTAAGTTTACCATTACCTGTGGACACACGCACAATGTGATTTATGACATAAATCATAATGGCTGAATTTCTAAAATAAACCATGACAAATTAAAGGGAAATGTGGGACTCAGGAATGGACTGTATCTCAGAAATTCTGAAGGGGACTAGCCATACCATGCAGTCTGTACTAGGTCACTCCATACTTTCCCAAACATCACCTTAGACTAGCTCTGCTTGAAAACAGGTGGTTCAACTGAAGAGGTGCTGGCATCCATAATGCATGTGGGTGTTTAGGAAATGTAAATGGCAGGAGTTATAAATGGACGCAGATAGAATACATTTTAGGGCAGAACGGAAGAATCTGTGAAACGGGTTAATATTGTGAGCATTAAAGATAGTAACAACCCAAGACGATAATACTGTGTATAACCGATACTGCATGAAAGCACTTTATTGTAATAAAATTCATAACAGTGTTCAGAAAGAAGGAATAAAAAGTGACGTGTGCTACGTATTATACAATTATCTTTGGTACTTGGAAGTGCACCAAACAGGAGATAAAAAATACATATAACGAAACGTAATTCCAGAGAATTCTTAAAATAAGCAGAAGAGAATAGCTCATATAGTGCAATACAGTCTGCAATAATAAAGTCCTTATGTGCATAGAGTATATAGAGTGCCAACTCACATTTTAGAGCCTATAGTACCGGCTCTGTTTGTAATGCTTTGTGCCAACTCGGGTGGCACCGCCCTATTCTGTGACTTCGTCCTGCGATTCCTAGAATATAATAATCAGGCCTCAAAATTTCAAGTCCTGAGCTACTAGCCAGGCCTTAAGAGTTACTCGCCACTAGTTGCCCCACTTAACCCCTTTCCAGCATTGCCTCTGCATTCCCACTCGCCCTCATGTAATTTCCACTCGCCAAATGCGAGCAGGCGAGTGGAAATTTTGAGGCCTGTAATAATCATTTGAAGGATACAGTGTTGACGTTTTAGCTCACACCAGCTGAGAGAGCTCCTAATCTTTAGGAAGTTTCCTCTTGTAACAGGCTGGCTGTGAGTGATCACTGGACTTAAGTCTCTTTCTGCCGGATCCCCTGCCCCTCTCTCGCCATGATCTATAAATCACCTGTGCCCAGGTGTGTATTTAGGCAGGGTGATGCTCATCTAGGTGCTCTAAATTCTGCTGTCACCCACCACTTGATATCCATATAAAACAAAGAAAGACTGAGAAATATTTGCCTTCCGGGCTATTTTATGTCAATAAATATATAAATGTATGTGTAGCGCTACTCCCGCTATATTTGACGGGCCTTCTGTCCCACTCCAGTGATAACCCACCTCCAGCTCCGGTGTCAAGTAACACCAAGACAAAGTTATACTATCAATAAAAAGGGATTTATTAGAACTAGAGAACAGCCCCTCTGTAGGACAAAATGATCAACAATATAACAATATCGAATGGGTTAATTTACCATCACTATTCAGCACGATGATGAATGAACGAGACAGTAAGCTTTACAATATTTCAGTGCGGTTCAATTACAGACTATAAATCGACGTAACCAATATCAGTAACCTATCTAACCTTTATAACTTCTACCTAACCACTGGCCAGTGGGAACTCCACAAACTCTGCTAGCATTGGGGCCCTTTGAATTCTGTCGTTGGGTACCTTTAATGTGAAACCATATTTGTACTCCACAATGTGAAAAAGAAATCTTTGCAAAGTGTCACAGGGTAACAAGATTTGTAACTGCAGCGATCCTCCTTTTAGATGGAGCTGCGTGGGCGGTATAACTAGGCCGGACAATACAGTTAGCAATCTCAACTCACGCAGGGTAGCCGAATACCTCTCTCCGTTAGATACACTCACTCCTTCCCCGCTGGACAGTAGCTCGATCGCTATCTCTAGCGCTGGAAACGCCCGAGGACAGCTGGATCTCTTCTGCGCTGGACGCGCGAGGACAGCTGGATCTCTTCTGCGCTGGACGCGCGAGGACAGCTGGATCTCTTCTGCGCTGGACGCGCGAGGACAGCTGGATCTCTTCTGCGCTGGACGCGCGAGGACAGCTGGATCTCTTCTGCGCTGGACGCGCGAGGACAGCTGGATCTCTTCTGCGCTGGATACACCCGGTCACTCACTCTTTGACACTGGTAACACACGAGGGCCACTGAGTGCACAATCCACAACACAGGACCATCCACCCTGTCAGTCTCACCCTCTCTGGCTTCTCCCTGCTCTGCATGTGCTCTTCCTTCCTTGGAAAACGCGGGCTTCCCTTTAGAACTACTGGGAGGTGTAGTTTTCTTCCTGTATAATTGCATTAGGCTCTTTGTACTTAAAACTACATGTTCCAGAATCCTTTGCGTCTTCCTGTCTTAGGCAAAGGAGGGAGGGGAATTCCCCCACAGCGGTGACAGGCTGCATGTCCCAGCCTGAGCCACAGTGAGAAACACAATAGTCCACACACAGAGATCAAGAAGCCTCCGCTACACATGGCAAAATGAAATTAAGTTACCTAAATGACATTAAAAAAAAAAAAAAACTTGATGTAAGAGACTCTTTGGGAGTTTTATTATTTTATAGCTCTGTTATACACTTGCCACTTGTAAAGTTTGGCCCCCTCTTGGGCCATCGTGGTGGCTTGGAACATGGTGTGTAGCCCTTAAGGCAAGTGAGCTACTGACTGGACACTGGACAGATCAATTAAACAGACTTGTTTCTCCAAAACCAAAGGAGCACAAAAGCAGGACTGAATTACCACTAAACTCCGAAGGTTTCAAGACCGACAGATAACCCAGGACACGCTCAGAAACACCAACAATGTAAGACAGATGCATTATGCAGGCTGCAGAGCAGTCAACAAACTGACAGACTTGGCGAAACAGGACCTGAACTGAACTCCACTTCAGGATGATACAGGAACCAGACAGTGACACATGGAACAGGAGGGCGAGGAAAAAACTAAAGGGATCCCTATGCTGGGAATATTTCTAAGAAAACCCTCAAAGAATTAACAGATCAATAGGAATAAGAAGGGCAAGGGATTAACAAGACAGACAAAACATCCTGCACTGAGGAGGTCCTTTTAATGGCCTCGGAGACTATACTAAACGAGGACAAACAAAATACATGAAACATATAAGAATGGTCATTCAGGCAAGGTTGGCAACAGATCAGCATACAGAGTAGCAGGAGTGAGCAGAAAAGGATCGTCAGGAAACACAGCCGAGGTCAAAACCAGAATACACTAGGACAAGAATGCTTTGCAGCAACACTGGGAACAAACAGGACACAACCACCATTAACTCCACAAACGTCAATGAGGCTCTGTGCTGCTGGGATATTTATAGGGAGTGGGCCTGTGTGATTGGAACATGTGACCCCAGACAGCACAGCCAAAACACACCACAGGGGTAAAAACAGACATGGAGGCCCCTCACCACCAGGAGGCAGGGTCGAAACATAACACCACCCCAAATCAAAAAAAATCACTCCACCCCAACTTTGAATCTGCTGCCCTCGTTTATCAGTAAAAGAATTCAGCATGCCTGAGTTTTAACTGCATGTCCACTCCAAGCCAGATACCTGCTGACTGCAAGAGGCCATTCCTGGTTGGGGGTTAAGGCTAGCATCAGACGAACGCAGTCATCACGTCCGTGTCGCCGCACAGTTTAACGTTCGTCATAGCATTGATTTGTGATCGATAGAGACCAACACACGAAGTATGTGCACACCAAAGTGCGCATGCACCACGCAGGTGGCAACGGACGCCATTTAGGCCTCGACATAAAAGCGCTACGACGGACACCCAGAGTTTGCAGCTTCCGCATAGTGGTCTGTGCGCGTGATGGTCAGACGCAACACATTTGCGATGTCCATCACGTTGATGCTCAGAAGTTTTTTTTTGGTCTGGCTGACTGTACTTGTCTTTTCATTTGAATTTTATTTCCCATATTTCCATTTTTTTTCTACATCCGTCAAAAAAAAAAACTGATCGTGTGGTGTCCACAGTATCATCCGTCAGTACGTCCGTCCGTTATGCACGCATGCAGAGTGCGCTTTTTTTTTGCTATTTGAGAGCTCAGAGGCTTCCTGGCAATATGGCTGCAATGAAATGCATACCTCCCCAGAGGGGATGAGAATGAGTGGAGATTGGAGCAGCAACTGGGAATCTTTCAGAGCTGAATTTGAAGATTATTCTCTGGCTACAGGCTTGAATGAGAAATCTGCAGCAGTGCAGGCAGCAACTCTGAGGAGAGGGATGGACAGTGAATGCAGGCATGTGTATAAACCAGTGGCGTAGCGTGAGGGGGGCTGGGGGGGCTGTGGCCCCGGGCGCAGTTTTCTTAGGGGCGCATAATTTCAAAAGAAATTTGCACCCTTAAAAGTTCAGGCCCGGACTGACCCGCCGGGCGCCGCCCAAGGGCCCGCAGGTTGAGGGGGCCCAGATGCCGGGCAGCGGGAGTGCCTGCCCGGTCCTGAACAGTGTGAGTCCGTGTTGAAGGGGAGGCAGCTGCGTGCCGGCGCAGGTCACGTGGTCCGGCTAATCAGGTGGTACTGAGTCTCTGTACCACCTGACTGGCCGGACCGCGTGACCTGCGCACGCATGCAGCCGCCTCCCCTTCAACACGGACTCTCACGCTGTTCAGGACCGGGCAGGCACTCCCGCTGCCCGGCATCTGGGCCCCTACCCCTGCTGGATCCAGAGCTGGGGCAATATCCATGTATGAGCTGGCTGCCACTGGGGCAATATCCATGTGAGCGCTGGCTGGGGCAATATCCATGTGAGCGCTGGCTGGGGCAATATCCATGTGAGCGCTGGCTGGGGCAATATCCATGTGAGCGCTGGCTGGGGCAATATCCATGTGAGAGCTGGCTGGGGCAATATCCATGTGAGAGCTGGCTGGGGCAATATCCATGTGAGAGCTGGCTGGGGCAATATCCATGTGAGAGCTGGCTGGGGCAATATCCATGTGAGAGCTGGCTGGGGCAATATCCATGCGAGAGCTGGCTGGGGCAATATCCATGCGAGAGCTGGCTGGGGCAATATCCATGCGAGAGCTGGCTGGGGCAATATCCATGTGTGAGCTGGCTGGGGCAATATCCATGTGAGAGCTGGCTGGGGCAATATCCATGTGAGAGCTGGCTGGGGCAATATCCATGTGTGAGCTGGCTGGGGCAATATCCATGTGTGAGCTGGCTGGGGCAATATCCATGTGTGAGCCGGCTGGGGCAATATCCAGGTGAGAGCCGGCTGGGGCAATATATCCATGTGAGAGCCGGCTGGGGCAATATATCCATGTGAGAGCCGGCTGGGGCAATATATCCATGTGAGAGCCGGCTGGGGCAATATATCCATGTGAGAGCCGGCTGGGGCAATATATCCATGTGAGAGCCGGCTGGGGCAATATCCATGTGAGAGCTGGCTGGGGCAATATCCATGTGAGAGCTGGCTGGGGCAATATCCATGTGTGAGCTGGCTGGGGCAATATCCATGTGGGAGCTGGCTGGGGCAATATCCATGTGGGAGCTGGCTGGGGCAATATCCAGGTGAGAGCCGGCTGGGGCAATATCCATGTGGGAGCTGGCTGGGGCAATATCCAGGTGAGAGCCGGCTGGGGCAATATCCAGGTGAGAGCCGGCTGGGGCAATATATCCATGTGAGAGCCGGCTGGGGCAATATCCATGTGAGAGCCAGCTGGGGCAATATCCATGTGAGAGCCGGCTGGGGCAATATCCATGTGAGAGCCGGCTGGGGCAATATCCATGTGAGAGCCGGCTGGGGCAATATCCATGTGAGAGCCGGCTGGGGCAATATATCCATGTGAGAGCCGGCTGGGGCAATATATCCATGTGAGAGCCGGCTGGGGCAATATATCCATGTGAGAGCTGGCTGGGGCAATATATCCATGTGAGAGCTGGCTGGGGCAATATATCCATGTGAGAGCTGGCTGGGGCAATATATCCATGTGAGAGCTGGCTGGGGCAATATATCCATGTGAGAGCTGGCTGGGGCAATATATCCATGTGAGAGCTGGCTGGGGCAATATATCCATGTGAGAGCTGGCTGGGGCAATATATCCATGTGAGAGCTGGCTGGGGCAATATATCCATGTGAGAGCTGGCTGGGGCAATATATCCATGTGAGAGCTGGCTGGGGCAATATATCCATGTGTTTGCTGGGGCAATATCCATGTGTTTGCTGGGGCAATATCCATGTGTGAGGGGGCGTGGCTTGGCAGCCGATGAAGACGGCAGCCTGAACTCGGAGCTCCGGCGGTGAGCGGCATTAAGGGGTGAATACCCACAGCTGAGACCCATAATGGCCCACAAAAAGAAGGGACTGGGGGGCGGGAAGCTCCAGAGCACCCCCAGAACCGCCCGATCTGAGGATATCTCCTAATTTTTCCCGGACCACGCGGCGGTGCAGGGCGATCGGCGCCATTCCAAGATGGCGCCGACGTCAGACGGCACCCCGGCGTCCTCTCCCTCCTGCAGCCCGGGTCCTCCGGAGACAGAGGAAACCTCAATCAGGGACATTCTGAGGTCCCTACCAACTAAAGAGGACATGGAGGCCCTGATGAGACGCATGGAGACAGCATGGGAATCACGATGGGAGCACATGTCGCAGGACGTCCTCCATCTTGGATCCAGAATACAAGGCCTTGAAGACTCTAAGGACCAGCATGATGACAGAGTGCTAGCTCTTGAGCAGCAGGTCAGTGCACATTCTAAATATTTCACCCAGCTGCGCAGAGATCTGGACGATGTAGACAACCGAGGCCGGCGAAACAATTTGCGAATTCGAGGTCTCCCTGAATCTCAGGGCCCCACAGAGGATATTCCGGCCTTACTACGCTCATTGATTAACCCTCTCCTGCAACGCCCGCTTGATGCACCGCTATTATTTGATCGAGCCCATAGGGCTTTGAAGGCAAAGGGAACCCCGTCCTCAGCTCCCAGGGACATAATCTGCCGACTTCATTATTATGTGGATAAGGAACGTATCCTAATGGCGAGCAGGAATTCGAATTTTCAAGATCGTTTGGGAAACCCGCTACAAGTCTTTCCAGACCTTTCCTGGACCACTTTGCAAGCCCGGAGGGCATTACGCCCGCTCACCCAAATTCTTCAGGACCGTCAGATTAAATATCGCTGGGGATATCCTCTCTCCCTTACCACCATAATTGACGGAGAATCCTTTTTTGTGTCCTCCCCAGAAGATATAACGCCACTGACTTCGGCATTGGGCGTAGCACCTCTAACTATACCAGATTGGTTTGCTGTTCCTAGTGCGACTCAAAATACGGGCCAGATCAGATCACAACGCTCCAGATGGCAGACTCCGGTGAAACGTAGGAAGCCACCTCAAAGATCATCTGACTCTCCACTTCACCCGCTGCCAACTACTCCGTCCTCCTGTGGCTAAACGAACTGCAGGGACTTCTGTTCATACTTGGAGATCTGCCCTTGGGACTTCGCCCACATTTTTATTTTCCTTGGTCATTAAGTGACTTTTTTCACAATTGCTCGCCTGCCCGGCACGAACTCGGAGCCATTTTACTTTTTCTGAACTTGTCTCCGCTTCCCGCGCCCCCGCCAGTAGCGGTGACCGTTATTATGTTTTTTATGTACCCTCCTCCGGGCCCTGGTCTGGAGATGGGGGTCAGGTCGAGGTTTCAATTTCAGTATTGCAATTTCCCTCGGGGCCCAGATACCCCTCGAGGAGAAATTTTCACTGCCTCCGTGTATATATGTTCATTACTTTGTTATTGACAGAATTTATCTTTTTTGTTTTGCTTTTTTCCCCTCTCCCCTCAGACGCACTCAGGTTTCCTTCCACAGATTGGTACTTAGGACTGGCCCCTCCCTTGGTTATTAGATGGTGTCCGTACGCTTGATCACAATTAACGCACGGGGACTGAACACCCCTGTAAAACGCCGGATGGCCTTGACAGATGCCCGTAGACAAGGCGGAGACGTCATCTTTCTGCAAGAGACGCACTTTCGAGCCGATTCCGCGCCCACTCTCTCGTCACCACATTATCCTTCTAGCTACGTGAGTAACTACACGGTTTCCAAATCGCGAGGAGTAGCCATATTGTTAGGCAGACACGTCCCATTTGTGTATGACTCACACGTCACTGATCCGGGGGGTAGGTTCTTATTTCTTAAAGGGACTTTGGGCCTCACTCGTTGTACCCTGGTTAACATTTACCTCCCCAACCGTAACCAATGCCAATCGCTACGTTCGATACTTAACAAACTGTCTCGCTTCAGTGAAGGCATAGTGATATGTGGCGGTGACTTCAATGTTCACTTGGATGCCCCCGGGGAAGGCAACCCCGCTTCGTGTAAACCTGACCCCTCCCTACGAAAACGGTTTCTCCAATTGTTGCACGGCCAACAACTAGTAGATAGCTGGAGGGTACTTCATCCAGCCAGGAGGGACTTTACTTTTTTCTCTAATGCAGCGCGCTCGTACTCCCGGCTAGACACTTTTTTGGTTTCACACCACGGCCTACACTTATTGCATTCTACTACTATTAAACCCATCACATGGTCTGATCATGCCCCAGTCCACTTAGAGCTCACCCTCCCTACGGTGTCAGAGCGCGACAGGACCTGGAGACTTAACGAGACCCTTCTCAAAGACACAATGAACAGGACTGACATCGAGACGGCCATAACTGACTACTTTAGAGATAACCTGACTCCAGACGTGTCCCTACCCATGGTATGGGAGGCCCACAAGTGTGTTCTAAGGGGGAAACTTATCCAAATTGGTGCCCGGATGAAGAAATTTCGGACTGGACAGATCACTGACCTCCTACGTAACATTTATACTCTAGAGACGTCACATAAAACAAATGGATCATTGGACACGCTCAAAGAGTTGACCCTTCAGAGGGCGACTCTCAATGACCTCCTGACTCATAACACTCTGCGCTCACTCCAAATCACCAAGCTTAAATATTATACCCAGGGAGATCGCTGTGGTCGTTTATTGGCTAATGCTGTTCGCCAACGACACATGGCTACATATATACCGAAGATTCGTTGTGTGGATGGGTCGGTGGCTCACTTGACCCCGGACATCTCCACGGCTTTTCTTTCCTATTATAAGACCCTGTACAATCTGAGTGATACCCCTCCTCCCTCAGAAGTGATTGACCAATATCTACGCGACTCATACAATTCCACTATCTCTGAGGAGACGAAGGAAGCATTAGACACTCTCCCTTTACTATGGAGGAACTCGCCTCGGCTGTGAAATCCATGAAATCGGGCAAAAGCCGGGCCCGGATGGGTTTACTATGGGTTATTATAAGACCTTCTCTCCTCCTTAGGCCCTCACTTTTTACAAGCCTTTAACTCTCTCGCAGACCATTCTACTATTCCCCAGTCGGCCCTCCTTGCCACAATTACGCTCATACCTAAACCCGATAAAGACCATACTCTAGTACCTAATTATCGCCCAATTTCCTTGATTAATACGGACGTAAAACTGTTTGCCAAATTATTAGCCACCCGCCTAAACCCTTTACTACCCACCCTGATCCACCCAGACCAATCGGGCTTTGTGACTTCTCGAGAAGCACGCGATAACACTATTCACACTATTAATCTCATTCACCGAGCTCAAGTTCAGGGACGCCCTACCATTTTCCTCTCGGTCGATGCCGAAAAGGCATTCGACCGGGTGGACTGGCATTACCTCTTTGGAGCTCTGCGACACATGGGCTTTGGCTCGAAATGGATGACATGGCTGCAGGCCTTGTACTCCTCCCCTATGGCGCAAATTAGGGTTAATGGCACACATTCAACGCCTTTCGGCATTAGAAATGGGACAAGACAGGGATGTCCCCTGTCCCCACTGCTATTTGTCCTGGCCTTAGAGCCCTTTATGCAGAGGGTTAGGGATAATGACAATATTCAGGGTTTCTGTCTCCCATTCCACCACTATAAAATATCGGCATATGCAGATGACATTCTCTTTACCCTCACTGATCCCTTAAAATCCCTCCCACATGTCTTAAAAGAATTACGAACATTCCAGACACTATCGAACTTTTTAATCAACGATACCAAGTGTGAGGCCATGGGGGTGGGGGTGACTTCGGAGACTAACCGGGCCCTGACTGACATATGTCCTTTCCAATGGACAAGAAACTCCCTGCGTTATCTGGGTACCACGCTTACTCGCTGTTCCAGAGACTTGTTCGCAGCTAATTACACACCTCTCTTGAACGCCACGCTGCACGAGCTTCGAAAATGGCATAAGCCCCATATTTCGTGGCTTGGCCGCATTAACTATCTGAAAAATGACCGTTTTACCGAAGTTTCTGTATGTGTTTCAGGCGGTCCCGGTTAGGATCCCGCGGGCTTTTTTTCAAGAACTGAAATCGGGCTTCCTGAAGTTCATATGGGGTTCCACTTGCCCTCGGATATCGTATAAAGATTTGACTCGCCCCAGGGAAAGGGGAGGTTTGGGACTGCCCCACCTTGAATCTTACTACCAAGCAGCCCTACTGACACGGCTTTGTGACTGGTCGGTATCTCCTCCAGCTAAATTATGGGTGGCATTAGAGCAATTGGCCTTTCGGGTGCCGATTGCATCTGTACCATGGCAACTTGCCTCCATCCGCACTCTGACGAGGTCCTCGGACCATCCCACGGCCCCACAGCTACTCCGACTATGGAGGGAAGTGCGCTCTAGACCCGACCTCTCCCCAGATATTTCCCCCCTGTACCCTGTATCGCACAACCCCGACTTCCCCCCGGGAAGACAGCAGTCTTTCCTGGATATAGACACGGATGGGCCCTACCTACATATTGCGCGTTGTTACACTGATAAGGAGTTGTCTCCACTGTCTTCACTAGCACCGAGAAGCGCTTATACGCCCCTTGCATACTTCAAATATAGCCAATTAACCCACTTTGTAAATAGATTGACTTCGACCGCCCCAGTTCGGTTTACTATGACTGTATTTGAGACTTTGTGTACGATGGACCCCCCACCAACACATGTCCTCTCGTCTCTTTACTCCTTTCCTCGTCACAACCCAAGGTACCCGCATACGTGTCTAAATGGCAGAACGAACTCCCTGACCCAATCTCGGAAGATGACTGGGGGAAAATTTTCTCCATTAATAAATACTCCTCCATGAGCCTTTCGGTACAGCTCTCCAACTTTAAGCTCTTATCACGTTGGTACCTGACTCCAGTACGCTTACATCGTATGTTTCCGCAATCTACATCCCAATGTTGGAGATGCCTCGCTGACACTGGTACCTATCTACACCTATGGTGGAGCTGTCCGGTCCTTGCGACTTATTGGTCCGAGATATTAGCACATGTCGCTGACATAACGGGGTTTAAGTCGGGGAATTCATATCACCTGATACTTTTTCATCTGGTCCCACTCCCAGTCAACACTTACAAAACCTCCTTATTGTTGCACCTTTTAAACGCGGCCAAATCCCTTATCCCTCGGAAATGGAAACAGACTGCTGCTCCCACTGTGAAGGAGTGGATTGAGGCGGTGGAGCGCATCCGTACCTTAGAGGAACTCCACTACTCATTGGAGAATCAGTATCAAAAATATTTTAAGACATGGTTTTGGTGGTCCGAGTTTCTCCTTAAACGTTCCCCTCCTCCCCCTATGGGGCGGCGGGTTACGTCCGGCGTGGATCCCGTGCCGGGGTTGCCCCTTCCTCCCCTCGGAGATTAACTGGCATAATTTTTGACTTCCTGGTGCTAATTGCTGTGGTTTTGGTACCTAACCTGGTTCTCACAAGTTTCAATATACATTATAATGCGTCTCCCCTGTTGTTTCCTTTCTTTTGGATGTTTTATAATATAGATCTAAATGCTTAACTTATGAGATTCATAGGAATTTTTATTTTAAGTGATGTTTATTTTTATGTGTTTTACTGTCAACTGTGATACCACTTTATGATGCGCTGTGCCTAGCGCTTGTTTGTGATTTAACTGCATTTGTGGCATTTTGGTTCTGAAAACAATAAAACAAAGTTTAAACAAAAAAAAAATATCCATGTGTGAGCTGGGGCAGATATCCATGTGTGAGCTGGGGCAGATATCCATGTGTGAGCTGGGGCAGATATCCATGTGTGAGCTGGGGCAGATATCCATGTGTGAGCTGGGGCAGATATCCATGTGTGAGCTGGGGCAATATCCAGGTGTGAGCTGGGGCAATATCCAGGTGAGAGCTGGCTGGGGCAATAATCGATAACGTGTCCACAGGTTGGGGGGGGACGCACAATTCTTGGCTGGCCCCAGGCGCTGACAACCCACGCTACGCCACTGGTATAAACACAATGTGAACCTCACAGCAGGGCAGCAAGAAAATATTACAGCTATTCTACAATCACTGGAAACTTATTTCAAACCTGCTAAAAACATAATTTACGAAAAGGTATGTGTTTGGGTGCTGCAAACAAGAAGAGGGAGAGTCATTTCATAACTTTGTTCCACGCCAGAGAGAAAAGGCAGCAACTTGTGAATATGGAGCTCTCAAAGATGAATTAATAAGAGACAAAATTGTTTTGGTTATAGCTAGTGAGAGCACCTCCTAAGAGAACATGACTTAACTCTAAACATGCCAAATGAAATGTGCCATGCAGCAGAGCTCACTGACAGACGTCTGAAAGTCATGGAACAGGACAGAGGACCGACAGCATAAACATTGCAATGCAGCGTCATAACATAAGCAAACCGCAGCAACGCCGCCTGATTAGCACAAATGCTGCCAACTTTACAGCATGCAAATGTATGGGACTGTGCATGAAAGAATTAAAGAGTGGTGTCCAGTTTATGGGAAGTCTTGTGGAAGAACAAACCATTTTGCCAATGTTTGTCACGTATACGACAGCCGTCGATAGGAAAACTACACACCGTGGAGAACACATCTGCATATGAGGAAGAGACACCGCTGAAGTTCTATAAAGCAGTGAATTGATCAGCGCTGTGCAATCCAGAGGAAAGGAATGGTTTGTCACATTACATTTAAATAATAGGCCCCAGTCCTGTCCGCTCGACTCAGGAGCAACGTGTAAGGTGTTTAAAAGACAAAATGATGTTAGCACCAGAAGCACATCTACTGCCAAGTGACACCAAACTAAAGCTATACTCTGGTGAGCTTGTTACCGGAATCCACTTGGTTCACTCGGGACGAGGCCGGAGCGGACACGAGCAAGGATTGTCTGAACACGAGTCTCTTCAGGAAAGGCAAACTTTATTGTGAGATCACAGATGCGCAGACAGGATTGAATCGCAAAGACTGAGCCCCGACCTCACCCCGACAAGGGGTCTTATACCCCGAATACATAATTAGGTACATCCCAATTAGCCCACCTCCCGGTGACACTATCCCACCCCACGTGGGTTAATACCTCCCTTAGTCTAATACAAAGACATTCCATTAAATTGGCCGTAAATTGGCAAACTTCATGTTAGTTTCGACAGATCATGATTAGCTACTACATTCAGTCCGGGCTGTGCTCGCCTCCCTAGCGCCTGTGTTTATTTGTTGCGGGTAACACCTGGTCTATCTTCTATGCTTCCCTTTGGTGTATCCATTCCTCATTCTGTCCCTTCGTGCCAGGAACAGCCAAGATCTTTCTCAGGGTTCTAATTGCTTTTCTGCTAATCTAACACATTCCTAAATTGCTACGTATGCTTCAATCTAGTTTCACCTAAAACCTACCTAGTTATTTTCAAGTGAACCAATATTCTGAACAAGATGGCCGCCTGGCTTATAATGGCGGCCAGCTTCCAGCCTGATTCCACTTCAAGCTTATAAAATCTCTAGGACTCTTCAGGACTGAATGTGTTTTACGTAGACAGAGACACAAGCTAGAGTTTGAAATTGTGGAGGCCTGCCAAAAGCCACTTATTAGGCTCAACCTGTGAGCGTCTAGGGCTGATTTTAATGTTCTTGAACCAAGGACGTACTTGAAAACGAGAGACATCTCAATGTATTCTTCCTGGTAAAATCCTTTATAAATAAATACATTTCTCCGTCCCTGCAGAGCTCAACGTGATGGACGATCAATCCAAAAGGACCCTTGTCAAAACAAAGGCTGCTACAAGAATTTAGTGATGTGTTTACTGGGCCAGTAGAATACGTACCAGAGGAAGTTAATTTCGACCTTGACTTGAGTGTCCCTCCAGTCCAATGTGCACAATGCAATGTGCCAGTGGCGTTAAACAGGCAGTCAAGGCACAGCTTGACCAATATGAGGCCAATAGACACCTAGCTCCAAGTGACTGATCCATCCGACTGGATAAGTAACATGGTTATTGTAAAGAAGCCTGATAAGCTAAGAATATGCATAGATCCCAAATTCTTGAATCTGGCACTGAGGCGATCTCACTACATCATGCCAACGCTCGAGGATGTTTTGTACAAGCTGCCTAAAGCACGTCTGTTCACGCTTGTTGATGGCCGGGATGCATTTTTACAATGTAAACTGGATACTGCAAGTAGTTACATGACAACCTTCTGGACTCCTTGGGGCAGGAAAAGATGGCTCAAATTGCCTTTTGGAGTAACTGTTGCACCATAGGTGTATCAAAGTAAACAACATGAACTATTGACTGGACTCAGCGGTGTTGAACCAATAGCTGAGGACATCCTTATGGTTGGCTGTGGGGAAACAGATGAGGAAGCAGAGCAAGATCATGATGGTAAACTGCTGGAACTGATAGATCGTTGTAGGCAGGTAAAATTAAGACTTGGCATAAAAAAGCTGCAATTCAAGGTCAAAGAGGTCCGCTTCCACGGACACCTCCTATCCTGGGAGGGTTTGAAGGCTGACCCGGACAAAATCAGAGCCATACTGGATATGCCACAGCCGGAAAATTTTAAATCCCTACAGCGCTAGGGTTTGTTACCTACCTGGCAAAATTCCTACCGCTCAGAGGTCTGCGAGCCGTTGAGAAGGCTTCTGGACAAGGATGCTGTTTGGCATTGGCTTCCTAAGCATGATAATGCAGTGCAGGACATCAAACGTTTGGTCACAGATACACCTGTCCTGAAGTACTATGACGTTACTACTCCTGTAACTATTCAAAATGGTGCAAGCAAAACTGGACTCAGGTGTTGGCTGTTGCAAGCTGGTCAGCCTATCGCTTTTGCTTCAAGGGCACTGACTCTTACGGAACAAAACTACACTCAAATAGAAAAGGAATGTCTGAGTATAGTGTTTGTCTGCCAGCGCTTTCACCACTACCTCTATGGTCGCAATGAGATCACAGCAGAAACTGACCATAAGCCTTTGATTTCTATTTTCTAGAAACCTCTTTTGTGTGCGCCCAAACGCCTACTACAGAGCATGTTGCTGACACTACAAAACTATTGCCTAAATGTTGTCTACAAGCCTGGACCGGAAATGTACATTAGTGACACTCTTAGCAGAGCTACAGCAGCTGGAGGTGCACCCGACTATGCACCACACACAGTTTGCAATGTTCAACAGGACCTGGATGTCCTGTCACAGATCAGACTATTTGAACGTCACAGACCAACGATTGCTTCAGATAAAACAGCACACTGAAACCGATGAGAGTTTGCAAGCTCTTAAATATGTTGTTCTGAATGGTTGGCCTGATTCCTGTCACGGTTCCCAGATCCCACTACGCAGTCCTTAAAGCCCAACACTCCACAGAGCCAAAAAACTACCAATAGGGTAGCCGTAAAGGAATCCCTAACTGTCTGGTCCTTAAAAATTGGCCAGGTATATATATATATATATATATATATATATACTAGCTAGACAGAAAGGGTTAATCAAAGACAATGTCGTAATACAAAACCAGGTCAGCAACACGGGGTAGTCAGACGAGCCAGAATCAGGAATACAGAGTATAGAATAGTCAAATGGAATAGCCGGGTCGATATCAGTGCAGAAGCGAAGTACAAGGAAATAGTCTAGGGCAACGGAAGGCAGAATAGTCAGAAAACAAGCAGAGGTCAATAACAGGTTAAATCACGAGAGAATTCAGGTACAAGGAGCTCAGGTATGGATAACCACGATCTGGCACTGCTTAGAAGGAACTGTTGGTTTTTAAAAGACCTTCACCAGACCGCGCCCCCCTCTCAAGCCGCGCCTCATGCAGCCACCTCCCTGCCTGTTTCAATTTAAACCGGGCGTTGGGGAGCGAGCAGCATCAGACATGCTGCCGTCAAGCACACCGGAAAGGCTGGAGGCCCCCAACATTACAATTCCAAGGAGGAGGTCTTATTAAATGCGAGAGAATATTGGACTTTTAGAGATGAAATCGGCATTCAGGATGGCGTACTATACAAGGGGCCGATGGCCATCATTCCTAAATCTTTAAGATCAGAGATGCTGACACGTATTCATGGCAGTCACATTGGTGGAGAAGCATGCTATAGGCAAGCAGAGATACCCTATACTGGCCCAACATGCAGAATGAGATTAAAGACTTTGTTAGCCATCGCTCGACATGCAATGAATATGCACAGGCACAACAGAAAGAACCCATGAGGTCGCATGTGCTGCCCACCCGGCCTTGGCAAATTGTAAGCATGGACTTATTGAATTATGCTGGGCAAGATTTTCTACTAATTGTTGATCACTATTCTGACTTTTTGGGAGATTGTAGTATCAGCAGACAGGTCAGGAAGTCGCTCAATCAGGCGTTGTAAAGTACAGTTTGCACGTTATGGCCAGCCGGATAGGGTAATCTCAGATAACGGACTTCAATTCGCATGTGAGCAATTCAGACGGTTCTCTGCAGATTGGGGATTTGAGCACGTTACCTCATCGCCTCGGCACCCACAAGCCAATGGCAAAGCTGAATCGGCCGTCAAGATCGTAAAGAATATTTGTAAGATGGCCAAGTATGATGGTACTGACCCATGGAAAGCCATTCTACATTGGAGGAACACCCCATCCGAAGGCATGGACAGTAGTCCTGCGCAGCGCTTAATGTCAAGGAGACTGAAAACTTCATTGCCTGTGACCAACAAATTATTTGAGCCTTGTGTGGTTACAGGTGTCCTAGAGAAACTACGGAGGAGGAAACAGATCTCTAAACGGTCTTAGGATGTGTCTGCTAAAGACTTATCTGAACTAAGCATTGGAGAGACAATCCGTATGAAGCCGCTTTCTGGTGACAGGACTGTTCGCTGGAGACTTGGTTCTTGTGTTCAGCGTGTTGCCCCTCGCTCATATCTTGTGGATGTAGACGGCAGTCTCTACTGCCGCAATCGGGTGGACTTGAGAGGAGCGGCGCAACTCCCCGTACAAGCCTATGTGCATCCTGCACGTGATCCTCCTGAGGTGCTCAATGCCCCTAGTCCTCCTGGACCACATCCGCAAAGCGGAGAGAATACTGCTGTCCTTTCAGAAGGAAACATTGAGAATGACATAATACAGCCACATATACTATCAAGTTACTCTGTGCCGAACACCCCAGCCAGAAGGGAGGGCGGCTCTGTATCAATGCCTACTGGAACTGCACGACCTTCCCCAGGCATAATCTCTGTGGCCTTGCGTAGCGGTCAAGTTTCAAGACCTCCAGATAGACTCAATCTGTAGTGTACCTACCAGTCACACAGCCTGCTATGTTTGAGACTTCTGGATCTGTTTTAGGTTAACTGTTTACAAAGTTTGTATTGAATGTTAAAAAAGGGAGATGTTACGTATTGGTTATGCTTATACTTCCTGTTTCCTGTTCTGACCTCTGACTTGGAGGCAGTTCTATACTGCAACATGATTCCTCACAGCAGCTTGCAGTGTCTTCATTTCTATACATGAAACAACCCCAGTAGATACGCTTTGGCTCCAAACTCCTGTGGAGAACATGAGTGATACTGTAAATTGATATAATTTGGATCTGGCACAGTTTAGAGACTCTACTGGGAGTTTTATTGCTCTGTAGCTCGGTTATAGTTACAAGCAGGCCTAGACGTTTCATCCGGCCTACCGGGTGTTTGCCCAGTAGGCTGATAGCCTGGACAGCCGGCTGTCCTCGAGGGACACGACAGCCTAATGCCTCGTGCCCCTTGAGGGCTTGCATTCCAGCCAGCCTTAAGGCTGGCATAGTGCGAGGCAGCATCCTGGCTGGACAGCCTGACGGCCAGTCATCATTCTGTCCAGGACCCTCAATGAGCAACGGGGTCTGTCAGACCTTTTCAGATATGAAATTTTTATATTTCGCAGGACTGTTTAAATTTGGGGCCAGCAATTGCTTCACACAACTCATCTGCGTGGTTAATATATATAACAAGAATATGCGTTCTAAAGACAATGGATCGTTATTGTGACGCATACAAGGGAAGACTTTTCCATTGATCAAAGAAGGTCTAATGGACTCTGGTTGTAAAAAATAAACAATCAGATGTTAGATCAAATTGTTTAAAAGTAAGGGAACACAATGACAACTGATCTTACCCTAGGATAGGTATCTCAGTATTGTGTTTATTTTGTCAGATCGAAACTCTGAAAACCACGTAAACATTGAACAATGGGTTTCCCAAAAAATAAAAAAACCCGGAGAAGGTTAAATGGCTTGGATAAACCAGCTTGTAATGCTATGCTATTCGGCGCTATGATCTAACACTGTATGATATTTGAATATTTAATTTATGTGGTCAGTTAGAATAGATAACCTTGGCTTCTTATAAAAAACAGAGGCCCTACCACATTCAGTTGATTATTACAAATGTCTGGTGTACTAACCTGCATAAAACAGATTAAGTCTGGTAATTGTGAATGTTAAAGACGATATCACGAATGAATGAATTGATGTAGGTCTGCAGAATCCTCTCATATACACATACCTGTGGATTTAAGTAAAGGGGGTATGAAATGCACACACGCCGTGGCGAAGTATGCCGGCGATGCCACAATAGAAATAAATTTTGATTTGTTAATAAAATCTATAGAGTCCCGGGATTTAGGAATAAAATGACCCCAAACCAGTAAAAGATTGGCCAAATACATAAATAAATTCCTGCAGAAGGTTGATGGTTGATCTGAGAGCGCCATCTGCTGGCCAGGTAATATAACACCTGGACAGACCCCTGGAGTTGATGAATATATATATCCTCCAATCAAATGAGGCCACATAGTGATGGGCTAGATCTAAAACTGGGCGGAAGACCACTATATAGAGGGGACAATCCAGAGCAGAAGGATGAACACACTGAGAAAAGCTTGGGGAGAGACCTGAGGGACGCTTGGAGGGGAGAAAGGGCAAATATCATCAGCCCCCCTTAAGACGTGACCACACCCTAATCTTCCACCACTCTATCTTCACTAACCGGATGGTAAAGTATGCCTGAATAACTTGATATCTATTTTCTAATTGCATAGTCCTTACTTTAGATGTCCATCACAAACTAAAGGAATATAAATGAATTTTTTTGCTGTTTAAGCCTACTCAGTAGACTAGTAATCAGCCTTTCCACTCCCCTGCAGAGGATTGCTAAGGAAGAAACTATTCCCGGCTAAATACTTGAGCCATAATTTAGTGAAATTATTTATATTCCAAGAATACTGGTTGTGGACATCTAAAGATCAATTGTATAACCATAGTGAGATACGCTGGGACCGTGAAATAGCTTTTATATGTCAAGTGCCGTCAGCCCCATTCGTAAAACTAGCGTAACTCCTTCCATATCCATCTTGCAGCCCTTTCCATTGAATGCATGTAAGTCAATAAGAAGCTTTGGGTTAACGTATATTGAATGAAGTGCTGTGATTGATCTGTGGAAGAGATAGTCTACCTATCGAGTGTGTTCTGTATCTCCCTGAAGGAAGTTGCATTTAGTGAATAGGCCCCCACAATAATAAATTGTGCTGCAGGTGATGCCCAGTAACTGAGTGTTTATTTTAGCCAGGTGGAGGATTGGTTTATAATGGGAAAGGTTTAAGTGAATATTATAGAGCTTGGTGTTTAAGAACTGAGGCGTGTATATCTGTGGTGCGGTCTATAAACCTAAAATATTTGTCCATTAGATTATTGCGTGTCGCAGTATCGCTACTAATCACGATCTATAATCACTTATGAAATTGTATCTTGCTAATCCGTTGATAACATATGATTGTATGAAACTTGACGTGTGAATAAATTTTGGTTTGAATTGTTTTACCGTTATGCAGTCTCATATCATCTTTATTGATTTTATTGTGTTTAAAAATATCTAGATAGCACCAAAAGAACTCGGAATAACGCGCCATATATTTGTTAAGACGTATATTCATTGATTGGTTATTATCTTATTTTCTGAAGGGTAAAATACCAATTTATACCACTGGTATTGGAGGCACTGTCAATTATATATATATATTTTCTACAAAAGGAAAAATATACGTCATAATTAATATATCCCTGACCTATTAAAGAAGTCAATAATCTCTAACAGGTCTTTGCTTTGATTGCACACATACTGCATTCAGACTGAGCTCCACTGCTCTGAGTTTGAGGCGCCCACCCACCCAGATCGGCCATGTTTTCCTGGACACATATTACTATTTCATGTAGAGGGGAACACAGGATTAGGTGCTTCCATGCAACATGTATAATTCATATGCTGCAGGGAGGAAATAAAAGGCAGGACACCTGGGATTCCTTTTTGATTTCTTACCTGCAGCATATGGATTCTACATACTGCAGGGTGGCATTTTCCATGCCCATCAGCATGAATGAATTATAAGTGTCTAGGAAAACATGGCCAATCTGGGAACCCTATACCCGGTCCGGTAAGACCAGGGAGACATGCAGCCCTTCTTACACCTGTTCAGTGGACCACCAATGATTTTGCCCCTTCCCTGCACAAAAGTTAAGCATGAGAGGGGGCAATAATTCATTATAAATATATTGTTAAAAATATAAATTTTAACAATTTTAATATTAAAATATAAAATAACTTCATGTATATTTTTGAGGTGTGTGGTTAGGTGTAAGGGAGTGGTTACGTGTGTGCATGTTGAGGTGTAAGGGTGTGGTTACGTGTGTGCATGTTGAGGTGTAAGGGAGTGGTTACGTGTGTGCATGTTGAGGTGTAAGGGAGTGGTTACGTGTGTGCATGTTGAGGTGTACGGGAGTGGTTACGTGTGTGCATGTTGAGGTGTACGGGAGTGGTTACGTGTGTGCATGTTGAGGTGTACGGGAGTGGTTACGTGTGTGCATGTTGAGGTGTACGGGAGTGGTTACGTGTGTGCATGTTGAGGTGTACGGGAGTGGTTACGTGTGTGCATGTTGAGGTGTACGGGAGTGGTTACGTGTGTGCATGTTGAGGTGTACGGGAGTGATTACCTAGGGAAGGGGGGTGTGTGTATGGGGATGGCTAGGTGTGTGTAGGCACCTGTATAGGTATATATTATAAAAGGTGTGTAGGAGCACGTATAGGTATATAATAGGGTGTGTATGCATATGTAGTACTGTGTTTTGAGAATATGGGTGAATATTGAGGAGTTTATAAATATGTGTTTCTGTATAGCAATAGACAAACGTGGGCTGCTGTACTTTCCCCAGCAGGATTCCATAGCAGTAGCTGCTACTCCTAATCCTGGCTCATAGGAGCAAACTATGTACACAGGGGTGCATGGATGAGCTTGGGAACGTGCAGAGCAGTGGAGCTGCAGGTCTTCCTTCTCTGGAATGAGAAAGGAATGGGAGTTGCATTTCATGCTGGGGAAGTTTAGAGCACACGGTCCAGGCTGAATCAGGTGTCCGGGACCAGGCGGCAGCTGCCCAGAAACCCGAACACATGACTCAAAACACTAACCTGTCCTGGTGAAACCCATACAGGTGGTAACACTAACTATGAATTATGGAGTTATCTGCTAACTGCTGGTGTAGTGTTGCTGCAATTGCAATAAACGGTAGGGGAAGATTCATAAATGAAAACGTTGCCCGTTGTTCCTCGAATTTCCCTTTCTGGATAATCAAAGCTTATGGTGGCTGGAAAAAAAAAAATTAAAAAATTTGTACTTTGTGACAATGTAAAAAACGGCATTTAGTAAGAAACCGCTTTGGGTTTTTGATGTTGGAGCGCACTGCATTGATCATGTAGGCTTCTGAAGTTTTAGTGTTGACAGACATCGCCCCCTGCTGTCCAGTGTTTGTCCATTTCTGAAGCCACTTGTTGCATATTTTACTCATACTGACATGCCATCTTCTGAATGTGTGTCACTTTGTTTGAACCGAGGCTGGGCTGATTCAGCCTTACAAAGCATAAGAAAGGATGTAAGTTGTGTTATTTGTATGTTGGACAGCCTACTGGGGTTCTGGTCTGCAATGCACAGCTCTAAAGAAACGGCAGGTTTTAAAGCCGGGATCTCATACTCTGGCCCCACCAGAGGTTTCTGAAATACAGCTCCCATGAGTCTCTTGTGATTTATTTAATTTAAACAATTATGGGATTTGTAAATTGTCAAGATTGAAGGGGGGCAGAGTTAGAGATCTCTGGTTTAAAGGGATAGTCTAAGAGGAAAAAAAAAGGATATAACTCCAGTCTACCACCAGAGTTGCTGATACCACCGGTGACTGATCTGGTGACCATAAACCAATAAAGTCTGACCTGTCCTAACAGGCCAGGTTTGCCAGTTATCTGAAGCACATTACAGTGCTGTGATTGCAGGATTCATTCTTCATTTCCCAAAACTAATCCTAAAATCTGACCTGTTGGGGGTACTTGAGGACCAGGATTGAGAATAGGGTTGCCAGGTCGGCCATGTCTTCCTGGACACATATTACAGTTTCACGGAGAGGGAAAGCACAGGGAAGGTCACCTGGAATTCCTTTATTTATTATCTGCAGTATATGGATATACATGCTGCAGGGTTGCATTTTTCATGCACTTCCCATCAGCATGAATAAGTCATGTGCTCAGGAAAACATGGCCGATGTGGCAAGTTGGGAACCATTGCTTTAACTGGTTGCTTAACAGCATTTCTTGTAGTTTATAGACATGATACGATTGATAGATTTTGTTTTGCTATGGTTTTACTCAAATATATGAAGATTCTATTAAAAAAGAGTGGAACTAGGATAGGAACTGGCTCAACAAACGAGACAAATTCATTTTACCAACAAAATGAATTAAGAAACATACAGGGTAATTCAAAGAGAATCGAAAAGTCATCGCACGGTCAGTGACTTTTCATTCTCCTCAACTCGGTTTGATTTGGCGATCCCATTTCGGCAACCCTGCGGTGCATTCAGCAAGCACCACAGGGTCCCCAAATTGCAGGGAAACGTCACCGCAAAGCCGCCGAAGGCACACTGAAAACCTGCAAAAACATCTGGATTAACCCCAAACACGCTGGAGAAACCCGAATTAGGAGCAGATTACAGCACAGAGCAGCCGCCGGAAAAAGCGGACACCGCAGATGAATGGTGGGAGGAAAAAAAAGTATGCTTGAATGTTTGAAAAGTGAAACGCGGTTTGCAAAGAAACTACTGAGCGAAAAGGTCTGAAATTTACAGATGAGGTCCAATGAATGATAATAAAAGGGCTTACAGAAAAAAGAAAAATTTAAAAAAAAATTATATTTATTTTTCCCCCAAAAAAATTCGTATAACGAAAAATGCTTAAAAAGATCCTAGAAAAAAATAATAATCTGTAAATAAGAGACTTTACTGCAGATTATAAAATCAATGGTTTATTAGATTTTGAATAAAAAAAAAAAATGGGAATATTTTAACATTGAAGCCTATGGGATTCACCTGAATAAATCTGCCACATGAAACCACCGAATGGCAGGGCAATTTGGCAACTTTTCCCAGCTGTTTTGTGTTCTCTGAATAGCCAAAGCATTGCTTCTCTATAGGGGGAATTTGCTGCCCTCGAACAGGCACCGAATATGCAGGCAACACGCCAACATTTGGCAAACTGCCGGCTCTCTGGATAACCGAACGCAGATTTTCAGCATTCGGTTTCCTTTCGGCAGCCATTCGGATCTCTTTGAATAACCCAGATAGTGGGCACTTGGGCTTTGGTGTATTCAGGACACATCTCTCGACCAAACAGGCCAGCTCCTATCCAGAGCCATTTTGTTACTTATACAAAACCAATATTGAAGGACATTCTTGAAAAACAAGAGAAATCTCAATGTATCCTTCCTGATAAAATCCTTTATAAATAAATATTTAACACCGTGGTCCTCAAGTATCCCTCACATGTCAGGTTTTCCAGCTATCGGAAACACAGCACAGGTAGGGTTGCTACCTTTCCTTCGTGGTGTGTGTGTGTGACAATGCATACAATGCGTATGACGGAGGTCTCGGTCTGATGGCGCTTACCGGTAGTTACTGGTATTCAGTCTGGGCCTGGTCCAGTCTGAATCATGTGTTCAGGTTGGAGGGGAGCTGAAACACCAACACTTAATTACAAACCCGAACTGGACAGGTGGCAATCCTAAGCACAGTTGATATGATTTGCTGCTCAGTGATTGCAGGATTCACTCTGCTTTTCTCCAAGGTGATCCTTAATATTTGGTTTGTAAGGGAGACTTGACGACCACAGTTTTAACCTATAAAGTGCCAACTCCTTAACTCTTTCGTGATTGGAACAGTTAGTCTCTGGAAGCCAACAATGTAAAATAGGGTTTAATGAGGACCAGGGTGGGAAACACTAACAGGCCAGATTTTAAGGACCACCTTGGGGTAATGCAGACTGAATCCTGCAATCACTGAGCAGCAAATCATCTCACCTGTGCTTCACATATCCTGCAAACCTGACCTGTTGGGGGTACCTGAGGACCGTGTTTGGGAACCACTGGTCTACAGCACTTTTGCCTCACCTGCAATTGCTGTGTTAACAGAAGGGTTAATTCTTGCACTGCAGGACCCTTTAATATGCCTCACTGCACAATCATTCTGATAGGGGTGTGAGCAGCCCCTAGTGAAATGACTGTTTAGTAGATAGAGTCCCTGAAATTGATAGAACCCAAAGCAGTTGGAGTAAGGAGCCCTTATAACTAATGCTCGCCCTGGCTGGTGAGGAGGTGGTAGTATTCTTCTGATAAACCTGTCAACGTTGTGGGGCATATTATAAGGTAAGCTGGAGTTAGTTACCAAACCAGGAGCAGTGGCAGCTCAATGGTATGTGGAATACCAATGTTACCAAGCTGGAAAATCTCTCACAATATAAACTGTTTGCTGAATTCCATGCTAGAATGCCTCTTGCAGTTCCGCAATCATTGTAAATTGTTAGTGAATAAAGTCTTCTCAGTGAGTTTGTGTGCAAGAGGACTCTTTTTTTACAGCAACATGTGTGAATTAAATTCACCCTAGGATTCTTAAATGTTCATCACATATAGAAAATATAACCGGGGGGGGGTGCTTGTGTCTATCCTAAGTGACTTCTCAAACTCTCTTGTTTCTTCTTGTTGATGGGCATGTGAAAATGCTTCCCCACGGTACGTGGAATTCCTATGATGCAGGAGGAAAATTCACCAAGGTGCTGTGGCCCCCCCCCCTGAAATATATGAAGCCCACATCTTCCAGAACAGCACGCTTTCTCAACCACTCCTACATAAAGTTGTTGAAATTGCCAGTATGTGCAGCGCCAACATTGCCAGTATTTCACAAAATGAAAATCCAGAGTATCCCTTTTTGCATGCCTTTGATTTTGTCTGAGACATGGTGCGTTCAGTTCCTAAGCAAATGCTTAGTTCAGTTCAGCGGTCAGCACTGCTGACTTACCACTTGCAGCTGAGTGTGACGTGGAAAAGATGGCCACCTCCCACGGGGCAAGTAATCCAATAAGGAAATGCTCAGTTTGAAGTTTTGGTGGACCAAAACACCAAATATTTAGTGTTAATGTTTACCATGTTCCAATAAAGTGGATATTGCAGAAACCACACTTTTCGTTAAGCAATCCTCTGCCCTTTTGCTTCAACGTTTACAGCCAAAACGTTCAGTGAAACTGCTGCAGCCAACCAAACTGTTGCAATGTAGCAATTCAGCAGCTGCTGAGGAACTGAACAGGCCTCTGGTGTTGCAACATTCTTTTTTTTTTTTCTCCCTGCTGTTTGTAGCAATAGTGATTCAGATTATCAGTTTGGCCATGTTTTTCCTGGACACCCCTTTTACTAGTTTCATGCAGAGGGGAACACTGGGAGAAGTGCTGCACTTCAACATGTATAATTCACATGCTGCAGGAAGGAAATTTATTTATAAAGGATTTTACCAGGAAGGATACATTGAGATTTCTCTCATTTTCAAGTACGTCCTGGGAAATCAATGCAGGTCACCTGGAATTCCTTTTTGTTTTCTTACCTGCAGCACATGAGTTATACATACTATGTGCACCCGTACTGACGTGCCTTCTGGCGTCCGTCGCAGCATTGAGACGCAGTGAGGGGGCCAGTCACACTCTATTGCATGCGCAACAGCGTCCATGCGGCAGCCCTCTCCGTCAAAGCATTAGGACGCACATTGACGGAGCTGCAAAGCGGAGCGCAATAACTGTGATCAGCGAGATGGCCAGACGAGCGTCGAGTGGAAGGAGCGTCTGCTCTCACAGACGTTCTTTCTGCTCTTAAAATACTCTTGTCTGACCCCGGCCTTTAAAGACACATTTTCGAGAGGATTCCTCTCTTCAGGTCTGGAGCTATATCTCTATCTCTGCATGTAGTAAAAGACATACAGGGTTATTCAGAGAGAGGTGAAAAGCAGGAGAATGACTGGAGAATGGGAAATTCTAGGTCAAAATAGCCAAACCAGAAAAATTCTCCCTTTCATCTCACTTTCCAAATCGGCTATTTTGACCTAGAATTTTTCATTCTCCAGTCATTCTCCTGCTTTTCACCGCTCTCTGAATAACCCTGATGTTCTGCTGGGACTATATACACCCGCTCAATCTCTGTATTAGTCGTTTTTTTTTTTTTTTGTTGTAAATTGCCGGTGGACTTCTTGGCAGAGGTGATGGTTTTTAATTTTTTTCCCTATACTCCTGTAAATTTCAGGCGCTAGGCGTGTTACAGAAAATTGCACAAACGTCGCTGAATATTATTTTTTTCTGTTCCTAGTCCCTGATTCGGACACTTTGTCACAAACTCAGGCGCGCCCTATAGGCCATAGAATGCGTGAACTCGGTTGTAACAGAACACAGTCAATAAAGTTGTACTTGGAGAAGAAAAAAAGTGCGCAAAGCCCCTTTAGGCATGCGCAGTATGGACTGGGATCCCAGCATGCCTTGCACCCCTTGCCCTATATAAGGTCGGTTCGTTGAGTCAATCGGCCATTTCCTCCGAGTAGCAGCCTGCAGTGTAAGTAATGTTGTCGGTCTATGTAAGACAGCCGCACTTTAACCTCCAGGCCGCTTGTCTTTTTATTCCTGTTTTATCACAGACGATTAGCCGGTATAGTGAACATGCCGTGTTTTTATTTGAATTCTTGTTGCGGTGTAACGTGCTGCTTCTCCTGTTCCCTGCAGTATGGAGCTGTCGCAGTATTTCTCCCTCTAGTCAGTATGTGACTGCACCCCCCTCCCCTTTATAATGCATATACCGATTTACAGCCATTTCACTATACAGCTCCCATAATGCAGCGCGCCTGACCGCACCACGTGCTCCTCTGCCCCAGCTCTTTTAATGGCGCCTGTCGGTGATGAGATCTCACAGACCTGTTCCGAGTCCCGTGAGGATAGCTTTATATCTCTGAGCCAGGCCTCACTTGTGTAAAACATGACTTAAATATCGTATGTTTGGATGCCTTTTTTTTAAAAAAAATTTTGTTTTCCTTTTTTTTTATTTTTTTTTTTAGGTTTTTCCAGCTGCCTGACAGATCCTGTGGCTTCAATGTAAGTGATGATGTTCCTGGCTGCTTTATTGCTCAGTGGTAATCTCATAATTTTGTGTTTTTTTTTTTTTTTTTTTTTTTTTTAAGACCATGAAGCCAATTTATTTTTAGCGTCTTTTTTTTTTTTTTTGTTTCAATGCTTCTGCTAACTCTTTTTTATAATGTTGCAAGAAAGCATTTAGTGTGATGCTCACGTTTTGCTTGCACAAAAAATTGAAAATTGCCTTAACTGCTGTCATTAAAGGGGCCATAGCATTCAGTAGATATAGATCTGAATAACCCAGCTCTCACTGTAATATAATGTGTTTAAATTGGACCTTTTTACCTTGGCATTTTACACCATTCATGGGTACGGTATGTCATGTATAATATCAGGACTGAGCGACCCACAATGATGAAATGATATACTATATGTAAGAAGGAATGGTAAACTCTGTACTTTAAGTGCATCCGTCCTCTCAGTATTTAGTCTTCGGTACCCATGCCTTGTTGTGCAATGTCTGACTGTACTCTCCTGGTGTGCCTGTTTCCTTACCCAAGTCTTGACCTATAAACTTTAAATTATGCTAAAACAAAGATGGCGATGTGTCTAGTGCCTCTAGTTATCCCAGGTCCCTCTGTCACCTACAATAATCAAAGTCACAATACTTTAGGGGGGGCGCAGTTATCTTACCTTGTATTTACTTTAAGTGTTCTGCAGTGGCTGTAATTTAAAAAAACTTGCATCTTCCATAAGGGATGAAAGACACTAAAATAAAACTTCCAGGGTCAGGAGCTCTGGCCCCCAGATGTTTTGAAACGCCATTTCCCCAGAATTCAAGGGGTTCTTTGACTTCAACAGAAATCGTGGGGTACATGGCTTCAAAACCTCTGTGGGGTGGCCATGAATGACTCTTCGTTTATAGATTTTTTTTTTTTTTTTTTTTCCCCATACAACCCTCAATTACTATTATTGCCAGCTATACAGGCCCCATAGGGCCGTTATGTGGTCTCTATGATGAGCAGACGGTGATGTGTTCTGGTACCATAGTGCTCCTAAAATCGATCTCCTAGCCCAGGGGTCAGCAACCTTGGCTCCTGATGTTTTGGGAACTACATTTCCCATGTGGTACAGTCTGCTTAATGGGTGATTAGTTCCCAAAACATCAGGGAGCCAAGGTTGCTGACCGCTGTCCTATCCTCTCTGGGAAGATAGCTTGGCGTGTAAAGCTGGATTTGAGGGTTAACCTGTGTGTACCCACCTTCATGTCACAAGGATGATACTCCTGAACTCTCTCTTGCTGAGATTTTTGTGGAGATAACACCTTACTACCTGAGTGGCATTCTGGTTTGGATCATATACTAGTTACTATAGTAACATCTGCCTATTGTAACCAATGGGCTCCCTCACAAGCCATTTAAGCCACATTGGTACTTATTAACCCCGTTTGCTTGCCATACCCAAACGTTATGCTTTCAATTCTCAAGGGAGCTATAACTTCTAGTGTCATGTGTCCGATGGCTTAACTTTTTTCTGTATTTGTTACAGATGCAGAATCTATTGCCCACAGAAAAGCATCCTGGGCTAGAGCTGAGGTAAATATCCCCACATTGCATACACCATGCCCTAATGATAACCTCACATATCCGACCTGCACATGGGAACCAGAACCTGATAAGGTGAACACTGTTTCAGCCAGAATGGTCTGATGGGGCCTTCTAGTTGACGTGTAGTCAGTCTACAATGTGTCTCCATACTTGGTAGCGGAGATGCTCTGGTTCTCCTGTCACTTGACATGGTTTACAAGATCAAACGTGTGCTTTTTGTGGCAGCAGCCAGAGTGTTGGCTTCTTTCTTGCCAACTTGCGTGGTTGATCTTCTTTTTGGAGGAACTTCAAGAAACAAGCTTCATCCAATGCTGTGCTCTGGCATGGGAACACACACTTTAACATTGTTTGTCAATTGTATTGGGCCTAAAAGCTCTAGGAGCTGAATGTACTCTGTTGGCATACTCCAGTTTCTAACAGACCATTGTTGCAATTCCTACTTCAAAACTGACATGTAGTGTTGAGGATTGTTCTAAATCGCGTTAAGACTGGGTACTAAGTGTTTATATAAACCTTTTATCGTTCCCATAATTCTTTGTAGTTAACAAGAGAATCTTGGGTTGTTTAGAAATGGCTAGGGAGCCAGAGTTTGAGACCCCCCCCCCCCCCAAAAGATTTGAGATTTCAAATGGTACAGCAAGTAGGCAGAGGTTGATCTACATTAACTAGTCTGAAATGTAGCTTTTTCCAGGGGCATAGCTAATGTAATGTCATGTCTCTTCCAGGATTGTGACTTATGCCCCTGCTCCTCACATCCATGCACTGCATAAGGTAAGTTAGAGCTGGCAGCAATTTATGAATGGCAGTTATATCGGTGATGAATAATATAGACAAGCATATATCTGAAATCCTTTGATGCTAGTTTTATTCTGAGATCTCATTTTGTGAGCAATGCAGCAGTTTGCTTTGTTCCATGTAATACATTTTTACTTGGTTTTTTTTTTTATCAGGTGTACTGTTACAGACATGATGGCTGATCTACAGATATTGACCTGGTAAGTGGCACTTCTAAGGTCCAACACCAAGTAAAATCCAAATATAATCTTGGAACACTAAAAGCTGCTAGGCCTGGCTCTAATGTCAACTCTGAGAAAAACCCGAAATTTTTTTTGTTAGACTGCCAGGAAATTAAGCCTGTACACCCAAACGCCTCCTAAACTAGATTTGGTTGTTTTTTGTTTTTTTTTATATACATGCTCCATATGATGACTTACCGAAGTCTCGTTCGTCTGAAATTCCTTGACGAATCCTTATTAGCATGGTGGAGTTCTGATGGAGCACTAGATGAACCTGTGACTATAGGAGAACCCTAAAACACTCTTCCTCCCCCCCCCCCCTTTACAGGTTTAAAGGTATGTTGCATGTAGTCACATGCACACTTTAGTTAGTTTTGCGGTTTGAAAGGATGAATGGGTTAAACCCAAATCAACCTGGATGACACTTGTCAAATGGCATTCAAGTCACCAAAGCCCTGATCAGACTTCTGACTTGTTTCTTCAGCGTCCTCTTTCCTAATGCATACTTAACCTTTTACAGATGCCAGGATTTATTTCTTGTTACAGCGACTGCAACACTAATACTATTCGGTAAGTGTCTCCACATTGTGACTGGTGCCCAAATGATGATTACCTCAAATGTCCGACCTACATATTGGCTTCAGAGCCTGAAAAGGTGAACCCACTGGGGCCATATGTAGGAAAAGATGGATGCACTGTTCCAGCTGGAACTGTCTGACTGGGCAACTTGTATAGAATAGCAGCAGCGTTCTGCAATGCCAATGTAAGCATTGGGCACAGTGTGTGGCTCATGCTGACCCTGTAAACCAGGGAATGCCCACTTAAGTGCCCTCCCCCCCCCACTGGTTTCTGAACTACAAATTTCATTTACCTTGAGGCATATATTCAAGTCTTTGTTTTTCTTTATAGGTTGACATCACATTCTGCAGCATCCTACAGGTAACTATTTGCTTTAAGCCTTTTTAAAGCTAGATCTGCACCTGCAATGTGACTTGGTCTTGAATGTCGCGTTCTGGCCCTAGAAAATGGCTAAATTCCATGCAGGCTTTGCAAGAATGTTTTCTGTTCTGGATTCCTGTGATGATTTAGATTACCGCCCCAGTCTGAATATCAATGACTGAGTGGTATTTTCTGAGAATTATCCACATTTAGTGGGTAAGGTAGTATCCAGCACATGAATATATAGCAGTCTTTGGCACACAACCACCCCTAAATCTGCTTAAAGCTAGTTTCTGACATTGTAGAAGTGACCTTTTTAAATCAACATAGTGCTTCAGCTTTAACCAGTAACTCTTTTACAGATGTTAACACGTGTTGGCTCTTACAAAAATCACAAGGTAAGAGGGTTTTTTTTTCTTTGCAAGAATGTAACTTGTGTTGCAGTGATGAGTATAACTAGCTCACTTTGAAATGCATATGAAAAGCGAAGAACTCCTGAGCAAATAACATGTCGATCTATAGCCGAAGCGGTCTCTTACGCATCTCCTAATAGTCTCCCTCCTTATTCACAGAATGTGGATGCATGAAGGCCCCATTTAGGTGAGTCGAATTCTAAACTTCTTTTGTAACCTCTAATCTCTCACTGGTTTACTGGCTCTAAGCAGTTGATCTTGAACCTGTCGTTGGCAAACAGTCTTAAAGTTGTGGTGCAAGTAAATCCTAGTCATTGACATGATGATTTAATTTGGAATCTCGTTCGTCTGAATGATACTGATGTGAAGCTTTTATCTGATGGTCAATGTAATTGCAGTTCCTGTGACGTGGTGAATGTTTGTGCACAATGTCGTGAACTTATTTTTTGTTATAGATTTACCTGAAGGCTCAAGCGCATCAAAGAATGAAGTTGTTAGAAGTAGGCTAAGGTAAGGATGACTTGCTGTTGAGGCACATGCTTTGTGCGAAACACTGCTCGCTTCAGGGTTTCTACTAACTCTTGTTCTGCGACAACTTCTGGCCTCTAAAGCTGTCAACATAATACGCTCGATGGTCTTAACGCTTTTATTTATAAAATGCATTGTTTCAGTTGATGTGCAGTCTTTAAGTTACTAGTTTTAAGCAATTGTCCCTTCCATCCTGCTTTGGGGGGGGGGGGGTCTCTAGTGATGAGCCATCCACTATACCCTGAGCTGGCACTCCTGTTGGCTGTGACAAGGATTATTGCCATACTGATGAGATCCCATCTGTGTTGTAGAAGAAAAACCTGGCTCTTAAAGTTTCTAATCTCTTCTCTTGCTTTTGTAGGTCACCTGACGCCGCTCAAGCTCTGCCAGGTGAGTGTCCTGACTAACCTAAACCCCAAAGACTCAACCATGGCAACTGAAAGGCTTTGTATCAAATACCTTGAGTCAATTATTTGGTCACATGATCAAAGATCTGTCTAGAGCTATGATTATCTGCTATACCGCCCCAGTCTGATGTTAGGTGACTGAGTGGTAAATTCTGAGCTCTGAATATAATGCAGTCTTACAAATTTATTTTTAACATTGGCTCTCCAGAAGCTGGGGGACTAAATTTCCCAGTTGTCTCGGGCAACCTAATGAGTGACATGCAAGGTCTAGTTTCAAAACCACCTAGAGCAGGGTCTCCCAAACCTGTCTTTGGCACCCTCAACCATGCCAGATTCTACATTTTGCCTTGGGAAAAAATGCAGACTGAATCATGCAATCACTGAGAAGCAAATCACCTGTGCTTTGAGTATCTGGCAAACCTGACCTGTCAGCAGATTCAGGACTGACAGGTTTTGGAAACACAGCTCTAGAGCAGTGTCCCAAACCTGTCCTCCAGATCCTCTGCCTCACCAGGTTTATCTGAAGCACAGGTGATATGATTTGCTGATCAGTGATTGCAGGATTGGGTCTAAATTTCCACAAGGTGATCTGCAAAATCTGGCCAGGTTTGGGAAACCCTGCTCTAGAGGGTGGTTTAACTCCCATGCTGCTATTACAGCTGAGCTGCTCCAGGTGGTGAAAGAATTCAGGAGTGTGCCCCCCCCTTCATTCCTGTGGTTGAACTATAGATGCTCCATTCTTTGAATGTTGTGCTCTAATATGTTCTTTTACTCTTCAGCCTGTGCTTCGTTTACATGGAGAAAACGGAAACGCTGGTTAAGACTGTCTAGAGTGGTGCTGCCCTGAAAACTAAATAACTCAATCTGCTGGCTACAGGAGAAACTACAGATTTTATTTTTACACAGGCTTGTACACATTGCAAATAAACAAACCTTCCACTCAAGTGCTCACACTCTTCACTTTTATTTACAACCATGTTTGTAACATGAAGGCTATGCTTGACATCTGTTAAATACTCCAAGCCTCACTTGGTCTAAATGCTTCTGATGGTATTAGGTACTTGATCTACTGCAGTTTGCTGATGCTTGGGCTCAGCAGATGCAAAAGCCTACAGTAAGTCTATCGCATTGTAATCCTTCATAGACACCAAAAGATGGCATTTTTGTCAAACCTTTACTATTTTCCCCCTAAATGGCCTGATGGTGATCTCCTTTTGATCTTAAATGAGGGTGTGTCTAGATTGCTTGATTAGACTGTACCACTAGTGCTGCAACATGATTGTAATGTCTGGCTTTCTTGGCCCAGCTCTTCAGAATCAAAATCTGCATGGGATGTTTCCAATGAAACACTTGCTTTCAAACGACTCTTGCATGTGATACACAACTTGGACATGTAGTTTTCTTGGCTACAATGCTTTGCAATTCTGGATGATGCTCTTAATCTGCTTGCAGGGGCTTTATATTTCTTCATGCAGGTATACCTAATGAATGGGTTGCCACTGTTAGTAATGGGTGCAGTGTCTTGGATTCAAAGATCAGCACTGGGATTTTTAAACTGCATTCACTGGAGAATAGCAATGACTTATTATCACCCCCCCCCCCCCCGCTGAAATTGTACTAGATTCCTAAAACCTTGCTGAATAGCCTGCAGTTGCTGCTAGATTATTTAAAGCGTGCATAGGAGCATCACGTGCAGTATTGCTGTCCCATAGACTTTGCTTTAATCACTAATTTCCCAATATACTCAAACTGGTCTCAGACAGAACTTGTGCTGTGTAGTTCTTTGTATCTTTACCCTGACACAACTTTGTGGGAACAAATAATCTAGTCCCCATGTCACACTCTACAAAGGGAATTAGTTAAAGAGCCACAATGTCTGTATAAAACAGACGAGCACATTAAGGAAAAGCTTTGCAGTGAGAGTACACCAAAAATGTCTCAAGTGTTTAAGATTCGAATACATTTAGGCTAGTGTTAGACGAGTGTCTTTGGAGAGCAGAAGGAACGTCTGAGTGGATGTTCCTTCCACTCACTGCCCGTCTGGCCACATCTGCTCTGCAAGGCTTCATCCTATGGAGAATCGCGCTTTGCAAATCTGTCCACGTCTCTCCTAGTACTTTCCTGGAGAGGCTTGTCAGAGATGGGTATGCCTGTGTCTAGCTATCGGCATATTTATAAATATGCCATCATTAGATACCAGGCTATTTGGGCAGGTAGCCTCAGGAATCAATGGCTGCGTTTCCAGTCTGCTGGAGGAAACAAGCAGGTTCATGACCCTTTTCTCTGGAGTCATCAAAGGTGTGCATTAAAGAACACCTCTGGGGTCTACCCAGCAGACAGAGCGGCACCCCAACCGCAAAATCCTTTATAAATAAATATCAAGGAAGCAATCACACTTCCTGATCACAGATTTGATTTTTGAGGTGGTCTTTGGGAGATGATTGATAGACCAGGGAATAAAGATTAACGACGAATTGTACTGAGCAGGCTCCAGAGAAGAACTCAGATATGTAGTGCAGGAGGCTGGACCATTTGTGGGTGGGTTTTGGAAGGACCAGGAAGTGTATAAATTCTGAACTGGCCATGTGCTTTGGCTGATCACTTGGGTACATTCAGAAGATGACCTGTCCATGCTTCTATCTCCAGGAGCCATCGATGCTAGCTTACCGATTAGTTTGTCGTAAGTAGAGCTCTGTGGTTGACCCTTTTTTATTGGCTGTGTAATTGATTTTATTCTACTTATAAATTTTCCTGTAACAACAAAGCACTGATTTAAGTTCTGCTTCTGGCTGAGATCCACGCTAATTAAGATTGGAGTAATTGCTGATTTGTTTTAAGCTCGGGTGGATAAGAAATTGCGAGTTGCGGTCGTCAGACGGCCGGGATTGTGGGGTATGCAGTCACTGTCCGAGGGTAGGCAGTGTGGTTACTTAGCCCTGCATCTCCCACTGCGACGCGTGTAGTGTTCATGAGGACTGGCAGTGTAACTAATAGAATAGGAAAGAGCCCAGGGATTGTGGGAGACGTCATTACCCACTTCAAGAGACTTGTACTGCATTGCAATCCTGGGATCATTGCATCGCGCTCTACGTGCCTGTTGTGAGAGAAAGTGTGGCCGGGACGGTTAGATAAGCGCGCATGTGGATTGTGGTCCACGCAGTCATTATCTGGGTCTAGGATAGACGGTGAGCGACTTAACCCGGCAGCATGTGTAGTGGTCGTGACAGCTTGGATAACAATGTTGCGTGTGACCAGTTCTGTTGCAGTGTCAAGGGCACACATGGCAAACACGTCTGCTGGCCTTAATAGTAACCCTGTATTCACACCGTTATTGTTGGCATTGGTCTCTTGCCATAAAGCGAGCATCCACACAAGTGACAGTGAGATGTGAACAGCTCCGTTGGAGAAGCTACAGCGCAATACGGCGGCAAATGGCTTAGGCCCCATTCACACTAACACGCACAGAGGCTGTATAGTGTGAAGGATAAGATATGACTCAGAAGGTGAGGGCACAAAGATGAGGTTTTGGTTATCAGTTTGTTCGCCAGTTCTAAGAATTGGCCTCTCATTTGAGTCTGCATTATCCCTATGAATACAGTTCTTCCTAACATCACTTCAAAGTAGGTTCAGTCTGCAAGTCTCCACAGCAGCGGATGGAGGTCTTATCAACCCAGTGGCAAATCACAACTTCCATTATGGCATAACGCCTCATTCAGTCCTTAGAACTGTTCCTGAAACACTGGAAAGATGTTTAATTGCCAGAGCAGCCATTAGTATGGCCCTTTGCTTCTGCATCTCTATCAGCAATGGGGAAGATGTGTCATGCTAGGTTGTAGTCAACCCCCCCCCCCCCCCCCCGGATTTCAACCCACGGTGGCCAGGATCTGTCACAGTGCAAACATCCTACCTCTATAGTGGCAAGACTCTCACTGCAAAGAAGCCACACCAGAACCTTTCACTAGGACTGGGATCTGCTATTGTGAATGCTCAGATGGGGCCTGCTTGCCGTAATCCTCATGTGCAAGAGTATGCCACAGTGAGCCAAACTCCAGAGTGTAGAATACTCAAACTGGTCATAATTATTCCTGGTAAAGTTGGGGTTGAAAGGTTTCATACATTTCCCTCAAAGTCAAGTGTTTTTTATTTATTTATGCGATATATGTTACGGGTAAAGCCCAAAGTGCGGTTAATCCTAGGATTACCCAGGCCTCATTAGCAAAAGTCCGAAGTGAAATTAAATTTGGACTTTACCCGGGTAATCTGCAAAGTATCCAGAGGCCTCTGGGTACCCTGCTTTTCTGCTCTATTTTAACCGGGTAATTTGCAGATTACCCTAGTGTTGCTGGATAAAGTGTCATGTGCAACGAAACCTCGCACTTCATCCGGGTAATCTGCAAGTATCCAAACGCCTCTGGGTACTCATCTTTTCTTGGGTTTTCAGCCGGTTACAGATGACTGAATTCTGAGGATTACCCGGATAAAGCTGCAATCTTATCTGACCGATAACAAAATAGTGTGGTTATTTTGTTAATTTTCAATGAATTTGTATCCAGTCACAAACCACACTAAATAACCATAAGGCTACTCTGCATTAATTGTCTGAAAATTTATGTAAGATCTTTAATCTTCATAAATTAAGAGTAACCTGATGGTTATGTTTTATAAAAGATATATAAGCACATGACACATAATAAAGATCATGTAATGCTTTCACATTGATATAAGAAACATATCCTGTTACTCTATAATCATATCTGCAATACATTTCACTGTTTGTCTTTTGCCATTTTCGTTGATAATATCCCTTGATAATAGCAAAATTCACTGTTACCCAAGCGGGGTTGGATGCTCTGCAGATTACGCGGGTGAAGCTTCATACTTGCACATTATCCGGGTAAAGTGAATTTTTCTGCTCTTCCAGACTGTTACCCAAGGGCAGTTGGTTACTCCTAACGTTACCCGAGTAAAGTCCTAAATTTTCATTTTTTTTGCAGCTTTACCCAGCGGTTTTGGGTAATGTTAGGATTAACTGCACTCAGGGCTTTACCCGTAACATATACATTAGTTTCTTCCTCTTTGTCATGGCGTATGGGTGCTCCAGTTCATTGTCCTTAGATAACCTGCTTGTAAGATATGAACCCAAGTCATTCTCCATCGGTAAAACTGTCCTGGCCAAACCAATGCAGGGTACTGTGACTTACCCTCCTGCAACTGCTCATGGACAGCCACTTCCATCCAAAGGTTCTTTGTGCCATCATCGCTCTGACACAGGCCCTTCCTCTGCCCCTTAATCAGGACTCCTGTCTTGACTACTGTAACCCCTTTCTTGCTGGCCTTAAGAGATCCCAGATTCTCCAGCTGCAGTCTGAAATGACCCTCTGTGCCAGGCTCATCCACCTCACCTCCTGTACCTCGCACTGTTGTCAAGCTCCAGACTGGCTCTCTCGTTCCTTCAGAATTCTATTCAAATATTGGTACTAGCGTACAAAGCTCTCCATAACTGCGCCCCTGTGTACATCTCCCTGATTATTAGGTATATCCCGTCCTCTCTGCCAATGATCTGGTGTTGTCTTGTACCCGCACCCCCAACTCTTGTCTTCAGGACCTCCCTCCCCACAACAGACTCTCCCCGTCTCTCCAGTCGTTCAAGAAGTCTCGGAGAACATTACTTTAGAGAAGCTTATTGGCTCAGTCTATGATTCCCCCCCCCCGTACATGTCTTGCTCCATCTTCTCCACAGCCCACGTGCGCCCTGCTACTTCATATACTCAACTATTACCCTCACCTAGCATGTTGCCCTCTCCTCTTAGATTGTAAGCTCTCGAGCAGGGTCCTCCTACTGTCCTGTGTGTTTTACTTGGATGTATATTTGTTATTCTGTCTCACCCGTTGTACAGCGCTATGGAACTTATTGGTGTTTTATAAATAAATGTAACTGTTACTCTGTGCTCAGTCTCCATCTTCTGGATTTGATGTTGCATCTCCATTCGGGGTTGATGGGCCGGTTCTCTCTCTAAAACCCAGGACATGCTTGAAAACTAGAGAAATCTCAATGTTTCCTTCCTGGTAAAATACTTTGCAAATAAATAAATTAGTTGATTTCTGTCATCACCTCTGCAGTTTCGAAAAGGGAAATCCCACCAGATTCTAACAGACAGAGGGGGCTCGTCTCCAGCTTGAAGACAAGACCCAAACCTGTTACATCACCTTCCCTTCTCCCACATAAAGCAGATCTGCAGCAGCTTTCCTTTCTCCACAACCCTCAGCCAGAACTTGAGGTAGTCCTGTGTAGCTCTTAGAATCTCTCCCCAAAACACCAGACAAGACTTAGTGCAGGGAAGAATAATGATATTGAATTTGAAATGGGGACCAGTTTACAGGGGAAATAGGGAGGGGGTGGTAAAATTACATAATCAACACAGCACGCTTTGTACACAAGGGGGATTGAAAATCACTTCAACAGACATTGAAATCTGATCGGTATGCAACAGACAGGGTTAGCACATTATCAACATCAGCTCAACTTCAAATCAAGCAAAAGGACAAACAATCACACAGACAACAATAGCTCTAAATAGGATTATTCAAATTTAAAACACAACCAGTTTTAAGATACCAATACGTTTAACGATAACCCTTATATGCCCACCTATTCCCAATATTCTGTTAGTGTTGGCATTGCCACATTGGTCCCTTGGCAAAAGGCTAGCATCCACACTTCAACGGGCACAGCGGCTGTATATAGTGTGGGGAAGGATGTGACATGGAAGGTGAAGGCAGAAAGATGGTGCGTGCTTCGGTTACACTTTTCCACTGTCCCCTAAATATTGGATGTTTCGGGACTGCATATTTCTGTAGCTTCTGTCAGATGAGCATATTGTTGTTCCATATGGGAACAGATGATTACAGGGCTGGATTCTGGGCAGAATAACAGACCGCTGAGGTTATAAAATGTTTTAAGATGCAGTGTTCATCGTGTTGTGTATCAGCTGTGCGGAGGTAACTTCACTGTCTGCTCCACAACCGAAGAGAAGTGGGTTTGAATGCTGATCAAAACACTCGACCAGCGTGTCTCATCTACAACCACGAAGAAGTAAGATTGACCTCACAATTTGTCTTTGGGGAAAGTAGCTTTGGGTCCTGGTCAGAACCCATCTCCAGCAAGTGTCCTAAGGTAAGACCCCTAACAATATGTATGCACCTACCACAGAATGCACAGGGTACGCCATTGACGCAAAGATTTTGTTATGGATATTATACAAATGGAAATTCCTTAAACTACTTTATGGAGCAGGATACGCCAAGTACAATTACTACCCTGATGTATTGTAATCCCTATTCCAAACTGCAGAATATTGTGGTGTTGGTGTATTCTAACTAAATAACTAACGCTATACAGGTGCTATTTATTCTACTTTGTGACGAGCATATGTGTATTGAATAGCAGGTCAACCAGTAGCTCCAGGGTTATTCTGTGCTTAACTATCGAGAAAGGATCCTCTGTCATTCAAAATCACAGAACAAATTAAATGAATAGATCATGATTCGAACGTGTATCCCAGAGAAAACCCAAAATAAAACCAATAATAGTGCAGACTATAAGTAAAAATCAATAGAATTCATTGCTCTAAAGGTATAGGAGATTAAAGAATATCATTTAAAAATTGCTCACTCATACACCCCCTTCTGCTTATAGAAAAATAAAAAAGAAAGGTAGACTACAGGGTGTAAGCAGACCTATTTATTTGGAGGACCTCTGGGTTACAAATCTGCGATGTTTCAGCTCTCTTCGACTTAGGCCCGTGTCAGACGAGCGTAGTGTTCACGTCCGTGATTGCGCCTAAAAGTACGTCCGTGATAGCATGACAGGAAGCCCATCGGAGCCCGTTACACGAAGTATGTCCGCACTGAACTGCGGACGCACAACGGCCGCGGCCCACGGACGCAAGGCAGGCAAGAACGTACAACCGCTAGAACGGCCGCACAAAGTGCGCTGCGTCCGCAACGTCTGCATAGCTTTGTGTGTGAGTGATGGAACGTGGTCAGACGGACTGCATTTATACGTCCAGCATTTTTCACGGACAAAATGGTTTTGCTTTTTATTTTATTTTCTCTCCTACATCCGTCAAAAATTTAACGTCAGAGAAAAAAACGGACTGTGTGGCCACTACTGTGTCTTCCGTACTGACGTACGTCCGTGTGCACGGACGTACAGTCCGTAGAAATCACGCTCGTCTGACCCTAGCCTTAATCATACATTTGCCTCCTGCTTATAGAAGATGTGATGTTACTATTGATCATTTCTAGCATCATATATAGAGAAGTCCGGTATTCAATTTGAGCCCTGCATCGAATTGGACTCTATTATCTATGATAATTCCTGGATATTCCTAATATTATGACAGAAAGTCAGGATTTTATTAAATACTCGGAGGCGAGTATTTGCTTCTTTGGCTCTTGTTTATTATTTGGTCAGCTTCTGAACATGCTACCATTTAGCTTTGCTGACTATGCTGTCCCATTGCTTAACGTCCTTATGACTGCAGGTACTAATTCAGCTTCACACTCTTTTTCTTTTCCAGGACGGTTTCCGGCTCGATGATTTTTGGTTCATAGCCTGGACTGTCGTTTGCTGACCTGTTTCGCTCGTTGCGTACTATTTCCTGCTTCTAGGACTGTTTCGACCACTCTCCTGTTCTGAGTTGATTTCGCCGTAAAGAAAGAGGAAGTTGAACTTCACCTCAGGACTCTTGTGCCCAGGATGTGGCTAGGGATTGGTGGAGATAATAGTGGGAGGATCCCTTGGGGATAAGTGCATTGTTTTTTTTTTTAACTACCTTAATTATTTGCTGCTGAGAAGGACAATAAAGAAACTTTTATGCAAATATGAGCCTCCGAGTTCTGTTATGAAATTAGAACCATACGTGCTTCTCCAATCATAGTTTGGATCAATAACAACAAAAGTTTGTAAGTTATGTGATTTTGTAATTATAGTATATATTTTTTATGTAAAACAGTATTCTACTTAGTGACACTTTTATGAGTATATAAGAGGGTCTTGACTTAAAGGAACACTCCACTCAAAAATCACCCCCCCCCCGTTTTTTTATCCTAATCTATCCCTATTCCCTTAATAAAAAGTTTTTTTTTTTGTGTAACTGTAATACTTACCCTGAAATCCACTTCTTTCCAGCGGCGTCTTTTTTTTATATATATTATATACTCACCTCCCTCCTCTTCCGCTCCCGTCCTTCTTGCTTCTTCTTGCCTTCTGGTTTACGTGAGAAGCGCGCATGCGCGCCTCTCACGTAAGCCAGCCAATCGGCAGGCTTCCTCCCGGCTCCCTCTGAGGATTAGTGTTGCGCGCAAGAGGATGTGCGCAACACTAACCCTCAGCCGCTGCCGCCAGCTACTGCGGCGAGTTGGAGACGTCATCGCGCTGAAAGCGCGATGACATCTCCAACTTGGCAAAAGTCGGCAGAAGCGGGAAATATGATTCCCGCTCTGCTGACTGACAGCTGGGAGGGCGGAGTAAACTCCTCCGCCTCTCTCAGCTTTTTTCAGCTGATCGGCTGAGCGGAGGGAGGGGGGACAGATGGCAGGATACTCCAGGCATCATGACCACCTAAAATAGCTTAGGTGGTCATGTTGCCTAGAATATACCTTTAATACCTGGGTCCTTGATGGGGCTGAGAGTTTATTGTCACTCTACAAACATGATTACATCCATTTAAGGTAAAATTCCACTTAACATGAAACTGCTGCTACAGATTTCACGGTAACAATTATAGGGGTGGGGGCGGAGCTAACAGCAGCAGCAAGCAGTCGTGTTTTGGAGGAGCTCCATTACAGCATCGGTCTTAAAGCGCATTTTTCTGCTCCTACAGGACTTCTTGCTGTGCTCGATTGACCCAGGAGGGTCTGGGGAGTACCGAGCATCTGGTGTGCCCTTTGCCTGCGCGCTCCAGGGTTTCCTTTGTCAGCCTCATATCGATTTGGGCCTGGTGACGGTGGCCATCTTGGACGGCCTGGACGTGATTTTCAGGCCTGTTCTTACCTGTGTGCCTGCAGTATCTGATCCGTCATGCCCGGCAGTCGCGTGCTGAAGGGGGGCCCTCGCCAGCGGGACATCTGTGAAGCTCTGGCAGGTGGGTCGGCTCCCAGAAGAGGATTGGGGTCCTCGTCTCTCCCTCCAGGCTATGGATCATCGGGGGATGATAGTTCCTGGTCCCTCGGAGGTGGGCCGGGGACTTCATGGCTCTCCCCACCATCACAGGCACCGGAACTGCGCCCTCTCTCCGCAGCTGGGAAAAAACGTGCGCAGAAGAAGCACAAGGCCATTTTGGCAGCGTCTCCACAGACGCCGGTGGCCCAGGAGTCATCGGAGGAGGGCCTGACCGGGTACCCCCAGCTCTCTGCCATCAGCAGTGCGGCGTCTGAGCGACAACCTGGCCCGAGGACGGACGGAGGAGACGCAGAGCTCGACAACAGGAAGAGGATGACCATCTCCCATCTACAAAAGGTGACCTGCGTAGAATCCTGGATGAGATAAGGGAGGTATGGCGCCCGGAGGTGGCAGCGGTTAGAGAAGAGGTTGCTGCGGTTCGTGCTCGGGTGTTGGAGGTGTAGTCGACGGCTGCTGAGATGAAGTCGGAGCAAACGCTGTTGTCCGGTCAGGTCGCTGCCCTGAGATCTCAGGTGGATGTTCTATCTCGCTCCGTGGAGACTTTAGAGACCAGACATAGACGCCGCAACATCAGGGTCAGGGGCATACCAGATTCGATTGCGGCGACAGAACTATTGCCCTATGCTACCCGTTTGGTCCTTCAGGTCGCTGGACTTCCACTGGACACTCCAGACATACTTGGCGCTGCGTTTCGGGTCAGGAGACCGGCGACGTCCTCCAGAAGCACACCCGGTGACGTTGTTATAGCTTTTAGGGAGGTTGCCCTGAAGGGAAAAATTATGTCCTTTCCTGGGGCGCGAGATCCTGTGCCATTTGAGGGCTCCTCCCTGACCTTGTTTCACGACCTCCCGTTCCAGACCCTGCTGGCACGTCGCTGCTTTCGGGATGTAACAACGATCCTTCGAAGAACCGGGATTCGCTACCGTTGGGGCATGGCGGGTTCGTTAGTAGTTACGTATGCCAATGTTTCATATACCATTACTGACCCTGCACAGCCATGGAAGGATCTAGAGGCAGCAGGTATCTCCCCGGACCTCCTGGAAATACAACCGGGATGAGAATCATACCACCCCTCAACATGCACTTCTGTTTTTAGTTCTTCACGAGTTTTTCGGACAATTTTCTGTATGACCTCTGAGTGGATATTTTAGAGAGCCATGGTCCGGTTCTTGAATTTTCACGCGTGCCTTTTTGTCATATGCCGGACTCTGTGCTCCTTTTTCCGCTCGTTCTAGTTTAATCCACGCTACTCCGCTGTTCTACTCGTAAGAAGTTTAGCTGGCCCTGCGTGGTCGTATTTCTGTTCGTGTGATTTCATGACTTTCTTTGTGTGTTTTGAATCTTTAAATAAAGAATTAAAAAAAAAACAATTATAGGGGTTATTCACTAACCTCCGAACTGACCCAACTTTCCCCCAAACTGTGAATTGATAGCAAACTATGGTACAAATTGCCGCAGTTCGCCACTATTCAGGGGTGGTTGGTGGTGTTCAGCAGCACCGAATTTGATCCATCTAAGATTTTTGTATCTTCTATTCACAGAAAGTCGATCTGCAATGAAATTGTGTCAAAATGCCCTGTTTTTCGGTGTTTCTGTTTGACAGATTTAAACAGACGAATCCTATAGGATTCAGTGTAAAAACTTAATATTTTAAATAATATTTTTAAAGACAGTGTATTCTTTTCATTTTCAGCAAAAAGCTGTTTTATTTTGTAGACAAAATTTTTGTATCCCAAATATTTTTAAAAACTGATTTTTTTTTAAATATTCTGTACCAGACCTTTTTATTATTTTTTAAAAAAACTTTTTTATTATTTAAACACCCATTAGGAGACTTCCGTTTTTTTTTTCCAGTTTGGTGGAATTCGCTGATGCTAATTCGGTACAGTTTGGCAGTTTTCGCCGACATCCGATAACTGCTTCGGTGACTCCAATTTTGGCAAAATACGGTAACGACACGCTAAATAATTAATTCACCATATTTTAGGCGAAATGGAATCGCCGAAGTGCTCTGAAGTACGGCTAAAAGCAAAGCACTGAAATTGCATGCAATTTCAGTGCTTTGCTTTTAGCCGTACTTCAGAGCACTTTCAGAGCAATTTCAGTGCTTTGTGAATAGACCCTTAAGTGTGGATCCTTGCAGCCATGTTGAACATACTGTGGTCTGTGTATAATTCATCCCAATAGCCAAAATCTTCACCTTTTTCGGCTGTATTCCTGCCATTTTTTGGTTCGGAAGAATCAAATTTTGATTTACTGGAGTTACAAATCCCAATAAAAAGTTAGATCAAATGCTGGCGCTCACTACTATTGTCATGCTTGGGGAGGGCTCACTTGCTGGGAATTCTTGGCACGTACCCAAGCGGTAATCCAGACGTGGACCACTTGCTCGATGAGCCTAGAGGTGTCAGCTATACCCTCCTGAGGAGGCCTAACAAGGCCGCAACGATTGTCGGGAGGTTGCTGCACCTCTTGTACAGGGATGACTTCCTTGGCATTCAATACTGGCCACCTTTTCTGGGTGTAGCAGTCTGATTTGTATATGGAGCAGTTGTCCCTGTAATGGCACAATCGAGCTAAAACCTTGTGGGACCTGAGCGGGCCCCACTGTAGAACAGGCCACTAGTGTCTTTGTTCGTTCTCAGGACCCTCACAAACCTCTCTGTTTCTCACTTTAAGTTTACAGGGTAATCCAGACGTGGACGCCTTGCTCGTTATGCCTGAGGGTGTCAGCTATACTCTCCTGATGAGGCCTAACAAGGCTGAAACAATTGTCGGGTGTTACAGCCATCCGCGCATGCGTTCAGAGTCGACCAACCATGGCCGCTGTCCTTCCTTAACTTCCTGACGCTGATACCACGTGGCGCCCTGTCGAGGTTTCTGTCTGGAATCTCGCAGCGCATCACATATCCCTCGTTCCTTTGTCATTCATTCCACTGTAACAAGTTTTAAACGTTGCAAATCCTTGCTGACTGTATTGAGGTTCCCTTGGCTTAAATGGTACGCATAGGCCTTAAAGCAAGTCCAAGGAAAGACTGCTTTGGTCAGCAACAATGTCTCAAAATCCTCTGTCTGGCTGAAGGATTAAAGACACGGCAACCAGTATCAGAATCTGAAAACTTTGAGGGTTACTCACTAACGTCCGAATTTGAGACTGAATTGCACTGGATGGTGAATTTCACTGTAGATGCAACTTCAGAGCCATTCGTATATTCACTAAGCTGTCAATTTGCCAAATACAGGCGAATTGACAGTTAAATATACTGCATTTCTTCACACTATGGTGAGATTCGGCAGCACCGAAATTGTCCCATAGAGAACTAACAATTTGCATATTTACAGAATGCCGAATTGCGGCACAATTAGATTTTAATGTAATATATTTTTTACATTTTTTATAAAAGACTATTTATTATTTTTACTTTTTACAAAAACCTTATTTTATTTTTTAAAAAAGATGTTGTTTTTTTAAATTTTAAAATACTTTATTATTTTTTAAAGGACTTTTTTATTATTTAGAAAAATCTTTACTACATTTTATTGATTTAACCTCCTATTAGGAGAATAGGAGACTTTTTTTTCTTCATTTAGGTGGAAATCGGTGAGGCAATTTCGGCATTTAACGGCTCTTTTTGCCAACATCTGATAACTGCTTCGGCAACTCCATTTTTGGAAAAATATGGTGAACATTCTACAAATAGCGAATTGACCGAATTATCGACAAAATGGAATTGCCGAACTGAGCCGTAATTTGCCAAAATGAAAAGCACCAATTTCAGTGCTTTGTGAATAGACCCCTCGGTGTCTCTGATGCCTAACACTTACCTGAACTAATTTCCTCTTCACACAGGGAAACACACAGCCAGGATCCATTCACACACTCAGCAGTCCCTACCTCCCCATCCACACCCCCACCCAGGACCGGCCTCTATTTTCAGGCATCCTTTCCAGCTGTCTACACTTCTTTCTCTAATTACTCTTACCAATCCCAGGCTTCTAATTCCCAGGCAACCATCAATTACTCTCACCTTGCAGTCCTCTCCTCCTGTTTCCAACCCCAACCCTTCTAGATTGTGAGTTCCTACGGGAATAGGGCCCTCATCTCCTCCTGTACTGTTTGTCAAATGTTGTTCAATGTATTGTAACCCTGTCTATACTGTGCCTATTGTACAGCGCTGTGGAATATGCCGGCGCTTTATAAATAAAGAATAATAATTTACACCAGTCATTAACAGGTGGATCGGCTGAAAAATGAATTTCTAATGTGATCTGTTATTTCCATCGCGGTGTCTACATCTAAGTGATTTCTTGAATTCCTGAGCAACCTTGGAGTAAGAAATAATTTAATCTTACTATCTAAAGGACTAGTCAATCATGAAACTCACAAGTCATTACTATAGAGACCATGTACAATGTCCTCTACAGTATAAAGTGTGTAATTAATGACATGGCCACAAGAGTTAAATTTTCAACCTGGTGCTGGCAGTTGGGCAACTTTCCAATGCTCCAATTTCTCCTTCTGCTGGACCTATGCCCAGGATATTAATGTGGAGTTTAGAAGGGGAGGGAAGATATAGAGGGGGGCCCCTTAGAGGATGGCTGCAGATTGGCTGTGGGGGGGGCCCTATCTACAATATGCATCTTGAGCTGGGGTCTGCAAGGTTTAGAGGAGTGCAAAAACCCTTTGTTAGGTATGCGAGGCTTCAAACCACATCGGCCAAGTGACTGTGCTCTGCGCTGTACCACACTGACTTATTACAGAGTCCTGGCAAGCAAGAGGAAAGGAAGCTTACTGTTTACTGAAGCCAGCAAAAGTAGGAGTATGCATGAAATATATCTATGTATGAGAATTTATACTGCCTGGGTTCATCTTATGTGTTTTGTGCCTGCGATCATTTGATGAACCCAGGACATAATTGAAAACGAGAGAAATCTCAATGTATCCTTCCTGGTAAAATACTTTATAAATAAATGGACACTTGTATTCATGTGTGAACATTACAGATAATTCCACTAATCTCACATTTAGAGTAAGGCGGTCTAGTACTCGACTGAAATAAGATTGCATTTCAATGTCTGCTATGCAGATACCATGTGCGAGGTTGACAATTTTTTTTATGTTTTCCTGGATGCAAATCCAGGTACGTCTTCATGTGCAATGCGAAATGAGGTGACATTGGCACGTTGAATTTGAGGAAGGCAGTATTAAGCTGAAACTTTGCTGTATACGCTCTAAATAATTCAAAGGCAGGTTTCCTGTGTGCCCTTTCTTTCTTTTCTCATTTGAAATTTGTGGTATTGGCCAACTCTGGTTTAGTCTGGCCTCCTTGGATAAACTTCGACATTTAGCCTGGTCGTCCACTGGGTCCGTAGTCGTCCACCTAATGAGTCGTCCAACCAAAGAGTCGTCCGTAGTCGTACGACTAATCCCACAACACAGAATAGATTCAACCCTCGTCCATTGCTTCAGACTTCCATCGGACAACTTCAGACGACTACGAATGACTACATCAGACTAACGACTGTTCCCATTCGAATGAGATTTGTCGTACAAAGTTGGTCGACCTGGTTCAACAAGATGCATACTGATAAGTAAATAATAATGAAATAAAAATATTTTATTTTGTAAGAGAGACAGGGGAGACTTGTCCTGTTTGTTAATCAAATTTTGAGGGTAGGAGAAACATACTCGTTTCCTTTTACAGCTGTGCCCCTTATATGCCAAGTGAATATTTAGGCACATGTTAACAGTCACACTACTATTGTGATATATACTATGGGGTACTCTTTTAATATGGAGAACCTGTTACTGCATTTTTCCCACAAATAATATGCTAGTAGTCGTATGACCTAGGTCGTCCGTAGTCTGACAAACCAAATCAGTCGGACGGCTACAGATCCAGTGGACGACCAGTCTGATTCAGCAAGTGTTTCTTCCCATTGCAGTTTGTGAAAAAATATGTAAGGCTGAATAACCATTGACTGGTTGGGGCATCTGTACCCAGGTTTGAAGCTCGTCAAGAAGAAATTAGAAATCTTGAAATTCTTTCTTGTGGCCATCAAGTCCACTTCTGGGTGACCCCAGATGGCAGATGAATTGTAGCTTTCAGAGCAATCAGAATCTTGGAAAATATCCTTGTTGTGGTTGCCAGTTCAAGCGGCTGGTCTCCGACTTGAAATGAAGACTCTTGCAAACCAGATAAATCTCTTAGGTGGAAAAGTAGAGACATGAAAATTTGTGTCTTTACATTTCATTGATAGGATCTGATTTGATAAACGAATAGCTGAGGTAAGATAGAGGCCAGAGAATTTGAACCACTTGATCAACACGATCTCATTAATCTTGTGTCGATCTTGGATAGGCATCCCTCCCCTCCTTGGGAACCAAGAACACTGGAGAGTAGAAAACTTGAACCATCTCCGGTTTTCAAACCAGAACGACGACCCTTTCTGAGATTAGCAATGAAAGAATATCCACCAAAGCTTCTCTCTTTTTCTGGAACTACCAGAAGACTGGTGTTGACAAAATGAGAAGCAAGCAGAGCTTTTGCAAAATAACTTTAATCGTTAAGGCTGTGGCACACCGTTTTCATGTACGTGCGGTGCGGATTGCTGTGATGCAAATCGGCGGCTGAGAAAAGAAATCAGTACAAACAGGTAGAAAAATAGACAGAAGAGAAAGGTACTGCAAAAAAGAAAACCCCACAGATTAATAAAAGGTACAGCGAGAGAGACAGCAAGAAAAGTTAGTTACAGAGAAAGAGACAACAAGAAAAGGTACAGGGAGAGAAACAGCAATATAAAGAAGAGGGTCAGCAAGAAAAAGTGGAAGAATGCAAGAAAAGGTGCAGAGCACACAAGAGAAGCAGCGAGAGAGAGTGCAAGAGACGGCACAAGAAAGAGTGTGAGATTGTGTGACCTGTAAGGTAGTTTGAGTGAGAGAGTATGTAAACCATGAAACAGCACAAGTGAGCGAGTCAGTGGGTGAGTGTGTAAGCGAGTCAGATGAGTGAGTCTTGCTCTCACAGTTGCAGACAGCTAATATTCAGCGCTGCTTCAAAGAGGTGCACTAGCGCCACCCAATCATTTATTGAAAGTGGACCACCACAAACGTTTCGGGGACACAGCCAGTTCCTCAGTGTGCAGTGCCCATTGAGGAAGGGGCTGTGCCCCCGAAACGTTTCTGCTGGTCCTGTGGTCCTCTTTAAATAAATGATTGTGTCAGGATACAGGTTCCGGGCGGTAGGTGCGAGCCAATGTGCAATGAATAAGACTAGCAAACCAGATATATATATATATATAATGATTTATTGTAAAGGCACAAAAAAAATGGGAAAAGGCAACAACAGAATCTAGGAGGGGTAAGCGAGAGAAGTAGGAGAATACTGAATAAGTAATAACAATAGATAAGGATATAAACTAGAACAAAAGATAGAAAGGCAAAATAAGAACGATGCAGACACAGATATTGAATAGAGGAGAAATAGATATATGTATCTCCAGGAGAGAAGGAAAGCTAAGGAATAGGGAAGGAGAGATTGTATATATATATTATATATATTTATACACAGGTTACAGGCCTAGAGTCAGAACTAAAGCAGAGAATAATATTAATGGATAAGGAACATTAAACTATACATAAGAGGGATAAACAGACTAAAGCAGAACATACTAAATATAGGGAGAAACTGCAGATCATAACAATGGAAAAACAGAAGCAGAGAATACTTAAGTTATATATATGAATATATCTGAGTCCTTAGAGTTATAGGCAAGTCCTTGTAATCCAGAAGGTAACTTGAGAAATAAATCCAGGAAGTCTGTAAACCAATAGGATATCCAGGCGGTCTGCAGAATAAGGGTTTGGAGGAATAGGATGTCCAGTGGAGTAGAAGGTGATTCAGGCTCAGGTATCCAGGCAAATACAGAGAGGTTAGAGGTAGCTCCTTACAGCTTGAGGATTCCAAGGCAATGTGGAAGCATGGGGCTTCAGGTGTGGCCTGGTTTTATGCAAGGTGATCAGTTGACTTAAACAACACCTGAGCGCTGCAAGGTAGGAGGTGAATACTGGCAATACTATTGAGAGTCTCATCACTATGAGGCAGCACTAAGCTTTTTCTTACGCCGTCGGCGACGCTCCTTACAGATTGGGTGGTGCACGTGAAACCCTGTGCTCAGGACCTCAGACTGGGGAAACTGAAGAACTGACTATTAGCGGACTACAAAAATGTACAGAGCAGGGGTAGGGGACGTGTGTCTGTAATACCCTAAAAGAAGAAAAAAGGATGCAACTGCAGCTGAATAGCGATAACCTTCAACAGATTTCAATGTAGAAGGTAAATAATAATGACTACAGAAACAGCACAAACGTTTCGGAGACACAGCCCCTTCCTCAGTGTGCAGTGCTCATTGAGGAAGGGGCTGTGTCCCAGAAACGTTTGTGCTGTTTCTGTAGTCCTCATTAAATAAATGATTGGGTGGCACTAGTGCACCTCTTTGAAACACTGTTGATAGTGCTTTACTCTTTATTTCTGTTCAAATTTTTTGCCTTCTACATTGAATTCTGTTGAAGGTTATCACTCTTCCGCAGCAGCTGCATCCTTTTTTCTTCTTTTAGGGTATTACAGACACCCCTACCCATGCTCTGTACATTTTTGTAGTCTGCTAATCAGTTCCTCAGTGTCCCCAGTTTGAGGTCCTGAGCACAGGGTTTCACATGCACAGCTTGTGCTAGTTCATGTGAAACATTGATAGGTGGGGAAGAGGCGGGGAATATACAGGAAGTGGGAGCTGAAGAAACTCCTCTATCTAAGGGGCGTCGCCAGAGAAAATGAAATGACAGAGTTTAAAGCAAGAAAGTTAACATTTTTTACACATTCTTTAAACTTTTCTTGATCTATTCTAGTTTGTCTATTAGAATAAAAGTGTATAAATGTCAATTTTAAATTTGGTTTCTAAACATGCATGAGCCTTTAACGGTAAAAGTGGAATAGTGTGCCACAAAAGAAAAACATAGGGTCTTTAAAGACTCCTGCCCACCTTCCAGGATATGAGGTGCCTTATAAAGTTTTCAATTTGCTTCCTGACCATTTGCAGGTATATATTAGTGCATCCATTTCTGACATGTGTAGTGTTAATTCATATTTTTCTTAATGGCAGGATCAGAACATTACTACTGCTGGTTCCTGTCTCAGAGATGCCGCACAGATGAGTCATTGGAGACGGCCTACGTGACGGTAGATGCCAGCAGCCCTCCACCCTGTCAACTCTCCATTGAGCCAAGCGACTCCGAACAGAAGGAACTTAGCCCAGACACAAATGTCCACGAACTGCTGAGTCCCCGATGTGGCCTGCGATTTGAAGTTACAGTGCCATTCCAGAGAGCTCAAAATGCAGCAGAATTCTGTGTGCGTCATGTGTGTCCTCAAAGGAATAAAGACTCTCCTTCTCCTGAGGCGTCACACCATTGCCCTCCATTCCTTGTCACCTTCTGGGGTAGCCTTATTCACCAAAGTTCATGAAAGCCACAAACCTCATGAGTAGCATTTACAGCTTTCCAGTAGGCAGCACTGTTTATTTTCCAATTTACTATAAGCAAAATGAATCATGATTGGTTATTACAAGAGACAAGGTTGACACCATACATTGGAGACATGACACAAAAAGGCGTGCTGGAAATCTGATATGGAAGTGGATTTGGGTGCACTAGGTGGGCTTTACAGCCCTTCATACGTATATTTATGTAAAGAGTAATCTTTTATGCTAAGACATGGGGAGAAAGTAAATGGGTACAAAAAGTACCGAAATTCAACAGTCGGTGGAAAGACTATCTTTAGCACTTGATAGGGCTTCATTACACCATATTGCTGAAAGAATAACTAACCCACATCGAAGAAGACTAGAGAATTCAGGAAATCCAGTTTTGAAAGGTTAATTAATGTGGTTTCAATCATTGCTATACATTTAGTCATTGTAACGTCCTACAGGACAGCCCCTCTGATCTCTTCAGGTACCCAAGTGACTGCTGACATCACCACTGAGTGCCGATCATGCCTACCCACAGTGTGTGTTACCCACAAAGGTGAATGATGGCAATGCCCGTTGCTGGAACCGGGTACATTGCAGCTAGTGATATCGCATCAAGGGACAAGATGTCTTATTGATCTTTATGATCCATGCAATATGCAAAGCCTGATGAGACATCACATGTAGATATTATTATTGTCATAATTATATAGGCCCAACCGTTTCCGCAACGCTTTACAATAACCAAAGAGAACGAGATACAGATATACGGACATAGGATGTAAACACTAGGTGTAGAGGGCCTTGCTCATAGGAGCTTACAGTGTAGGGATTGGGGCAGGGGCGTCGCTACGTGGGGTAGGGGGTGCGGCCCGCACCAGGTGACACCCGCCTTTAGGGTGACACCATCACCCTAAGGGCGGGTGTCTCACCCTCAGCCACGTGTTCGCTCCCTGCGTGCGTCCGAAGCTGTGCAGCTTCGGCGCTCGCCTGGGGGAAACACGTCACCAGCCAATCGCGGCTGGTCACGTGGCTCCCCAGGCGAGCGCCCAAGCTGCACGCCGCCAGACGCTCAGAGGGAGCGAACACGCGGCGGAGGTGAGCTGGGGCATATCCATGAGCTGCTGGGGCATATATCCATCTGCTGGGGCATATATCCATGAGCTGGGGCATATATCCATGAGCTGGGGCAGTATCCATGAACTGGGGGCAGTATCCATGAGCTGGGGCAATATCCATGAGCTGGGGCAAATCCATGAGCTGGGGCGATATCCATGAGCTGGGGCATATCCATGAGCTGGGGGCAGTATATCCATGAGCTGCTGGGGCAGTATATCCATGAGCTGCTGGGGCAGTATATCCATGAGCTGGGGGCAATATCCATGAGCTGGGGGCATTATTCATGAGCTGGGGGCAGTATCCATGTGCTGGTGCATATCCATGAGCTGGGGCATATCCATGAGCTGGGGCATATCCATGAGCTGGGGCAGTATCCATGAGCTGCTGGGGCAGTATATCCATGAGCTGGGGCAGTATATCCATGAGCTGGGGCAGTATATCCATGTGCTGGGACAGTATCCATGAGCTGGGGCAAATCCATGAACTGGGGCAGTATCCATGAGCTGGGGCATATCCATGATCTGGGGCATTATCCATGAGCTGGGGCAATATCAATGAGAGGAGCTGGGGCAAAATCCATGAGAGGAGCTGGGGCATTATCCATGAGAGCAGCTGGGGCAGTATATCCATGAGAGGAGCTGGGGCAGTATATCCATGAGAGGAGCTGGGGCAGTATCCATGAGAGGAGCTGGGGCAATATCCATGAGAGGAGCTGGGGCAATATCCATGAGAGCTGCTGGGGCATATCCATGAGAGCTGGGGCATATCCATGTGTGCTGGGGGCAGTATCCATGAGAGCTGGGGCAATATATCCATGTGTGAGCTGGTCTGGGGCAATATATCCATGTGTGAGCTGGTCTGGGGCAATATATCCATGTGTGAGCTGAGGCGCAATATATCCATGTGTGAGCTGAGGCGCAATATATCCATATGTGAGCTGAGGCGCAATATATCCATATGTGAGCTGGGGCAATATATATCCATGGGTGAGCTGCTTGGGGCAATATATAACTGTGAACTGGGGCAATATATCCATATGTGAGCTGGGGGCAATATATATCCATGGGTGAGCTGCTGGGGGCAATATATATCCAGAGCTGCTGGGGGCAATATATATCCATGTGTGCTTTCACTGCCTTCGAACAGGCACCGTACTTGCTGGCAGTTGGCAAAAATTTGTGTGAGCATATGAGAGAGCTCCACAGCAATAAACCTCACAGTAATGTGGGCTGTGTGTATGAGCATTCAGTGTTATATGAGAGTACTGATTTAGGAGTAAGAGTAGTTAAAAAAAATCCGTAAAACGGGGGGGGGGGGTGACACCATAAGTTACCGCACCGGGTGACACCAACCCTAGTGACGCCACTGGGTGGGAACCCTAGCTGGGCCCCCTCCAGTGGCAGAGTGCCATAGCCCGGTCGCAAGTGCGACCACTGTGACCCTGGTACTTCCGCCACTGACCTGTGCTGTGCTTCGGATATCTGGAAAACCTGACCTGTTGGGGGTACTTGACGACCGCGGTTGGGAACCACTGGTGTAGATGATTGAAATTTTTATGGAAATTCACATTTTTTGTTATAGCATTGTGGCAGGACATGACTATACATATGATATATTATGAATTTGCCAAGTCTGCTATAAAAAAAGGATTGTATAATAAAATGTGACTTCATATCGCGTTTGAACATGATGAGCAAAAAACGGTAAAAATTAACTCAGCCGAGAGGGGTGAAATGGTCCAGCAGTGAAGGGGTTAAACAAACTAGATTAAATCAAAAAAGTTTTAAAAATGTGTAAAGAATGTGAGACTTTGGTACAGATCAGGCAGTTACCTTGTAAGGTGGTTTTATGTGTGTATAACCGCGGTGGCTTTTCTTCGAGGTTATGGTTTGCTGCAATGTGGAACTCTAGTCTCAAACATTTGTTTCTGCTGTTTACTACCACCACCTCCTCGGACTACCTATCCCGTCAACCTTTGCGTGCGGAAAGGAAGTGGTGCACGGGAAGTTGTGACGCTGTGTACCCAGCTCTGGAAACATGGCGGCGCCTGTACGGAACCACGTGTGGGTCGGTACCGAAACAGGGATCCTGAAAGGTGAGGGATAGTTTGTATAATCGCAGGTGTGTTGGATGTAGGTGCCGAGCGTGCTGGTGTTCTGCAGGATGTGATTGTCTGCTGTGATGACATGTTGGGCAGCAAAGAGCAGTGACCAACCTATACTAGTGTCATTCAGAGCAGATATTTGGATTTTGTGAGATGTGTACACCCTGGTTTATTTGAAGATGGGGCTTTTTCTCGGCAATGTGAAGTATGGGGATACTTATGGAGCTACTGTGGTACCTGCAATTGCCAATAAATCCACTACCAAGCAGAATAGTGTACATATTAATAAAACACCGATTATCATATTCAATAAAAGCAAAAACCGAGCATAAATCTACCCTTTCATTATGTTTCTTATGTGTTATGGTACTTTCACATGTACATAAAGGAGACTTGAGGCTGATTCTTAAAGTGACCCATTGCAACTTTATTTCAATACAGTACAGTTTAAAAATACTAAACTGGGTGGGGGAAAAAAATCAACTGTTTTGCAAAAAAATGTGCGATTCTTTACGATCTAGTGATCAAACATTTATGTTGCCAGAATGTGCCAAATCATTCTGTTGTTGATTTGTTATTTTTCGTTCCTCAGGCATAAATTTAGTGAAGAAACAAGCTGCAAATTACACAGATGTGTCATCTGTCACCCGCGACCAAGAAGTGAATGCCATGTGCTGGGGAGATCCTCAGGAATCAGAGGTGAGTGGAAGAACTCATGTGCTGGTTATAAAGTATTTTACCAGGAAGGATACATTGAGATAAACACTTGTGAAGCAATCCATGTGTAAATTAATGGATTTGCGTGTTTTTAGCTTATGTTTTTGATACTTTTACATTCTAACAGTTTATTTACGCTATAATAATGTCTTTAAAGTTTATTTATTTGTTATTCAATGACATGGTTCACCTTGATCTACAATTCCCTGGCACATGGCATTTCTGCAGTTTAAGAGGTTTGGGGTTTAGTTTATTATCATCATGTGATTTTTGAGCTCCGTGTTGTCGTGCATACGGGTGCTATGAGGCCATATGCTCTTGTATGTATCTAGGGGAAAAAAAGTCAGAGCTTGCAGCCCCTTGCATGAGGTCTGTTCAGTTTCTCAGCTGCTTTGAGTGCTAACTACGTAATATGCAACAGAATGTGCTGCAGTTCAATGCTCACCACAGCTAAGTTCGCATTTGCAGCTGTAGCGATTTATGGCTGCAAAGTTGAAGCAGTCCTTTGCTGAAAGCTGATTGGCTCCTAAACATTAGAGTCCCGAGGTCCATTCAGCTTCAGCCCAATTTGCCGCAGAAACCAGGCTTGCTTCAAAGTAGCTGCCAAACTAAACATGCCGAAGCCGATGACTGGAATACGTTGGTTGTAGTTCTAACACTACATGCATCACTAATGTTCTTTGTGGTGAGGGAATGTCATTATCAAGACTGTTTGTTTATTTGGTGTAATCATAGAAATGAAGCAAAAAAAAAATAAAAAAATCGATTTTGATGAATAAACTGCATGGTCAACTCAGGTCCCATCAAAATACCTCAATCATGAAAACTCCTTGCAGGCTGCTGGAGGTGACAATCTAATGGGCTCTCTGTTTTTCAGATCCTCATGGGATGTAAAGATGGGACGGTCAAAGTCTACAGTGCAGAGAAATCCAAATTCACAGAATTTCATGATTGCAGAGGAGGAGAGGGGGTTTTCCGAGGTCTCGGGGTCGTAGATAAGTGAGTACTTTGAAGAATGATGCTGTGATTGCAAGAGGTTCTCAAAGTCTAGTGAGGCAAAGACTAGCACAGAGCCATGGCAATAGTAGGGATCCCACCTGTCCCGAATCTGGGAGTTTCAGAAAACGTCTGCAGCTGTCACGGAGCCTGTATTCACTTCAGGGAGACTCCTGGGTCTCCCGCAAAATTTGGGATCCTTGCAATAGTAACTGTATGATGGTCTCTGCACCAGAGCTGGTGTTAACAGGCGTTCTTGAATTTTCTGATGTTTTGAGGGTAGGTAGCAGTGACCTCCAGTGGGTTCATGCTCCATTGCAGTGCAATATAAAGCTGTGTAAAGCATACTGAGACCACAGAAGGATCTTTGCAGCTTAATTTTTATATTTTCTGTTTTAGTGCTATTATTACATGCGTGGAGTCAGGGTTACTGAAGGTGTGGCAGGAAGGAGCCTCTGACAGTGTAAGTATTAGAAGAAAGCCAAATTGTGCTACCTAAATGGTAATCTTATATTGCGACTCCTGTGCAAAACTCAATCTGTCAATACTATCATGTTGCCATGGAGATGTCAATATACAGAAAAAACGTTGTCGCGCCTGATCCCCACCTGGGCGGCTGCAACTACCAGATGTATCCAGCCCAGTAACATGAATAAAACATAACAAGAAAAAAAGTGTCATCTGCATTATCCCTATAACACCGTGTGAAACAAAACACAATTAGAGGTTTTTGTTTACTTGAAAGGCCATTAAAGTTTTAAGCACACCTGCCGCGTCAAGGCACCTCTAAAGGGGAGTCCTGCCTAATGAAGCCAAAGGCTGCTTTCTAGCAAACCATATATGCTCATGCTGCTTCTGTCATAAAGACTGGTGGGCTTTCATTTGTACCCTCCCAAAAACAAGTCTTCCTCATGACTGAGAAGCAGTATGAGCATATGTGGTTTGCTAGAAAGCAGCCTTTGGTTTCATTAGGCAGGACTCGCCTTTACTAGAGGTGCCTTGATGTGGCAGGTGGGCTAAAACTTTAATGGCCATTCAAGTAAACAAAAACCTCTAATTATAGAGATGTCATTAGACTCATAAAAATGCTCTATCCCCACTTTTCTTTGGATAGCGGTGTGAATAGGAAGTATTTAGCCCCATGTCATGCATTAAACACATGAAAAAGTCATATGCACTTTAAATACCATCAGTGTTATTCAGAGAGGTGAAAACGAGGAGAATGACTGGAGAAGTGAAAATTCTAGGTCAAAATAGCCGATTTGGAAAGTGAGATATATGAGAGAATGTTTCTGGCTTGGCTATTTTGACCTAGAATTTTCCCTTCTCCAGTCATTCTCCTGGTTTTCACCTCTCTCTGAATAACCCTGCATATATCCATGTGAAAGAACTAGGATTTTTCCCAAATCCCTGGCTGTGTCCAAGCATAGCCTCCTGTGTGCAGCACATAAATCACATAGACTTATTTCCTGAACTTTGGCTTATTACAGAACTTTCTGTGTTTTTATTTTAGCTAGAGCTGCAGGTTGGAGCCGGAGTGCAGAAGATGCGCCACTGTGATGCTCACCGTCAGAAAGTTGGAACAGGTGGGAAAGAGAATGATTTGAAGATATGGGACCTACAGAAACCAGAGGAGCCAATTTTCAGAGCAAAGAATGTAAGTCTGTAATTAATAATATAATAAAAGGTTAGTGGAAGCCATCATATTCTAATTCTCATGCTGCCGATATCGACGTATGCAGATCCATACCCGTGTTTAAAGGATTTATTCTAGAATATTGTCTTAAATAGTTAAACTGCATTATTATAGCTGTAGCCGCTTAATGGACAGTGTAAGATTTGCTTACTTAAGTCGAATCAGTATGACTGTTAGTTTTAGTTAAAAAAGACCTATGGACTCCAAGAGGGGATACTCGGGGAGGTGCGTCAGCGTTGCCTCGAGTATCCCGGAGGTTAGCGCTGCATTACGGGGCAGGCTGCTGGATTAGCGTCTGACCTGTAATATGGAGCTAAAACGGGGACGCTAAGGCGAAACCTACAGGTGCACATTATCCACCTTGGCATCGCCGTTTTAGCAGGCAGAATGTAAAACTGCCCCATATCGGCTGAAAATGTGGGAGATGGTGGTAGAATACAGTTGAAAATAAGTATTTGAGTATGCGGGGCAGCTACATTGTTTTCTCGATGCTCTTTTAATCTGGGAACATGTGGCAGATGGAAGTTGTCGCTTGTTGTCATGGTTTTGCATCACTAGGAAATTCATTCCATACTTTGTGCTAGCCGAAGTGCATATGAATAGGTTTCAGGTTCACATTGACAAAGACTGTGAAACACGCGCTATGATTAATGCGTTTGGTTTCTTTCCAGTTGAGAAATGACTGGTTGGACCTTCGAGTACCAGTCTGGATCCGTGACTTAGATTTCATTCCTGATTCTGACAAGATTGTAACCTGCACAAGCTATCACCAAGTAAGTGTGTGACTTTATGGTTTGTTCACAAAGCCCCTGATACTCACTCATGGGGAATTGTTCACGTAGACAGTCTGCTCACTATAGCAAGAGTGAGGCTTCCATAAAGTTGATGGATCCGTGTTTCTCTCTCAGATTAGAGTCTATGACCCCAGCTCTCCCCAGAGACGACCAGTCCTTGAGGCTATGTATGGTGAAGATCCCCTGACTGCACTGAGTATCACCCCTGATGGCAGGTACTAATAATGTGATGTAACTACTACTACATCTTCAGTACATGGTTTCCACATGTCCTTGCATGTGATCCATATGACTTTTTAGTACAGGGATCTAAAATTTTGGCCCTCCAGATGTTTATTGCTTAGAATTCCCAGAATTCTTTCAATGCAACATCATAGCCAGAGAATCATGGAGTTGGTCAGAAACATCTGAGGAGCTGGAGTTTGAGATTCCTGTTTTAGGCTCGTGTCAGACGAGTGCGTCCATGTGCCCGCACTTACCGGTGCCCGTCGCAGCCGCGTCATGCAGCGACGGGGCCGGTCACACGCTTGTGCGCGCACACAGCAAGCGTCTGAGTAGCGAATCTCTCTGTTGATACACTAGAAAGCGCGTCAACGGAGCTGCCAAGCGCGGTCCTCCATAGGAGGACCGCAATTTGCACAGCTGAGCGCACTCAGCGGCAGCGGAGAGTAGAAGGAACGTCCGCTCTCACGGACATTCCTTCCACTCTGCAGTGTGCTCGTCTGACACGAGCCTTAGTGGAATACATGCAATGGGTTGAAACCTTGGAGCTTGACTGCACTTGTGATGGATGTTTTCTAGATCTCCAAGAATTGCTGTCTGATTCCTTCCCTGTCACATTCTCATTGTAGGTCTGTGGTTGTTGGAAATTCTCACGGTAACATTGCTGTGATCGACCTGCGGAAAGGTAACTTCTGTGTTTTACTTGGAGAAAACGGACACTTTATCTCAGACGCCACATGAAATCTATTTTACTTTTTTTTTTTATTTAAATTTCAACATTTTATTTTGCAAAAATGTCATTGATACATAACCATTCTGTCAAAGGAACGCATCGCTTGAGAACAATATACATTCGATAATAAGGGTAAGGGGGAACATGGATATGACGCATAGTGATAACGAACGACGCGGTGATGCAAGACAAGGAACGCAACGTAATTCCACATTCTTAAAAAGAAAAAAGTCCACAGTAACCTATACGTTTGCTAACTGCTAAAATCAGAGAGTGGGAGAGAGTAAGAGGAAACAAGGGGAGGGACGTGTCGCGGTTCACTATGAGGGGGAGTAGATGTCTCCAGCATCCGGAAGGGAACAACAAAACAAGAAGAAAAAAAAACAATACCCCACCACATGAAAGGGAAGCTGGAGGGGGTGAGGGAAGTGGCAAAGGCCATATCCGTGACCCTCCTGGCACGCTCCCGGAGGAGGCCATGGAGGGGTACGGTCACGAGGGCATGGCTTGTATACCATGATGGCGCGCCTCGTGATCTCCCGGAGATTGCCACATTAAAAAAAAAAAGGGGGGGGGATGGGAGAACATCACCCTTCAGGGGACGCTTATCCAAGGTAGGACAAAAACAGGATAGAGGGAGACAGGCAGCACTTCAGAATGGGTCGGGTTAGTAGCCACAGCTGGATGAAAACCCCCAGCCTCACTCCAAATTGCCTGAGGGTAGGGGGGAGCCCGCAGGTGAGTGCACAGCCGCTTGACACGAGAAAGCAGGAAGTAGGCCAAGGGAGTGCAAACGATCGACCGTTGAGGCGGCCACCATTGCTTGCCCACCGTCCGGGGTAATAATGAGGGAGCTAGAGGCGCCCCACTTATAGCCTATGTCGTGCGCACGTAAGAGGGTGTTAACAGGCCGAAATTGTCGACGGGCGGCAAGTAACATGAAAGGCAGGTCCCGGAATATGGCGATTGAAGCTCCTTCAAAAAGGACTGTAGGCACATTCCGCACTGCGCGAAAGACCGCGGAGTGTGACGATCACATCTCGCGACGCTTTTGCTGGGGCCAAGGCTGCTTTCCGCACACGAAGTGCCGCGAGGACAGAGTCCCGCAAGTGTTCCGTGGAGTGGAGAACAGTCTCCAAAAATCGCGCAGCGTAGGGCAACACATCTGAGTCCGGCACAGTCTCTGGAACCCCCCGGAGCTTCAGGTTTCGGCGCCTGTGCCTCGTTTCTAACGCCAACATGGCAGATTGTAGGCCGCTGACCTGATGCTGTAGGGTGCGAATGGAAGAGGAGGAGGCGGCCTGTGAGCTCTCAACTGCTTGGGTGCGATGCTGGAGGGCCCCCATTTGGATCTGAGTCATCCGTGACCGCCGCTCCAAGAGCTTGAAAATCCGCTTGCCAGGATTTCCTGGCATCATCCAGGAGGGCTCGGATATCACCCTTAGTGGCGGGAAGAGCGTCGTCTCCCGGGGTCAATTTTGCAGCGTGGGAAGCACGTGGGGCATATCTGTTGTCTCCAGACCCGGCATGTCTTCCACTTCTGGCAGTGCAGGACGCTGAAGCCGTCGCACCATGAAATCTATTTTACATTACATTTATACACCCAGCATTCAAAGGTTCAATATCCTGACGCACCAGTTTGGGTCTAGGTTCTGAATAGCACATTTTATTGATTGTATGCAAATCATTTCATCCATTCAGTTTGTACACTACCAAATAAACAGTGCTCAGAAACCTGTAGCATTTATATATGCGATATGAAGAAATTAAATGGCTGTAAATGGCATCTCTATGTGTATTCAGGCAAAATAATAAGCGAGGTGGGCAGACGGGTGTCGAGTGGAAGAAACGTCCACTCTCACGGACGTTCCTTCCGCTCTTCAATGACGCTCGTCTGACCCCAGCCTTCGACTCTGATCTCTGCTTCAGTCCTCACATTCGGTCGCTAACCAAAACCTGCTACTTCCACCTAAAATAACATTGCATGCGTCCGTCCCTGTCTTAATCAGGACTCTACTAAAATCCTCATCCAAGCACTAATCTCCCCCCTTGACTACTGTAACCTTCTTCTCTCTGGTCTTAAGAGATCTCAGATTCTCCCTCTGCAGTCTGTGCCAGGCTCATCCACCTCACCTCTCACACCTCGCCCCTTTGCCAGTCTCTGCACTGGCTCCCTGTTTCCTTTTAGAATCCATTTCAAAATATTGGTGCCCGCGTACAAAGCTCTCCATAACCGCACCCCTGTCGACATCTCTTCCCTTATTAACAAGTACTTCCCCTCCTGGCCACCACACTCTGCCAACGATTTGATGTACCCACACTCACAACTCTCGCTGTCAGGACTTCTCCCGAGCTGCCCCCTTTCTATGGAATTCCCTCCCCCGCAACATCAGACTTTCCCCGTCTCGCCAGTCCTTCAAGAAGTCTCTGAAAACACATTACTTTAGAGAAGCCTATTGGCTCATTCCATGATTCTCACGCTGTACATTTCTTGCACCACCTTCCCACCCAGCCCACATGCACCCCGCTACTTCAGATCCTCTATTTACCCTCACCAAGTGTGTCACCTCTCTCCTCTGAGATTGTAAACTCTTGAGCTGGGGCCTCTCTCCTACTGTTCTGTGTGTTTAATGTGTATGTGTATTTCTTATTCTCTCTCACCCATTGTACAGCGCTACGGAACTTTGTTAGCGCTTTATAAATACTTGTAACTGTTTCATGCTTGTGTTAGGGATGACACTAATCCTAGATGTAATCCTAACTCTAAAACAATCACAAACAGTAATCTAACCCTAACTATTGAAAAAGTTGCTCCATTTCAGCCCTGTGCGTCCAATGTGTCTGACAAATTGTGGACTGTCAAAATTCGGCTGCAACCATATTGAACAGATGTCCAAATCGGCAGTGTCTAAATTTGCATGTCTGTTTGAGAAGGGACTTTTTCAACATGTTGTTAGCATTGCGTTATTCCCACAGGATACCCCAGCAGCTGCTTGGGTTTTTCTTTCGAGAAACGCCAGTGTTTGTCACCGTTGCAACGAATACACATTTTTACCAGAGGCACTTTCTGAATTACCCCGTTTCTTCTGTTCTGTTAAAAATATACTTTCACACGTGGACTAAAGAGATATTTTTACTTCCCCCATTTCTTGTCTTCTCAGGCAGTGTCCTGTGTACACTAAAGGGATGCGCGGGCTCTCCTCGTTCCATACAGTGTCACAAATCCATGCCTTTAGTGGCCTCTTGTGGCTTAGACCGGTTCCTGCGGGTACATCATCTGAATGATAAGGAACTTTTGCACAAGGTGAGTTACCTGTATAAAATTCTGTATGTTTGTAGGTTAAATTTCTTTAGAGTAATCAAATTTTTATTGACAAAAATAAAAATCTATAGACAACAGCGTCACGTATCGCATCATAACACATTTCGTGACACATATATGTAAGGGTATCACAACAGGGAAAATACAACTCTTTACACATGCGTAGAAGGTACAGATTAAAATCTCTTCCCCTTAAGCCCTGGGGTGCTAAATAAAACACCTGCAGGCGTATGGTGTAGGTTAAATTTCACCAATAAGCACCAAGGGTTCTTTGCCCCATTGTAGTTGTCAATACACCCATTTTTCTCACTTACATGCATTCGTCTCTAAGGCTGGGTTCAGACGACCGTACTGACTGCACACAGTAACGGACGTACTTTTAAACTGATGAGATTGTGGTTACATTGTATCAGTTAATTTTGAGTGATGTTGAGAAAAAAAAACTGTATGCAGGGGTTTCTCTATGTCCGTCTAGCTTTTTCACGTTGATGTCATTTTGACGTCCATTGTAACATGCGTTGCGCACAGGTGAAAAAGTGCGCATGTGCTTCGTGTGTTCTCTATTGACTCCTTTGAAAAGCTACAATGGACAGCAAACAGTGCGGTCAGACGGATGCAAAAAGTGCGCTCGTCTGACGCGGGCCTAAGAGTCCATGGGCTTTCAATCTCTTGTGTTTAAAGTAGCTATAGTGCTTATAAAAGGAATAATTTTTTTCGTTAGAGTGTGTGGGGAATAAAGGCGAGGTGACAGTTATTTGTCTTTCAAAAAAAGCGCTTAGCCCCTTCGCTGCGGATGACATGTGGGGAACGTCCTCATTGACTCCCGCTATATGCGGAGGATGTTTCCCACACGTCATCCGGTTGCGGGAGCCCCGGCGGAGATACTCATCTCTGTCCGGGTCCCGCGGCGTTCTGACTTCAGCGTCCTCAGACGCTGAAGTTAAGCCCCTCCCAACATCAATGACATTTCCAGGCGACCCCCGCCTGGAATGGCAATGCCGGGAGATTGCCTGACAGGGAGGGGGGGGATCCTTCTCCCTCCCGATCGGGAGGGTTTACAGGGGGAAAAAAGGCACAGCTTTGAAGGGCAGGGTCTACCCTTTTTAAAGCGGTGCCTTTTTTTTTTAACCCCTTACATGCCAGATTGCGATGCAGCGCCACATGGCAAGCTAGCTCCGGTGGGGGCCGCCATCTTGGATGGCGGCTCCATCTCCGGGTTCCCCCTCGCCTCCTGACGTATCACGCATAGCGCGATGACGTCAGAGAGCCTTTGAACCCCGATATCTCCTGAACCGTGGCAGGGGGTCATGGAGGGTGTCAGTCGAAAGACCTGAGCATGGCCTTTCAAATGATACCAAATATGACCATGTTCAAGGTAAAAAAAAAATTTTTTTTTATTAATGCAGCAATATTGTTCACATTTCAATTATAATGTGAACAATGATGCTGCACTAATGATTTTTTTCTATAGGGTGCGTTTGCTAAAAATCACGTAATCCCCCCCCCCAATAATGTAACGAGTCCCCATTTCAAATTTTTGTAAAAGCGCACCCCATAGAAAATATAACCGCAAACGCTCATGTGGAAAAAAAAAAAACAACACTTTACACACTGTAGATGATTAAAAATTCAAATTTTATTGCATTTTTTGTTAAAATATACAGGCAGGACATGACATATACTAATGACAAATTATGAATCTGCCGGAAAGAACGATCTATAATAAAATCGCATTTAAACATGATGAGCAAAAGTGGGAAAAATGAGCTCCGCACACAGGGGTGAAATGGCTCAGCAGCGAAGGGGTTAAGAAGTTTTCTGAAAAACAATTATTTTTCATATTCCTCATTGTTATCCTTTTTCATCACATCAGGTGTATCTGAAATCACGGTTAAACTCACTTTTGCTGACCTCGCGTGACAAATGGGAGGTAAGTAGCATCCATAGACTGACTTGATGCAGGAGGCCCCATGACTGGAAATGATGTCTAACCATTGCTTAACCCTCAGGAAGAGGAGCGGGTTGCTCCGGTGGACCAGGATGTCAAAGACGAGGAGGATGAAGTATGGGATGGCATGGAAACCGTGGAGGAGAAAACTGCAACCAAACGACAAGCGGTGACACGAGAACCTGATGCGGATGGTGTAGTAAAGGTCCCTTCGTCTAAGAAGCAGAAGAAAAAGAAGAAAGTTGCCTGATTCTCGTTGATCTCTAATAACATGTAAAGGTCCAGATGGAGACTGATTAATTGCCAACACCATCTTTATAATACGTGATTCTTTTAAAAGAACATCCTCTACTCCAGGTTTTTTGTCAGGGAGTATGTAAAATATGGAGATGTTGGTTTCCGAAAACTGCTGGAACCCCATGACCTGGAGACAAAGAGACCATTGATATAAACTGTATAGAAACCGGTTGATGCTCATGGACATATGCCTTGCCCTTCTGTGGGGGGAATTGCGTGGTTTTGTACAAAATATTAACTTAGTGAAGTTCAGGCGCTTTAAATTCACATACAAGGAATAGACTAGAGAGAGGTGAAAATTCTAGGTCAAAATATCCGATTTGGAAAGTGAGATAAATGGGAGAATTTTTCTGGTTTGGCTATTTTGACCTAGAATTTTCACTTCTCCAGTCATTCTCCTGGTTTTCACCTTGCTCTGAATAACCCTGATAGTGTTTATTCAACACGATCAAAGCAATTGTATACACAGGAACTACCCGTGTAAAATGCAGTATTTTTCATATGTAATGGGTATATTGTTCTCCTGCGTGAGTATATCGTCCTTTAACTTTCCAGCAATCTTGGATGGTCCTTCAAAAAACAGAGGAAAAAATAATCTACTGAAAGAATAATACGATACTGATGCTTTCATATGAGCCTGACCGATCTGGATCGGTAAAAGCACATTCTCCATAATCAAAATACCTCTGCCGCACAGAAATAATGATCATATCAAGCTTGCTTATATTCCAAACATCTCTCTGACCGTTAACCCATGACATTTTTTTTAAGACCGAGTAGGAGTACTGATGCTTTTTTTCAGGTACTCACCAATACTTTTATTTAATGTCATGTGACCACTTTCCAATAAATAATTTAGGATTTTACTTAACACCTGTCCAATTTATGTTAATATTGAAATGCATGGCCAGACACCTCATTTACCCACTGCACAGCCTGCACCCACCCTGAACCCCCCCCCCACACACACCAGACCTCACCTCAGATAAATAAGTACACCCACACCAGACCTCAGACACTTGTATACCCACACACTTCAGACACTGGGACTGCCGACATTATGCATCAACAGCATTACCCTCCGGCTGGCTGCTCGTGAACCCCACCAGAGCACAGTCTGGCGGCCACTTTGTTATTTGGCCAGTCAGCGGAATGCTGTTAATGCATTCTACCAGCAGCCCCTGCCCCTCGGATACCGGCATGCCAGCTCAGCATTTGCACAAGTACCAAGTAATCATGCCGGTATCTGCACCGATACTAGTATAAGCAGCCTTCCTAGTTTGCACAGTACCTGTGAAACTTAAAAGGTTTAATTCCAGGAGGAACCGTGCTTATAGAATCTTTTATTTTTATTTGTAAACTTTAAAACAATTTTCTGAAAACTGAAATTAAAGTATAAGGTATGACAGTTGTGAAAGTAAAGGGTTATTTTTGTCGTTCACCATACCGAATCCATCAAAACCAACATAGTCCAATGAGCAAACACAGGCCTGAAAAAGTGGGCATAAAACCTTAATTTTCTTTTCGAAAATTTATGTTTCATGTGAATTTGTGGTGCTGGATGCAAAAATGACCTCAGATTTCCTGAGTCCCATACTGTTTTTTTTCCATAACTAGCTTTATGCTGAATTCTGAGATTGCATGAAATTAGTGCAAAATTACCACATAAAACCTGTTTTGCGACGTGTTGTGAATCTATTTATGTACAAGAAGTTTATAAATTGGGTATTTGGACTTTTGACCCATCCACAGCAAGTCGTGTTTTACAACTGACTACGCAGAACACAACACAGTGTGATGGATGCGCTACTCAGGCTGTGTAGATCTGCCGTAAATTCCTTCCTTGCTCTGGAGATGCCAACGGAATAAATAAAAGTTTGTAAAATGTTACAATCACTGGTCAAAACTCAGTGTAGGGCAAATCAAGTGGATATATTTATTATGGATATCTGGTTCTTTTGTACAAACTGTCCCCATTGTACATACAGTGGGGCAAAAAAGTATTTAGTCAGCCACCAATTGTGCAGGTTCTCCCACTTAAAAAGATGAGAGGCCAGTAATTGTCATCACAGGTACACTTCAACTATGAGAGACAAAATGAGAAAAATCCAGAAAATAACATTGTCTGATTTTTAACCTCCCTGACGATTCTAATTTTTAAAAAATTTCGTGTCTAAAAGCGTCTCAATTTTTTTTTTAAAGGAAACGTGTTTTTGTACATAGTTAGCCTGTAATAATTAGGAATCACGCACTGAAATCCGTGCAATCAAGAGTCCTTAGGCTAGGGACAGATGAGCGCATTTTCTGCAGCCACCGTCAAAATGTACGTCGATGCGTGCGCACGCATTTTTTCACGGAATACGCTTAAGTGGTCAGACGATGCGCAATTCTGGACGTATTTCATGACGGTGGGGTAAAAAGAAGTCTAGGGAAATCCGGCTGTTTGAACGTTATGTTGGCCGCACACTAGCAGCGTCTGACATCTCCTAATCACGCACACACGCTGCTATGCGGCCGCAGCGCACTTTGTACGTCAGTAGCAGCGGTTTCACGTTCTGATAAAAATGCGTTCATTTGCTGGTTGCGTGGTGTCGGCGCACTTTCGTACGCACGTACTGCGTATATTGGCCGTCATTGGCCGTTATGTGCTGCTACTGCCGCCGTGATTTAGTGCGTCTGCACGCGCGTTCCGACTGCCCCACTCTGACCCTAGCCTTACTGGTAAAATCCTTTATAAATAAATAAATAAATAGTAAATACACTGAGTCCAATTAAATTATTCGTGTTTCAAACTTTATTATCCCAAAAATAATTATCCAAAATAATGCAAATAAATGATATTCAATAAAATAAAAAACAAAAAACACTGAAATCGGTCTGAAAACAAGAGTAAGAGGATGTATGGTCTATTTCTTATCCTGTAGTGCCACCCAGTGGCCGTTCATAAACATTACACTTTGGAGTACAGTATTTTATGAATTGTTTATAAGTTTGCTGATGGTTCCCACCCACCCTGCACCATGTGACTCGCAGGGAGCCTTCCAGGAAGCAGCTCACCGCAATCACACTGCGGGACAGCGAGGGAGCCAGGAGGAGGTGAGTAAACATCCAGCCTAAGTGTGGCTCGGGGTTACCGTTCGCGGCAGCGAAATTTAACCCCGAGTCACACTCGGGAATACCGCCAGGGAGGTTAAAGAATTTATTTGCAAATTATGGTGGAAAATAAGTGGTCAATATCAAAAGTCCATCTCAATACTTTGTTATATATCCTTTGTTGGCAATGACAGAGGTCAAACGTTTTCTGTAAGTCTTCACAAGGTTTTCACACACTGTTGCTGGTATTTTGCCCATTCCTCCATGCAGATCTCTAGAGCAGTGATGTTTTGGGGCTGTCACTGGGCAACACGGACCTTCAACTCCCTCCAAAAGGTTTTCTATGGGGTTGAGATCTGGAGACTGGCTAGGCCACTCCAGGACCTTGATATGCTTCTCACGAAGCCACTCCTTCGTTGCTCGGGCGGTGTGTTTGGGATCATTGTCCTGCTGAAGAGACCCAGCCAAGTTTCATCTTCAATGCCCTTGCTGAAGGAAGGAGGTTTTCACTCAAAATCTCACGATACATGGCCCCATTCTTTCTTCCCTTTTTATACGGATCAGTCGTCCTGGTCCCTTTGCAGAAAAACGGCCCCAAAGCATGATGTTTCCGCCACCATGCTTCACAGTAGGTATGGTGTTCTTTGGATGCAACTCAGCATTCTCTCTCCTCCAAACACGACGAGTTGAGTTTTTACCAAAAAGTTCTACTTTGGGAGAATGTCCTATGGTCAGATGAAACAAATCTTCTTCTGGATCATCCAAATGCTCTCTAGGAAACTTCAGACGGGCTCGGACATGTACTGGCTTAAGCAGGGGGACACGTCTGGCACTGCAGGATTTGAGTCCCTGGCGGCGTAGTGTGTTACTGATGGTAGCCTTTGTTACTTTGGTCCCAGCTCTCTGCAGGTCATTCACTAGGTCCCCCCGTGTGGTTCTGGGATTTTTGCTCACTGTTCTTGTGATCATTTTGACCCCACGGGGTGAGATCTTGCGTGGAGCCCCAGATCGATGGAGATTATCAGTGGTCTTGTATGTCTTCCATTTTCTAATGATTGCTCCCACGGTTGATTTCTTCACACCAAGCTGCTTGCCTATTGCAGATTCAGTCTTCCCAGCCTGGTGCAGGTCTACAATTTTATTTCTGGTGTCCTTCGACAGCTCTTTGGTCTTGACCAAAGTGGAGTTTGGCGTGTGTCTATTTGAGGTTGTGGACAGGTGTCTTTTATACTGATAACAAGTTCAAACAGGTGCCATTCATACAGGTAACGAGTGGAGGACAGAGGAGCCTCTTAAAGAAGACGTTACAGGTCTGTGAGAGACAGAAATCTTGCTTGTTTGTACTGTACTGTAGGTGACCAAATACTTATTTTCCACCATAATTTGCAAATAAATTCTTTTAAAATCAGACAATGTGATTTTCTGGATTTTTTTTCTCATTTTGTCTCTCATAGTTGAAGTGTACCGATGACAATTATTGGCCTCTCTCATCTTTTTAAGTGGGAGAACCTGCACAATTGGTGGCTGACTAAATACTTTTTTGCCCCACTGTATCCCTGTCCGACATTCCAGCGCTGAGGCAACACAACCACCACCCCCCCCATCCCGAGCTGAGCCTGTGTAACCACCCCCGATCCCGAGTTGAGCCTGTGTCTCATATGTAGCGTCATGTTACTGTACAACAGCGTCTCCTAAACTTTATGGGAGACAGGTGGCCCAAGACGAAGCAGATGTTTTGAAACTACATTTCCAGTGATGCTCGGCTGCTCATTAGGTTTGTTGAGCCTCAAGGGAAATGTAGTTTCAAAACATCTGGAGGGCCGTAATTGCCCACCCCTGACCTAACACAATGATCTAACAACCCCCCTCCCCATTAAATCCTACACTCGCCTTAGATCCCCAGTCGCGATAGTGGTGCGATTTGCCGTTTCCTCGCTCTGAGGCAGAGGTACACTGGGAACAAAGTTTTTTTTGAGAAAGGCTTTGACCAGGAAGGATACATCGAGATTCTCTTGTTTACAAGTATGTCCTGGGTGGCGAGTATGTACCGTTAGGTGTCTTGCCCAAGGACACTTACTGGAGAGGTGCTCTTGCCGGGATCGAACCAGTGTCTCCACAGTTATAGAGCAGGGATGTCACCTCAACTCTACCCAGCCGGAACCACTTAGTCTTCCTCCATGTATCCGTCCGACAATTGACTGGATCTCATTCGCACAAGCTTGCGTATTGTCTACATGGAGTCCTAAGGACTCCTGGTGCTCATTACACAAGCAGTGCTAAGCACCTTGGGTGTTATCTTTTAACACCTTGCCAGCATTACGACTGGAGCTGCTGAAAACACGGCTCCGTTGTATTATGGGTGCTAAATGTGGGACGCTCAGACTTTCTTACAGCATCTGCCGTTTAACACCAATATTGGAATAGGGCTACATTTGTAACTTTGGGAAATGTTTTTTTTTTTTTAATGTATAAAGTGACCGTTATTATATAAATTCATTGCAGACTGCAACAAATCCAACACAATGCATTCATTTAGATGTAAACCAGTAAGGCTCTGCTGCAAAATATCCCTTAGAGCTGGGCTGTCAAACCATGCTCCCCAGAAGTTGAGACCTACAATCCCCATAACTCTTCCAATGTAATAGCCACTGAATTAAAGGGAGTTGTAGTTGAGAGGCATCTGAGGGACCAGAGTTTGACAGCCCTGCCTTAGAGTGCTTTTGAATTCATACATTGCGGATGTTGTCCTTTTCCCTCCCAGCATTAGTCCTATATACTCGAGTATACCACTAGATTTGTGACAAAACAATTGGAGGGGTCGCGGTATATTTGAGACATGTGCATCGCGTGTAAAAAAAAAACTTGACGGGGGCGTGGCTGGCTGCAGAGGAAGACGGACACGTGTCTGCTGAGCTCCGACGAGTTTTCCTCTTTCTGGGGCCTTTTCTATTTTCGCAGAGTTTGTACCTCTGGGACACAGAAGTTGCCGGCCATCGGGGGTGAGTTGTCCGGTGGCCCGTTTAGCACTGGCTGACGGTGTCCATATTGTGGCCTGTTCCTCAGGCTCCAGATTACCCCTTGTGAGACCTCCTTTCCTCTCTCGCACCTGGCAGGGCTCATACGGTGGGCTAGGGTGACGGAGGGCCCCCGTCTCCCGCTTGCTGCAGGGGTCTGGATGGAGAGAGAGGCAGCTGCCAGAGCGCCTAGGCCTCCTTCCCCGCCCCCCACTACTGAGAGGATGACCGCGTTAGAGGGCTTCAAGGCCTGCATGGCGCTGATGTAGGGGGACGATCTGAGCCCGCTTTCAAGGGGGACCTGGCGCCAGCTGATGGCTGACCTGTGGGGATGCCGGGAGCCACCACCTTCCTGCTTGGGGGTGTTAGAGGAGGTCTTATCAGCTCGCTGTGCGGAGGACCCGGAGGTCGTGGAGGAGTACAGATGAGTGGAGGCTGACTCGGGGAAAGAGCCTGCGGAGGTCTCACTTGCCGACGAGTTTTCCCCATCGCATGACCTGGGAGATCCCGACTGCCGAGAGTCACCTGACCAGATGGAGCCGGCAGGCATGCTGGTGATGCCTGCTGGTGCAGACCGGTGTCCGGTGACTGCCTGTTTGGATCCCTCCAGCTGTTTCCTGCTGTGGAGCCGCCTGTGGCCTTGTCCCCTGCTGCTGGTGGATGGTGTCGCACTGCAGGTGAAGACCTACTTGCCCTGAAGGCCTTGTCCCCCGTGTTCTGATCCGGCCAGACCGGGCTGGATGACCTTCTGCACGGCGGTGAGCTGATGACCAGAAGCATCGGCCTTATGAGTGACACGCTGCCTGTCCCACGTCCCTTGCCATTCCTTGATGCACTACATGATGCGTTGCCTGCCTTCCCCCCATTGCCGTTTCTAGACACAGGCTGAGGGGATCCCTGGACTGTGCCTTTTGAGACTACCCATTTTCTGATGTGACCTTAATTTTTGATGACCACCCTCCCTCTGTTTATTGATGCTGACTTTTGTCCCCTGCTGCTGGTGGATGGTGTCGCACTGCAGGTGAAGACCTACTTGCCCAAGTTGGAGCGGAGGAAGTTGCGGCGTTCTGCGAGGCGGCCCCGATCGCTCCCGAGGCACACAGTGGCTTACTCGTGCGGCAAGTTCTTCGGGAGGAGAGACACACGTAAGGTGTTGCATGCTGACCTTCTTCGAGGCCTGGTCGGGGCAGGAGGGGACCCTGTCCTGGACTTGGCTCTCCTGCGGAAGTTCTACTGCTGACTCTTTTTGATGTGTTAACCGGCTGGGGCCACTTATTTGCCTGCTAGTAGAATTTTTTACAGGCCTTTAGTTATGTCTTTTTCAGATGAGACCCCCCCCCCCATTCGGGGATGATCCCCTCCTCCTTTTTTTTTGGGCTTTTCTGGGCTACCCTGAGGGTTGCAGGTGCGGCCCCCAGGTACCCGGGCCTTGTGCCATATACCCCCCGTGGCTCTCTCCCTTGGTATTTGGCCGTCAGGGATTTTGCCAGGGACGGCACAGTCTTGGCCTTTGCTATCCCCCCCCCATTTTTCTCCTCCCTTACGTTTGACTCGTTAAGCTGATGTTTTTAATTTGATTTTCAAACGGTGCCTTCAGATGCTTCGCTAACATTTTGATGACCTTTTATGCATTTCATAGATGACATGATCTGGTCCTGCGAGACCACTTATTTTTAAGATGACATTTCTCAGTAGTGGGGAAATTAATGGAAACCACGTTAAAAGGAAAGGATTGTTGAACATCTAAAAACACATAGATTACAGGATCAGAAACAACATGGGTTTACCTCAGGGAGATCATGCCAAACTAATCTTATTGATTTTTTTGATGGGGTAACAAAAATAGACACAGGTGGTGCAGTAGACATTGCTTATTTAGATTTCAGTAAGGCATTTGATACTGTTCGCATAGAAGGCTTATCAATAAATTGCAATCTTTGAGCTTGGATTCCAATATTGTTGAATGGATTAGGCAGTGGCTGAGTGACAGGCAACAGAGGGTTGTGGTAAATGGAGTTTATTTGGCGCAAGGTCTGGTTACCAGTGGGGTACCTCAGGGTTCAGTACTTGGACCCATTCTCTTTAATATTTTTATTAGTGATATTGCAGAAGGTATTAATGGAAAAGTATGTCTTTTTGCTGATGACACAAAGATTTGCAACAGGGTTGACGTTCATGGAGGGATCAGCCAAATGATTTAGGTAAACTAAAAAAAATGGTCGGAGCTGTGGCAATTGAGTTTTAATGTGGATAAGTGCAAGATAATGCACCTGGGATGTAAAAACCCAAGGGCTGAATATAGAATATTTGAGGAAAGGGATCTAAGGGTAAGTAGTCAATGTAATAGAGCAGCAGGAAATGCTGGCAGAATGCTTGGTTGTGTAGGGAGAGGTATTAGCAGTAGGAAAAGGGAAGTGCTCATGCCACTGTACAGAGCACTGGTGAGACCTCACTTGGAGTACTGTGTGCAGTACTGGAGACCGTATCTCCAGAAGGATATAGACATCTTAGAGAGAGTTCAGAGAAGGGCTACTAAAATGGTGTACAGCTTGAAGGAGAAAAGTTACCAGGAAAGGCTTAATGATCTTAACATGTACAGCTTGGGAAAAAGACGAGACAGAGGAGATATGATAGAAACATTTAAATACGTAAAGGGAATCTACAAGGTAGAGGAAGGGAGTATATTTAAAAGGAAACAAAGTAGCAAAACAAGAGGACATAGTCTTAGATTAGAGGGGCAAAGGTTTAAAAGTAACATCAGGAAGCATTATTTTACTGAGAGGGTGGTGGATACATGGAACAGCCTTCCAGTAGAAGTGGTAGAGGCCAAAACAGTGATTGAATTTAAGCAGGCATGGGATAGGCATAAGGCTATCCTAAACAAAAGATAAATCCAGGTAAAGTATCCATGTAATTGGGCAGACTAGATGGGCCAAAAGGTTCTTATCTGCCGACATCTTCTATGTTTGTAGGGCCATTTTCTAGTTCAATGTTTCTCTCGCTGATTATCTTAAGAACCATATGGTATTATATCTGACCTTTCTTATGTGTACGTGCGTATGTTTGTTTTTTTTTTTGGCCCTGCATGGCCCCCTTTTTGCTGTTTGATTTCATTGTATGTATGTTTTTTGCAGACCTAATAAAAAAAATTTAATACAAAAAAAAAAACTTGACTTGCTCATGGAACTACCGGATTCGGGAGAGGAGGGATCCATCACGGCCAGAGGGCCCACTTAGTTTAAGCCAATCATTCAAGATTGGCTTAAAACCGAGCACGCACCCTCGCTCCGCGCAACACACTGGGAGGTGTAGTTTTCTGACCTCCAGCAGGCAGGCTCCTCCACCTCGTCCACCAATAGCCAGCACCACCCTTTTGTTGCCCCGTCCTGACCTTACTGCAGAGGCGCTGCACGATTATCCTCACATTCTGAATGTGAGGAGATTCACACGGCTCCTCTGTAGTGACGACAAGAGCTTGTTCGGGGAGCTGGCTATCAGCGGACGACGCGGTGGATGAGCCTACCTGCGGGGGCCGGAGGTCAGAAAATGACACCTCCCAGGCGTGCTGGCTATCGGTGAATGATTCACTGCGTTGGTCACCTCGCTCTGCCAGCCAACTTATCGCAAGTAAAGGAGACGGGTGGCCGGCGGCTTCATACTTATTAACTACAATCATTCTAGATCAGAGCACCCTGGCCGAGGGGGAGCCTGCGGTGTTAAGAGAAGCTCAAAGAATTTTTATTGTTTACTGGTACAGTATACTTTTATAATTTTGCTCCTCGCGTTATATTCGAGTCTTGAGTATTCTCTCATTTACATAATAAATCTCTATTGCGTTATATTAGAGTCATGCTATACTCGAGTATCTACGGAAGTTGTTTTATATGTAGTAGTATTAATTCCCAGCTATCCATAGGGACATTATGTAACGTTGGGGGCTTCCAGCCTCGCCGGTGTGCTCGGCGGCAGCATGTCTGATGCTGCTCGCTTGCCAGCGCCCGGTTTAAATAGAGACAGGTAGGGAGGTGGCTGCTTGAGGCGTGACTTGAGAGGGGGGTGCGGTCTGGTGACACGGACCTATCAGAGGAGTCCAGGTCTTTTAAAATCCAACTGTTCCTTCTCAGCAGTGCCAGATCGTGGTTATCCATACTTGAGCTCCCTGTACCTGAAATCTCTCGTGATTGAACCTGTTATTGACCTCTGCTTGTTTTCTGACTATTCTGCCTTCCGTTGCCCTTGACTATTTCCTTGTACTACGCTACTGCACTGATATCGACCCGGCTATTCCCTTTGACTATTCTATACTCAGTATTCCTGATTCTGGCTCGTCTGACTACCCCCGTGTTGCTGACCTGGTTTTGTATTACAACATTGTCTTTGATTAACCCTTTTCTGTCTAGCTAGTATTCATATACCTGGCCAATTTTCAAGGACCAGACAGTTAGGGATTCTTTTACGGCCACCCTGTTGGTAGCTTTATGGCTCTGTGGAGTGTTGGGCTTTAAGGACTGCGTGGTGGGATCCGGGAACCGTGACACATTACAGCTGAGTCATTCACAACTTTTCAAGCTGATAAAATATGTATTAAACCAAGGATCACAGACTCGTCTCATCCCCCCCTGATGTTTGTGGGTTCCAGTTCCCATAATTCTTTGAATGCAACAGATGGACATGAGATCAGAAACGTATGCTGGGTCAGAGTTTTTGAGATTCCCTATCTTAAAGTGTTCATTGAAGCTAAATGATCTGTTCTACATATCCTGCCTATGAAGCCAGTCTCTCAGCTACCCTAGAAGCATACGCGTGCGCACAGGGTGCGCCTTGTGTGGCCAGGCACACCGTAATGTTGGTTGAAGGGTTCATCTTTGAATCCCTACATAAATATTTTGGATGTTTATTAAATTGCATGAACATTGACTGTATCGCTGCATAAACATTGTTTTGTACAAAACTATCCAAGCATAGATATGTAATTAATAAATATTCCATGGGTGCACACCCTAATGAAATGGACTGCACACACTATTTCCTAGAGGTATTGGCTTTGTACTGATTGCTACTGTACTGCTTTGACCAAGAGGAAGTAGCTAAGTGGAAGTCTCTGAAAAAGATAGTGCAGATAACCAAAGAATAAAATAAAACTTAGCTTTTAATCAGAATTGCAGTAAAAGAATGCTTTCAAAGCTGTTTTGCGGTAGGCAGACAGACACCGTCGCAGAGCTTACGTAGGACAAACATAACGTATACATGTCTCAGCGGAGGCGAGAACATAAGTAAAATAAAGACCACTACAAAAAAAGATGCCATAAAGCAAGCTTGGGAGTATGCTAGATTGGAGAAACTAGCACAATACTGGACCCTCCCTGGAGAATGATATACAGAACAAAAGGCAGTGTGGAAACATTGTAAGTATCAAATATAATGAATGGTGCAGAATGGCACCATTACTTCTCTATGGGGAGATTTCACTGCTGCTGAAATGCGGTGAACTGCACTAATGATTTTTGTTTGGGGTGCGTTTGTTAAAAATCGCGTAATTTCCCCCCCAAAAAAAAATGTAACGAGACCCCATTTCTAATTATTTTAACAAGCGCACCCGATACAAAATATAACCGCAATTGCTTGCATGTTACAATGTGAAAAAAAAAACTTTACACGTTGTAAACTATTGAAAATTCTAATTTTATTGCATTTTTTGTTATATTATTCAGACAGGGCATGACGTATACATATAATAATGACATATTATGAATCTGCCGAGTCTGCCGGAAAGAATGATATATAATATGTCTGGGTCATATAATAAAATAAAGCTTCAAAACGCGTTTAAACATGATGAGCGAAACAGGTAAAAATGAGCTCAGCACAGAGGCGGGAAATGCCTCAGCAGCGAAAGGGTTAAATTATCCCCATGGCTAACCCCTGACATACACTATATTGCCAAAAGTATTCGCTCACCTGCCTTGACTCGCATATGAAATTAAATGACATCCCATTCCTAATCCATAGGGTTCAATATGACGTCGGTCCACCCTTTGCAGCTATAACAGCTTCAACTCTTCTGGGAAGGCTGTCCACAAGGTTTTAGGAGTGTGTTTATGGGAATTTTTGAACATTCTTCCAGAAGCGCATTTGTGAGGTCACACACTGATGTTGGACTGAAGTGGAAATAGGCTGGAAGATGGCCGCCATTGTACACAGGCGGCCATCTTGTTCAGAATATTGGTTCGCTTGTATATAACTAGGCAGGTTTGTAGCTGAAACTAGAATGAGGTATACGTAGAAAGTTAGGAATGTGTTTAGATTAGCAGAAAAGCAATTAAAGCCTTATGAAAGATCTCTGCTGTTCCTGGCACGGAGGAGAAAAGCGAGGTAGATACTCCAAGGTCGTTGGGGCCCGCAGAAAGACAAAGGAGTATAGAGATCAGGCCAGGTGCCATCTGTAACAAGTGATTGTAAGCGCAAGGGAGGAGGGTGCAGCCCGGAACAGTAAGAGCAATTAATTATGATTTACTGAAACTAACACAAAGTTTGCCAATTTACGGCCAATTAATGGAATGTCTTTGTATTAGCTAAAGGGAGGTATTAACCCACGTGGGGTGGAATAAAGTGTCATTGGGAGGTGGGCTAACTGGGATGTACCTAATTACGTATTTTTGGGTATAAGATCCCTTGCACGGGTGAAAGGGGGGCTCACTCTTTGCGATTCAATCCTGTGTGGGCACTTGTGTGACGACACAATAAAGTTTGCCTTTCCTGAAGAGACTCGTGTTCTGACAATCCTTACTTGTGCCCGGTCCGGCGCCGTCTTGAAAGTGAATCTGTTTTTCTCCGGCTACATTTTTGGGGGCATCGTGAGCCGGGATACGGGCCCTTTCCGGGCACACAGTAACGGGCTGCTGTGAACACAGTGCAGTGCTTGACTGCAGCGGGTGCGAGAATCCCGATGGTTGGGCGTCCGTTGAAGGTGAGCTGACATCTGCAGGCGCCAAGCAGGATTTCCTGTTCAGTGGACCTCGTCTCGTCCCAAACGGACCCCTGACCCGGGAACTGGGACACCACTGAGTCTGAGGAAACAGCAAGCAGCCGCCGGCGATAGGTAACGTGTCTTCTATGTTTTGTATGTCTAAAGGAGATACCGGTATCTAAGGGAAACGTCCGACTGAGATAGACGGATAAGGGGACGCGATGGCCACCGTCCCGTTGGCATATCTAGCCCGCCGCTGATAGCACTGACATTGCTAAGGAGCCAGAGTGGCTAGCGGGTGTCTGGATTCGGGGGAATTGAATGCCAACCAAAGGGTAGTTCTGTAAGTGAGGGAGAAGGTAACCACGTGGAGTTGCATAAGTCATTAGTCAGTGTTTGTAAATAGAGCTTCGCCACGTGGGTAAAAGGGAAAGGAGGAGGGATTTTCTGTGACTGGGCTGAGAGCCTGAGTCAGTGCTAGTGTGCACGTCGTGTAGTGAAAAGGGCTCATAATGGAGCCAGCGGTAGCTGCAGAGATAGTGGTGCCGGGTGGGTGAGATTACCCATAAGGCAAATTGGAATTGCAGACGGCAGTAGAGATATAGAACGGGGTGCACATAGTCACAAGCAGTCAAGAGTTAGAGTTCAAATTACGGGGTATAAGGAGCCACAGAGGAGGGAATGAGCACCCTCGGCTAGTAGAAAAAGAGTTGAAGTGCCTATGTTCTATTGTTCTGTTATGTGATGAAAGCATCTGATACGGTATGTGTTGTGAATGAATTGACTCGAGTGCTGTGAGTGAACGTGCGCCTACTCGCTCCGCGAGGAAGCAAATACGAGTTTTGACCCCGAACGTACGTTTCCGGCTCAGGCGACTGCAGACGGCTACTGAAGGGGGAAGCGCCTGCAGACACGGATGAATTGTTGACTGAAGTATCAGACTGTAGATTTTAACTGTTGTTGAAATAATATATCTGTATTGCAAAGAGTACTGTTTTCAAGAGTAATAATGGGTAACGGGTCATCTAAGCCCAAGAAGGTGAAGGAGGGTGAGACGCCCCTAGAAATATATGGTGCGAAATTTCGAAGCATTATATAAAACTCATGACTATGGTGTAGAATTGACAAAAGAGAAATTAAAAGTAATGTGTACAGTTCTGTGGCCGTTAGTTGTTCCAGAATGGCCAGAGCAGGGGTCAATGGACCCGGAGCTAATACAGAGAGTGTATTCCCAAGTCACTGGGCAATGTGGACATCCTGAACAGTACCCGTATATAGATATATAAAAGTACTGTGTAAAAGATAAAAAAAAATAAAAAATAAAAAAAAAATAGACCGGTGTTCGTAGAACAGCCGGAGGAGATTGATTCCCTGCCCCCGCCCTATCTATTATATTATGGGGCAGCTAGAGAAGATTTATGTGTCACGGTTGCGAAGGCGGGCGGCTGCTACTGCCCTGCCGGCTTCCACCACTCTAGCGGGCAGAATTGCAGAAGAAAATGAGGGGGCAGTGGGTGGAGAATGGAGGAGATAGAGAGGCTCCACCAGAAAAGATTGAGATGCCCGATGGGAGCATATATAAATTAATTAATATTTTACGGAGTGAGATGATTGCGGTGCTGTATGGCTTGTGTGTGTGATTCGGACTGATTTTGTCCGATTGTGTTTATAATTGATCTATTAAACTGTTCAATTAAAAGTAGGAATGACTGAGAGGTAGTAAGATTGAGTTTCGTACTTGTTTTTTTGTTTTTTTATTTTTTTTCCTCTCTTCCCTGGTGTATAGGCCCCCTCCTTTCTGACAAACTGTTTGCGAGGGGGGAGGGGGGGAGTCAGTTTGTTTTTCTTTGCTCTCTGATAGCTGGAAAGAATAACCCTTTGTGTATCTGTGCAGCGAATTCAAAGTAAAGAGGAATAGGAAAAAAGGATTACTATGCTTGGCTAATTTTAATGTGTGTTACAATAGAATATTCGTCTGAAGTCTGTTGAGTGCAAGATATATGTTTATATTTTGTGTTGATATTATTCCGAAAGTTTTAGTTTTGTTCAGAGCTAGAATTAAATAAAAAAAAAGGGGAGTCCTGGTTTTTATATTGTTACACACAAACAATAATAAGTATGTAATAATATACAATATTGTCTACCAAAATATAAAATTTATTAACAAATTAAATTGAAATATATGAAACGGTTAGAAAATTAATATTAAAAGAAAAAAATTCGAGAAATAATTAAAGTAGTTTTTCTTTACTGTTTTTAAAAGGTATGTTTTTGTTTGATTTTTGATGGAATGGTTATTTTATTGTTATGAGATGTTTGGAGTGGTCTTATGACAATGGAATGATTTTTTTTTTTTTTTTTTCGGATGTGGTATTAAGAGTCTGTTTTGGGCTACGGGAAAAGATCTCTGAGAATATTGTTTATACAATGTGTATATGTATATGCCCGAATGTCCCATCCAGCTCCTGGGGCGGGATATCCTTTGCAAATTGCAAGCCCAAATTACGTTTTTTCCCGGGGGTCACGCTCAATTAGACCTGCCGGAGGGTGGCAGCTTTGCTCGGCAGCTTTGCTCGGCAGCATAACCCAGCCAGCCCGCACAACCCCCAATCTGTGAAAATCGCAGTAGTTATGCCAAGGGAGGAAGAATGGCGCACGGCACCTACTCTGTCTGCCACGCCGGATCCGCACGCACTACTCCTTGGAATTCCTGAGGTGGGGGCGGAGGAAAACCCGCCCAGATTAGTTGAATTAAAGCCCGGCGCAACACCGGTGGCTCTAAGACAATATCATATCCCACAGAAAGCCAAGCAGAATATACAAATACATTTACAGAGATTTAAAGATCACGGTATATTAAAATTCTGCGTGTCACTATGGAACACACCCCTATTGCCAGTCTTGAAAGAGGGGACACAAGAGTATCGCCCTGTCCAAGATTTACGAGCTGTCAACGAGGCCACAGTAACACTACACCCTGTGGTTCCTAATCCATACAATTTGCTGGCATTAATTCCCGGAGATACAAAATATTACACAGTGCTTGATTTAAAAGACGCTTTCTTTTGCATATGCCTGGCTCCAGCAAGCCAGCCCCTTTTTGCATTTCAGTGAGAAGAGTCTACCACGGGGGCGCGCCATCAAATGACGTGGACGCGCCTCCCTCAAGGTTTCAAAAATTCGCCCACGATTTTCGGGTGCGCGCTTAGCCAAGATCTCCTCGCCTTCAACGCTCAGCCAGACAAAGTAGTGTTACTCCAATATGTTGATGATTTATTACTGGCTTCCCCCACAGAAAAAAAACTGTTTATCCGCTACAAAAGCCCTGCTATATCTGCTAAGCCAAGCAGGTTACAGAGTTTCTAAAAAGAAAGCACAAATATGCAAACACAGTGTAAAATACCTGGGTTTCCAGTTAACAGGTATCAAACGTGCACTGGGGGCAGAAAGAAAAGAAGCAGTGTGCCGCATACCCCAAAGACCAGGAGGCAAGTCCGTGAGTTCCTGGGAGCTGCAGGCTTCTGCCGCCTGTGGATCCCCAACTTCGCAGATATTGCCAAGCCGCTTCATCAGGCCACGAAAGGGGGGGGGGAGAACAAGATCCCTTTCATTGGAAAGAAGAGCAAACAGCAGCGTTCCAGAAATTAAAGACTCTGCTGATGGAAGCTCCTGCACTGGGCCTGCCAGATCACAGCAAGCCCTTCCAGCTGTTCGTGCATGAACATAATCAAACAGCAACAGGAGTATTGGTCCAGACCTTTGGCTCATGGCTGAGGCCTGTGGCCTACCTCTCCAAGCAACTCGACCCTGTGGCCTGCGGCCTACCCCCATGCCTGAAAGCAGTGGCTGCCACCGCAATGCTGATAGCAGAAGCAGACAAGCTGACCCTTGGACAAGTTCTTCATGTCAAGGTGCCCCACGCTGTCAAGGCTCTGCTGGATGTGAAAGGAGGTTACTGGTTCAGTAGCAGGCCGGATTTGAAAGACGTACCCCTAGACAAATACGATCTACAGCTATTCACTGATGGAAGCAGCTACATGGATGATGGGAAGAAAGTCTCCGGCTATGCAGTAGTCTCAACAGAAGAAGTCATCGAAGCAAACCCACTGCTAGGCCATACATCTGCACAATTGGCCGAAATAACAGCTTTAACCAGAGCCCTTGAAATCTCTGAAGGCAAAAGAGTAAATATTTACACAGATTCCAAGTACGCCTTCATGACAGTCCATGCACATGGTGCACTCTACAAAGAGAGAGGCCTACTTACGTCTTCAGGACAACAAATCAAATATGCAGCTGAAATCGCGGCCCTCCTGGAAGCAGTATGGAAACCAAGTGCTGTCAGCATCATGCACTGCCGTGGACACCAAAAAGGCCATGATGAAATTCCAAAAGGTAACAGACGCGCGGACCAGGCCGCAAAAGCAGCTGCAAAACCGCCACCGCCAACAGAAGATCAAGCTAAAGTACTGATCTGCAAGCAAAAACCTCAACCTTATATGCCAAATTACGAGTTCTATATGAATTTGAAAAAGTTTGAACCCCACGGCGAGTTCATTGAAAAAATACTGCACAAATGGCAAGATGATTATGAACTGTTGGAACTCAATCATGATTACATCCAATGGCTTTTCCCAACTCGGACACAAGGCCGAAATTTCTACTCTACTCCCCTAAATCCGCAAGAGACACGCCTAATGGTTAACACCTCAGAAGTTCAGCAAAGACTGCGCAGAGTCTACGAGATGATGCTGAAATTCTTCGGCGTAAAAATAGTGGGGGAGGAGGAAGACAAAGAAATAACTGAAGTTGAACGAGCAGAAAATTTCGCGTCACGTTTTGAAAATTTGACAACCAATCTTCGCAATAATCTACGAATCACACGAATACTGCACAGTCTGGGAGAATTGGGAGCAGAAGAATATCAAGTCCCACTGGTGAGGTTCTTCCTCAAGGAGATCCTTATCAAGAACAGACTGCCAAGAATGAAGAAAAGTGCAATGAACTTTTTCATACCAGCAGTAAGAGATTCACAAGACAGACAAGATTTGTTATTTTGAGAACAGGCCCATCGGGCTATCCCCAATGGCATCATTACAAATAGACTTTACAGTGCTGCCACCCTGCAGAGGATACAAATATTTACTAGTGATGGTGTGCACTTTGACAGGATGGGTAGAAGCCTTCCCAACGAGAACTGAAAAGACTACAGAAGTGGTAAAGAGCCTGATGAAAGAAATAATACCACGTTACGGACTTCCACTCGAGATAGGGTCGGACAATGGCCCTGCATTTATCCAGAACTGTTTGCAACAACTTGCCCGGCTACTGGGCATCACCTGGAAGCTACATACCGCCTACAGGCCCCAAAGTTCGGGAAAAGTTGAAAGAATGAACCGTACCCTAAAGACTTTGATGTCCAAACTGTGCCAAGAGACGTCATTGAGCTGGTTGGACTTGCTGCGATAGTCCTTTTGCACATTAGGTGCAGACCAACCCCCCAATTGAAGCTAAGTCCGTACGAACTTATGTTTGGACGGCCAACCCCTCTGATTAATGGACTAAGGGGGGACCTTCGGGCATTGGGAGAAACTAAACTAAATGATCAGTAGTAATGATGCTGGGTAAATCAATGCAGAAATTAAATATTTGGGTGGGGGATAATATACCGCATTTTCTGTATCCTTCACTGTATAAGTATTGTCCGGGTGACTCAGTGTGGGTAAAAGAGTGGAAAAAATGATCCACTAGGTCCAAAATGGAGAGGTCCTTATCTTGTCCTGTTATCAACCCCTACAGCAGTAAAGGTTGCCGAGGTGGTCCCGTGGATACATCACTCCAGAGTGAAAGCAGCTGCAGCCAGTCCTGAACCAGCATGGAAGGTCGTTACCAACGAGACCAACCGCTGAGGCTGAAGCTGACAAAGACCACAGCCATGAGCACCTAAATGATCCTAACCCAGATAATACAGAGGATCAACAAGTGGGTGTTTTGATGGGCACAGGTCCTGACCACCGCCAACGGGGGATACCCACAGGGTGCTTTTTAGGGGCCCGGCCCCCACCCTTGATCATCCAGAAATGTTTTTTTATTTTTGAAATTCCGGTGGGGAGGGATTGGGTTTATGTGACTGTGAAAAGAATTGCCCAAGGAATTCTGACATTCGGGGCATTTGTGGTGCTGATTTTATATCTTGCTAATCTGATTTATGGACTCTCACGTGGAGCATGCCCCAATTGTACAGGCAACGTGGGGAAAGTGGATATTTCCCATATCTGGAATGGTACGCACCCGGTGATGGAGAACCGTACCATGTGGAGACAAAAACGAGAAGTATCATCCGAGATATTGCCAAGAGGACATTTACTTGTGCAATTTAAATATGACTATGCTAAGAAATCTGGGCAGAAAGCATGTTGGGTGTGTAGTAGACTGCACCCAGAGACAATTCATATACCATTTGCCTCTGTTCCAATGAATTTGAGTATGTTTGTATCAGGGAATGTCACAATACATGCTGTCGATGCACCAAGGGAAGAGACCGAATCAGTCAGTCCCGGGTACCCCATAATAGGACCAGTGTATCCACCAGAATGGTGTTTTCAACTAGGACCAGATAAAGAAACAAATAACGAGGGTGGGTTATGTAACTCAAGTCAGTTCAACTGGACATCATACATTTACATATTCAAAACAGGACAAAAGGCGAATTATTTATACATACGATGCAGGCAACTCACTAGAGACCAAGAGGCGGTGATTGGGAATGTGACCAATGGGAGGCAGGGTGCAGTGGATATGATGAGACGGCTGAGACAACTTGCGATAGAGATATCAAAGGGAACACTACATTCATCACCATTTATAGTGAAAGGAGGGTACCAGGTGTGCTGTGAAAGGGTGTGTTACACATGGGTACCACCAACAATAACGGGAATGTGTTATTTGGCTAAGCTGGTCCCAATCCAGAGACTAAGGGGAGAAGACACAGAACTACACCCTAGGTACCCACTGGTGTTTGAAAGACCAAAGAGAGAGTTGTTCGCGAAGATGGATCGAATATGGACATGGTTGCCAGCATGGACTGGATGGGGAGGAGAGATGATGAGGAGATTGAATAGCTATGTCAATCTGATGGATGAGATTCTGAATAGAACCAGTATGGATATCCAGCTGCGGAATCTGGAAATGCGTGAGTTACGAAAGGTGCAGATGATACATGATATGGCGCTTGAGCAGATCAGTGCGGCCTTGAATGGATTGTGTGAAATGACAATGCACTATGAATGTTGCACCTTCATCAGAAACACTACACATGAAGTCCCAGATTATTACCAGGTAATTCAAGATCACCAAGAGAAGGTAGCACAGTTGCAGGGTATAGCCAGGAGGATTGCTGCCGAAGGCTGGAATCCGCTCCGTGGGTTTGGAGCAATGGGAGAATGGTTTGGTTCCATCTTGAGATTTATCTCACAGATTGGATCCATGATACTTATGATAGTGGTGATCTTGATCATAGGGATACTGATATACCGCATAGGGCTATGTTTATGGCCACTGTGCAAGACAGCACTGACACCTACACAAGCACAGAAGATACCACTGATAATTCCACAGGGTATGTTCCCAGTGAAAGAAACCCCCCCAGTACAAGGAGTTTCAGAATAGTGGAGTGTAATGGCTACAAGTGCCAGGAAAAGATCCTGACACTTGAGCCAAGGGGGGAATGAAGTGGAAATAGGCTGGAAGATGGCCGCCATTGTACACAGGCGGCCATCTTGTTCAGAATATTGGTTCACTTGTATATAACTAGGCAGGTTTGTAGCTGAAACTAGAATGAGGTATACGTAGAAAGTTAGGAATGTGTTTAGATTAGCAGAAAAGCAATTAAAGCCTTATGAAAGATCTCTGCTGTTCCTGGCACGGAGGAGAAAAGCGAGGTAGATACTCCAAGGTCGTTGGGGCCCGCAGAAAGACAAAGGAGTATAGAGATCAGGCCAGGTGCCATCTGTAACAAGTGATTGTAAGTGCAAGGGAGGAGGGCGCAGCCCGGAACAGTAAGAGCAATTAATTATGATTTACTGAAACTAACACAAAGTTTGCCAATTTACGGCCAATTAATGGAATGTCTTTGTATTAGCTAAAGGGAGGTATTAACCCACGTGGGGTGGAATAAAGTGTCATTGGGAGGTGGGCTAACTGGGATGTACCTAATTACGTATTTTTGGGTATAAGATCCCTTGCACGGGTGAAAGGGGGGGCTCACTCTTTGCGATTCAATCCTGTGTGGGCACTTGTGTGACGACACAATAAAGTTTGCCTTTCCTGAAGAGACTCGTGTTCTGACAATCCTTACTTGTGCCCGGTCCGGCGCCGTCTTGAAAGTGAATCTGTTTTTGTCCGGCTACAGGACGAGAAGGCCTGGCTCTCATTCTCCGCTCTAATTCATCCCAAAGGTGTTCTATCGGGTTGAGGTCAGGACTCTGCAGGCCAGTCAAGTTCATCTACACCAGGCACTGTCATCCATGTCTTTATGGACCTTGCTTTGTGCACTGGTGCACAGTCATGTTGGAAGAGGAAGGGGCCAGCTCCAAACTGTTCCCACAAAGTTGGGAGCATGGAATTGTCCAAAATGTCTTGGTATGCTGAAGCATTCAGAGTTCCTTTCATTGGAACTAAGGGGCCAAGCCCAGCTCCTGAAAAACAACCCCACACCATAATCCCACCTCCACCAAACTTTACACTTGGCACAATGCAGTCAGACAAGTACCGTTCTCCTGGCAACCGTCAAACCCATACTCGTCCATCAGATTGCCAGATGGAGAAGCGCAATTCGTCACTCCAGAGAACACGTCTCCACTGCTCTAGAGTCCAGTGGCGGCGTGCTTTACACCACTGCATCCGACACTTTGCATTGCACTTGGTGAAGTATGGCTTGGATGCAGTTGCTCGGCCATGGAAACCCATTCCATGAAGCTCTCTGCGCACTGTTCTTGAGCTAATCTGAAGGCCACATGAAGTTTGGAGGTCTGTAGCGATTGACTTTGCAGAAAGTTGGCGACCTCTTCGCACTATGCGCCTCAGCATTTGCTGACACCGCTCCGTCAGTTTACGTGGCCTACCACTTCGTGGCTGAGTTGCTGCCCTTCCCAAACACTTCCATGTTCTTATAATACAGCTGACAGTTGACTGTGGAATATTTAGGAGCGAGGAAATTTCACGACTGGATTTGTTGCACAGGTGGCATCCTATCACAGTTCCACGCTGGAATTCACTGAGCTCCTGAGAGCGACCCATTCTTTCACAAATGTTTGTAAAACCAGTGCATATTTGGATGGGTGAGCGAATACTTTTAGTGTATATCCATAAAAGTGTACATCCATAAATCAAATGATATTTGATTTGCTATTGATATGGGTTTTGGACTGACACTCCGGTCCAGGACACTGTATTCCAACTTTGGCATAAACTTAAATAGAACTGTTGGAAACAACTCCATAGATAATAATGGCTCTGTGAAGATTACAGCAGCTCTGGTTAGTTTACACCGAGGTTGAACTAGGGTCCCTTTTTAAGATATAAAAGGTACAGCCTTATGCTTATGAAAGCAAGTCCCATCTAGAACACTCCAGTTGGCGGTCAATCTCCACCTGTCATCTGTCTACACCCGCATGCTAATTCTCACCTTCAAGACTTCTCAAGGGCAGCTCTGGACATGTGGAATGACTTGCCTCGCCCTATCAAACTCTCCCCTGATCTTCAGGCCTTCAAGAAATCCCTCAAAACCCATCTTTTCAAATTAACGTACCACATCACTGATGTAACTCATCGACTCACACATGATTGAAGCCGCTTCTATGGCCCCATCATTTCCCGAACCACTGGCACTAATGATCCTGACAGTAAAATTCCCCTCATCTTCCTCAACCCCAATCCCTCTAGACTGTAAGCTCCTATGAGCAGGGCCCTCTACACCTCTTGTTCCATCCTATGTCTGTTTACCTGTATCTCATTCCCTTTCGTTATTGTAAAGCGCTGCGGAAACTGGTGCTATATAAATGATGACAATATAATAATATAGAAGATAGTGCTCTTAAAATATAGGATTTATCTGGAATCCCTAGTTGTCTCGTCTATTGAATATAAAGCAAGGGGACGGTGATTTGGACCTGTAAATATTTGTAAGGTCACATACTACTTTCAAAACTAAAATACAGCTGTTATAAACACGTAGACTCGAGTGCTACGCATTCTTTTTCTTAACTCTTTATCCCCGTGGATTAGCAGAACCATGGTGTTCGCATGTGTTTGTGACAGCTTGCTCAGACGTAATGCCTGCTGAATCAGCATCTCCTTGTAATCTCCTGATTATTATACAACCATCACATTGATAGCAAACGTTGTGCAAGATAAATCAGCATGTGTCTTCTAAGCTAACGGTCACTGACTGAGGTATAGTTATCAATATATTTATAGAATGTCCTATGCACGTAGTTCTCAGCATGTGGTGTAGTTAGGCTTGGTGCTGCTCCAAATATTCACACGCTATCGAACATGCAATGTTGAACAAAGGCATCATATTGCAGCAAGTGATTTCTAACAACATTTATTATGGGTTTGATAAGTATTGCTGGGGAGTTTTATTGATGTGTAGCTCGAATATGCAACCGCATACCCCAATATATCAGACCTCTGAAAAAAGGGACATTAGAGGAAAAATAATGGGTAATGTGATATCTGGGCTAAAGATGAACAAAGGGTGTGTGTGTGTGGTGCATGGGCAGCGTCCACTGTCCCTCCTGCAACAAGGAGGGTCATCGTTCAGCACCAGGACCAAAAGGGTGACATGGCTGCGGGTGGGACATCGGACGCATGTGTGTCCAAGATGACTTTGGCTACACATGGATGCTGCAGGGGTGGTCCCTTCCCTCCAGTTTGTGAATTGTGGGTTCTATTTAATGAACATCACTCCAGGGGGAAGGGGTTATTGATTGTTTGTTCTCCTGAGAAAGGCCATCTCTGGATGAAACGCGTTGAGCTATGGACATTATATTACACCAACCCAGATTCAGACAATGTCAGGTTTACCTCCATCTTCCCTTCATATTTTGGGTTGGTCTGCTTATGCCTTTATGCTGTGCTGTTACAATTTGTCTTATACAAGTGCAATAAATCTGGCTTTTTATATATTGTCTACAATCTGCACCATTTTTTTTATGTTCCATTTCCTGATCTTCCTGTTGTCTGGTGGAGATACTATGTTGAGATGCTAGCAGGCACAGGGTACATCTGGAGGCACAAAACAAAACAGGATTGTGTATACGAACATCAGCACAGAATGTGGACTGGACCTGCCCAAGTGCAGATGGGTAATGCCATAAAGAAGAACACAAGACTGCAGTGATGGTGGATGTGGAAGAATACCCAAGCTAGCCTGTCTTCCCCTTGGGCTCTATAGACACATGTATTGTGTGTGTCCAGTGTAGCCTTGGGGAAACACATCTGAATAAGTTCCTTATAATGGAGGCAGTGGCGTAACTAGAAACCTGAGGGCCCCGGTGCAAGAATCCACGAAGGGCCCCCCCCAAAAAAAGATCTATATTTTTACTTATTTTTCACTGCAAAATAAAACAACGATAGTATTGCCCCCCAGCTCTCATGGGTATATATTGGGCCCCCCAGCTCTCATGGGTATATATTGGGCCCCCTAGCTCTCATGGGTATATATTGGGCCCCCTAGCTCTCATGGGTATATATTGGGCCCCCCAGCTCTCATGGGTATATATTGGGCCCCCCAGCTCTCATGGGTATATATTGGCCCCCCAGCTCTCATGGGTATATATTGGGCCCCTAGCTCTCATGGGTATATATTGGGCCCCCTAGCTCTCATGGGTATATATTGGGCCCCCCAGCTCTCATGGGTATATATTGGGCCCCCTAGCTCTCATGGGTATATATTGGGCCCCCCAGCTCTCATGGGTATATATTGGGCCCCCTAGCTCTCATGGGTATATATTGGGCCCCCCAGCTCTCATGGGTATATATTGGCCCCCCAGCTCTCATGGGTATATATTGGGCCCCCTAGCTCTCATGGGTATATATTGGGCCCCCTAGCTCTCATGGGTATATATTGGGCCCCCCAGCTCTCATGGGTATATATTGGGCCCCCTAGCTCTCATGGGTATATATTGGGCCCCCTAGCTCTCATGGGTATATATTGGGCCCCCTAGCTCTCATGGGTATATATTGGGCCCCCCAGCTCTCATGGGTATATATTGGGCCCCCCAGCTCTCATGGGTATATATTGGGCCCCCCAGCTCTCATGGGTATATATTGGGCCCCCCAGCTCTCATGGGTATATATTGCCCCCCAGCTCTCACCTCTGTTGGCCCCGGGCAGGCTCTGCCGGCGTTCCGTTCCTCTGAGGCGAGCGGCCGCTGGAAGCATGCGTCTTGGCCGCTCGCCGGAAACCACCTGATCAGCGCAGAGGTCTCGCGAGAGGATCTCGTGCGCTGGTCAGGTGGTTCCAATCCCACATGAGCGGCCAAGCTGCATGTCAGTGGCCGCTCACAGGGAGAGGGACGGCCAGCGCGCGGCTCCGATTCCGGCGCTGATTGCCGGAATCTGGCGGGCGGCGCCGGGCCCCCCTCCAGTGGCGGAATGCCAGGGCCCGGTCGCAACTGCGACCGCTGCGACCCTGGTACTTCCGCCACTGAGGAGGAAAGGAGAGGTACCCTGCAGGATCCAGTACAGAAAGTGTTGGTGCAGTACTTTAAGGGCCACTGGCGTTACACAGGAGCTGCAGAAAGCTCCAGAAATTGTGAGTAGAGTACTTAGAAGACCATTTCTTCATTCTGACACCTACCAATACACTGTGTATATTCTCACACATATTGGTTTAGGCATCAGCTACAGGAGGGGAGAGACCACTCCCAACTTGTCTCTGGAATGAATAAGAGTGATATATCTAAATCTCCTAAAAAAGTGAGTGCTCCTCCAAAGGAACAGAGTTTCTTAGAAAATTTCAAATAAGTGACTGTGCTGTGCAACTAATTTTCCTTTTCTTTTGTGTTTAAGGAAACATGTCAAAACATGAGACCTGTGACCTTGCAAAACGGTCAGGACACTCCTAGGAGTTTTGAGATATAGTCTGCTAAAATCGGGAGCACTAGTCTACTCAATGGCAAGGATAATAGTTTGCAGGATTATCTGACGTTTCTCTTTCATGACTGCCAAAACTGACAAGCACACCTATTCAACTAGTGGCATGCTTATAGTGGAGCGCACTTAGGCAGCAATTTTACAGTACAACACATTGACGACAACGGCACACGAATCTATGAGAACTGTGGGTACTGCTCTAGTAGTACAATCATTTTCAACCACTGAAATTTTCTGTGCAATGACCGAATGTGGTGCCTGAATGTCAGGAGTGAAAAAAATGTGGATATAAATGGAGAAATGGCAAAAAAGGGGAAAGGATTTTAGAGAAAACCAAAACTTTAAATAGAAGTTTAAAAGAACACTCTACTCATCCTGACCACTTTGGCTTTTAAACAGGTCAGGATGTGAGTCCTTCACCCTCTCCAATTGGTTGAAAACACTGGGTGAAGTGGAAGAGTTTCCTCCACCCCAGCAGTTTATCACCAGTGACTGCATTTCTGCACAGGAGCTACGAAACTTGCATTTACATAACGCAGAAATCCATACATGTGCACAGTTTCTGGATCCTACGCAACCCAATTTTCATCACCCAACAAACTGTGTAGAAAAGCACTAGTAACGACTGGGTTTGGAAAGCCCTGCGATGAAAAAGAAAAGCTGCTCCGGCAAAGGGAGAATAATATAACCTAAACGCAACATCTGCTCAATTAATTAGGGGGCAAATATGGGAACTCTATGTTTGATAAAGTATCCTTTTAAAACAATACCTCTAAATGATAAAATACTTGCTTAATAAGCCGCTGCTTTGCTTTGGCAATGTTTTGCTCCTTTTAACGAAATGAAAAGTTGTGAAGCAGCATATAAAAGCTCTGCATAGCCCAGCACTGCTTCACATGGGCTGCTCGCTTTTAAACCAGCCATAAAAGTACAAAGCGAGATGGGACACCAGGGGAGCCCAATTACATCTCATCATAACAGGCACACAGTCCAGCTGCAGCCCCATGCCCTCTTATTTGTCACACGGCGCACTGTTTATACGCAAGCCACTGTCTAGTGCACGTTTCCGATCTGTTACTTCCGGGTTACGTCCACCACAACGTCATCAGAACGCGCCGCCGGACACACGTGACCCGGTGACGCGAGAGGACGTGGCGTTGACGTCAGCGATTTCCCCGGCACGGACCGAGAGCAGCTGAAGCGGTGGCCGGTAAAACTAGACGGTGAGACTAAGAGAAAAGCGCGGGGGAAGATGGGACTTGGGGCCCAGCGAGTGGAAGTGATAAGAGGCCCATCGTCTGGGGCCTGGGCAATTAGAAAGGAGGCTTGTGGCGCCCGGTGATTGGCTATTCTGCCGACGTCATCACGCTAGGGCATTTAATGGGCTTTACTATATTTGGAGGGGGTTTATAAAGCTGTGGTCACTTGGAGGCTGGAGGAGACTGACCAGGGACACCTGGGTTTCTGAGGTCTAGACTTCCCTATAATCATGGTTTCTGTGTGCTAGCCCGGGCAGAGTTGTAAGGTGTCATATGGTTTTGTGTATATATTCCACATACAGTTTGACACAAGGATATGGATAAAGCTAGAAACATGGCAGGAGAGATAAGTGTTCAGCCATGCTCTGCCTGTGAAACCAACCTGTACACAGTGGCTTTTTGTTTCTGTTTCCTGCACTGTTAGGTTATATCTTGTATGTGACCCGCAGCAATCCCCTGCCCTATTTTCAGCCCTAAGGCTGGGGTCAGACGAACGCAGTGCGAATGTGCGTTTAGCCGCACTTTATTACGGCCGTGGTAGCAGCAAATGACATCCAATGCAGGCCCACACACGAAGTAAGGCCGCACAAAAGTTCGGCCGCGCATGCAAGCGGCAAATGAATGCATTTTTGCAAGAACGTCGAACCGCTAGTACTGACGTACAGAGTGCGCTGAGTCCGCATAGCGGTGTGTGTGCGTGATTAGTTTGAGTTTGAGATTCCTGCTTGAAAGTGTGGCATAATAATGACATTGGGCGCTTCACTTAGAATGTGGACATTGGCATCCTGCCATCCTCCTGCGGGATCACTTACCTCTCCGTCTCCCATGGGAAACCCTGTGTTCTACCACAGGGTATGTGCCAGCCCTCACTGGGGGCATTGTGCTGAACGTTACGTATTTATTTCTAGTTAACTGGAAGAACTGGGTATATTACTGTGGTAATTTCATGCAGCCAGGCGTGTAGTTTCTAAAGAAATATGTATATTTACTGTACTTCTATTCCAGACTGCTAAAGCCAACACAGACATACCTTTTTATATCAAGGTTGTGTATTTTGCAGAATAGGGCCCCTAGTGAGTAAAACCAATGTTTTTGAGAGTACTGCGTGGTCATCAGAACTAGTGGCCTGGCCTTCGGTGAGTCCTCGCAAGGGTTTAGCTCAATGGAGCCAATGCAGAGAAGACATACAGAGTTATTCAGAGAAAGGTGAAAACCAGGATAATTGGCATGAGAAGAGAACAATGTAGACCAAATAGCCGATGTGGAAAGTGAGATAATTGGGAATTTTTTTCTGGTTTGGCTATTTTGACCTAGAATTTTCACTTCTCCAGTCATTCTCCTGAGTTTCACCTTTTGTTTTAATAGACCTGATAGCCATATGCAAATAATATTGTCGTCACCCAGAAAGGACGGTCAGTACAGAAAAGCGAAGTAAGCCTCCAATGCATGTGAGATACAGCAACCGCTGCTGCTTCTTATTTTGTCCTATCAAAATGAAGGGATTTTATTCTTCTTCATATGACTAGAACTTTCTAATCTGTTTTTGTTTTGCGCACTTTCGCTTTCAGTCAGGGCCTTTGACATCTCACCAAGATGTTGGTGGAAACCTAATTAAGTCCTGTTAAATGCTCAGCAGGTTATTCATTCTGGCACTGAAACGGCAGACCTAAAGGGTTATTCAGAGAGAGACGATCTGGCCCGAAATTGCACCCAATAGGGAATTTCCCCATACAGTGCAATTTCGTGGCCATTCGGCTTTTCAGAAAGCAGACAGTTCGCCATGTTTTGGTAAATTGCCAGCGAAATGCAGTGCTGTTTGGCAGCAGTGAAAGGTGCCATAGAGAAGCAATGGTTAACCTGTTCAGAGAACACTGAACAGCAGTGAAATGCCCTGATGTTCGGTGCGTTCACTCAGCAGGTTTATTTAGGCAAATCCCATAGGTTTCAATGTTAAAAATATTCCCGTTTTTATCCAATGTCTTTTAAACTGTTTTTATTTTTTTCAATTTGCGGCCCAAAATCTCTCATTACTTTATTTTATATTTTTGTATTAATTTTTTCTTCTTCTGTAACAGACCTTTTTTATTATTATTCATAGGACCTTGTGTGTTAATTCCATACATTTTCAACCAGTAGTTCTTATTTTTTGTAAAACAGCGTTTTCAAATCTGACTTTTGTTTTTTTCACTGTTCGTCGGCTTGTAAATTTTTTTTTTTATTATTTTTTTTACCCCCGGCGGCTGGCTGTTGCTGTGTTTTTCAGATGGTCGGCTTTTTCCAGATGCGTGCAGCAGTTTATCAAATTTAATCCGATAGTGTGTGTGTGTGTATATATTATATATATAATTTGATTCTCCGAAATGCGGGAAATGAGCGTATACCAAAATATCGTTGGCCTTTCAGTGCTCTCTGAATAACCCCTATAGTTTTAAGGAACATCCACCTGGATGTGAAACCTCCATTAGAATCCTGGTGATGTTTGGCTGCTGATGTTCAGTTTTACTTGTTGTATTTTCCACTGTGTGCATAGAGCAGTTACACATTGTTTCATTTCAAGGATCTTTGTCCTGTTGATGTGAGCTGTGGCACTGCAGGCTGAAGTGTGATCATCCCTTCAGAATCGTCCTTAACATATGCCATTTTTATCTGGACATGCGTTTTTTAACTAGAGTTACACTCGTGTTGTAATTGTCAGTAGGGTTGCACGAATACTAGTATCGGTGCCGATAACGGGTACTGCAGGAGTACTTGGTACTCCTGCAGTACCCCCAATATTTCCCCCGATACCGGAACCCGGCATTGAGCCGGCTTGCCGGCATCCGAGGGGCTGGGGCGGCTGTCCGAATGCTCTATCGGCATTCGGACAGGCCCTGCAGCTGCTCTCCACATTGTTTCATACTTACCTTCCTGGGCGACGCCGGGAAAGTCTTCGCGAGCACGCTCGTTGGAAGGCCCCCAGCCGTGGTCCCACGTCATCGCGGCTGGGGGCCTTCCAAATGAGCGCACGCTCGGAAACTTTCCCGGCATCGCCCAGGAAGGTAAGTATGAAACAATGAGAGCAGCTGCAGGGCCTGTCCGAATGCCGATAGAGCATTCGGACGGGCACCTGGCACTGACCGTTCATACTTGCCTTCCTGGGTGACGCCGGGAAAGTTTCTGCACGTGCGTTCATTGGAAGGCCCCCAGCCGCGACCACGTGGGACCACGTGATCGCGGCTGGGGGCCTTCCAACGAGCGCACGCGCAAAGACTTTCCCGGCATCGCCCAGGAAGGTAAGTATGAAACAATGCGGAGAGTGCCAGGTGAGCTGGGGGGCATATCCATGAGCTGGGGGCATTTTTATATGAGGTCTGTTCTTATTGGAAAGTGGTCACATGACATAAAATAAAAGTATCGGTACTCGCTATCGGTGAGTACTTGAACAAAAGTATCGGTACTCGTACTTAAAAAAGTGGTATCGGTGCATCCCTAATTGTCAGTGTTTGTTGTGGAGCAGTTGTCCCATTTGCTATTCGCATAAAAAAGTGATGGCTAATAGTCACCATAGTGTTATAAGATTTCCTTAGACGACACTGGCCCCTGCGACGTGGCACTTTATGGAAGCAACTTACTTAGAGTGTAGTGAACAGAGTCCTAGGATGGCTCTCAAGTCTTTTGATGCTCAAATTGTGACGCCTGTCTCCACTTGGCATATTTTAAATGGCCACCGCCACCAAAAATGTCCTTATCGTTATTTTATGTTGCTGGTATCTTTACATGTGCTTTGTTTTAGTTAAAATATTTTACATTTAAATCCGTCAGTGGGTGCATCTATTGTGTGATCTTTTGTGTTGTAAACTGCCCCCATAACTTTAACTCACTAGGTCCTCATCGTGTGGTTGTGGCCATAGAATGGAGTCTATGGGTCAGTCACAGACTCACATCATTGTATTGTGTGGGATGTATTCAAAGGACATCACCAGAGGCTAGATTAAAAGTCTTTTTTGAGCTAATTTTTTTTTTAAAAAAATCTCATTTAGCTGCCATCTCTTAGGTAGCCTAAACAGCCTTATCTAAAATTCCCTCCTCCACCTCATTAACTGGTAGATACTGTAGATTAAACAAAAGCCACAAAGCTTTTGGTAAATGTTGCGTCATGGGAAAAATCCAAAAACTGGAACCTGGAGTTAAAATACCCCCCCCCCCCTTTTTTTCTTCCCCTTTTTAAATGCAATTTCTTCAGATAAAGGAAAAAAAACCCAGCATCAGGTGTTTTATAAAGTTAGTTTATTTGTAATGCACAAGTAATCTAGTTACAGCTTATGTGAGTGGTAGTGTCCCTTGAACTCTCTGACGTATTTTCACTGTGCTCAAGCATACTTTTACAAAAGTGCGCTGGATAGTGAAGTTCTGCAATGGTCCATGTGGATTGTGCCTGCTGATTCACTGGACCCCACAGCTGATTCTCCAGGTTTCATTATTTGTACCCTTCACATTTCTCAACATGGAGGAGATATATTTATAAAAAGTCAAGTTGGGCTGAAACGACTAATCAATCTTGTGTACAGCACGCACTGTTTATACTCAGACTGTGTTAGAAGTTATCACCTCAGAATCTGCTACGTCCTGTGCCACCACCCCAACCTTCCTGTCACCCCTTCTTTGGTCTGGAGCTGCCATTCTCTCCCTCTGGTCCGGTCCCTTCCCACAACTCCCTCTCACACTCCGGTCTGGTCTTTTGCCCAAACCCACTTCCTCTCACACTTAGGTCAAGTCCCTTGAATAAACTCTCTCCCTTCCACCTCTGGACCCTCCTCCCACTCAGTTTGTTAATGACATTTTTGTAAAGGGACACTCTAATAAGCTAAAGTGGGTCGGGCTGTGTGGAGTGCCCCCCCCCCCTTCTCACTGTCATTTTGTGCTGACATCATGTCTGATTGCTTGTTTGGGGAGAAAACCGACATGAGCTTAAGCTGCGTACACAGCATCAATCCATCACTGTGACCAGGCGCTTGTGTACATTATGTGCGAAAAGTATGCAATTTGCGTATGTTTTTCTTTTATCCAATGAATCGATTTAATCGGCCAACTAATCGATTAGGGCTGCAACTAACAATTATTTTCATAAAGTCAAGTTCTTTAAAATTCAGGTAAGGTGTCTGCATGTATTGGGTGCAGTGGTTTCCAGTTGCGGTGTGTTCTCTGACTCCTTTTTACCAGGGGTTGAAAACATTGTATCGGTGCTGTGTAAGAAGGCAGCATCTCCCCAAATGTGTGTGCTTGCAGATGCAAAGCATGATCAGTCCTGTAAACTGGAAATGGAGAATATCAGAGCTTAAAAGGCTACTGCTCATCTGTCAGGGATGTCTCCTTGCTGCTAGTTTCTCACCTGTAGAGACATAGGGCCCTATTACATTCTCCATTCAAAAATGCACAGTAAACGTGTGAATTTTTGCGCAAAGCGTCAAATGTTAACGCGCGTAAATCAACGCTGGTATTACAATCCTCGCGCATGTTCATCCGTCAAAAAATAACGCGTGTAAAACGGATGCGCAAAAACTCGCACGCTGTAACATTTGCGCTCAGAAATCAGTTGCGGAATGGTTTTTTCACGCAATTCAGCCAATCAGAATTAAGAACCTTAATTGTCTCATGTTACGTTTTTGCGCCTGTCAAAGTCAATCTGCGCATATATGCTGCATCAATAAAAAATGCACACACAACTTCTCCATTTTATTGGTTTGGTATGAGTAGAATGTGTAACTATACTTTGCTGTATTGTTTTTTTTTTTTTTGGGCTGGTGTATTTGGTTTCGGCCAGGTCGTCAGATTTGCCATTAACACCACCTTTCAGGAGTTGCTAAAATTATGCGCACAAAGGCTGTGCGTTACAAACTGCGTATAGATTGTGCGCTGGTACGTGCATGGTATTACAAACGCATTTGCGCTCACAATGTTAGTATAGAACGAGCGCAGTACAGTAAGCTCGCGCAGGTTCACCCGCGGTAGACGTATACGCACGTTTGTTGCGCTGACATTGTAATACGACGTTCTGCGCAAAGGGTTTTGCCCCTCGCGTCAATGCGTTTTTGCGCACGCGCAAATGTTTGCATGAAGATTGTAATAGGGCCCGTAGACTGTAAAGTCCTAAACAATACACGTCCTTGTTGAGTTGGATTGTGAGGCTGCATATCCGGTCTTGAATAGGATGTAATATTCTGGCCATGAATAGATATCTTGTTTTAAGAGGGGTAAAGTCATGTTTGTTTAAGTATTTCAGATTCACTTCTCAAAGGAACAGTGAACTCACAAAGAAGAGGACTTTAAATCTCCTTGTCTCCTCACACGCCTTCAGACATTTTCCATTGGCTGCCGATTGCCAGTGCTTTATTGGCTCCTGTGATTAATACGGACTTGTTGTAAAACCGGTACCATAATGTACATCTGAGCAATGGATTGGCCCAGAATGTGTCAATGACACAACAACAAAGCACAGAGACTGCATTGTCAATCAAAGATCTATTTTTATTCTATTCTTTGTTAAAAAATATATGTATAATTATTCCGTAATTGCTATACGACCTGTCCCACTTACGTGCAGATCTCATACTGTACCCGTGTTTGTTTATTTGGGATGCGTTTTTGGAAATGTGTTTTTTTTGATTGAGTCCACTTTAGTGATGTCGTCATTTTTCTGCTTTGTTGTTGCGCCTGCAGCAGTGACATACCACACTGTGACATTTCCTTTCAGCAGGAATCCATGCAATTTGCGAACAAAGATCAGTGAATGCAAAGAACACAAAAGGATACTTCATACATTATTTCTTATTTATAAGCACCGTTCTGCATTTGTTGTTGGTAACTTTCTAAATATTGTTGCTCTAAGGGCCACTGACAAGTTTTTTTTTTTTTGTTTTTTTTTTTATTAAAAAAAAATTATTTGCAAAAAAGAAAATACAATGAAGACAGCGTAGATTACATACTCCAATATTTTTTTATTTTTTTTAAGGTTACCGTAACCTAGTTCAACCAAGAGCACACACATTTATTATTATTTATTTATAAAGTGCCAGCATATTCCGCAGTGCTGTACAATGGGCACAATACATTGAACAACATTTGACAAACCAGTAGAGGAGGAAACGAGGGCCCTATTCCCGTGTGAACATACAATCTAGAAGACCTAAAAGAAAAACAAACACACACACTTCCCCTCTTATGACATATCAATTCAATTCCTCAAGTTGGATGCCCATTCCCCTCCCATAGTTCCCAAACCTCGTCTCTCGATGGCTGATGAATCCTAGTTTTTAATCATTTTTATTCTTCTCCCTCCCCTCAATAAACCTGTTATTAGTGTTTATTGGAGTTTAGCAACCAAATACCTGTTGTTACTGTGTTGGGCGTGCAAGGAACACTATCTTGTTTTTCAGGAAAATAACGCTTGAACTTTTTTTAATGCCTTTTTTATGATTTTATTTTATTTGCATATTCTTAGTATTTAAAGCAAATTTTCGTTGTATTGAGCACTAGATCTATAATTACACTTATCTCCTTCACTTCCTAATGATTTTCCATGAACCGGCTGGGTGGAGTAGAGGTAACATCACTGCTCTATAACAGTGGAGACACAGGTTCGATCCCGACAAGAGCACCTTTCCAGTAAGTGTCCTTGGGCAAGGCACCTAATGGTACCTACTCGCCACATAGGACATACAAGAAAACGAGAGAAATCTCAATGTATCCTTCCTGGTAAAATACTTTCTACAAAAAAACACACACAACCCTAGCAGGACCTAGTGCTTTTCTGGAAAAATCACTTGACATTAATTACACAGAATTCATTCTAGCATCTATACAATGTATTTTTTTGCTGTCGGTAAGCCCTATTTGAAAGGCAGAGGGTGCCTTCTGCTAATCACTAGAATGCAGCAGGTGGGCATCCTGTTTCAAACACAGTTACAAGCATTTATAAAGCGCCAACAGATTCCTTAGCGCTGTACAATGGGAGAGACAGAATAACAAATATACATACAGTAGGAGGGAAGGATCCTGCTCAAGAGCTTACAATCGAAGACACAGAAGTCTCATTTGATTCAGTGCCTCCACTGACATACTCTGCTACTTTACTCTTTTCTAGGATATCACTCCTATTATATGCCTGAGGATGCCGCAATACCAGTGTGAAACACATAGGGCCCTATTACATTCTTAACGGAAAAAGGCACGGTAAACGTGTGAATTTTTGCGCGAAGCGTCAAATGTTAATGCGCGTAAATCAACGCTGGTATTACAATCCTCGTGCATTTTTTTTTTCAGCCGTTAAGAAAAATAACGCGCGTAAAATGCGCGCGCAGTAACGTTGCGCAGAGAAATCGGTGTGACTGTTTTTTCACCCGATTCAGCCAATCAGAATTAAGAACCTTAATTGTCTCACGTTAAGTTTTTGTGCCTGTCAGAGTCAATCTGCGCATATATGCTGTATCAAAAAAAAAACAACACGCACAACTTCTCCATTTTATTGGTTTGGTATGTGTTGAATGTGTAACTATACTTTGCTGCGTATTTTTTTTTTATTTATTTTTTTGGGCTGGTGTATTTGGTTTCGGCCAGGTCCATTAGCTTTGCCATTAACACCAGCTTTCAGGAGTTGCTAAAATTATGCTCGCAAAGGCTGTGCGTTACAAACTGCGTATAGATTGTAATACCATCCGCGTACCAGCGCACAAACGCGTTTGCGCTCACAATGTTAAGTATAGGATGCGCGAAGTACAGTAAGCAAGCGCAGCGTTCGCGCAGGTTCACCCGCGTTAGACGTATACGCGCGTTTGTTGCACTGACATTGTAATACGACGTTCAGCGCAAAGGGTTTTGCCCCTCGCATTAATGCGTTTTTGCGCACACCATAACGTTTGCGCAAAGAATGTAATAGGGCCCATAGAGTAGTGAGTGATATGTGATTGTAGCATTTTAATGCCCCCCCCTCCCTTTATCATAACGGCACGTTTCCTTATAGAGAGTAAGACTGTATTTTGAGCGCTCTCAGCCCCTCTACTCTATAGGTCTAGACTACCATAGTAGTATTCTCCTTCTCTCCCGTTGCCGTGGACCCTCGAAGGCTTTTATTACTTGATACGAGACTCTATTTAAGCATTTAAACGAGTTTTACTCATCTTATCTTACCATAGTGATTATTATATATGTTTTCAGAACATATTTGAAAACGAGAGAAATCTCAATGTATCCTTCCTGGTATAATCCTTTATAAATATATATATATATAATTTTAATCTAGCAGTTTGTTTGTCCTTCCACTTTTGTCTGTGGACACAGTTTTTATTTTTTTGTTCTTAATGGTTATAAGTCTTATTTTACTGCTCAATATCCTATATTTTTTCCTGTATTTAGTGTTCTCCCCACATTTTGCTTGGATATTGGACATATTTAGGCTGGGGTCAGACAAGCGCACTATGTGCCTCCTGGCATCCGTCGCAATGTTGTGAAGCTTCAGAGGGGCCAGCCATATGCTGAAGCACGCACACTGTGGACGTTCTGAAAGCCTCCCGTCGAAGCTCTACGACGCGTGGTCGATGGGGCTGCAAAGCACGATCCTCCGCTCTGCAAAACGCTCGTCTGACCCCGGCCTTAACCAGGATTTGAAAAGCTTTTGCTTCTATTTATTTTCCCACATTAGGTGTTGTTCTTGTATCCCTCAGCTGACGAGTCCGGGGTGCTGAAGCTTCAGGGGTACATTCTGGAGCTCATTTGCAGTAAACAATAATCCTTTTGTATTTCTCCAGAATAGGATCAGAGTGACTTAACTCGATCTTCAAAAGCACCTGCAGGAGCCCGAGATAGAAATAAGAAGCCAACTGCGCAAAGTCTTAACATTTTACGTTTTCTTTCTTCTCCAGTTGTTCCAGGCCCCATGACCACTCGCAAACGTCTCGGTTCCCGTAACACAGAGAACGGTGTATACGTAGGACCCCCCCAGACACAGGTCCTGCCTACCAGCATCACTGCAGAAGCCCCAGTCCATCCTTTTCCTGCTCCTCCGGCAGAAAGCATGTCGTGTCGAGACCGGACCGCCGAATTCATCTCTGCTTGCAAGTCCTTGCGTGGCCGCCAGGTTAGGTGGAATAGGGGGAATATGGGCTCTGTTAATGTTTAATGTGAAATCAGGGGCACAGGTAATCTTTTGTTTGTGTCAAAAGGGAAGCGTTGCTTCTTGACTAAGTTACCTAGGGGGGTTATTCATTGTAACAAACAGCGAATATTGCTGTGGGTAAAAAGAATAATAATCTTCGGTGACTCCCAAAAGGGAAATTCAAAAAGTAGCAGCATAAGCGTCACCAATAAATCTTCTCCTGCTGCTGTTTGAATTTCTTCTAGAGAACACCAAAGTTTATTGGTGTCGTAACAACAGAAATATTTGCTATTGTCTACATCTACGGTATACTACGGTGGTTAATGAATAACCCTGCTAGTTTAGTGTGGTTGTTGCTTTTTACTTTGGCCTTAATGTCTTAATGTATATTTTAAACAATGTGTGTTTTATAAAAAGACAAAACAAAAACCCGTGCAAGCGTTTTATCCAGGGTGACCATATTGGTCATGTTTAAAGGGATACATAATTTATCCATGCTGATGGCCAATGCATGACAAATGCCACCCCACAGCATGTAGAATCCATACACTGCAGGTAAGAAATGAATCCCAGGTGACCTGGCTTGTTTTTCTTCCTGCAGCATATGAATTATACATGTTGCAGGGCAGCACTTATCCCTGTTCTCCCCTTTGCATGAATTGGCAATATGTGTCCCTTCTTAAATATGACTGATATGGTCACCCTAGTTTTATCCCTCTGTTGACATGGTGTGCTTCTTATTTGTCTTCCATCACCAGAATCTATATGACAAACCAGGAAAAAATGGGTGTGTGAGGTGTGGTTTTTTTTTTGTGTTTTTGTTCGTTTTCTGTTTTTAATTTTTTTTTTTTTCATGGATTCCACGAAATTAAGTAGAAGATGTATGTAGTGAAATTCACACAGAGCTTACTTTTTTCTTTCCTCTTTTTAGAATGGTGTCCAACTGTCCTCACCCTCACAGAATGCGGTTAAACAAAGAAGCGAGTTCACACTTATGGCAAAGTAAGTAAAGTTTGGCTTCTTTAATGTTCCCTTTCTCATATCATCTGTTGCCTCCTGTTCCTTCCCCGATGACACCAGTCCCCAGATCTCCACTGCCCCATTATTGTGTGTGTATGTGTTTATATATTTTTTAACACCAAGATTTTAATCCCCTTGATGGTGTTCCCGAGTGTGGCTCGGGGGTTAACTTTCAGTGCTGAAAGTGGTATCCCCAAGCCACACTCAGCCTGTATACATACCTGTCCTGAGCTCCCTCGCTGACCCCCGTGATCGCAGTCTCCTCCGGCGATTGCGGCATTTTACTTCCTGGTTCCCTTCTCGCGAGAAGGGAACCAGGAGGTGTGACCGTCGCGGGGGACAGAGAGGGAGCAAAGGGCCATATAATGTATACAATCTCTAGTGTGGCTCGGGAAAGTTAACCCCAAGCCGCACTAATACCGCTAGGGGGCTGAAAAAAATTGTGACGACGCTGACCTAGAAATTATGTCAGAATCGTAACACCAGGGAGGTTAAATGTTATTTTGGTGCGTTTTGTTTAAGTTGTAGAACTGGCTAAATTTTCGAGCCCTGTATACAATGTGTGTTTAACCTTTTATTTATTCTTGTTCATTGCTTTTTCCTCTTCCGCAGACGCATCGGAAAAGATCTTAGTAACACGTTTAGCAAACTGGAAAAACTGACGATCTGTAAGTTTCTTTATGCACAGTGCGTTTCTTTGAATACAATTTAGAGGACAATGGAGCTTTCTTGGCATTTCATCTATTCGGAGACTTTTACCACTCCAACTCATCTGCCCACTTATTTCAATATAAATGTTACGAGATCTGTTTGGTCTAGCGCGAGGGTCAACAACCTTGGCCCTCCAGATGTTTTGCGCACAAAGAATTTGTGAGTGTAATGAGAATGGGCAACGGCAATAGTGGCCTGCTCGAAAGTGTGTCCCCATCTAGGTCTCGCAAGGCTATAGCTCGATGGTGCCATTACAGGAAAGACTGAACCATATGCAAATCAACCTGCAATTGCCCAAAAAGGGCAGCCAGTACTGAAATGCCAAGGAAGTTATCTTTGCATGAGAGGTGCAGCAGCTTACCGACAATCGTTTCAGCCTCAATATGTCAGCAGGGTATAGCCGATACCCCTCTAGGCACTTCAGGCAAATGCTCCACATCTGGACCACCATGTATTCTTATAGTGACCAGAAATAGCTTGTGAGGGTACAAGAATGGGCATCAGCATAAATGTGATGCCCTAGAGTTGTTTTTGGAATGAGAGTTCCCTTTATGCCTATCTAACGAGTATCTAAGCATCGTGGGTGATGTAGTTTCAAAACATCTGGAGGGTGAGTTTGTTGACCTCTGGTTTAGTTAATTGAGGTAGGAATCCCTGCAGTCATGTGACTAATGTCATTTTGTAATTTGGCCAGTAACCGGCTATAAGAAAATAACAACAAATTTGGATCCAGCAGGAAAAACACCAGAAAGTGTATCCCATTAAAGCACAAAATTCTATATAGCTAGCATCCTGGTATGACTAAGACAGAAAGGAGTTACCCAGTGCTTCTGTGAGAACCTCTTGATCAAGGGGTACAGAAATGCTCACTGAACCTGCTGAATTTATCGGAGGAAGGAGCGACTTGTGAATGAAGAAAGTATATGTCCCGGCAGCACATTAGAAAAGCTAGACAGAATCAGGACCACAAACCTGATCCAACTGAGTACACACACCTTCCAGTTTAGAATAACACCCGCTGCTTATATCCAATGTGACGCTTTGCCACAAAGCTTAAAGCTTTATTTACTTGGTACAATCACCCATCACTGTGTTAGAAAAGAATAACTTGTGATCCTAACTTTTCTGTCAGCATGTCGACTGTCAGGGGAGAACTACTCGCACTCTGTTAGAAGATTGGGGTCTTATTACACGCATCAGGAGTTAGTTTTGGGGGGGCAAACATATTAAAATATGTTCATACACCAGCACTGTAAGAAAAGTTGTTGGTTTTTTTTTGTAATTTTTTTTAAAATCCCTTTTACGTTTCCTTTTCTGTTTAACAACATTAAAATTAGTTATTCTCACTTTTTTTCTCTTTTCGTATTCCTTTATTAACATTATCCTTCCTACGTTGCACAAAAACAGTAGCATTTGTTACACCCACCATCGAATGACCCCACGTCTTTCTTTTCCCTTGGCTTCACCTTTTTATTTCCCATCCAGCCTTCATTGTCTCTTCTTTACAATGCATGTACCTAGCGCGTGACCGTTTGAGTGCTCCACTTCTACTAACGCTACACGCTTCAACTCCTTGCTATAAATATTTCTGTGGCATCACCTTACTCCTTGCTATTGTATAGGAAATAAAATGATATAGCTGTGCAGACTGATTTTTGCCCCCCCCCCCCCCCCTTCTTGTTTTAGTGGCCAAAAGGAAGTCTCTTTTCGACGACAAAGCAGTGGAGATCGAAGAGTTGACCTACATCATCAAACAAGTAGGCAAAACACATTGCATACCTATTCCATGCTCCGCTTAACATGACCGTGATCTACAGCCAGGCGCGTCACCTTGAGAACCACATTGTTATTTAGAGGGTGAGCGCCAGGTTCACTTTCCCAGCGTTGTCTCGCCAGGTTATGGATATCGCATTGGTCATAATGATCAATTATTATTCTTTTATTTATAAAGCACCAGCCTATTCCGCAGCGCTGTACAATGGGCACAATACAGACAAGGTACAATACATTGAACAACATTTGACAAACCAGTACAGGAGGAAACGAGGGCCCTATTCCCATGGGAACCTCACAATCTAGAAGGGTTGGGGGTGGAAACAGGAGGAGAGGACTGGTGGAGGACTGCAAGGTGGGAGTGGAGGACTGCAAGGTGGGAGTGGAGGACTGCAAGGTGGGAGTGGAGGACTGCAAGGTGGGAGTGGAGGACTGCAAGGTGGGAGTGGAGGACTGCAAGGTGGGAGTGGAGGACTGCAAGGTGGGAGTGATGGACTAGTTGCGTCAGTGAGATTTGCTTCTTTGTCATGTCTTTAGAAAGCTGCATATCCAGTTCCAGTGCCTTACTGATGCTGAGTTTTATGTATTTTTTTTTTTTTTATAACGATTTAAATAAATCTTACTGTATAAAAAGACACATTTTTAGAATTGTTTAAAATGAATCGAATTCTCTTTAAGCTGTACATCCTTTTGAGACATTGGTGCTTGCTGATCACGCAGATGCCCCAGGTGTTCTTAGTTATTCTCACCCTTCCTTTTCTCCTTTTACACAGGATATAGGCAGTCTGAATCAACAGATTGCTCAACTCCAGTCCTTTGTCCGAGCTCGGGGCAGTCAAAGTGGACGGCATGTTCAGACTCATTCAAATACTGTGGTGGTCTCCTTACAGGTAAGGAGGCATACCACAGGACAACAGCAAGTCCGCAGCCATCCCCTCTATTGGTTGCCCATATCTATATTTGTTTACGAGTTTGCTTATAGCGCTAATATCCAGATTTTATACATCTTTTTTAAGAAATTGTCAATTTTAATTTCATAAATAATGGGTGTAATTCCCTAAGCACAAAGAAGACGCCAACAAATTACATTCGGTGATCACAGCTATGGGTTTTAACATTTTCTGAACATATTTGGCCTTTGCGATTTAGCTGGATAGCAACACTCAGGAATTGAGGTGCCACCAGGAAGATAAAAGCACAATGAATCCGTTGAAGATCAATCTTCTATAAGGTCTGATTTCTGTGACTGACAAATAATGCTTTTATTTTTATTTTTTTCTCCTGTTGCAGTCAAAACTGGCATCCATGTCCAATGACTTCAAGTCTGTACTGGAAGTGAGAACAGAGGTGAGATTCTTGGAAGAAAGCTCTGACAATATGTACAGGGTTTTTCAGAGACGGGTGACAATCTAGACAAAATAGCCGATTTGGAAAGTGAGATAAATGGGAGAATTTTTTTGGTTATTTTCACCTAGAATTTTCACTTCTCCAGTTATTCTCCTGAGTTTCACCTTTCTTTGAATAGACCTGATAGTGTGTGTGATTTTTGTATATCCTCACACCAACGATTGCCCAGGTTCAAAAAATACATTTAAACAAAAAAGATTGTAGATGGATGCACTTGGACTATCAAAAAGGAGTAAAAAACGCCCCCAAAAAACAGATGTTTTATTAAATAATCATTAAAAATTGCTTGTAATCATGGTCTGACGTTTCGGCTCTCTCTGAGCCTTTTTCAAGGTTTCAGAGAGGGCCAAAAAGTCAGACAAATGATTACAAGCAATTTTTAATGATTTATTTAATAAAAATTAGTTTTGGGTTTTTTACTCCTCTTCAATAGTGTGTGTGTGTTTATAATGTGTTTTGTTCTTTCTTTTCCCTAGAACCTAAAGCAGCAGAGGAGTCGCAGAGAGCATTACTCTCAGGGCCAGGTTCCATCTCTCCCTTTTCAGCATAATAGCCTTGGTAAGGCTAATGGCTTTTATCTGTGATAGGTTTCCAAGTACTAGGAGTGATAACCTTTCAATCTTGCTCAGCTAATACTGCTGTGGGGCTTTTTCTTGTGTCTGTGTGTGTGTGTGTGTGTGTGTGTGTATTTCAAACCCTCTCTCTTTTGTCCATTTTGTAGCAGTCATATTCAAACATTAACTCTTTCTTATTATTATTTTGTTTCTGTCAAAAGTAGTGTTCATTCCCATGTTCTGCATTTTATTTTTTTCGCATCTCCGCTCTTCAGGTCCCTCTGTTCTTTTACAAGATGATTCTCGCAGACACGGAGAAGTGACAATCGAAATGGACTCTAGAGTCAGTCAACAACTGCAGCTCATCGATGAGCAGGTGAAAGGATGATTTTAAATGAGGGGTATCAGAATCCACCCCTAGGTTTTTATAGTCTACGATTTCTAGAATTTAGTGAAGGCAACAGAGTCATAATATCATGGGGATGGTAGTTCGGTAACATGTCGGGGTCAGAGTTTCCGGAGAGATCCCCGATTTAAATTCTTTAAAATAAAATGTCCTGTTACAGACGGCATTGTTACAATTATGCAAAATGATTATGACACCTTCTGGAAATATATCTCAGGGGATTGGAGTTTGCAGGGCATCACACTGTAAACAATGCTGTAGCTTATGCACCTCTTTTCATTACGTAGGACTCTTATATTCAGAGCCGGGCAGACACCATGCAAAACATTGAATCCACCATCGTTGAGCTGGGTTCCATCTTCCAGCAACTGGCTCATATGGTGAAGGAGCAAGAGGAGACTATACAAAGGTATGGCTTTACAGCTGGGACACTAATACGGCAACATAAGATATAAGAGTTACAGAGGGTGGGTGAATATTAGGAAAACATTGAGTGGCAGGAACCATGCTCTGCTCTTATCCTTGTTTTTTTTTTTTTTTTTTACCATACTCTCTGCAGGATTGATGGAAACATTGAAGACACCCAGTTGAACGTAGACGCTGCTCATACTGAAATCCTGAAGTATTTCCAGTCTGTCACATCAAACCGTTGGCTCATGATTAAGATCTTTCTTATACTTATTGTCTTCTTCATCATCTTTGTGGTTTTCTTTGCCTAAAACCACCCTACAAGATGAATCCTCCACCCGCCCTCACTCCTCCATTAATGCCACATAGAGAAACAAATACTCCACTGGGGACATTTAATACCAGATCGAGGGAACCAACCGACTAAGCCTCGTCACTGTGTGTTTTACAGAAGAGCTAGTATGAGGGAAAGCAAAGCTGGTTGTGCGTGGTGTTGTACAGATAACATATTTATGAAATTCAGTATGAACTTGACAAAGGAGAATATAATATTTGGTATCTCGGATGATTTTTAAGCTACAGCAGAGTTCAGAAAATCCTCATCTTTTTTTACAGTGGGGGGGAAATTATCTGGGATACTATGAACCTCTAAAGTGTGCACAGTGGTGTGAGTGTTTGCATACATGCAGACCCAGGTAGTGCCATTCACAGCTCTTGCTTGCAATGGCTGTGCATATGACTTCTGTAGCTACACACAGTGACATGTGAGCATCCAGACCCCTAACACGGATGTGTGTTTTATAAGATTGGGTCTCCTCATGTACTGTACAGGATCTCACAAATCAATGGATCCAAAGCAGGGGACCTCTGATAATGTACAAAGCCCTTTAAGATTTTAATTTCTTGTAAACAATTTTTTTTTTTTTTTTGTTTTGTTTCTAATTTTTTAAATTATTATTCTATAACACGTAAACCCTCAATACCCAGAGAAGAGGGGGCATCTCTGGAGGGAGAGGGTCTTATCACTTGCTCAGCAGGACTACAATACATGTAAAGTTGTGGGAAGGGTATTTTAAAAGACATTCCAGAACACCTAAAACAAAAGGACTCTGTTTACCCTCCCACCACCTCACAGAGCTGGTCCTTCTGGGCATGGATTTTTGGCCTTGGCCCACTGTACAGACTGTATATAGTGCAGAATGCCAGAATTATACTCAACATTTCAACCAAATGACTTCTGTCTGCCTTTTTTGTACATTTTTATACAGCGGTGTCTGAGTTTGTATGCACTTGTGTGAAATAAGGATGCATGTTTCCAAATTACATTTAATATGCGATAGAAGAGCCAGGGTCTATTTAAGTCCGTCTTGAAGAACAGGAGAAACGAAATAGAATTAATGGTACATATGTACTCTATGCATCTTGTAGATATCGAAGTCGCTTAGTTTCTTTCTAAACGATATGTGTAATCTTGGTTCTACCGTCTCTTTGGAACCTTGCTGGAAATAAGAGATGCAGGTAGCAATTTCTACTTGCCTCTTCACTCCTCCTCGGGGCTTAATTTGGGTGGGGTAGGGGGTCCGGGACCTATTTAGGTGGATCTGGTGCATCGGGATATAAATATTTTAAATTAGCATAACATTTGTATCATGCAAAGGATTACTAAGTGGGTATTTGAGTACATAGCGCATGTTCAGATAGGTGAGCCTGCATAGTCACCCTCCGCTGTCATTTACGCATTGCTTTCAGGGATCTTCTGATTTACAAATTAAGCACTTCTCATCCATAATGTACTGGATCCACGGGCATACACACTTTCTAAATGGTCTGATCTAATAAAGGTGTACCCCTTACCTGAAATGCTTGGGACCAGAAGTAGTGTTTTTGAGATTTTTGGAATATTTGCATATCATAATGACATAGACTTGGGTCCCATCCCCAAGATAGAGATTAATGTTTCATATACATCTACTAGACACAGCCTGAAGATAAATTTATATAATCTTTAATTTTACCTACATGAGATGAGGTCAGGTGTGGAATATTCCACTTGCATTATGTTGGCGCTCAACCCCCCCCCCCCCCGAATTTGAAATATATGGGGTTTCAGAATTGTAGATAAATATGTACCCAAAAGCATTGTCTCATACCAAACTCTTACACTAAGCTCTGGATATGTATGCACAGTGGTTAAATGTGAAAAGGTGGTGCTCTGAAAGTATCCGAGACCCAAATGCTCACAATCTACAGTAATTCAGTGTATAGAGGGAGCAGGCTGTGCATTTATTGAAAGTTAAGTTGCCGTGTACGGTCTTGTTTGTAGGGATAAAATGTGTATCTGTCAAACAGACTCTTATTAGTTAAAACATTGAATATCAGCAAAAGAACCTTTGAAAATGGACAAAGTGTAGACTGAAACAAAGGGCTTGTATAAAAGACACAACTTTAAATTGTTTTAATTTTCGACATGGGACAAAAACCTATAAATATTAAGTATATATATATATCTGTACATTTCTGGCAAAAGGTTAACTACATCTGGACCTTTTTAAAGGAATTTAAAAAAATAAATGAATTTTAAAGTTCCGGGCCATGAGTTACGTACCTTTTTTATTGTTAATATGAAGAATTTGTGCTGCTGCTGTTTATTAAAGGCTTTTTCTAGAATCTCGATTTGACCTATAATTTTTTTTGTTACGGATCCTTGTGTTTCATACCGGTTAAATAAAGTATTTTGGATCAGAAGACCTTCACCCCTTTCTTCCTCATTTTAGCATTCAGAAAGGCGAGGCGCTTTCTGTGTTCTGAGCACTGTAGACCAGTGGTCCCCAACCCAGGCCCTCAGGGCCCACTAACAGGCCAGGTTTGCCAGATATCTGAAGCACAGCACAGGTGTTATGATTTGCTGTTCAGTGATTGCAGGATTCAGTCTGCATTTCCCCAAGGTGATCTGCAAAATCTGGCCTGTTAGTGGGCCCTGAGGACCAGGGTTGGGGACCACTGCTGTAGACCATTGTGAAACATGACTTGCCTTGAATGTGTCGGCCATCCAGATACCCTACCTGTATATGTATTCATACATACATACATATTGGCCGCAAAATAGGTTTTGTGTGGTAATTTTGCATTAATTTCAATCTCCTAAACATCAAAGCCCATTGTGAAATAAATTGTACGTGAAGGAGCAAATCAGAGGTCATGTTTGCATTTTGAGAAGTTTTTCTGACCCTTGCGTTCACAGGCCTGTGTAAATAACCTCTACAATTTTCTTTTGTCAAGTGTCCCTTTCATGGAAGAAAAATATTTTCTCCCCAAGAGCAGCTATACCTTGCTGTGTTTGAGTGTACTCTGTTTGCAGGCCTTTATGGCCCATTTCTGTTTTGGACTTTTGCTGTTGCATGACCGGGTTGGCGTGTGTGCATCCTGGAACTGGTTGTATCCTGGTACCTAGTTTCCACATAAATCTTTGTGACCGTATACAGATCCTATAACCTCTGCATCATGTCTTTTTATGACTGAAACGATTTCTGTGTGGCATTGCATTTCTAATTTAATTCCACCTTTAGGACATGCAGCATCTGAATGCTAAGTTTATTGCTTTATATGTATTTTAATGTGAAATAACTCCTACATTGTATTATTATATGTACGCGTAAAGTAGTTTTAAACTAAATGGCAGTTTAGTCATACATCTCGTAATTTTTTTATAACGCAGACCAGAGTAATGATGAACATGGCTTTACTGGAGTACAATATATTGCTCCCTGATTCACTACATGACTAACATGGGGTCTATACAATCTTACACAGAAAGGGTTATAAAACTGTGGATTAGGCTAGGGTCAGACCAGCGCATTTTGTACGGATTGTGTGTCCGTGCAGTACGGACATACTTTCTGACGGAAGACGCAGTAGTAGCCACACAGTCCGTTTTTTTTCACAGATGTATTTTTTTTGACTGACTGTAGCAGGGAAAATAAAATGCAAAACCATGTTGTCCGTGAAAAATGCTGGACGTATGAATGCAGTCCGTCTGACCACGTTCCATCACTCACACACAAAGCTATGCGGACGTTGCGGACGCAGCACACTTTGTGCGGCCGTTCATGGGGTTCTACGTTTTTGACTAACTTGCGTCCGTTTGCCGCGACCGTTGTGCGTCTGCAGTTCAGTGCGGACGTACTTTGTGTGTGGGACTCCATTGGCCTTTATTTTATGCTATCACGGACGTGAATGCTGCGCCCATCTTACAGGAGCCTTCTATGAAGCGGCTGCATCAAATCCAGAGCAGCTTTACTTCACCTCAAATAGAATATATATAAATTCTGTTTTAGGGCAATGTATACATTTACAATAATAAAGTTTAACACCTCCAAATCATTCTTCAGGCTGACTGTAGACAGAGAGGCAAAAGTTACCCTCCTGATACCTCTGGCGGGCAATTGAGTATTCTGAGAGGTTGGCAATGGCTCCAGCATGTGTGGATGTGGGCATGTTTGGGGAGGGGAAGGGGGTGCTGCTTTCGAGTGGCCATGGCTGGAATATCCTTATCACTGGAGCAGCTATATAGAATAAATGTAATATCTCCTTAAACAATGAGCTCTACCATTTAACGTTTGTTATTCCGGATTAACGAGATATTATATAAAAAGTTTCTTCTTGATGTGTTCCTTTTAAGAGTCGCACCTTGTTTCAAAACCGATGTTGCTAATATTCCAAGGAGAAATCTGATGCCATTCTAGGGGCAATAAGAATTTTTTCCCAAGTATGTTGCATATTGTCGAGCGTGTCAGACTGGGTTTTTTTTGGATCCACAGCAGTAGGTAATATGTGAAGGCTGATCCCATGTAACTACATAATATTCACCCGAAGAAAAAACTAATTATGAGAACACTTTGACTGGGTATAAGTGGCCTGCCCTTATACAAATCCGACTATCACCCAGACAGGGTTATAACCCTCCGAAATACCAAGGAAGCCTCCAATGCATGAGAGATACAGAAAACCCCAATGACTGTTATGCCCATGTCGGGAGGGTATAGCTGATTACACTCTAGGCACCTTGAGCACCTGATACTTATCTTAAGTCATGCTGGCAACAGTGTGTGCCGCCCAACTGGCTGTCCATGGCCAATCTGCCCACTCTTCAAAGTGGGTAGCTTACCTCCGTCTTGAAGGCTGTTAATCAGCCGTAGCGTAGCTTGGAATTGTTGAGTTCACTTCACAGTATGTCATCCTTGTTTCTATCTTTAAGACCAAATGTATTTGAAGTTGGTTCTTCCCATTTCTTATTGAAACAGCAAAGTAATCGTGTTAACCTCTTGTATCCTCCTACCTCCAACCCGCATGGATTCACATAAACACACGACATAAAACGATTTATATTTGCTAGTAAAAAAGCATTTTTATTTAAAAAATATATATTTACACTTTCTTTGTCAGTGCAGAGTAACTTTCAACTATAGGTAGGTAGTAGAAGCAGGTAAGCAACCAAATACCAACAAAACCAATAGTTTTACTATAGGATCACAATATTACACATTTTTTTAGGATAGCATTAAATATAACCGTATCCCCATATAATGTACATTTATAATCTTCCACTTTGTGAATCAAGACATGTTTGCAGAATAATATGCCTTTTCTAACCATGTGTATCACTGTAAAAAGTACCATCACCTATTTCTTTTAAGCTGGTCAACTTTCAGCAACAGGGACATTCTACAATGTATCTGACCGGCTAGTGCAGCAATTATGAAATAAGTACTTTATTACATTCATTTCATGACAGCTCAGCTTCAGAAATTGACACTTCACAAAAAATGGAGATTAGGAGGAAATGCATGTTTCACAGAACGAAGATCCAAAGAACAACCGGAGAAGCCTGACTGTGGAGCTTCTACTGTCACACATACTTGAAAATGAGAGAAATCTCAATGTATCCATCCTGGTAAAATCCTTTATAAATAAAATAAATAAATCATTGAGTTTTAGATTTATGAAATGCCAGTGTTTGTCAGCGCTGCAATACCTGTGATTTTTGCCTTGACACTTTGAGAATAACCGTTTTGCCATGTGATAAATCATTTTCACTGTTACTACCATCTTCCACCTAGTACTATTGTCGGATGGAGCTTGGCTGCCATTATACACACAATAGGCTATTAGCTGTCTGTGCTGCAAACAAGGCACAATGGTAAGAAAATAAATAATAGTCCACTGATGTTTGTAGCAGTAGTTCTGGAACTAGCAAATGCATTGTTACTCTTAACCGATTGCCAGAGGATGTGAATAACCTTTGGATTTGATTCAACATTTCTACTTTGTGAATTAGGATTATCTCTTGTGAACATTTTAATGATTCTTATATTTACACTAGAAAACACCAATGGCGTCTTTCATAAATGCATTGAACATTTTTAGAGTTTGTAGTGATTCGATGTGGAATTAAATGGGTTTATTTTGGTTTTTACAATTTGAATTTTAAGAATAAAAAAATTCCAGTCGTAACCTCAAATCTTAATTTGTTGGTATTCTCTCCTGTTTCAATGAAAGTAACTAATATTCTCTGGTGTAATCCACTGTCATATGATTATGCATGTGTTGCATTTTAACACGTGTGCTTGTTTAAAGACCATCGAGTAATAGAGTAGACTGACCACTAAAACTCAAGCAACTGGTTAATGTGGCCATTAAAGAGGGGCAGAAATTAAGCCAGTGATGATGATGAAGGATCAAAAGAGAAAATGTTTAGAGCAGCTGTGTGTGGGACAACTGTATCCCCAACATTCACCAACCCTGGAATTAAAACGGATATTTGTTTAAATGGAAGTAAAGAATTCCAAACCTCGTTCAAATTTTGCTGAAAACCTCCGTAAACCAAAACAAAATTCTGGGTGCTAAGCAAACCACCTGAGAACATAATCTGCATAATGACGCATGCTCTTGATAGCATTGTATAATGGAAAGTTTTTTAAAAAAAATTAAATACAGCCATTTGTATCATATTTGATAAATTATTTGCAATTTAGTTGTTAAAAATAAAAAAAAATTCAAATATGCCTAAAAGGTGCAAAAAAAAAAATCAAATTAAAAACCAAAAATTAAGTTAGGGATGAGGTAACAATGAAGGGGTTAAATACAAGGTATTTTTACAGGAGACTATGTCTCAGACTTCAATAGTCCTAGGAGTCGAGATAAAGCGGGCTTTACTGAAGGATGACAATATACCATACCAAATAAAAGGTCGGAAGTGACGTAATTGAACTCCAAACGTATGAGCAAAACAATGTCACTCAAACATTGCAAAATTCAAATATGACTGATGCTCTGACTGACTATAACCACAATATATTCCAAGGTGTAATTAGACCCAAAATTTCTTTCTACCAAGTAGTGGGGTTAATATGTTTGCATGAGAACCAGGAATCGTGATACACTGTGTCACAAAAGTTTTTTTCATGTTCAGTGCGTTAGCTGTGCTATGTAAATCCCTTTGTAAAATGCTCCACCTTTTTAATTCCATGTTATAGCACTACAAAATACGGAAATGTCCAACAAGAGATGAATACTTCTGTGTTGCCCCGTATGCACAAGAGTGTTGCTTCTCAATGTACCTCCTCCGTGGTACTGAACTCTGGCATACTCTTGCTTCTTGCTCTCCCGGAAGCGGCCAGCTCGCTCTCAGTATCCGAGCCGTGAGCATCCTCCAACTGGAATGGGTTGACGCGCAAGCGTGGAGGCTTGAAGCTGAAAGTTGCCAGGCTCTTGGCTCTCCTTCTTTTCTCCCAAGGGCCTTCTTGTTTCTTTTTCCGCTGCTCTTCCTCCTTGGACACAAAGTCTTGTAGCACTGAGCGGAAGAGACGTGGGATCTCAGCCCCCTCAGGTTCAAATTCCAGCATTAACCTTCGAAATCTGTATATGGGAATTGAATAATTAACAGTCGGTAGGACACAATTAATTTACCACGTAAAAATATGCTGAAGTACTTTGTTGAATGTTGAAGTGTTCCCCATGTTGTATTTTTGCAAATAAAACACGCTAGCACTACAAAATATCTCTAATGACAAATCACTGTATTCCAACCCCGGTTCTAAACTTAGCCAGCTGCTGTAAACTTAGAAACTCCAGAGGCCCTATTCCATAGTTGTCGATAAGTTACACACCACAGTATAAAGTTACACAGAACATCTATATTTATTTTATTGAGGGAAATCGATGTTCCATTCTTGCAGCGAACTGAGCTTGCAGCTCAATCGTAGAGTTTCTCTGCACAAGCTTACAGTACATTAACCTCTCCTAAAGTTATTATAGGAGATGTTAATTTACACCTTCGCGTAGAAGCACAATCTTGTACTTCCATCCGGGAGACGGTATTTCATTGTGAGTTCTAAGGACTCTATGAGCCGATATTTATGGCGGTACACTGTGCCGTTGCTGGTATCTGGCAGCCTTGCGCTTCATTCTGGGGCAAGTCTCTAACAAAACACCTACTCTGGAATTCTGACAGTAAATGTTCCTGCTTACTGTCAACTATGGAATAGCACCCCAGAGATTTTAATGACTCTGGTAAAATTACAACTGTTCTGTATAGGCTTTACACCAGGGCTGGAATAGAGCTCAAAGTGTGGCATTTCTTACCTTTGCTGCATGAATGTTTATTACTACTTATTTGAAGTGTACACATCAAGGGAGTTTTGAATAACTTTGGAAAGACAGCAACCAATATAATGTTGAAAATTTAGTATTTTGAAAATATTGAAACCCAAAATTAGGTTGACCCCACATCATTACATCCAACCACCTGTTACATCCAGAATGATCACAGAGGTATCTCTGGTTTGTGTCTAATACTAGCAAGACCCTCTTTCAAACTATTGCAGAAGAATTGGCGTTATACTCTCCAGAGCCTGAAACTTTGGCTATCTTTGGTTTCAAACAGGTCCTTTAACCATACCTTCTAGTGACTTCTAACCTTTATCAGAGGCGAAGTCTCAGTGGTCACCGAACTCAGGACCTCAACCTATAAGGGTAATTGGTGGTTATTGTGGAGACCAGTGGTGGCTAGGGGTTTGTTGGGACTCCAGAATCCATCACTTAAAAATGTCCCTACCTATATCTCCCTTTAACTGTTTAACTCCTCCTACTTAACCTTATGTACTTTAATATAGAATATAAAATAGAGTAAAACAAGGGTCTGGTGAATGTAATTATGTTTTTACAATTCCAATATCATATGGTATAAAAAATACTGGCAACACATTTTATGTATATAATATCCAGGTAGCACATTTTCTCATTCATTTGCACTTTGGTCCTACCAGCCAAGGCCAGTTGGCACCACGCCACAGACATAAGGAGAAATTGGTGTGATGTAAAGCGCCTAGGCAATTATAACATATGTGAAATGTGCAATAATAATTATCATGTAGCTATGACTGGAACTGTGGGCAATAAATCTTCCTTAATAGAGCCAGAAGTACACAAAAAGAGAGTCCAAAAAGTTGACGCTGTATCCTAGTCCTAGATGATTCTGATATCACACTTTATATAAATCACTAGTACTACATCCTTATCAGACAGAATCCAGGAACCACATTGTATATAAATCACGCTGATTGCATCCTCACCAGACGCACCTCGAATACCTCTGCCGGTCCCTCCATTGGCTTCCTGTACGTTTCAGGATACAGTTTAAAATACTGGCGCTCATGTTCAAATCACTCAATAACTCAACCCCTCCCTACATATCTTTGTTACTACACAAACACACCCCGTCTAGAATCTCCGGTCAGCGAGCGATGTCCATTCTCCACCTGTCATCTGTCTAAACCAGCACGGCCAACTCTTGCCTCCAAAACTTCTCAAGGGCAGCTCTGGTCCTGTGGAATAACGTGCCTCGTCCTATCAAACTCTCCCCTTCAAGAAATCCCTCAAAACCCATCTCTTCAGATTAGCGTACCACATCACTGATGCAACTCATCCCTCTGCTCACCTACTCACACACGATTGAAGCTGCTTCTATGGCCCCACCATTCCCCAAACCACTGGCACTAATGGTACTACTGTCCAGTAAAATTCCCGTTGTCTTCCTCAACCCCAATCCCTTTAGATTGTAAGCTCCTATGAGCAGGGCCCTCTACACCTAGTGTTTCCATCCTATGTCCGTTTATCTGTATTTTATTCGCTTTGGATATTGTAAAGCGCTACGGAAACTGTTGGCGCTATATAAATGATGACAATAATAATAATACTGATAGCAAAATCACCAGTAGTAAATGTATTATTTTATAAGGGCCTTCCTAATTAATAACAAATACCACAAGAAAGACATTTGGTAATTATTATATGCATATTATTATTGGTTGTACTCTGAACCCAAGAGCCCCTGCCTTGTTCCCTGAAACCCTCCAGCTCTCAGGTACCTGTTATTTTCCCCTTGTTCTCCCCATTTATGCTTTTTTGCACTATTGTCCAGTCCAGGCAGTTAAACACTCTAGAACAGGCCTCAAAATTTAAACTCGCCTGCTCGCATTTGGCGAGTGGAAATTACATGAGGGCGAGTGGGAATGCAGAGGCTTGGCTGGATAGGGGTTAGGTGGGGCAACTAGTGGCGAGTAACTCTTAAGGCCTGGCTAGTAGCTTGGGATTTGAAATTTTGAGGCCTGCTCTAGAACATTCAATAACGACGGGGTTAAAATGCTTATGTTTCGTGAACACAGAGACACATGTCTCCATGTGCGAAGTAAAAATCCAAAGCACCGTCTATGCCTACATTTCCTTGGTTATTTTCTTCTCGAACACAGAATAACTAAAAGGGAGTTCCGTTTCAACTGTATTGTGTTTTTCTCCAAAGGCACACATGAAATCCTCCAATGTAAATATTCTAGATCAGGGCTGTCAATCCCACGGCCCCAGACGTTGATGCCTACAATTCCCAGAATTCTTTCAATGCAATAGATCGCCAGGGAATCACGAGAGATGCAATTCGCAAACATCGGGGGGCCTGAGTTTGACAGCCCTGTTCTAGATAATACTACATAAATACGTGTATATTTTGTATAGTACTGAAGGACCACTCACACGTTTATTCAAAAGAATAAACATTTTTGAACTTATTTTGTGCCTTTATCTTTTCCTTCTATTACCTATTAAAAATAACCATGTTTTTTATTACTAGTGCATCAAAATACTGAATAAAATGCAGGATCCTCCTGTTTCCTGACCCTTGTTAACATGAAAAGGTCTTGCTTTATCATGTACAAGCAGGAAGATAGTCTCTCTATTTCTATATATTCATTATAGTCTATGGCAGTGGTTCCCAACCGCGGTCCTCAAGTACCCCTAACAGGCCAGATTAGGATTACATTGGAGAAAAGTAAAGCTTAAAATCACTGAGCAGCAAATCATATCACCTGTGCTGTGCTGTCAGATATCTGGAAAACCTGACCTTTTGGGGGTACTTGAGGACCGCGGTTGGGAACCACTGCTCTATGGAGTTGTTAAGTTTACAACAAACTTGGAATAGTGCCCATAGTATGATAAGCTTTTTATCGTCTTAACAGTAGATAAGAACAAAGGCACTTATCTGTATCCTCAGGATAATCATTGTTCTGCGGTTGGTAGAGAACAATCTACAGAAAGGTGATGGCAGGTAAGGGACTCAGGGGGCTCGTGCCCTCCAGGCTACTAGCACACAGCATTTTTGGGCCACAACCTCCCAGCTCCATTCCTCTGCTGATTAAATGCACGTCGAGGTGCTCTGGGTTGTCTATCCACACAGCATTGCCACCTTTCATGGGGTTAAATTGTTAAGTTGCAGGGTAGTTAAAAATACTACAGTGTCGGTTGGTGAAGGTTGAGGGTACATGTTCCACGATTTGGTGCGCAAGAGGTTTGTTCTCACCTGTTCCTGGCCCGTCTCGCCCTTCCCTCCTCCCCTTCTCGTTCGCGTGCATTTTCATTAATTTTAGGTTTTATACCCCTCCCCCCCTTTTTTTTTCGTTTCTCCTCTTCTTCTTCTCTCTTTCTCGCTCTTCCTCTTTCTCTCTCTTCTTTCTCTTCTATTTTCTGTCTCCTCTCTCCTATACTCCCTCCATGGTCGTCTCTCTCTGTCCCCTTCTTGAATGGTCCTGAGTCTTTAGGCTCCGTCAGGCATCCTAGCCGGACTTTGACGCAAATGCCTCTGCGGGCCAAATTAATTGTATGGCTGTTGATACGCAGATTTCGCGCATGACCCGTTCTCGCTAATTCGACACAATTCCTGTGAATTTTTAATGTCATGCTACTTTTGATGAGAGTTGACCTTGTTTAATGTTCGGCTAATCTTCACTGTACTTTTATCTTTCTAAGTATATCTGTTGTACTTTGATATGTGTTTTCATCCTAATAAAAATTTTGATTACAAAAAAAATAAATACTACAGTGTTTTCACATGAAATAAATATTCCTATTATAAATTGGATTGGGGTTGAATGGTTTGGTTCAATCCCACAAGGGCTCCCCCCCCCCACTCCCAGGCCAGAACCAGCCAGTCATTCGCTGTCTATGGAAACATTATAACAATGCTTTGCAGATAGGAATATTTCACTACCTGAGGATAACAGGACCGCACTGTGATGGGCTGATTTTGGAGGAAATATCCCTGAGTTCCAGTTCGTCCCCTGGGCTGAGTTCGTAGGCTTGCCGTGGAACAGATGCCAGCCAAGTGTAGTCAACCCCATTTTTCACCCTCCGGTACTCGATGAGTCGTTCGCGCTGTTGTCTATCGGAGCGTTTTAGGTGGGAGCCCAGTTCTAACATCAGGGTCTCTGTAACCAGTTCTGCACTGCTGCGTGGTGCCAACTTCATTACAGACTGTCCTGCCTCATTCCAGCCAAACAGACCTGCCAGGAACATGCTGCACTCCTATAAAGCAACCAAAACATAGAAAATTAGCAAAATGTCCATCTGGGTTTATAGAGAATATTTGCAGGTGTATGTTGACGTAATATTATATTTAATAAGAGAAATAAGAAAAATTATAGAATTATAATAGTTAAAGAATCCCATTTTATTTATTTATGCTGTGATGTCATGTTTTTTTATGCATTTCTAAAATATCACGACTTAACACTGAGGCAAAGCACTTTATTTACCTGTGATGTTCTGTCCTGTGACACGTATATCCTCCGCCTTACTCTAGTTGATTTTCCAAGAGGTGCTGATAGTTTTCTCTATTATTTCAAATAAAAGGTTCTTGATCCCCTCTTATCTTTTTTGTGATTTTGTTCCTGTGGTTCTTCTTGCACAGTCTGTCCTGTTCACGTCTCTTTGTCTCTTCTATTCCTCCTCTGTTCCCTGTGTTGTGTTCTGGGCACTAACGCTAGCTTTATAAATGCTGGAGTTAATACTCTGTAATCTGGGAATTCCGTCCTGTCAGCATCATGCTCATTGAGATATTATGCGTGATCTTACATAACTGAGAGATGATTGGAGGGTCACACAGAGAGTATTTATATATTGCATGTATGCAAGATGTTATGTCACTTTCACCATTAGTTTTACTCATCCCTTAATCCATTTTAAAAAGTCATAGTCACTATAATAATTGTCGTTCATACAAAATTGCATTTTTGATTATTTACAAATATAATTTACAGAAACACTAACATAAGCTTTGAATATATTATTTGTGCGGTACAAAAACACATATTATACAGTTACAGTTTTGACGGACAGCCTGGCACCCCGACTTGGTCCCTCCGTCAGTCTCTGGCTTTCTCCAAGCTGGAACCCGAAGTACAGCAACTTCAGCACAAAATAATAAATTTTTACCCCAAATCACTGGGCAAGACCAGTGTTCAGAGTAGCAGCAGCAGAACTAACTCTTTACACAGACATACATGCAGGTATATAGTTAAGAGACAACCCCCTTCATGTATACAACACAGATTCGATCAACAGATCAAATAACTGGACAATGGGAAGGGACATTCAAACAATGGACATTTTACACAATCACTGAAGATGGGACAGAAAAACACATTTCTGGAAAATTTCCAGAAATGACTCACTCAGGCAGGTACAAACATTTAAACAATAATCCAATTATCTCGCAGGCACATGGACACTTCTTATTCAAAATCTTTAGTTAGCTGGAGGATGGTTAAAACAATGAACAGATGTACAGTGAAAAATCAAATGTATTTAAAAGGTCCACCAATTCCCCAATATGGAATTGTAGCAGACAGCGGAGCAGAAATATATAGCTGAATCAGGAAATGTAGCAGCAGAATCACGAACTAAGACGGAGAGCCATACCAAGAAGACACAGACACTGCAGGACTCCACTCCAGTAAAACATCAGTTTATTAACCAGCTGCATCCAACTGGGGCTCAGTGAAGCAAATGCTATCCAGACTGAGCATCAAACACAGGGAGCGACAGCGTTTTATACAGTCATGTAAACAATACAAATCCTCCCCAATTCTACCCAATTCCAGAGCATGATACATATTGATGTACTGTATGTCATACAGGCGTATCAGAACGATGGTGAGAGAACGCAGATTTACTCAATTGCAGACCATTATTGCCCGATTTGTAGGCGTTTAAACGTGCAGAACAATCTGATATTAAGATTCTCGCAAGCCATTCCATTCCCCTAATATGGACACGGGGGCACGTCGCTTCCTGATGGAGTTAACCCTGATCAGCGCCATCTATTGCTGCCACAGAATAAGTCTCTTTATAATATAAAAACATCAGTTTCCACTTCGGTGGGCAAGAGGGCAAATGTATCCGAAAACTGCTCCACAGACCGGCTCCAACAGGTGCTTCTGCCTGGCGCTCGTGTCCCGGCTCTCTTCAGTGCTCTTACCAGGCAAATAGGGCAAATCCCCTGGTCTCTTCCACGGGCCATAGTCGCTGGGCAGGAGGCTAGCCCACAGCCCACTCCAGATGCCCCAGCGATGGTAGGTTTCATCACAACAGTTACAAGTATTTATAAAGCACTAGCAAGTTCTGTAGCACTGTGGGTGAGACAGAATAACAAATATACAAGCAAGTTAAACCCACAGAACAGTAGGAGAGAGGATTCCTGCTCGAGAGCTTACAATCTAAGAGGAGAGGGGTGACACACTAGGTGAGGGTAACCAGCAGAGTACAAAAAGTAGCAGGGTGCATGTGGGTCCGGCGGAGGAGATGGAGCAAGAATTGTACAGTGGGTGAATAATGGAGAGAGTCATAGTCTTTTCAAAAGTATTGTATTTTTAGAGACTTCTCGAAGGACTGGAGAGATTGGGAGAGTCTAATGTTGCAGGAGAAGGGAGTTCCATGGAAAGGGGGCAGCTTGAGAGAAGTTATGAAGGTGAGAGTTAGGGGTTTGGGTACAAAGAGACAATAACATCAGATCATTGGCAGAGCGATGGGATGTACCTGCTAATAAGGGAGGAGATGTAGGCAGGGGCACTGTTATGGAGAGCTTTGTACGTGAGCACCAGTATTTTGATTTGGATTCTAAAGGAAATAGGGAGCCAGTGTAGAGACTGACAGAGGGGCAAGGTGTGAGATGTGAGGTGGATGATCCTGGCACAGGCATTGATAAAAGACTGCAGAGGGAGAATCTGGGATGTTTAACCCTTTCGCTGCCGAGGCTTTTCCCACCTCTGTGCTGAGGTCATTTTTACCGGTTTTGCTCATCATGTTTAAACGTGTTTTGAAGGCTTATTTTAGTATATGACCCAGACATATTATATATCGTTCTTTCCGTCAGACTCGGTAGATTCATAATATGTCATTATTATATGTATACGTTATGTCATGTCTGTATATTATAACAAAAAATGCAATAAAATATGTATTTTCAATAATTTACAACGTGTAAAGTGTTTTTTTCCACATTTTAACATGCGAGCAAATGCGGTTATATTTTGTATGGGGTGCGCTTGTTAAAAAAATTCGAGATGGGGTCTCGTTACATTTTTTTTTGGGGAAAATGACACTATTTTTAACAAACGCACCGCATACAAAATCGTTAGTGCAGCATCATTGTTCACATTATAATTGAAATGGGAACAATATTGCTGCATTAACAAACAAAAAAAAATAAAAAAAAGTGTTTATTTTTTTTTTTTTAATTTTTTTTTATTTTTTTTTTTCATTTTTTTTTTTTTTTTTACAAAATTTTTAACTTTCATGTTTGGTATCGTTGGAACGGCCATGCTCTGGCCGATCCAACCATACCAAACATTAACCCCTAGCTGCCACAGATCGGGAGATAGGGAGTTCATTGGAACTCCCTATCTCCACCGTTGGTGGCAGTCAAGGGTTAAGTCCAGGACTGGCGTCATCGTGCTACGCACGATGACGCCAGTTCTCAGGGGAGTTCCCGGAGGCTTGGCCGACATCCAAGATGTCGGCCAGCTCCGGGAAAGGATCGCGAACCGGCGCTTTTCAGTGCCGATTCGCGATCCAGCTCCCCAGGGGTTAATGCCAGGCATCATTTGGAAGGGCAGGCTGTGCCCTTCCAAATGATGCCTGGGTTAACCCCCGCAGAGCCGCCGATCGGGAGGGAGAGAGGTCCGAAGGACCTCCCCCCCCTCCCTTTCAGGCGCCTCCTCCGCACATGCGGGGGGCGCCTGAATTAGGTGTCATTGCGCCCCGCGATGACACCTAATTCTGGCGGCTGCTGTTCCGGATGCCGGGCTGACATCCAGGATGTCAGCCCGCACCGGAGGCCAGCGATCGGCCGGAACCCGGCCGAACGCTGACCCCAATGGGAGGACGCGCTGAGCGCGTCCTCAGCACACCAGCGGGAATGCTGAGGATGCGCTGAGCGCGTCCTCAGCAGCGAAGTGGTTAAGGCCAGAGAGAAGGAGGTTACAGTAGTCGAGGCGGGAGAAAATAAGAGTTTGGATCAGCATTTTAGCAGACACCTGATTAAGAAAGGGACGGATGCGTGCAATGTATTTTAGGTGGAAGTAGCAGGATTTGGTTAGTGACTGAATATGAGGAGTAACGGATAGATTGTAGTCGAAGAGGATCCCTAGGCAACGAGCCTGAGAGGTAGAAGTAATGGTGGCACCAATCACCTGGAGAGAAATGGGTGTAGAAATGTTGGATTTAGAGGGAGGGAAGATGAGACGTTCTGTTTTAGAGAAGTTAATATTTAGCAAACACATGGTAGAACACATGTAACTGTTTCTTTTCTTTGTTGGAAGTAATTGCATATAAAAAAGAAAAATACATTTTATCTCCTGCTACATTTTGTGGATTTTCCTCATGATCATGACAGCATTAATCTAAATCTTAGCACAAGTTTCACTACAGCAGTGGTATAGGGTAAAACAATAGTGAAGACTCACAGCCACAGGGTTATTCAAAGACAATCGAAAAGTCACTGCACGTTTGGTGACTTTTCGTTCTCTTCAATTTGGGCCGATTTGGCAATTCCATTTCGGCGACCCTGCGGTGTATTCAGCAAGCACCACAGGGCTGTCGAAGTGCAGGGAAAAGCTGCCGAAAACCCGCCGAAAACCTGGCGAATGCACGCCGAAAACCCGTAAAAACGTCTGGATTAACCGGTCGAAGACGCCGGAAAAACCCGAGCAGGAGCCGATCACATGCAGCGAAGCCTCCGGAAAAAGCGACACCGCAGAAGAAGGCAGTGAATAAATTAGCAAAACAGTTTGCTTGAATGATTGAAAAGTGAAACGCTGTTTGCAAAGAAACTACTGGGCGAAAATGTCTGAAATTTACATATGAGGTCCAGGGAATGATAATAAAAAGGGCTGTTAAAGAAAAAATAAATTAAGTAAGAAAATAAAATAAAAAAAATTCGGACTTTTTTAAAAAAAATAATCCAAAAAAATGCTTAAAATATCCTACAAAATCTATAAATAAAGAGACTCTTTACTGCAGAATTTTATAATGAATGTTTTATTAGATATTGAATTAAAATGGGAATCTTTTTAACATTGAAGCCTATGGGCTTCGCCTGAATAAACCTGCCAAATTAAAAAGGAATTCGGGCACTTTTCACTGCTGGTTTTTGTTCTCTGAATAGCCGAAGCAGTGCTTTTTTTATGGGGATTTCACTTCCCTCGAACAGGCATCGAATGTGCAGGCAATTCGCCAGGATTTGGCATATTGTCTGCTCTCTGAATAGCCGAATGGCCAAGAAAGGAAACGAACGCTTTTTCAGTGTTCGTACCTTTCTCTCCAGCCATTTCTTCTCTTTTGAATAACCCTGTCAGAGTCAATGGGGAGGGGGAAGGAATTGGAATACGTATCTGGTAAGCGCAAAATGAACGCTAGGGAATATGGACGGCTCTCACGGTAACATCGTCAACATGGGTACATAATGTGACAAAAAAGGAGAAAAAACAACATACATTGGTGCAGTATATCTCATCAAGTCTACAAGATGTAATATCCTATCATAGATACACTCACAAAGGAAGAGCCCCAACACTGGCTCTGAGCGGGTTCAAGCCTCCGGTTTGTTTTCTGGAAATTTCTCAGGTAACCATGGTATAGTTTTTAATTTCTATATTGTTTTAATAAATTTTTATAGAACTTGTTCCTGCATGCTAATTGGTGGTTTTTCTATTGGATTTGACCATTAACTAAATCCATGTGCGCTCTACCTCGAGCTTGGAGAAGCTCCAACAAATGTGAGTTGCCATTTCTATGATACATTTGTTACCTTTGAAAACGTCAGATATACACAGAGAGATTTTCTGTTTCTCCACTTCCCTGCATATCAACGATTGCGGCGAGAAAACTCCGATGCGAAGGGGTGGGTTACCTCAGAAATTTCCAGAAAATAACCCGGAGGCTTGAACCCGCTCAGAGCCAGTGTTGGGGCTCTTCCTTTGTGAGTGTATCTATGATAGGATATTACATCTTGTAGACTTGATGAGATATACTGCACCAATGTATCCTGTGTTTTTTCTCCTTTTTTGTCACATTATGTACCCATGTTGACGATGTTACCGTGAGAGCCGTCCATATTCCCTAGCGTTCATTTTGCGCTTACCAGATACGTATTCCAATACTTTCTTTCCTTGGATTGGGGGAAACCACTGACCATCTGGTAAAGCTGGGTATTTGGTGTCGGCGTATGTTGTGGGCGCTTACCATCTCTTTCTGATAGGGGGAAGGAATGTTTATAAGGTTGCAGGGGATATATTGTGTTGACTAGCCTACCTGAGATAAGAGATGTCAGCTAAATGAGATATGCTAGTGGGCTTCCAACAATGGATACTACCCCCTTGTGATGTCTATAAAGATCTGGTGCAAAGCTAAACGTATAGGGATAAGTCATCTTTTCAGTTTCATTATTACATTTCTGTGTGATGAAGAAACACATGTATAGGGATGATGATATGTGATCAGATGCATTGTTTGTCATTGTAAGTATACAGAGGTTTTATTTTAGTGGAGGTTTTATAATGCCTTCCTCACTTTGTGAAGTCCTATTAGCGGAACAGGGGGTTCTTTTTCCTTTGATCCTTTTGTTGTAGCCTCCAGCACATGCAATATCATTGGTATGAGCATCTCCTCATGAAGCCACACTAAATATAGAAGTGAAATGCGTTGAGTAACATGCTCTTACATTCATTACTCTTGAGTCTCATTGACTCTTACTATGTCAATTTAGCTTACAGCAGCTTCTGGGATTAACACTGACGTTCCTTTCCCTTTGCACAGAGTATTAACTTTAACCCTGTATATACTGCCTACAGGGGGTGTTGTTGGGACTCATCTCGTTCCAGACAGTTGAACTTGACCTATAGCCCCTAATCAAGTTCCTCATCAGTCTGTTTATATGCCACACTAAGTATAATATATATATATATACAGTATATGCCACACTAACAGGGTTATCCAAAGAGATCCGAATTGCTTGAGAAAGGTAACCGAACGCTGAAAATCAGCGTTCGGTTACCTTTCCTGGCCATTCGGCTATCCAGAGAGCAGGCAATTCGCCAAATCCTGGCGAATTGCCTGCACATACGGTGCCTGTTCGGTGCCTGTTCGAGGGCAGTGAAATCCCCATAAAAAAGCACTGCTTCGGCTATTCAGAGAACACAAACCAGCAGTGAAAGGTTCCCCTAATACCCTGCCATTCGGTGGTTTAATTAGGCAGGTTTATTCAGGAGAATCCCATAGGCTTCAATGTTAAAAATATTCCTGTTTTAATTCAATATCTAATAAACCATTCATTATAAAATTCTGCAGTAAAGAGTCTCTTTATTTATAGATTTTTTAGGATACTTTAAGCATTTTTCTTAATTTTTTTATTTTTTTTAAAAGTCCGATTTTTTTTTATTTTTTTAAGTTTACTTATTTTTTCCGTAACAGTTCTTTTTATTATCATTCCCTGGACCTCATATGTAAATTTCAGACATTTTCACTCAGTAGTTTCTTTGCAAACAGCTTTTCACTTTCACATTCATACAAACTGTTTTGCTAATTTATTCACCTCCCTCTGTCTGCGGTGTCGGCTTTTTCTCGGGTTTTTTCCAGCGGCTTCGCTGCGTGTGATCGGCTCCTGCTCGGGTTTTTCCGGCGTCTTCGAGGGGTTAATCCAGATGTTTTTGCGGGTTTTCGGTGTGCATTCGGCAGGTTTTGCGGTTAGTTTTTGTCGGGTTTGCGGCAGCTTTTCCCTGCAATTCGGGGACCCTGTGGTGCTTGCTGAATACACCACAGGGTCACCGAAATGGGATCGGCAACACGAACCGAATTGAAGAGAACGAAAAGTCACCGAACGTGCGGTGACATTTCGAATCTCTTTGGATAACCCTGTAAGTATAGGTACTTCCCTATCCACACAAACCCATGAAGGTTTATTTTCTTCTTCAGTATATGACTGTGTAACTTCTTTTGGCTATCAGTTCAGTGGATATCTTTACATTCTATACTCTTTTTCACTGGCAAACATGTAGACTCTGTCCTACTCTGTGTCCGATCTCCCGAGCTGGGATGTTAACTGTTTTGGGTTTTTTTGTCTGACAGTTATTATTATTACCAATTGATTCATTTATATAATTTAGTTATTATATTTTCTCTGTTTATAATAATCACAACCACTCTTTTACATTGAAAATATCAATAAAAGTAACATTTGTACTTATAACGGTTTGTACCAACATTGCAAATTTGACTATACAATGCATACTTTTAGGATTACCCCTTCTGCCCATTAAGACTGCTTTAAAAAACAGGTTTTCCATACTGTTACGTATGCTATTTGTTGTGAATACTTTCATTTTTTGTAATTATATTAATACTGCTTAACACCTTCACTACAAAGTACCGGATGGGTGGAGTAGAGGTAACATCACTGCTCTGCATGGAGAGAGCCTGTGGAGACACGGGTTTGATCCCAGCAAGAGCACCTCACCAGTAAGTGTCCTTGGGCAAGACACCTAACGGTACATACTCGCCACCCAGGACATACTTGAAAACGAGAGAAATCTCAATGTATCCTTCCTGGTAAAATACTTCCTGGTAAAGTGATTTTCCAAAAAACCACATTGTCAGAAACCAGTGTTTTTTTGTAAAATCATTTTTAATTAATTTTAAAGTAAGAAATATTTGAGCTTATACCTACTGTCTTACTGTAAATAACCTATTTTTGGCCAGTAGATGGCGCCATCTTCTGCCAAATTGAGTTAGTTGTTTAAACAGCAGGTATATTTTCTTCTTTTTCTCCTGCATCGGCTGCTGAAAGCCTGATATTCCAGAGCTTTCAGCAGCTGATTTTACAGTTTTAACTCTTTGGGCATTATGCCCGGCCACAGGGCTAAAACTTTGGGGGCACCTTCTGCAGCCCAAAAGCAAACGAAATTCAGTTGCAGCAAACAAATTAATTAGCATTTGGGCTGCAGATCAGCAGATCGAGATATCTCGTTATCAGGGCACCAGATGGTGCCTTTGAATCCGGAGATATCTCTATCGGTAGTGAAGGGGTTTATACAAATCGCAAGCTTTGAGGAGTCTCCTCTCTTCTTCAGGACGCATGCAGTCCATAAAAAATATAGTACTTGCTTTTTGACTTGAAAAGGTGTAGAAGAAAGGAGACTCTCAAAAGTTTGTGTTTTGTATTGTTAGTCCACAAACAAAGGTGTCATTGCATCCCACACTACTCTTATACATTTTGTATATATAGTGTGACAGGGTGCATGGGTTGGGTAACAGAATGTCTGGAGAGTAATTGAGGGAAGATATTTAGGACCCAGAATCCTGCATGGCCTCTATCCTCTCGCACACTTGTTGCCAATTAATTATTTAAGCAACAGGTAAATTCTCAGGCTGCTGACTTCCGGGATAGAAGTGTTTAATCAGACTCTAGAGAGCAGGGCAGGGAGCAATAACACTTCTAGGAAAAACTGTCTTTTGTTTATTAGATTATAGTTTCTGGATAGTCAGGATCAATGTATGTGTTGTAAGTGCTCTAATTTGAGCTAGGATTTCGTTTGTAGTTTTTTTGTTTAATCATCTGCAATAGTGATTCAAAGCCAACTGTGGCATTTGTTTGTGCTGGAATAAAAAGACCTCTCATTTGCACAACTTCAAGTCTATGGCTGTTCATACCCTAGAGGACAGTGTTGTTTGGCTGAACAAGTATCCCGAGTGCTTGCTGTATCACAATAGTTATTATATATATTGTTTTTTAACACTAATGAAGGTTGTGGTGCTCTAATTACAGGGGGATGTAACACCCTATCTGGGGGAGCAGTTATAGTACATTCCAGGTAGATCAGAGAATGAGGAAAATATAACATGCAGAGGGGTAGAAAAAATAAATATATAATACATACAGATACATAGCGTTAAAGGACTGTTGTGAAATGGATTACTGTAAGTCTATACATATAAATCCCATGTTTACTGTTCTGAAAAGGATTACTGGAAATCTATACATATAAATCCCATGTTTACATTTGTAAAAAGGATTACAAGAAGTCTATATATAACTTATGATTACTGTTGTCAAAAAGATTACCAGATGGCTATATATACACTGCCTGGCCAAAAAAAGTCATACACTATAATATTTTGTTGGAGCGCCTTTTGCTTTGATTACAGCACAGCACACATTCCTCTTGGCATTGTTTTGATGGGTTTATACAATGTCACAACATTTATTTCTGTCCAAAGTTGCATTAATTTGTGACCAAGATCTTGTATTTATGATGGGAGAGTCGGAGCGCTACGTAACGTCTTCTCCAGCACAGCCCAAAGATTCTCAATGGGTTCAAGGTCTGGACTGTGTGGTGGCCAATCCATGTTTGAAATTGATGTCTTATGCTCGCTGAACCGCTGTTGCAGAATTTGAGCCCAATGAATCCTGACATTGCCATCTTGGAATAAGTGCGTGACATCAAAGAAGAAAATAAATCCATTGATGGAGGCAGGGCTTCAGTGACGAGTAAAATGTCCCTCAAACTCCGCACCCGGGCACAGCTACAAGAGCCTCCCATGCGACCTCACCACGGACAATAGGCCAGAGGAAGCTGTCAACAGCAGTCCAGAGCTGCCTGCACACCCTGGCATCCCATGTTTCCTCGCTGATGTGCCATTATTTAAACAGTGCAATGGTATCACAGGCCGATGGCTGAGAAGCCAAGATGGCGGAGGTAAACGCCACAGTCACAAGAGGGCTGCAGAGCCCCGCATCATCCAATGGCAGGCAGGCAGGAGGAAGCTGAGGTAAGGAAAGCTCTGCGCCTCCTCCGCACCAAACAGAACATTGCTGCAATGTTTACTTGCCTGTAGGAAAAGTTTGATGCTCACTTTGCGGAACTGGGGACTGATGTCAAACAGCTGAATGGCAGGGTTCAGGAGCTGGAAGGGCTACTAAAATGGTGTACGGCTTGTAGGAGAAAAGTTACCAGGAAAGGCTCAATGATCTTAACATGTACAGCTTGGAAAAAAGACGAGACAGAGGAGATATGATATAAACATTTAAATACGTAAAGGGAATCCACAAGGTAGAGGAAGGGAGTATATTTAAAAGGAAACAAAGTAGCAAAACAAGAGGACATAGTCTTAGATTAGAGGGGCAAAGGTTTAAAAGTAACACCAGGAAGCATTATTTTACTGAGAGGGTGGTGGATACATGGAACAGCCTTCCAGTTGAAGTGGTAGAGGCCAAAACAGTAATTGAATTTAAGCAAGCATGGGATAGGCATAAGGCTATCCTAAACAAAAGATAAATCCAGCTAAAGTATCCATGTAATTGAGCAGACTAGATGGGCCGAAAGGTTCTTATCTGCCAACATTTTCCTATGTTTCTATGGAGGCCCTGAAAATCTTTCACACTGCTTACGTTGTCTATGGCTCCCACTCAACAATTGGTGTCTACAGTCCACGATTTAGCCTGCACTCTCCAGGAGGGAGGTTTTTTTTTTATGATATTCTCCCTTGTCTGGTTTTCAGCCCTGCTCAGATCCCCACCTGGGCCCAACTCCCCAGACACCTAGACTGGGTGTTATCAGCAACTCACTGTACTGCCATGATGCTCAAACTTTGACTGCATTTGCTCTTAAAAAGGTCATTTTTGATGTGAGCACTTCTGATTGCACTCAACGCTCTACCAGACCATGATCATTTGTTGGGGGAGCATGGAGTATATAAATGTCCTTTGGCACAGGACTGGTATTCCCATGACTTACAGCTATGTCTAACCCTTTGACTGAAAATTTATAGCTGTTTGTATTCCCATGTCTTGAAGCGATTTTTAACCCTTTGACTACCATCATTTAACTATTACATCGCTCAGCCTGTTTGTTTCAACCTGTTGCTTTAGTGGACAGGAAATTTGTGCTATCCTTGAACAGTAACATTTTTTTCTTTTTCTAATTCTTTATTTATATTTTTTCAAAGTCACAAAAAAGACAGACAGACAGATCATGGAATGGCCTTGCAGGGCCATCAAACAAAGTCTCCAAAATATTTAGAATAACAATATAAACAAGCAGAGATCTTCTGAAGATGTCAGCAAGTCATGAAAAGAGGACAACAGCACATTACTCAGCAGCACGAGCAGAAAATAAATAAAAAAGACAAAAAAAGAAAGGGAAAATACGGAGGAAGGGGCGAATACAACAAACGGGCGATCCAGACGAAAGAGTCCTGAAGGGGACATCAGGGAAAATCGGTGGGGGGGGGGGGGGAGGGTGAGGGAAGGGTTGGGGACTGCCCAACAATAGTGGCATTTCCGGCTCGCCCTGGCACCCCAAGGGAAGACCGGGGGCCATGGAAGATCCCACAAGGCTGGAAGACCTGTGGCCAATAGAAACGGCCAGAACCATGGACGCCGTTCAGGTGGCTCGCCCAGGGAACCCAGTGTCCCTTACACCCGAGGGGGAATAAAAAAAGGAGGGGGGATAGGGATATCCCGATGTCCCAACAGCCACATGACACTAAGTATCAGTGTCCAACAACAAGGTCTGCAGATAAAGAGAGCACCTGGGTATGAAAATCACATAAAATTAACGGATGGGGGTGGGGGTGTTGTCAGCCAAAAACTCTTCAAAAATGAGGGGCACAGACAGGAGGCAGGTAGAGGAACCTCAGCCAGTATCCGGACTCAAGGGGACACACAGGGCACCCATCGCATTGTGGGTGGAACACAGCTGAACATGCAACATGCCACCTAGGAAGATCACCGCATCCGGAGGGAAAGGCCAGTCACCACATAGGTGAAGCAACAAACCCAAAGCAGCTAAGTAGGAGGGGTGGTCATGACCAGGGCCAGTCAAACGCGGCCAGGGAACTCCGGCGCCACCGGAAAAGGCAAGCTGCCAAGACGCCTCATCTCTGCTGCAAAGAAGAGGTTGCCCATCCTGTGCCGCCGCAGACAGGACACCCGGAACACCGGACGGAGCACGTCCATCCGAAGAAGGGAAGGACCCCTCTGAGCTGGCAGACGCATACTCGAACACATCTTGAAGGTCGTCACATAGCCGCACCACCACCGACATCACCACAGGCTGTCCAGTACCCACCAGAGTGGGAGTTGGAGCCAGGTCTCGATGCCCCTCATCCAACAGTGGTCAGCGTACTACCTCTCCCAGAAGTCAGCCTGAAACTCCACAAACACCCCGCAGGTGAGGGGCAAGGACTCCGCAGCAGAGGACAGCTCAGAGGAAGAAGACAGCATCCGAGGCCTCTCAGAAGCAGGTAAGTCTATAGGACCCGCAGCCAGCCAACTCGAGGGACCTCCTAGGCCCCAAGATGGCCGCAGGGCAGATGGAAATTCTGACAAAAACATATGCGCAGGAGGTAACAGCCACCAAAAGCTCCCGGGTCAAGGGTTCAGTATCCTCTGGGGCGCTGGTGTGGCAAGGAGAGTGCCAGAAAAGTCCTCAGGAACCAATAAAGTCATCAATCAGATGCCTGCTATCGGAGCTCCAGGGAAACAGGTCTACTCTCCGTGACAGCTAAGCACCTCCTCGTACCATTTTTTCCTGGCTTATAGCAGGGACAATTTGGAGATTTTTTTTATCCAATGTACCGGCAGAATGGATTAGCGGTAACATCACTCACTACTCTATAACCGTGGAGACCCAGGTTTCGATCCCGGCCAGAGCACCTCTCCAGTAAGTGCCCTTGGGCAAGACACCTAACGGTACATACTTGCCTAACACACAATATCTGCTGTGGAGTCCAGTGGTAACGTCTCTACCCTTCGATCGTGGAGAAGCAAGTCAAAATACCATTCAGCACATCCCTCCAATAAAACTGTGGAGAAGCAAGTCTCGACTTTACGAGAAGCGGGTTCAACCTAACCACCAGGTCATGGAAAGACGACTCGATCCCACTCAGAAGACGCCACCAGCAAGTATCCTTGGGCAAGACACCATATGTACATCTCATTGATTGTAAGTTCCCTTGGGAACTGTGTCCCCCTGAATCAGGCCATATCATCCATGTGCGGTAATCTAATGTATCAACTCCTTGTACACTGATCTTGTGAAGCGCTGCAAAATTAATGGTGCTATATAAATAAAAGATAATAATAATACAATGATTTTTTTGTGTATTTGTCCCTCACTAGCACTTTCATACCATTACAGCACAGCACACCCATTAGTCATGCTTCTGTATCTTTCCTATCTATCCATGAATGTCCAGTTCTGACTTAATGAGTAGCCATTCTTTCTCTCTACCCTGTGGTGCTGTACTTGGCCTATTGTTTAACCCTTTAGGGCTTTGCTAGATTTAGGACTAGAATCGTGTACCACGTTTTCACTTTCTATTCTCTTCATTTTTTTTGCTCCCTATACTTTGCTGATTACATTAGATTTCCTTTTATCTTTTACTCATTAAAAGTTAAGTTTTATGGCGTTATTTTTGCTCCAGTGACTCTGATTTATTATACATAGGGTTACCCCCCTTTTAATTCAAGCAAACGTACAAAGAAAAAAATTATTGTATGGCACTCTGAAATCAATGCTATCTATAGCATTGGCTAACCCTCCCTGCCAATAAATAAGTAATAGATATAAAAGGAGCAAGATGCAAACCAATTAAGGCTAGGGTCAGACGAACGCATTTTTCGCGTCGACCGTCAAAAAGTGCGTCCGAACGAATGGACGTATTTTTTCACGGAATACGCGATAGCGGTCATACGATGCGCAATTACGGCCGTGATTTTTTTACGGATCCAAACCAGGAAACTTTGGGTGTCTGGATGTTATGTTGGCCGGACATGAGCAGCGTCTGACGTCTCCTAATCACGCACACACGCCGCTATGCCGACGCAGCGCACTCTGTACGTCAGTACTAGTGGTTTGACGTTCTCAAAAAAATGCGTTCGTTTGTCACTTACGTTGTGTGGCCACACTTTCGTGCGGCCGTTCTTCGTATGTTGCAATGCACAGTAGAAACAGTGGTAAGCGCCCAGAACGTGTCACCGCCCAATACACGTATCTGGTCAGCGTGAAATAAAACGCAAGGGATGTTGGGCAGTTCTTGTGGTAATGTCCTCCGTATGGATACAATATATGGGAAAAACAGAAACAAAATACTACATTGGTGCAGTATGTCTCGCACAAGGTATATATTCTATATGGTGGAAAGATATTTACTCACAAAGAAAGAGCCCCAACACTGGCTCTGAGTGGATAAACGTCTGCGGGTTGTTTTTCTGAAATGTTCTCAGGTAACCCACTCCTTATTATCAAAAGTTCTTCACAGTTCTCTCAGTGAGGGGATATAAAGCAGAAACAGAAACAAATCTCTGTGTGTATCTGAAATATGACAGCTCAGATGTATAAACTCTTAATGAAGTGACAACTCACATTGGCTGGAGCCTGTTCAAACTCAAGATATACGCCCATGGATTTTGTGTGGTCAAATCCAAGAAAAACCAGATGGAATGCTGGAACTCGTTCTATAAAAGGTTTATTAAAATTAACAGTATTAAAAACAAAAATAAAAGGTCCAGGACGCGTTTCGTCGCTAAGCTACGGCTTCATCAGCTGGTATCATTAGATTAGAACTTCCGAGCATGTTGTTATAGTCCCTCAAATCAAAATACAAATGATCCCACATGTCGCCAATCTGCAGGTGGCGTGCGTTCCGTGTCTCACTTTGAAACTTCTCCATATTCGGCCAGCGCAATGCGCAACTTCCGCGTTTCACATTGCGTTCCATCGGCTCCATGACATCGTGATCTCTCTACTTCGCTCATAAACATATACCCCCGGGCGGTCATATAAAAAAGCAATGGGATACAGTTATTATATGCATCATTACACTGAACCCAATCTTCAATGAGAAAGCCATACTCCAAATAAAATTTGTATCTTTTGAGTGTAAATAACCGATTTTTTGAAAAACTGTGAATCGATCTTTTATATTGTAAACGACCAACCTATAAAAATACGAGAGGGGTATGTCCTGAATGGCTATCTAAAAATATAATATAATTATAGATAGATCGCGGTAAATAAAATGGGAAAGATGTTGGTCATTGTGTTGGTGACTGAAGAAAAATTTGCAAATTCTTAGGTATGTTCTTAATGCAATATATCCGTTGATTTTTGGATAGAATATGATCAAAAATGTGAAGCATTGTTAGTGATCCTAAAAAAACACATTGTTTTTAATGATAACGCAAATAAAATTTACATATTTTCTCATATATTCTTTATTTATTTTAAATAGTGTAATGACGTGTATTCAGTTTAATTAGATTTTTATTGATCTGTGATATAGACCCAATTGGGTGTTGGTTATTCTCGCTTGTGAGCACTATTCAGAATAAAAAAGGGTTTATACTACTAGCGATTAAAATGATGATTTGCAATATTCAGTGCTATATTGTGTTATTCATAATTCATAATTGGTGAAATAATAAAAATCCTTTTTTTTTCCTTTTTTTCCTTCCCTTTTTTCTTTCCTTTTCCTTTCCTTCCTCCTTTCCTTTCCTCTCTCTTTCCCTTTTCTCTCTTTTTCTTTTCCCCTTTCTTTCCCTTTTTTCTTTACATGGTGAAATACTCAGTTCACTATCAAAGTGTATTGCCTTTTACTATTTAAATTGTTACAGTGATTAATAGAAGTAACATATTAATCTTAATGAATTTAAGAAATAACGTGTGTTGAATGCTAATTTGATGTTGATGTTTTGTGATATAGACGCTAAAGGGTACCTTTCTTCATCGTCTATTGACAATTTTTATCGGTAACAATTTTTATAATAATTGTGCAATGCTAAGTGCTACAATGTGTTATTAACTAGTGACTTATAAACTATTTTAAACCTAATTGTTTCTCTGATTCTATGAAATGCATATTATTCATAGTAAATTAAAATGTGGCATGTATTATATACTGATTAAGTATCAGTGATCTATAACCTAAACCCTATTAGGTGTTAATTCTTCTTATATATTAGCACTTGATGACAAGTGCTACAAAGTATAGTTATTGACTAGTGACTCATAAACTGTTTTGAACCTAATTATTTCTCTGATTCAATAAGATAAATATTATTCACAATAAATTAAAAAGTGACATGTATTGTATACTAATTCAGTATTTGTGATCTATAATATAAATCTTATTTGGTATTGATTCTTCTTGCATGTTAACACTTAATAGCTAAAATAAAAATTAAAAAAATATTTTAATGTAATGAATGTTCTCATCAATAAAAATGGATACAGCATATGGGAGGTTGGCTTACTCACATGAATTTACAAAAAATGGGTGACTTCAAAGTCGTCATTCAGACCACCCGGTTGCCCATTTCAAATATGGTGCGCATTTCCTCCTGTCCCAACTTTCTAATAAAATCTTCACCTGTATCTGTTTGTTTAAGTGCTGTGAATCTTAGACCAACAGGGATACTGTTATGTATCTTTTTATGAAGAAGAGAGACTGAATGTTGTTCAAAACCTTTCTTTATATTCCTAACATGCTCTGATATTCTTACATTCAGAGCTCTTTTTGTGCGGCCTATATACTGTAGACCGCATGTACATTCCAACATGTAAATAATGTTTTTAGAAAAACAATTAAGAACACCCTTAATGGGGACTTCCTGATTGCTTTTGTGGGTTTTGTATGATCCTTTAAATCCTTTCTTTTCTTATTATCAGTAGATCTACATGCTAAGCACTGTCCGCAATTATAGAAGCCTTCCTTCAATTGAAAGAATTCTTTTCTGCAGCTTATCTTTTTGGTCTTGCTGTGGACTAGATTGGTTTTTAGATTTTTTGCCCCTCTAAAAATGATTTTTGGTATCTTCCCTACAAAATCTTTAAGATCTTTATCATTATGTAGTATATGCCAATGTTTTTTGAATTTTTTTTGACATATGATGCTTTGTTACTATAATCGCAAATGAAACTCACTTCTTCACTTTCCAATCTTTTTTTAGGTTTATATTTTAATAATTCTTCACGTTTCTCTTGGGCTAATTTATCTATAATACAGTCTAAATTGTCTTCTTATTAGCCTTTTTCCAGAAAATCTTTCTTCAAGGTGTCTGCCTGCTTTTTGAAAGTTTCAACATCCGTACAATTTCTCCTTAAACGGACAAACTGTCCCTTAGGGACACCCCTCAACCAAATTGGATTATGGCAGCTGGATTTATCTATAAACGTATTCGCATCCACTTCCTTAAAAAAGGTTCTAGCTTTTAAACAGTTACCTTCCCTATATATGTCTAGATCCAGGAAAGTGACATTCTCCACAATCCATTTTTTATCTAACTTGATGCCCCATTCTAGATTATCAAGATCAGCTAGGAAGGATATCAAATCCTGCGCAATATGGCGCCGCACCGGCCGAATATGGAGAAGTTTCAAAGTGAGACACGGAACGCACGCCACCTGCAGATTGGCGACATGTGGGATCATTTGTATTTTGATTTGAGGGACTATAACAACATGCTCGGAAGTTCTAATCTAATGATACCAGCTGATGAAGCCGTAGCTTAGCGGCGAAACGCTTTCTGGACCTTTTATTTTTGTTTTTAATACTGTTAATTTTAATAAACCTTTTATAGAACGAGTTCCAGCATTCCATCTGTTTTTTCTTGGATTTGACCACACAAAATCCATGGGCGTATATCTTGAGCTTGAACAAGCTCCAGCAAATGTGAGTTGTCACTTCATTAAGAGTTTATACATCTGAGCTGTCATATTTCAGATACACACAGAGATTTGTTTCTGTTTCTGCTTTATATCCCCTCACTGAGAGAACTGTGAAGAACTTTTGATAATAAGGAGTGGGTTACCTGAGAACATTTAGAAAAACAACCGGCAGGCGTTTATCCACTCAGAGCCAGTGTTGGGGCTCTTGCTTTGTGAGTGAATATCTTTCCACCATATAGAATATATACCTTGTGCGAGACATACTGCACCAATGTAGTATTTTGTTTCTGGTTTTCCCATATACTGTATCCATACAGAGGACATTACCACAAGAACTGCCCAACATCCCTTGCATTTTATTTCACGCTGACCAGATACGTATTCGATTCTAGTGTTCTTCGTATGTTGCCCGGCATTGGACGTCATTTGTTGCTAGCATGTCCGTGATTAAGTGTGGCTAAACGCACGTTAATACTGCGTTCGTCTGACCCTAGCATAAAAAAAATAAATTTTATTAGCACACCTAAAACACAACAGAAAATATATCAACTATATATGCAATTACAAATACAGTGGCTATGCTATATTGTTCTCCACCTACAGATTACTACTTGTAGGTATATCACAAAATCATACAACTTTACAAGATATGACACATATCAAAAGCTCTCACTAAATAGAGAAAAGCACATCTGGCTCATAATCAGAAATACAACCAGCAGGGTTAAGGCATGATGAAACAAAAAGCAACACTGACCTCCACAACAACCCTTACAAAATGCAAGGAGGTTTACAGAAACAGACTACAAAGAGTTATTGGGAAACCCCCCCCTCGACAGGTACCATAAGCATCGATCAGGTACCCCAACATTTCGGCGCAAAGCCTTGGTCAAGGCATACATTGTCACATATGTGTAAAGTTTGCAAGTCCTGTTACAGTTCACAATTTGCACTTCCTACGCTACACAAGGAACGCATGGGGTGCAAATTGCACAGAACAGCCTCAGGGACTTCTGGGTTTGGGAGTATCTGAGCCGAAGAGGAGGAGCAGCACGGTGAGGGAGAAAAGGTGAGTAAATTAACCCAAAATAAGAAAAGATATATTTAATACATGGGTAGAGGCTGCCCGGGGCCTCTGCTCAATTATTTAAGGGCAAAAAATGACACTCTACTTTTCAGTAAAGTGTTCTTATTCTTCATAGTTTATCACAAGGCTGAAGATTGTGCCTTATCTGGCCAGGTTCTTATTCGTGGAAGTTGGTTTCTGATTCAGATAAATGGTTCACATATAAGTAATTGATGTTTGTAAATGGTTAAGTGCCTTTGGGCCACTGATTTCAACATTTATTTATATAGAGCTGGATACCCTCTATTAAACACAGATGTCTTAAGCCTGGCCCAATAGGCGGTTTGGCCCAGAAACCGTGCCAACAAAAAACAACTTCCATGAATAAGAAACCAACTTTAGCCTCGTTAGAGTATCCCTTTTATTTCAAGCGTGCATCAATAAAGTATTAATATTTTGGCAGTGTGTTTATAGATAAAGTTTCTTCAAAAACAAAGCCAACTTTAGGCCCTGCTTTGAAAAGCGCATGTGCGGTGACGTAGTTTTGGAGGGCGGGGCTTGGCGCTTCTACAGGCGGATAGCAGAGAGGTGTAAGGGCGCCCCCCAGTGGGTGGTGTGCGAATCTTTTGAGCCGTTTAACTCGGTGTGGGTGTTATATGGTTCCTTGTTGCTCGGGTCGGAGAGTAAGAGGCTCTGGATGTTCACATGAGGGGAAATGACGAGTATCTAAGCAACTTCCCAAGATGGCGGCCTACAGGCGCTCGAATATCGGTAAGAGCTGTTGGATAGTAGGCGCTGCGAACTCCCCTGCGGCCTGTGTTTGCTCCCCGGGAATAGACATTGTCTGTGAGAGGAGAGGGATAAGGAATAGGTACTGCTCGCTTCATAAAGGCGTCTCAGCGCGGGGAGAGTGAGGAGGCCGGGGAAAGCGGACATGCAGAGGGAGACAGTGTGTGAGAGCATATTAAGAGTGAGACCGATGGTTTAGAGAGGGATCCATTGAGTGGGGAGGCTGCCTGAGTAGGGGGGATCCATGTAGTGAGGAGGGGAGGCTGCCTGAGTAGGGGGGATCCATGGAGTGGGGAGGGGAGGCTGCCTGAGTAGGGGGGATCCATGGAGTGGGAAGGGGAGGCTGCCTGAGTAGGGGGGGGGGATCCATGGAGTGGGAAGGGGAGGCTGCCTGAGTAGGGGGGGGGATCCATGGAGTGGGAAGGGGAGGCTGCCTGAGTAGGGGGGGGGGTCCATGGAGTGGGAAGGGGAGGCTGCCTGAGTAGGGGGGGGGATCCATGGAGTGGGAAGGGGAGGCTGCCTGAGTAGGGGGGGGGATCCATGGAGTGGGAAGGGGAGGCTGCCTGAGTAGGGGGGATCCATGGAGTGGGAAGGGGAGGCTGCCTGAGTAGGGGGGGGGATCCATGGAGTGGGAAGGGGAGGCTGCCTGAGTAGGGGGGGGATCCATGGAGTGGGAAGGGGGGGATCCATGGAGTGGGAAGGGGAGGCTGCCTGAGTAGGGGGGGGATCCATGGAGTGGGAAGGGGAGGCTGCCTGAGTAGGGGGGGGGATCCATGGAGTGGGAAGGGGAGGCTGCCTGAGTAGGGGGGGGATCCATGGAGTGGGAAGGGGAGGCTGCCTGAGTAGGGGGGGATCCATGGAGTGGGAAGGGGAGGCTGCCTGAGTAGGGGGGGATCCATGGAGTGGGAAGGGGAGGCTGCCTGAGTAGGGGGGGATCCATGGAGTGGGAAGGGGAGGCTGCCTGAGTAGGGGGGGGATCCATGGAGTGGGAAGGGGAGGCTGCCTGAGTAGGGGGGGGGATCCATGGAGTGGGAAGGGGAGGCTGCCTGAGTAGGGGGGATCCATGGAGTGGGAAGGGGAGGCTGCCTGAGTAGGGGGGATCCATGGAGTGGGAAGGGGAGGCTGCCTGAGTAGGGGGGATCCATGGAGTGGGAAGGGGAGGCTGCCTGAGTAGGGGGGGATCCATGGAGTGGGAAGGGGAGGCTGCCTGAGTAGGGGGGGGGATCCATGGAGTGGGAAGGGGAGGCTGCCTGAGTAGGGGGGGGATCCATGGAGTGGGAAGGGGAGGCTGCCTGAGTGAGGAGGGGAGGCTGCTGAGTGAGGAGGGGAGGCTGCCTGAGTGAGGGGGAGGCTGCCTGAGTGAGGGCGGGGTCCATGACGTGAGGAGGGGAGGCTGCCTGAGGTGAGGGCGGGGTCCATGACGTGAGGAGGGGAGGCTACCTGAGTGGGGGGGGGTCCATGGCTTGAGGAGGGGAGGCTACCTGAGGGGGGGGGGGTCCATGGCTTGAGGAGGGGAGGCTGCCCGAGTGAGGGGGGGGGGTATCCATGGCGTGAGGGGAGGCTGCGTGAGGGGGGGTGTCCATGGCGTGAGGGGAGGCTGCTTGAGTGGGGGGGTCCATGGCGTGAGGGGAGGCTGCGTGAGGGGGGGTGTCCATGGCGTGAGGGGAGGCTGCCTGAGTGAGGGGGTCCATGGCGTGAGGGGAGGCTGCTTGCGTGGGGGGGTCCATGGCGTGAGGGGAGGCTGCTTAAGTGGGGGGTCCATGGCGAGTGGGGGGAGTCCATGGCGTGAGGGGAGGCTGCTTGAGTGGGGGGGGGGTCCATCGCGTGAGGGGAGGCTGCTTGAGTGGGGGGTCCATGGGGTGAGGGGAGGCTGCTTGAGTGGGGGGGTCCATGGGGTGAGGGGAGGCTGCTTGAGTGGGGGGGGGGTCCATGGGGTGAGGGGAGGCTGCTTGAGTGTGGGGGGGGTCCATGGGGTGAGAGGGGAGGCTGCTTGAGTGGGGGGGTCCATGGGGTGAGGGGAGGCTGCTTGAGTGGGGGGGTCCATGGGGTGAGGGGAGGCTGCTTGAGTGGGGGGGTCCATGGGGTGAGGGGAGGCTGCTTGAGTGGGGGGGTCCATGGCGTGAGGGGAGGCTGCTTGAGTGGGGGGTCCATGGGGTGAGGGGAGGCTGCTTGAGTGGGGGGTCCATGGCGTGAGGGGAGGCTGCTTGAGTGGGGGGTCCATGGCGTGAGGGGAGGCTGCTTGAGTGGGGGGGTCCATGGCGTGAGGGGAGGCTGCTTGAGTGGGGGGGTCCATGGCGTGAGGGGAGGCTGCTTGAGTGGGGGGGTCCATGGCGTGAGGGGAGGCTGCTTGAGTGGGGGGGGGGTCCATGGCGTGAGGGGAGGCTGCTTGAGTGAGGGGGGGGGTCCATGGCGTGAGGGGAGGCTGCTTGAGTGAGTGAGGGGGAGGGTCCATGGCGTGAGGGGAGGCTGCTTGAGTGAGGGGGGGGGTCTATGGTGTGAGGGGAGGCTGCTTGACTGAGGGGGGGGGTCCATGGCGTGAGGTGGGGAGGCTGCCTGAGTGAGGGGGTCCATGGCGTGAGGTGGGGAGGCTGCCTGAGTGAGGGGGTCCATGGCGTGAGGAGGGGAGGCTGCCTCAGTGAGGGGGGAGGGTCCATGGCGTGAGGAGGGGAGGCTGCCTGAGTGAGGGGGGAGGGGTCCATGGCGTGAGTAGGGGAGGCTGCCTGAGTGAGGGGGGGGGGGTCCATGGAGTAAGTTAGGGGGGGGGTCCATGGTGTGAGAAGAGGCTGTGTGATTTAAATAGACTTGCACAGAAAGGCTGTGATGCCCTTTGAGAAAACGTTTGATCAGCCATATGTGTTAATTCTCAGCTCTGGCTGTGCTCGATGGATTTATTTACGTCAGACGAATGAGTCCTGATTAGGAATAATCTGCCAGCTAAAATTCAAAAGGTGAAAATATAATCACGGCTGACCGGAACCACAGGCCAGATCGGCACAGAAATAAATGAGAAACTTGATTATCAAATATTCCATGTGTTCCAGTTTGTACTACTGCTCTATGTTTGTTTTCCACTCATTGATTCGCTTTATAAAGCGGAGCCTCGTTTTCTTGTATATTTTTTTTTTTTTGAGAAAGGATTTTACCAGGAAGGATACATTGAGATTTCTCTCCTTTTCAAGTATGTCCTGGGTGGTGAGTATGTACCGTTAGGTGTCTTGCCCAAGGATACTTAGTGGAGAGGTGCTCTTGCCGGGATCGAACCTGTGTCTCCACAGTCTCTCCACGCAGAGCAGTGATTTTACCTCTACTCATGATTGTTGCTATTTATGAAAAGATACATTACAAGATACTGAGTAAAGCAACACTGTCACATTTAATATAAACATTTAAGGTAGAATAGAGTACCGGCTGGGTGGAGTAGAGGTAAGGTCAATTCTTTATTTATAAAGCGCCAGCATATTCCGCAGCGCTGTACAATAAGCACCGTATAGACAGGGTTACAATACATTGAACAACATTTGACAAACAGTACAGGAGGAGATGAGGGCCCTATTCCCGTAGGAACTCACAATCTGGGAGGGTTGGGGTTGGAAACAGGAGGAGAGGACTGTAAGGTGAGAGTGATTGATGGTTGCGTCAGTGAGTTGGGTGGTAGGCTTCCCTAAATAGGAACGTTTTAAGGATGAGAAGTTAGGGGAAAGTCTGACAGTACGAGGGAGAGCGTTCGAGAGAGTGGGGGCTGCGCGTGAGAAATCCTGCAGTCTATCATGGGAAGAGGTGATGCGGGGAGAAGCTAGTCGCAGGTCACTGTTTGACCTTAGGGAGCGGGCTGGGCTGTATTTGGTGATTAGTGAGGACAGGTAGTGGGGAGCTGAGTTAGTGAGGGTTTTGTAGGTAAGGATAAGGATTTTGAACTTAATTCTGCAGTGGATGGGGAGCCAGTGAAGGGACTTGCAGAGGGGAGCGGCAGAGACAGAGCGGCGGGTGAGGTGAATTAGCCTGGCGGAGGCGTTCAGGATGGATTGTAGGGGGGAGAGGCGGGACAGAGGGAGGCCAGATAAGAGATTATTGCAATAGTCGAGTCGGGAGATTTCCAGGGCGTGTATGAGTTGTTTTGTGGTGACAGCGGTAAGAAATGGCCGAATTCTGGAAATATTACGCAGTTGGTATCGGCAGGAGGAGGAAAGAGACTTGATGTGGGGGATGAAGGAAAGAGCAGAGCCAAGTGTAACTCCAAGACAGCGAACTTGGTTTGATGGGGAGATGGTGATACCCTCCACCGTGATAGAGAAGTCAGGAGGTGGGGAGGAATTGGAGGGAGGAATAAGTAGGAGTTCAGTCTTTGACATGTTGATCTTTAGGTGGTGGGAGGCCATCCAGGAGGAGATGCCAGATAAACAGTCACTGACTTTTGAAAGGACAGGGGGAGAGAGATCAGGGGTAGAGAGGTAGATCTGAGTGTCATCAGCTTAGAGGTGGTAATTAAAGCCTAAGCTGTTGATGATTTTGCCCAGGGAGGAGGTGTAGATGGAAAAGAGCAGAGGACCAAGGACAGAGCCTTGAGGTACACCAACAGATAGAGTCAATGAGGAGGAGGAGTTACCAGCAAAGGACACACAGAAGGACCTGTTGGATAAATAGGAGTCGACCCAAGCGAGTGCAGTGTCACCGAGACCCAGAGAGTTGAGGGTCTGTAGAAGGAGGGGGGTGGTCAACAGTGTCAAAAGTAGCCGAGAGGTCAAGCAGGATGAGAATAGAATAGTGGCCGTGTTTTTTTGCAGTTAGGAGGTCGTTGGTGACTTTGAGGGCAGTTTCAGTTGAGTGTAGGGGACGGAAGTCAGATTGCAGGGGGTCAAGTAGGGAATTGGAGGACAGGAAGAGGGAGAGGCGGTTGAAGACTAGTTTTTCTAAGAGCTTTGATGTGAAGGGAAGCAGGGATACAGGGCGGTAGTTGGATGGAGAGTTGGGATCTAGGGATGGTTTCTTTAGTAAAGGGGTAACTAGCGCGTGTTTGAAGGCGGATGGAAAGGAGCCAGTGGAGAGAGATAGGTTGAAGATGTGTGTATGAGAGCAGGGGTGAGGGAGGAGGAGAGGGGAGGAATTAGATGTGAGGGAATGGGGTCGAGCGGGCACGTGGTGAGATGTGAGACATTAATGTGATACATTAAATTAAATTGTTAGTACTACAGAAATGCAAAGTAATAAAATGCAAGATATTAAAAAAAAAATAGCACAAATATACAGATTAACAGAAAATAAATATATTCACTGTTACAGGTTTACAGGTGCATTCTGTATAGAGTCACTATGTTACACGTTTAGAGGTGTATTCTGTATATAGTCACTGTGAGGCTAGGATCAGATGAACGCATTTTTCACGTCGTCCGTGAAAAAATGCGTTCGAACAAATGAACGTATTTTTTTCACGGAATACGCGATAGCGGTCATATGATGCGCATTTTTGTCCGTGATTTTGTATGGATCATCAATGAAACCCTTTTTGCGTCTGGACGTTATGTTGGCCGGACATTAGCAGCGTCTGACGTCTCCTAATCACGCACACATGCCTCTAGCGGACGCAGCGCACTCTGTACGTCAGTACTAGCGATATCACGTTCTTGAAAAAATGCATGCGTTTGCCGTTTGCGTTGCGCTGCCGCACTTTCGTACGGCCGTACTTCGTATATTGCCCGTCATTTGCTGCTACTACGGCCGTGATAAAGTGCGGCTCAGGGGTGTGGAAATTTTTAAAAAAATCTACTTGGCCAACGGACTAAGTAGTAGTCCAATCTACTTGTCCCTCAGGACGATCAACTTGTCCTGATAATTTCAACAAAATAGTGTTTAAATAGAGGTCTTTATTGATAACAGCCTATAGAGGCAGCGTCAGATACATGTGATGAATAAAGACCTTTATTTAAACACTATTTTGTTGTATGTATATATTAGGGATGAACCGATACCACTTGTTTTAAGACCGAGTACCGATACTTTTTCAAGTACTCACCGATACGAGTACCGATACTTTTATTTTATGTCGTGACCACTTTCCAATAAGAACAGACCTCATAAAAATGCCCCCAGCTCACATGGATATATGCCTCAGCTCACATGGATATATGCCCCAGCTCACATGGATATATGCCCCAGCTCACATGTATATATGCCCCAGCTCACATGTATATATGCCCCAGCTCACATGTATATATGCCCCAGCTCACATGTATATATGCCCCAGCTCACATGTATATATGCCCCAGCTCACATGTATATATGCCCCAGCTCACATGTATATATGCCCCAGCTCATGGATATATGCCCCAGCTCATGGTATACTGCCCCCACGCTCTCATGGATATTGCCCCCCAGCTCAGACCAGACATGGGGCGGCTGTTCGAATGCTCTATCGGCATTCGGACAGCCGCCCCTGGAGCTCTCCGGCATACTTACCTTCCCGAGCGGCGCCAACAAAGTCTTCGTGCCTGCGCTCGTTGAAGGACCCCCAGCCGCGATCACGTGGGACTCCCACGTGATCGCGGCTGGGTCCTTCAACGTGCGGAAGCGCAGAAACTTTTCCGGCATCGCTCGGGAAGGGAAGTATGCTGGAGAGCTCCAGGGGCGGCTGTCCGAATGCCGATAGAGCATTCGAACAGCCGCCCAAGCCCCTCGGATGCTGGCTCAATGCCGGCTTCCGGTATCGGGGGCATCCCTGGAATTAGTCCGCAGTCCGGCGGGCTTCTAGCCCGCCGGACTGCATCTCAAAAAAAACTACTCGCCCGGCGCCAGGATCTTCATGTTCCGGGTGTCGGGCGATACAATTCCCACACCCCTGCGGCTGCACGCGCGTTCGCACTGCGTTCGTCTGACCCTAGCCTTACACGTTTACAGCTGCAGGGGTGTGGGAATTATATCGCCCGGGACATGAAGATCCGGGCGCCGGGCAAATTGTTTTTTTTGAGATGCAGTCCGGCGGGCAATAAGCTCGCCGGACTGCGGGCTAATTCTAGGGATGCCCCCGAAACCGGAAGCCAGCATTGAGCTGGCTTGCCGGCATCCGAGGGGCTGGGGTGGCTGTCCGAACGCTCTAATGGCGTTCAGACAGGCCCCTGCAGCTGACCGCATTCATACTTACCTTCCACGAGTGCACCCTGCATAGTCTCCCAGCCGCTGCTCGTTGGAAAGCCCCCAGGCACGATCTTGCGAGATTGCTCCCTGTTTGATCTTGCGAACTCTGAGATCGCGCCTGGGGGCTTCCCAACGAGCGGCTGCCGGAAGACTGTGCAGGCGGCGCTTGTGGAAGGTAATAGAAACGCGGTCAGCTGCAGGAACCTGTCCAAATGCTGTTAGAGCGTTCGGACAGGTGTGTGTATGTGATCCTGGCCCCCTTTTTTGATTTTTGCGTATACTGTGCGGGTCACAGAATGGAAAACACTGCCCTCATTAAATAGTACTGCTGCTCAGACATGTAAATGGGATTATTCCAGCGCTTCAGGGCTTTTTAACGATGAATACATCAGATGCTATCTCTCCCTCATCTTTTATTATCTCCAAGAAATAAAAGAAAAGCAAGGGGTGATCTTTTGTATTGACCTCACTAAGAAAAATAAGCCCTGGAGGAACAAAAGCCTAATATTTTGCAAATTGTGTTCTCGACCTCCTGGTTACAGAGGTTATTTATTGCTACAAGGATTTCATGTTCTCTCCTGGAAATATCAGCGTGTGGTTACAATCTCGACTCTGTTCAGCAGAATATGGTTTGTGAGCGAGTTTATGGACAGGCCATGACCATAGGTTTGTGATGCGCCAGCCAGGTGAAGACATTCCTTTTAGAAGGGTTACTGTTGCCATAAAGCATATTCTCCCATTATAGGACAGTTATTCTTAAATGTGTCTTACTCTTCCATAAAGCAGGAGATAAAGCTTTATATGGATGCATTGAAGTCCCTCAGAACTGGCTTATCAGGTCAGGATTTGACCATGCTAGGGGCCAGATGGCAAATCGCTCCTAGATTTTAGCTCTGGCTCCTAAATGGTTTTCTTTTTACAGATTTCTGGGTTTGATATAGATCTATACTTTAACACACACACCACACACACCTGCCCTCAGTGTTTACATACACACACATTGCAGCCCTGTGTGTAAGTACACACACACCCCTGCAATGTGTGTCTATATATACATATTGAGTTTTGAAATGTGTGTATAATATATATATATATATATATCAGAACTCCGTATGCATATATACATATACATTGCAGCCCTCTGAGTATATAGCAAAATCGTGTTTAGAGATCTTTATTCATAACAGCCTAGAGAGGCAGCGTCAGATACATGTGAATAAAGACCTCTATTTAAACACTATTTTGTTGAAATAATTTTTCTTATCGGTACAAGTAGATCGTCCTGAGGGACAAGTAGATTGGACTACCACTTAGTCCGTTGGACAAGTACATTTTTTAAAATTTCCACACCCCTGAGCTGTATTTAGTCACTGTTACATGTTTACAGGTGCATTCTGTATATAGTCACTATGTTACATGTTTACAGGAGCATTCTGTATATATATTCACTGTTACAGGAGCATTCTGTATATATATTCACTGTTACAGGAGCATTCTGTATATAGTCACTGTTACACGTTTACAGGTGTATTCTTTTTATAGTCACTGTTACACGTTTACAGCTGCATTCTGTATATAGTCACTATGTTACAGGTTTACAGGTGCATTCTGTATATAGCAAATGCCACTATCCTCATTCCAATAACTTCATGAACACACTGAATAATTCAAACCACTAACTAGTAAAGTCATATTCTCTGGAATATCAACATACAATCCTTATTAGCTAAATCAGCGCAACATTGTTGCAGAAAAATTCAAGGTACATTGACCAAAATTCGCTCATTGCACGTTTCATTGCTGCTATTCATGGCAATTTCATCAGGAGCTTTGCAATAAATGATACAGGGTGAGATTTATAAGCCCATTCTGTGAGTTCATGTAATTATACTCATTTGAGACACCTGACCTTATTTAATGAGCATGAATACACATAAACGTGTGAATGGCCAGGCCTTTTCTGTCAATCCAAGATCACGTGACTGCCCTTTTTATCCAACCATATGCTCTATCGGCATTCCGACAGGCCCTGCAGCTGCTCACTGTGTTTATACTTACCTTCCTGAGCGACGCCGGGAAAGTCTCCGCGCATGCGCTCGTTGGAAGGCCCCCAGCCACGACCACATGGGACCATGTGATCGCGGCTGGGGGCCTTCTAACGAGCGCACGCGCAGAAACTTTCCCGGCGTGCGCTCAGGAAGGTAAGTATGAACACAGTGAGCAGCTGCTGGACCTGTCCGAATGCCGATAGAGCATTCGGACAGGCACCTGGAGCTCTCCGCGATGATACTTCCCTTCCTGGGCGATGCCGGGAAAGTTTCCGCGCGTGCGCTCGTTGGAAGGCCCCAGCCGCAATCACGTGGTCGCGGCTGGGGACCTTCCAACGAGCGCACGCGCAAAGACTCCCGGCGTCGCCCAGGAAGGTAAGTATCATCGCGGAGAGTGCCGGGGGAAGGAATCCATGTGTGAGCTGGGGCATATCCATGTGTGAAAGGCGGGGGGGGTTAGGCTATGGAGGCGCTATAGGTTAGTTTATAGGGTGAGGGGTTGCTGCCTACAATGGGTTACACATAAACCTCAACAGAAATGTGCAAAACAATATGGGAAACAAAGAATCGTCCAAGCGGCGCAGTTATAGTCTATAGGTCACATAAAACCCTAGGCTGAAGGCCCTATGGGTACTCGTATTATGGTTTTGGGTCAATTGGTTTCTGTGTATTGCAAAGAACCGTCAGGTCCTGAGTGACTTGCACGTAGCACTAAAAGTGCAAATAACAATCAGGTGTGCAAAAATTACATTCCACAGTACATACAATATTAGAAAATGGACCACCGTATGGATTTGTCACCAATAGAGAAGACAATTACTATACCCACACGAGACCTGCATACGATAACCAATACTATGAACAAAGGAATAGACCAACACAGAGAAACAACTGGAGAGGGAACCCAAGGAGAACATTCGAGAATGAGTGGAAACCTCCTATTATTCCCACCCAGAACAGATACCAAGCCCTCGAAGGGCTTCAGGATTTTCACGGGACCCAACTTCCAGCGCCAAGAGACTTGACCACCATAAGGAGAGGCTGGTCGCCGGGGAAAAAGACCCTATCAGGACGAGGGCGCAGGTCAGGAAGGACAAGAGGAAGAAAAAAAAAGAAAAGCGAAACTGATGAGAATGGAGGGATATACAACCTAACAAGCACAGTACTTACAGAGGCACAAACCATGCTTTTGAAGAAAGGCATGAAATTTGCCCCAACGACACACATGGATCCCTTTGGCATCTACATAGATCTACAGAAATGTAAAAAGAATCTGTTTGAAGAAATATTTTTTAAAAATCCCCATTGAAAGCGCAAACACAATGGAATTTTATAAACATACCACCCTGAAAGAAAAGTCCACCTTTTTCCCAAAATCCATGGTTTCCCAAGAAATCAGTACATTTGAAAATATGATATTGGCTGATTTGGGAAAAATTAAGATAAATAAGAAAACTGATAACCTTACGAAAAAAGAAAAAGAGGCATTGAAGGAACTCCCCTCGAATGAAAATTTTGAAATAAAACCAGCGGACAAGGGAGGAGGCACGGTGATTATGATGGCTGCCTATTACAAAGAAGAAGCTAATAGAATACTAGGGGACACCACTACCTATAAACGATTGAACAAAAACCCAACAGAGGACATCAAACAGAGGTTCTTAGACTACATTGATCAGGGTTATGCATTGGGAATTTTGAACAATAAGGAATTTAAATATATTAAAGTCGAACATACAAGAATTCCAGTATTCTATTTTCTCCCAAAACTCCATAAAAACATTGAGGAAACCACCAGGTAGACCCATCATATCCGGAGTAGGTTCCATTTCAAGTAAACTTTCCGAATATCTGGACCAACTACTACAACCATTTGTGACCGGTACTATATCCCACTTGAAAGACACTAGAGATGTTTTAGAAGTTTTGAAAAGTATCACATGGGAAGATGGACTGCTGCTTGTAACCAGCGATGTACAAGCACTCTATACCATCATACCCCATGAGAAAGGATTGGAAGCCACAGAATATTTTTTAAAACAAAAGGATACTTTACAGCCAGAGCAGATTGTTTTTATTTTAGAGGGGATTAAGCTCATTTTAGAAAACAATTACTTTTATTTTGAAGACAATTTTTATCTACAGCAAAACGGAACAGCGATGGGAACACGTTTCGCGCCATCCTATGCGAATTTATTCATGGCACATTGGGAAGACTCTTTTTTTTTTTATCCATATATCACGACAACTTGGTATCTTACAAGTGTTACATAGATGATATTTTTATAATCTGGAAAGGGGGAGTGGAAAAACAAGAATTTCTAGCCCAACTGGATGGGAACAATAGAGGCATCAAACTAACAACCACATGGAGCAATGAAACAGTCGAGTTTTTAGATCTCAACATATTTATAGAGGAGAATGAGATCAAAACCAAGAAATTTTTAAAAAAAGTAGATGTCATCTCCCTCAATGGCTAGAAGGAGTTCCTAAAGGGACGTTCTTGAGGGTCAAGAGAAACTGCACAGACAAAAGCATATATGAGTTACAGTCCGAGAAACTCAAAGAAGATTTTATGCGAAAGGGATATTCCCCTGGAAAATTAGAAGCGGCCAGAATAGGAGTACGAGACCTCAACCAGGACACTCTGCTGAAAAAGAAAACTAGTACCAACACGGGACACACTGAGGATATTCCGTTTATTTTCTCTTACTGTGTTTCTTATGGTTTTGTTCTGAGCACTATAAGAAAATATTGGCACATTCTGCGAAAAGACCCTCTACTAAAAGACATCCTCCCGGAGAATCCTAGATTGATATGCAGAGGTGTAAGTAACTTAAAGATGAAGTTGGCACATGGACACACACAGAAAAAAACTAAGAAGACCAACCACTTTGGCATCAAAAAAGGGTTCCATCAATGCGGCAACTGCTTGAATTGCCGCACCACCAAAGGTCATAAACAGATTGTGACTCAAGTTGAAGGCAATATTGGGAACATTAAAATAAAGGAGGTTATTACATGTTTTACAAAAAATTTAATTTACCTACTAATATGCCCGTGCGGCCTGAAATATGTGGGGAGAACCACTAGACCATTGAACATCCGTATTCAAGAACATATTCGGAATATATGGAAAGGCTATGACAAACAGTGTTTCGTTGCACTTCAAGGTTAAACATGCCCGGAATCCCGAGGGCCTTAAGTTTATAGACATCAAAAAGGTGGAGATGCCTTGGAGACTTCAACCAAGTGATTGGAAAAGAGGAGATGAGCATGATTTTCAAAATGGCATCACTCCAACCTCAAGGTCTCAACGCAGACTTCGAACTCTGTCATTTTCTGAATTAACATCATAGAGATGCACATGATAGAACCTACCATTTATTTGCAACACGCGTCAATATATCCTCTATATGTACTAGTACCAAACACGCACCCCTCGTTACATTTTGCCTCTCTGTGTTACCATATCCAAAGTCTTTTAGACTGTAACTATCTTAAATAAACGAACCTAACGAGCGAGGTGGGAGCACTCGAAACCCCGAGGTCCTAATGTAGACCTTCAGCTGATGCCACCATTTGAACCAATATTTTATAGACAAATATGGTAGAATCTATGTGCCAATCCTTGCTAGCATTACACACATCCCCTCCCCTTTGCTCTGTAACTTTGTGTCCTTCATACCAATCCCCACTATCTAAATATCCATCTGCTCCCCCCCCTTTTTGTATTTTGAATTGACCCAATAGTAAGGACTGAATGTCCATTTAATCAGCAATTGCACGTGCCCGAATATAAGCTATATGGTTTTAAGTAATTCCCCTTTGAAACCATTTGAATATTTTTTTTTATATATATATATATATATAACAAACCAGAAAGAGAGCACACCAAACAACATGTTCAAACAGTACAGAAGAAACCACAACAGCAGCTAAATTCATTTAAACAGGAGATTTTACCAGGTTTAACCCTTTAAATGCCTACAAACAATTCTTATCCCCTTCAAATGCACTATAGTTCTTAACCCTTTGATGTTGAGCTGTGTTGAAAATGGTGGAAGTTTAGTTTGCAATGGATGGCCATGGATTGCGTAAGCCTGCCAACAGCGACAATGTATTCCACCCTTGGCAGGTCCTAACATACTAACCTAATGACTGCTCTTATGGGATAAACTTACTTGTTGAGGAACCAGTCCTTTCTGAAGCTCCCTGCAGAGTGCTGCCCTTCTTGTGTATTTTGTATGAAAAGGGCTGACAACCCTTGGGCAAGCACCCCTCCCTGTCACAGGTGCTCCACCCACAGGTTCTATTTAACCTTGATCTGCAGGGAGCTTCAAGGCCTTCTTCATATATATAATTTCTATTTTTATACCTAATGAGGTTTATAGGCACCTTCTATTTTTAATTACCATCTTATCCTTGTAATGAGGGATACACAGATATTGATTCTGATACAGGTGACAGACCATATTATATATGGTATTAAAGATCTTATGGGATGTTTTTAAACTGACATATGTAATTCTGACCCTGACACAGAACATGCTGCCAAGCTGAATGATATTCCATATATGGAGAAGCATAAGTATGATTATGTATATACCCATTTACTGTAACACCTTCAGTTGGAGATACATGTAATTCATCATGTGCAGACACAAGGTCTATAACTGTCCATTGCTTAGCAGGTGTTGTAATAAGGACTTTGACACCAAATCAGCCATTACTCTGCTACTGCCCTGTCATACAGGACGAATGCCGATGAGAACCAAGTGACACAAAGAATATCCACGCTGGAACGCAAAACAAGATGGCCGTGACGCACATTGATGATGCGCTGATAGTCACATGACCGCACTCATTGCGAAACCGGAAGTAAAATGCCAATTTTATGAATTCAATTCAGGTGGACTTACCATTGTTTTTTAATTTAAGAAGGGACCATTAAAGACACTCTCCCCCTATCCCCATTCACCATACTGCTTGAAGAAGGCATGTTGAGTGCCGAAACGCGTCCAGTTCAAACCCCCCCCATCCCCCTCTTTTTGATATTCTATATGGAATAAATTTTTGAATTTTATTCTGACTCTCATCAGTTTCTCTTCAGACTGCTGAAGGCTCTTCATAGCAATCCCAGAGGTGGTACACTTGCCTCCCCTCTCCTCCCCCTCCTCCCCCATATTCTTTTCGTTGTAATTTCAACGCAGGAGTCGGTGGTGAGAGACGCTTGAGGTTAAAGAGGTGAGGTACACACCGAATCAAGGGGTACCATCTACTTACAAGCTGAGCCTGAGAAAATCGAGGCTCCAACATTGGTGAGTTAGACTGAAAAAGAAAAATTAATTCTGACCACCATTATGTACTGTGTTACGCTATGGGAGCACTGTCTCCTTGTCTGTACTTTATTTGAGGCCCACAAGAAGGTAAAGAAGGGACACGCCACCCTATATCTGGTGTAAGGTGCATCAACCTAGAGCCGGGACTCACTAGGCTCTGCAATCTGTGAGTGAGTTTTTCTCGTATATACTCACCTGAACTGTACGTTACAGTCTGCACTATTATTTCTCCCCCCTTTTTCCCCCCGTCCCTTTCTCTTCATTTTTATAAACCTGTCCATTGAGGAGAGGAGCTACGTCAGTGGGACAATTCATTCTACAACGTGGCCCAGAAGCTACACAACGACTTGTGACCACAGAACCCGGTTTTATTCATATTTTTGCACATTTGCACGTGCACTTTACTGTGGTCTAGGACTTACCTATTTTTTAACCTGTCAGAGAACTACTAGCACCTTGTGCAACACTGCACACCCTATATATGCACTTTATTTATAAGCACATGCACTTTAATATCATATATTATCCGCAAGGTATCTAATATTGTATGTACTGTGGAATGTAATTTTTGCACACCTGATTGTTATTTGCACTTTTAGTGCTACGTGCATGTCACTCAGGACCTGACGGTTCTTTGCGATACACAGAAACCAATTGACCCAAAACCATAATACGAGTACCCATAGGGCCTTCAGCCTAGGGTTTTATGTGACCTATAGACTATAACTGCGCCGCTTGGACCATATCCATGTGTGAGCTGGGGCATATCCATGTGTGAGCTGGGGCATATCCATGTGTGAGCTGGGGCCAGTATCCATGTGTGAGCTGGGGCCAGTATCCATGTGTGAGCTGGGGCCAGTATCCATGTGTGAGCTGGGGCCAGTATCCATGTGTGAGCTGGGGCCAGTATCCATGTGTGAGCTGGGGCCAGTATCCATGTGTGAGCTGGGGCCAGTATCCATGTGTGAGCTGGGGCCAGTATCCATGTGTGAGCTGGGGCCAGTATCCATGTGTGAGCTGGGGCCAGTATCCATGTGTGAGCTGGGGCCAGTATCCATGTGTGAGCTGGGGCCAGTATCCATGTGTGAGCTGGGGCCAGTATCCATGTGTGAGCTGGGGCCAGTATCCATGTGTGAGCTGGGGCCAGTATCCATGTGTGAGCTGGGGCCAGTATCCATGTGTGAGCTGGGGCCAGTATCCATGTGTGAGCTGGGGCCAGTATCCATGTGTGAGCTGGGGCCAGTATCCATGTGTGAGCTGGGGCCAGTATCCATGTGTGAGCTGGGGCCAGTATCCATGTGTGAGCTGGGGCCAGTATCCATGTGTGAGCTGGGGCCAGTATCCATGTGTGAGCTGGGGCCAGTATCCATGTGTGAGCTGGGGCCAGTATCCATGTGTGAGCTGGGGCCAGTATCCATGTGTGAGCTGGGGCCAGTATCCATGTGTGAGCTGGGGCCAGTATCCATGTGTGAGCTGGGGCCAGTATCCATGTGTGAGCTGGGGCCAGTATCCATGTGTGAGCTGGGGCCAGTATCCATGTGTGAGCTGGGGCCAGTATCCACGTGTGAGCTGGGGCCAGTATCCATGTGTGAGCTGGGGCCAGTATGAAATATATATATATATATATATATATATCTCTATTCTATATCTCTCTTGGGGGGGATATACATGTGTGCTGGGGGCATTTTTATATGAGGTCTGTTCTTATTGGAAAGCGTCACATGACATTAAAGAAAAGTATCGGTTATCGGTGAGTACTTTTTAAAAGTATCGGTACTCGGTCTTAAAGTGGTATCGGTGCATCCCTACTTTCCTGCCTTCCTCCCGATGTGATAATCCCTGCAGAAAACTAGAATGTGCACTGAGAATTCTCCTCAGAATCACACACTGATTCCTGATCCCAGCCTCCCTGCATACCTGGGACGTGCGGTGATGGCAGTGGCTGGTGAGGTACTGGCTAGTATCAGAGCCAGATGTACACAGGTTACATAGGTTCAGGGCTCCCCAGGAACTGGCTGCTCTCGGTGCTCCCCAGGATCTGCACCGTCAACTCCAGGCAGCTGCGCACTACCCCCTCCACCTGCAAGGAGGAGGTGCCGACACAGTGAACAGTCACACCCCGAGCACAGCCCCGCACCCACTGACTGTGCGAGACGAGGACAGTCACATGACTGTCCTGCGTCAATCAATGCATGGGAGGCCAGCCTTCCGTGGAGGCGTTTTTTGAATGGCTTGGACCAATGGTGCTTTGCCAGTGGTCCAAGCTATTCCATTGTTCTTCAGTCCGTCTCAGGCACTGCAGAGCGTAGATTCAGGAAGTAGGCAATGCCAGAACTCAATCTTTTGGCCAGCTTGAGCTTATGCGATTTTAGCGTAGCCTTCAGCTATACAAATTACGTAGGCTCAGGGAGGGCAGGCTGCTGCGAATAATGTGCGCAGCGGCAGAGACAGACGGCGGGGGAGCATGGAGCAGGTGAGTTTAAGTTTTTTTTTATATTTTATTCATTCAGTAGTAATTTCAATTAGAGTTGCTTTGTCTACCATCACCCCAGACTTTTGAGACACTTATTAAGAGCAAGACGCTTCCCTAGTTTTTCATTAAGTTATAATTAATTTCATAGGTTTCAATTAGTTTATTTTACAGCAAACACTTTCATTTTCACTAGTGCTGCGATTACTGCACTATCCTTTTTGGAAAGAATCCGTGTTTGTTTACAAAATTGTTTACAAAGTGCATACATTGTAGAATATTGCACACGTTTTGTGGAAAAAATTAGGTTTCAGAAAATCAATTATTTTTGGGTCGCGACTTAATGACCAAGGACAACTGTGGGTCCTGAGGTTCCACAGGTTGAGAATCACTGCTCTAGACTGTAAGCTCATATGAGCAGGGCCCTCTACACCTCTTGTTTCCTTATGTCCATTTACATGTATTTCGTTCCCTTTAGTTATTGTAAAGCGCTGCGGAAACTGTTGGCGCTATATAAACGATAATGATAATTAATTAATTATGTTCCGAACGTTAACTTCCATGTCAGTACATCTCTCATCATGTGATCCACTCACACTGGAATAAACACCGCGTTTGGGTTATTCCTTAAGACATAATTCAAGACTAACTCCGAGGCTCATGAACACTCTGTCACCTCTTTAGTGGACCAATCATAAGTCTCCCTTCTATTTTTTAGTTCGGTTTGGCCATCATGTTTAAAAAAAAAAAAAAAAAAAAATTCTCATTCGACTAGCCCATTTATGCATATTATGATTTCATTTTTACAATACTATTTGAACTTCCACCTCAGATCTGTCAATCAACCAAAAGACTATCCATATTCAACTGCTCCTCTATTCTATTCGATTGATTGTTTAACCCTTTCGCTGCTGAGGCATTTCCCGCCTGTGTACGGAGGTCATTTTTACCGGTTTCGCTCATCATGTTTAACCGCGTTTTGAAGCCTTCTTTTATTATATGACCCAGACATATTATATATCGTTCTTTCCGGCAGACTCGGCAGATTCATAATATGTCATTATTATATGTATACGTTATGTCCTGTCTGTATATTATAACAAAATATGCAATAAAATTAGAATTTTCAAAAATTTACAACGTGTAAAGTGTTTTTTTTCACATTTTAACATGCGATCATTTGCGGTAATATTTTCTATGGGGTGCGCTTGTTAAAAAAAATTAGAAATGGGGTCTCGTTACATTTTTTTTTTTTTTTTTTTGGGGGGGGAAATTTCGCTATTTTTAACAAACGCACCCCATACAAAAATTTAGTGCAGTATCATTGTTCACATTATAAATTATATGGGAACAATATTGCTGCATTAACAAAACAAATAAAAAATAACTTGTTTATTTATTTTTTATTTTTATTTTTTTTAAAAACTTTTTTCATGGTCATGTTTATCGTTGGAAAGGCCATGCTCTGGCCGATCCAACGATATCAAACATTAACCCCTAGCTGCCACAGATCGGGAGATAGGGGGTTCATTGGAACCCCCCCCCCCCCCCCATCTCCACCATTGCTGGCAGCTAGGGGTTCACTCCAGGACTGGCGTCATCGTGCTATGCTATGCTATGCACGATGACGCCAGTCCTCAGGGGGAGTTCCCGGAGGCTTGACCGACATCCAAGATGTCGGCCAGCTCTGGGAAAGGATCACGAACCGGCGCTGATTCGTGATCCGGCCCCCATGGGGCTAATGCCAGGTACCGTTTGGAAGGGCAGGCTGTGCCCTTCCAAACGGTGCCTGGCATTAAGCTCAAGCCCCGGCGATCGGGAGGGAGAGAGGTCCGAAGGACCCCCCCCCTTCAAGCGCCTCCTCCGCACACGTGGGGGGGGGGCGCCTGAAATAGATGTCATCGCGCCGCTGCGATGACATCTATTGTGCCCGCGGCGGTCCCGGAGTGACGGGCTGACATCCAAGATGTCAGCCCGCACCGGTGGGCGGTCGCTGGCTGCTTTTGAGAGGACGCGCTCAGCGTGTCTTCCGCAGCCAACCCTTCCTGCGGCAGGACGCGCTGAGCGCGTCCTCCGCAGCGAAGTGGTTAATGTACGATAATTAAAGAGACACAAATCTAATTTATGTTCCTATAAATGGAGTAAAACTAAATCCTTCGTTAAGACCAGCCGGACTCAACCTTTTTCAGGTGATATATCCACAAACTTTCTCGTCTCCTTAAATGAAGATCATAGTCACCCTGTCTCTCGGACCGCATCACTTTTTCTATTCCACAAAACTGCAATGCATTCAAATCGTTATTATGATAATTACGTACATGTCTTGCGACCGGTGTATCCTGTTGATTACGAATGGAACGTACATGTTCCAAAACTCTGCATTTAAATGGTCTAAATGTCTTTCCTACATACATATAACATCCCACACTTACAAGTGATCATATACAGGGTTATTCAGAGAGCGTGAATGACTGGAGAATGAAAAATTCTAGGTCAAAATAGCCAAACCAGAAAAATTCTCCCTTTCATCTCACTTTCCAAATCGGCTATTTTGACCTAAAATTTTTCATTCTCCAGTCATTCTCCTGCTTTTCACGCTCTCTGAATAACCCTGATAGACCGAACCTTGTGTGTTACAATTGAAGAAGGGATATGTAACACCTTTTTGTAGGCTCTTTTTAAGATTTTAAGGAACCCCATTGATCTAAAATCTTGTCAGGGTTAATCAGGGTGGTGGTATGCTCTGCACAGTGTTAATATGCTCTGCACATGGGGTAAATTAGGGTGGTAGTATGCGCTGCACAGTGTTAATATGCTCTGCACAAATTGTTAATATGCTCTGCACAGACGGAAACAGGCTGTTAGTATGCTCTGCACAGTGTTAATGTGTTCTGCACAATTTGTTAATATGCTCTGCAAAGGGGGTATATCAGGCTGTTAGTGCAACGCATACTACCACCCTGATTCACCTCCTGTGCAGAGCTTACTGTGTTTAATTTGGTCTGCACATGCTGCTAGTATGCATTGCACAGGCTGTGAATCAGGGTGGTAGTATGCTCTCCTACACATGCACACAATCCCTCCACCCCTCCAGCATTCACCTAGACCCCATCATCTCAATCACAGCCAATCAGATCACCAGGAATTGATCGCCTCCCTCCCCCGTAAGCCATATTGCACTGCAAAGGGGAACAATATGCTCTGCATAGGAGGTGACTATGTTAAACAAAGAGGCGTGAGAATATACTAACAGGGTTATTCAAAGAGCTCCGAATTGGGGCCGAAAGGTGACTGAACGCTGAAATTTAGAGTTCAGTTACCTCTCTTGGCCATTCGGCTATTCGGAGAGCAGGCTGTTTGCCAAATTGCCTGCACATTCGGTGCCTGTTCGAGGGCAGTGAAATCCCCATAAAAAAGCACTGCTTCGGCTATTCAGAGAACAAAAACCAGCAATGAAAAGTTACCGAAATGCCCTGCCATTCGGTGGTTTCATTCGACAGGTTTATTCAGGCGAATCCCATAGGTTTCAATGTTAAAAATATTCCCGGTTTAATTCAATATCTAATAAACCGTTGATTTATAATATTCTGCAGTAAAAATTCTCTATTTTTAGATTTTTGGTTTTCGGATCTTTTAGGCATTTTTTGGGATTTTTTTCCGTCTTTTTTTTTTTTAAAAAAAATAGTTTTTTCTTTTTTCTGTAACAGACCTTTTTATTATCATTTATCGGATCTTGTATGTAAATTTCAGACATTTTCGTTCTGTGGTTTCTTTGCAAACAGCGTTTCACTTTTCAAACATTTATGCGTACTTCCCCCCCCCCCCCCCACCTCCATTCGTCTGCAGTGTCGGGTTTTTCCGACGGCCGCTCTGCTCTCTGATCGGCTCCTGCTCAGTTTCCTCTGTGCAGAGGAAAGTTTCCGCGCGTGTGCTCGTTGGAAGGCCCCCAGCTGCGATCACGTGATCGCGGCTGGGGGCCTTTCAACGAGCGCACGCACGAAGACTTTCCCGGAGTCGCTCAGGAAGGTAAGTATCAAAGAACGTGGAGAGCAGCGGCAGCATAGAGCCGATAGAGCATTCGGACAGCCGCCCCAGCCCCTCGGATGCCAGCTTCTGGTATCGGGGGGAAATATCGGGGGTACTGCAGGAGTACCAAGTACTCCTGCAGTACCTAGTATCGGTGCAACCCTACTCTGCACAGACGGGGAAACAGGCTGTTAGTATGCTCTGCACAGTGTTAATGTGTTCTGCACAATTTGTTAAGATACTCTGCACAGGGGGTATATCAGGCTGTTAGTAAGCTCTGCAAAGGAGGTGAATCAGGTGGTAGTATGCTTTGCACTGTGTTAATTTGCTCTGCACATGCTGTTAGTGTGCATTGCACATGCTGTGAATCAGGGTGGTAGTATGCTCTGCACAGTGTTGATATGCTCTGCACAGACTGGGAAACAAGCTGTTGTTATGCTCTGTATATGGTGTTAGTCTGTTCTGCAGAGTTACTATGCTCTGCACACATTGTTATTATGCTCTGCACAGAGAGGGAGACAGGCTGTTAGTATGTTCTGCACTGGGTGTTAGTATGTTCACACACTGTGTGCACGGGTGGGTGGGCTGCTGAGGAGACAGCCTGGGACCCAGGGACACAAAAAGGACAGCTCCCCTCTCTCTTCTGACCCAGCAGGCACAGAGTGCAGATCGGCAGACCTGGAAACAGCAACAACAAAGTCTGCCTGCTCTCCCCTGCGTCCTGCCCTGCCGCCTCTATTCCAGCAGCAGCGTCCGGTCCTGACAGGCAAAGAGGCACACTGTGAGTAAGTTGCAGTGGGGGGGATTCATGTCTAGTGAAGTTTTTTTGATATTTCTCCTTTTTTATATGATTTATTTAGTCCTATTTTTATATAACTGTTTGTGTTCACTCTGAGAGTACCGAAATGTCACTGACATTTCAGTGCTCTCTGGTTCGGTGCACTTTGACAAGTTAAATTTATAGTCCGTGCGGTGAATTCAGCATTCAAAGTGCAGTGAATCGACCCGTCGAACGCTGCAAACCTGCTGAATGCCGTAGATCAACCCACCAAAGGCAGCCTCAAACCCACTGAGCAAACCTCCAAACACACCTGCCAAGCGCAGCCACCGAAGAGACTGCCGAACGCAACCGCAAGCTGCCAAAGAGACTGCCGAACGCATTCGACGTCCTGCCCAATGCAGCCACAAAAAGCTGACCAGCAGCTGAACGGGATTTAAAAAAAAAAAAAAACTTTTATAAATGCGGTTTGCAAAAAACTACTGCATGAAAATATTATATAAAGTCCTATGAATAATAAAAAAAAAAGTCTGTTGCAGAGAAAAAAATGCCATGTTAAAAAAAAAATCACCAGAAAAATGCCTAAAAAAAAATAGACTCTTTGCTGTAAATTAAAAGAAATAAATGGTTTGTTTAGATATTGGATAAAAACGGTAATATTTTTACATTGAAACCTCGAATGGGATTCTCCTGAATGAAACCACTGAACAGCAGGGCATTTCACTGACATTTCTCTGCTGTTCGGTGTCTGTGATTTAGATTAACCATTGCTTCTCTATGGGGGATTTCAATGCTGCCGAACAGGCACCGTATTTCCCTGTCGTATTTCCCTGTCAATTCAACAAAATTTGCCAAACTGCCTGCTGTTTGAATAGCCAAATGGCCCCCAAATTGCACCGTACGGGGCAATTCCCTGTTTGGTGCAATCTTTGGGCCAGTTTGGCTCTTTGAATAACCCTAGCTATGTGGAACTTCAGCCTAACTCAGCGACTGGTCAGTAATGTGGGCTCTAATTGTCTCCTCTGTTATATACCAGGATTTTATATCTGCTTTTATTTTTCCTGTGTTCTTTCACCATAAGGCTGGGGTCAGACGAGCTCAGTGTTCACGTCCGTGATGCCGCAGATTTTAACGTCCGTGGTAGCATACAATTATGATCATGAGACCCACACAAGTGTGAACGCACAATGGTTGCAGCAAACGGACGCAAGTTAGGCAAGAACGTAAAACCGCTAGAACGGACGTGCGGAGTGCAACACGTCCGCATAGCTTTGTGTGTGAGTGATGGAACGAAGGCAGATGGACTGCATTTTGACGTCCAGCATTTTTGACGGACAAAATGTTAATTTATTTTCCCTTCTACATCCGTCAAAAATAACCTCCGTCACAAAAAAGGAATGTGTGGCACTACCGCGTCTTCCGTCAGAGCGTGCGTCCGTACTGCACGGACGTAGAGTCCGGACAAAATGCCCATGTCTGACCCTAGCCTTTGAGCTTGTGGGCACTATTCCTTGCCCTGTGCTAAAATGATGACGCTAAGGTGAATAATGTGCGCCTGCAGGTTTCCCCTTAGAGGCCCTGTTTAAGCTCCATATTACGGGTCAGGTGCTGATTCAGTCTGCCCCGTAATGCAGCTCTAAGCATCACTGCAAGTACCTCCTCCTGCAGTCCATCGGACTCAATGGAGTCTTTTGCTGAACGGCCACAGGAATCTCGCCTCTCGTGAGATCTTGCAGGTCTGCGACTTGATTCGTGGAGGGAGACTGTGGACACTTTGTCCCCAGTCTCGCTCTGCTCCCTGCGGCCAGAAGAGGCTGATCGGCCCAGAGTTCTCGCCGCGGGATGAGAGGTGAGTCTTTGATTTTTGCGGAATTTTATTTTAGCTGGTGATAAATGATTCAGGGGAAATGGTATCCGTTAGCACCAGCTTCTAGCGGTGTTTAACATTTTCGTTACCTCATCATTGCAGTAATTAGAGTTAGGACTTTGCGCTCCCTATCCTTAACATGGGAAGCGCAAAGTACAGGAAGCTCACAGAAGCACTAATGTGCTAAGGGTTGTTTGTTTGTGTTCTTTTTTTTTTTAGCCCGTTAGCGTTCAGATTGTAATATGGGGCATGCGTTAAAGTCACTTTATTTAGCGCTATAGGGCTGGTCTAAATTGTTTTTCCAGGGCTGCTTATTATTCCCAGTCCGGCCCTGGTGACGGCTCTTCACCCTGCAGCCCGAGAGCCAGAGCCGGGGCTTTCTAACAGGCAGCAGAGACTGGTGTTACGGTGCTGAGGTGAGCAAAGATCTCTCACCCCGGTCTCACTGGCTGGGATTCTGCCCTCTGCATTTGCTGAGCAATGAAGTCTTTGCTTCAGTCGAGCACTGGGTAAATGAGAACATGGTCTGCTTTCTCCAGGTGAAGTGGGAATGGCTGCGTGGATTCAAGGGGGACTTAAAACCTGCCTGAAATCTCCCTCCCCGTTGTCTGCCTCTGCCAGAGTCTTTGCAGAGCAGACTCAAGCTGTCTGCTTCTGGTCCCCCCCCCCCTCCATCCTCCCAAGGGGCTAGCCAACCGGCTGGCCAGTGTGCAGGGCATTCTTCCTTTACTTAACCCTCTGTGTGTCAGAGGGAGGAAGTATCACCGTCAACCAGCCCCAACAGCAGATGTGTCTCAGCAAAGGCAGCTGTGTGCTAGGTGCACTGCGGACTGTATTTTTAAAATAATTGCTGACAGTGGCCAAGTGGACCTCCTGGAAGATCAGCACATTAAATAGTTACGTTTAATAGTAGTGTCCTGTTACGTGTTGAAATAGCTCTGCAGAATGTCAGCTCAGCGTTACTTTAAATAAATAAAAAAATACCCTATGTTATTTTTTTTTTTTATTTATTATTTACTTTATCATTCACTTGGTATAATGGTTGCATGAAAAGAGTCAAAATACCATAAGTTTAATAACCTGGGTTGTTTACTTTTAAAAAAATATATACATGTGGAGGGTTATTCAGGTATTAGTGACGGATATCAGTGTTACAATGTCACGATCGCTGATTGTAGGCAAAAAAAAATGCTTTGGAAAGAGCAAAGTGCTACTGTCATATAAGATGCAAAAAATATGTAAACACTGGGTATTTCAAAACATGGACAAAATTTTGAAACCGTTTTAGCTGGTGTCTTTTTTGGTGGTTGTAGATGCATAAGAGATTTTGGGGGTGAAGGTTCGAAAGTGTGTGGTGTTTTTTATTCCCCGCCCCCCATATTTCACAATTTCTTTTTAATAGTAAATCACATGAAATGAAAATAATGGTATCTTTTAGAAAGTCCATTTAATGAGTAAAACTGTATATAATGTGCGGGTACAGTAATTGAGAGTAAAATTAGAGTTAAACACAAACCGCGCAGAAATGTATAAAAAATAGCAGTGGGTACTTTCGGACAGACAATTGTAAAACAGCCTGGTCACTATGGGGTTAAATCTTTTACAGAAGAATATCGGACGCATTGTCTGCTGTTGCTCCCTGCACCTATTGTACACTGTGGGCCATATTACAAAGTTGGTGCTAACTTAACCAGAGCTGTTGTAAACTTAAAACCTCCATAGACTATAATGGCTCTGGGAAGTTTACAACAGCTCTGGTTAAGTTAGCACCAACTATGTAATATGGCCCTGCTTCTGTGTCCTACAATTTAATTCTTGTTTTTTGCTTTTATTTAATTTCCCCCCCTGTCCCCTTTTAATATTTTTATCAGTGACTGATATTTCTCCTTTTTTACCTTGAATTTTATGTTCATCTTTTTTCTTAACAATTTTTTTAGTTTTTATTATATTAACACAGTCTTTTTATTAACACAGAGTACGATTCACGGTCTGGGGGATTTTTCACAAAGAAGCATAAAGGAAGGCCTCCTGCCCAAGCCGAGGGTTCCCGATCAAAGTGGAAGAAAAACGATGCCTCCAATACTCGTTCCCGATTTGATGCAGACGTTCTTTGGAGTGAGACCTCCAGTCAGTCCCGTTCACGTTCGTGAGTATTGAATGGTGTTTTAACCCCTTAAACATGAACACCAGCGATGCGTACAGGTATGCCTCGCCGACAGGTGCTGCTGCAAGCTGTTGATTTGGCCCGCCCCGCAGCCAACACACGTCATCAGCTGCAGGCAGACGGCCTGAGTTCATGCAGTCTCTCTGCAGCCAATGACGTGCTGCGCACGCCGGCTGCGGTAAGGGACGGAGGTGGCCCATTGAAGTCAGCGTGGTGTACATGTACGCCCTACGTCTTCAAAGCCCTTCCGCTGCGAAGATGGCATAGAACATCCCGTGGCGTTAAGGGGTTAAAGTGGTTCTGGCACGTTGGAATTTTATAAAACCTAATTTTTACTTTGGCCTCTCTCTTTCCTCTAGTGTTCCATTTATAAAACGACATGAGAGGCCTGGATACACGAAAGGAAAACCATACTCACACCCTGCTCGTGCTTCTAAAAAAGGTGGAGTCAAGAAGAAATTTGTCAGGGTTACGGTAAGAAGTGGTTTCAAGCTCAAATGAATACTGTTAATGTTGAAGAGTTCCTATGAACCTTAAATTGCATTTCTCATACAAAAAACAAGTTTTTGCCTGCTTGACAAGACATCACAACCTTAAGAATGGCCGTCCACTGGCACCGTAGTAGGGCGACCGACTTGATCACCTAACTACGGAGAATGCCATTGACGATCTGGGTTGTCCACTGGAAGAATCGGTGGACTACCCAGATTGGCTGATGGACGGGCCGCCGAATGGGGAAAAGAACAACACAAAACCCTGCTACGGGGGACGACGACTGTCTTTGATGCTGAAACCGTTTCAGTACCAAGGACAGACCCTGTCGAGTGCAGCTAAAGCAGTGGGGAAAAAAAAAACTTGCAGAGGGGGGATTATCCCCTGTCCCTGGTGCTGAAATAGGTTTCAGCACCAGGGACAGCAACGCCGAATGCAGCCGGCTCACAAGGATAGAAAGAAGGAAAAAAAAGACGGGTTTGGCAAGAGAAAAAAAGTTTTTTTTTTTTTTCTCTAGATGGGAACCCAAAACTTAGTCTCAAATCCAGAAAAATACCTAAATTCTAAAAATTCAATAAATAAAAAGGCTTTTTGCGTGAGATGAAAAAATATAAACTGTTGAATAAAATATAAATAAAAATGAGAATATTTTTTACATTGGATCCAATGGGCTGAGTCACTTCTCTATGGGGCAGGATCACCCTAAAATTGTCTGAAATCGTTCGATGGTGGTCGGATGCAGTGGAGGAGTGCGGATTCATCTGCATGTTGTAGGATCGGTCGGACGACTTCAGACACTATAAGATGATCGCACAAATACGGTTGGATGGTCAGCCTTACATTGGTCAGTGTTTTATTTACTACCCTAAAGAATTGGAAAAAATGGAGATGCTCCCTTTAAAGACTCTTGGTCCCCCACGTGACTGCGTCATACTGTGAGGGGAGGGGCTGCTGCAAGCAGAGAGCAGATCTACAGTACAGCCCTCCAATCATTGTGCGGAGTCACAAGCTAATTAACGGTTAAAGGGGCACTCTAATGCAATTTTATCACCATCCCCCTTTTTTATGCCCATGGATAACAATTATGTTTTGGGTTTTTCCTTCTATATTTTAATTAGGTGTAAATACTCACCTTTTCTTGTTTGGCACTGGGCTGCGAGGCGCCTTCAGCTCAGGACTTTTAAAATGCTTGAGTCCCTGAATCTTTTTTTTTGTTACGTAATATAATTTTTTATTAAGTTTTGTAGCATAGTAAAAACAACAATTAGTGGTGACAAAATTCGCAAAATGATGTTTAGAGCAACGACATATATATCATACAGGAGCTTAAAATATAGGGTATCAAATGCAGATATTTGAGGTTGAATAAGCAATCAGAAAAGTATCACCAAACCATTTTAGCCATAACTTAAAAAAATTAACAAACCACACATATAACACATATAAAAATGCATAAAATTAAAAATAAAAATAAAATGAAGAAAGATAAAAAATTATAAGAAAAGTTTATCACTAATGCTAGTCTTATACCGTCATTTTCACTGTTCAAACTTATTATAATTGTGGAGATATCACATCTGGGTGCCATTTCTGCACAGAAAAATCTGGAACTGATATGGCGGTCTCCTGAATCTGAACCTGTGTCGATTGAGTTCCGAGCCGTTCGCCTATGTTTGGATCTAAATTCCATCCACCAGTACCATGTCCTAAAATATGTGTCAAAGTCTTGTTCGAGAGTGTAATGTAGTTCTTCCAGTTCCCTGACGTATTCTACTCTATCAATCCAATCAAAGACCGTGGGGGGTGACAATTGTTTCCAATATTTTGGGATTAATGCTCTCGCTGCATTAAGTAAGTGTACTGACACCGATTTCACATATTTATCTATGGACAAGGGGATGACATGTAGCAAGGCGACTTTAGGATGAAATGGCAAGTCTAAAGTCGTTACCTCTTTATTATACGTCCAAACCACCTCCCAAAACGATTGTATGATAGGACAGTCCCACCAAATGTGTAGAAACGTACCCCTATGCCCTTGACATCTCCAGCAATCAGGAGAGACCGCTGGATATATAGCGTGTAGACGAGTTGGAGTCAAGTACCATCTAGAAATCAACTTGTAATTAGTTTCCTGTACATTAAGAGCCCTGGAGGAGCGAAACGTCACCTGAAATGCCGTCGACCACTCCTCAGGAGTCAATGGTTGAGGGAGTTCAGATGACCATTTTGTTGTGTAGGAGGGTAGAGTTTTAAACCGAGCTGTCGATAAAAGAGAGTACATATATGAGAGTAGATGTGGAGGTGGTGGGTCTGAAATACATATTGTTTCAAAAGTAGTCAGAGCCGTAGGTACAGTAACGTCAGCCTGAAGTATCTGTGTAGTAATAAAGTGTTGCAATTGCAGATAGTTATATTTCCATAATGGCGTACTCAAGCGGTCTCCCAGCAGATCAGTGAAAGAGATCAGACCTTCCGATCCAATACGGGCCATCATAGTCCAATCCTAGAAAGGACCGGGCATTACCTGGGAGAAAGTCTGGATTTATGGGTAATCGGAGTCAATAAAGAAGGCAAGGGAGATAAACCCAAAAGTGTGCGGTATTTACGCCATCTCTTTAACGTCGGGCTGATTGTTGGGTGCGGAGTGGGGTCTAATGTTTCTATGGGTACAGTTTGCCATGGGGCCGAGACTATAGGAACCTTGAAAAAAAGCTGTTCTAAATGTACCCACAGTTTATGAGGGGGTGACATCGACCAGTCGCTAAGTCTCGTCATTATTGCTGCGTCATAATAAAGTTCTAGATGTGGTCGGCCAAGGGCCCCTCCCGATTTAGGGCGGACGAGGACATCGTATGATATCCGCGGTCTATTATCCCTCCATATAAATTTCAGAAAGATGGTTTTCAGGGAACTAAAAAAGGATAATGGTAGAGCAATAGGCAAAGTTTGGAAGAGATACAAGAATTTTGGCAGAACTGTCATTTTTAAAATATTAATACGTCTGAACCAAGAGAACTGCGATTTGTGCCAGTCTTTAAGGTCACGAGATACCCGGTTAAGCAGAGGAACATAATAAAGGTCAAACAAAGATGACAAATCCGGACGCTGTATGCCTAGGTATTGGATAGCCTTAGTAGGCCAAGAAAACGGGGCCAAGCGTTGCATCGCCGCCTTAGTAAGTGATGTTATGCCCACCCCCATCATTTCGCACTTATCTGTATTAATTTTGAAGTTCGACACTCTGGCATATTTCTCAACCTCTTGCAAAAAGGCCTCAGTAGAGCTGACTGGGTTTAGTAAGGTAAGGAGTATGTCGTCTGCAAATGCAGAAATTTTATAATGGTGGAAAGGTAAAGTTACGCCCTGAATATTATCATTATCCCTAATCCGTTGTAGGAATGGTTCTAGAGCCATGATGAATAAGAGCGGGGATAGGGAACAACCCTGGCGCGTACCGTTGGAGATCACTATCGGTGTAGAAAGCACCCCATTAATTCTGAGGACTGCCGTCGGGTTATTATATAATGCTGAAATCCAGGTCAGCCATCTCAGACCCAGGCCTAACGTCTCCAGGACAGCCATCAGGAAGGTCCAATCCACTCTGTCGAACGCCTTTTCAGCGTTGACAGAGAGAAGGACCATTGGCAAGTGCGCTGTGTGCGCTCTATGAATCAAATTGATAGCCCGGTAGGTATTATCACGTGCTCCCCTCTGAGAGACGAATCCTACCTGGTCAGGATGGATCAGGGAGGGTAAAAAAGGGCTCAAACGCATAGCCAACATCTTTGCCATTAATTTAATATCATTGTTAATTAACGAGATCGGGCGATAGTTTTGGCATAGCGTAGGATCCTTCCCAGGTTTAGGGATGAGGGCTATCGTTGCCTCAAGTGCCGATTTTGGGAAACCTTTTTTATCTTCTAGGGCATTCAGAGAATGGAGTAAGTGGGGACCTAATAGGGGTAGAAATGTTTTGTAATAGGCTATAGAAAATCCATCCGGGCCCGGACTCTTTCAAGTGGGGGTTGCCTTCAAGGCCGCCGCAAGCTCACTCAAGTTGAAAGGGGCATCCAGAGCCTCAGCTTCCGTCTCCGTTAGCGTCGCTTGCAAGGATTTATCCAAATACTCAGCTGCGAGATGAGTGGAAGGCATATCAGGGCGTAGGGAATATAGTGACTGATAGTATTTTACAAATTGGTCAGTAATCTCCGTGTTCAAGGATAGAAGGCGACCCGTGGAAGACTTCAGTTTGGGGATATAAGTTGCTTGATATTTCTGGCGTAGAGCCCTAGCCAACAGTTTACCACCCCTATTTCCATGTACATAAAATGAGTGTTTTGTAAGCAAAAGTGAGCGACTGGCCTGTTGGTGTAAGAGCTGTCGTGAGTCAGCTCTCAATGCCACAAGTGTCGTGTAATGTTCAACTGATTCAATAGCCTTGTGTAGCTCATCGGCTACCTGGATTTCAGCAAGTAAGGCTTGGATTTTAGCTGTCTTTTCCCGTTTACGTCGAGCACCAATTTGAATAAGGGTTCCCCGTATAACACATTTGTGGGCCTCCCACAAGACCGTGGCCTTCACATCGTCAGTATCATTGTCTACAAAATATTGTTTGATAGCCTCAGAAATGCATTCCCTCTCCACAATGTCAGCTAGTATCGTACCATTCAGACGCCATTGGAAGGATTTACGGGGCAGGGACGGCACGGAGAGGGTCATGGACACAGGGGCATGATCTGACCATGAAATATTGCCAATACTAACCGATTTGACGTAACCTAGGTCAAGGTGACGCAACAAGAATAAGTCTAGGTGAGAGTACACTCTAGCTGCAGCTGAGTAAGAAGTAAAATCCCGTCCAAGCGGGTGCATTGCCCTCCAACAATCAACCAAACGGGCATTATGTAGTATCTGATGGAATCTTCGTCTTTTAGACAAAGGGACCGAAGCTGGTGAGGGAGACGCCTCTCCTGGGGCATCAGGGGAAACATTAAAATCACCTCCGCATATCAACGTGCCTTCTGCAAATTTTTCCAGTTTCGTCAAGATTCTGTCTAAGAATGTACATTGCTTAATGTTAGGGAGGTAGCAATTGGCCAGGGTAACTTGCATAGATCCCAATAGGCCTTTTACAAACAGATAACGACCCCCCGGGTCGGTCGGAGCATTGCGCCTGGCACGTAAAAGGCACATGTGCCGCTATTAGGATGGCCACACCTCGTGATTTAGAATTGGAGAAGTTACTATAGAAACAGTGAGGGTAATAACGAGAATATAAACGAACGGACGTATCACTGCGACTATGCGTTTCCTGCAAGAACACCTCTTCTCCTCTCATACATTGTAGGTCGTGTTATTTATTTATTTATTTGCAAAGGATTTTACCAGGAAGGATACATTGAGATTTCTCTCGTTTTCAAGTATTTCCTCGGTTCAAGAACATTGAGTGGTTACAGAAATACAAAGTAATAAAATGTAAGATATTAAAAACAAAACACAAAAATACAGATTAACATATCATGGGAAGGGCTAGAACCTTTGGGTTATTTAGGGTGATTTGCAAAGTGGAAGCAGCTGGAAAGTAAGATACAAATTTCAGACCAGCACTGGGTGGGTGGGTGGATGGGGAGGGAGGGACAGCAGAGTCCAAGCGCTGTGGCAGTGGGTGATATGAACTAGCTTCAGGTCTGTAGGAGAAAGAGGTCCATAGAGTCAGAGCATGTGGTCTGTTGAGGGAAAGCATATTTTACGACATGGGAGGGAGGGGCAGCCATTTGAGAGCATTTGTTTAAAAAAGCAGAGTATACATTTCAGCATGAAGACAAACAAAAAACAGTCAAAGTATTAATAGATAGATGCAAGCATAAAATATTAACAGTAGGATTAAAGTTGAGATTGTGGATTAGAATTGCAGATGACATGTTGATCGCTGGTACCTTTTTAAATGCACAGTCCATACGCAAGCGCTGTGGCAGTGGGTGATATGAACTAGCTTCAGGTCTTTTTAAATGCAGAGCCATACGGCGTTTAGCCGGGTGGTTAAGGCCTCTCACATTAAGAGTAATAACTTGCAAATCAGCCATGGCAGGGACTGCGGTGGATTAAAGCTCCTGACGTAACAAGAGTGAAAGTGGAGTTGAGCAATTGAAAGACCAGCATTCTCCCAGAGGAATATACAATATCATCATCCTCAAAACCGTATAGGGCGTTGTAAAAACTAAACAAACCTACTAAACATAACCAAAAATTAAACATTGTGCATTGGCGCAGAAGCCCAAAAATGGACTAAATCCCTTGCGGGATATTTTATGAAAAAGATTGTAGTGGAAAAAAACATCCACATTGAGACAAAGAAAATTTAGCATCGCGTGGGGAAGCGGCAAAGAAAAACAGTATATTTGCCGGTCTGAAAACCTGCAGACCTAACCAGTCTACAACCAGTACTCCGAGATCGGTCGGAGACCAAAGGAACAGAACACCCGGGCAAGCCATTGAGGTCAAATGAAGAAAAAGAAACAGTCATCATCGTGGAAGGCCTGACAATCCCCTCATGGAGGTTCCGTAGAACTGCGGTCAGCTCCACGGGGGCGTCGACGGTCCCGTCGAGCAGTGTGCCATGGTTGGCGCTGTGGTAACGGTGGGGGAGGTGCATTCGGGTCTCCTCCAAACCAGCCCTGTACAGTAACTGGAGATAGTTCCAGTGCTTGTAGAAAATCCGGTACATCCGCAGGGGTAGAAATACTCAGGGATCTGTTGTCCGCTCGAACGTGCAGTGCAAATGGATATCCCCATCTATATCGTATGGAGCGCGCCCTAAATTGGTCTTTGACAGGCTTCAATTCCCTCCTGACTAAGAGGATAGATCTTGATACGTCTTGGAATAATTCCACGGCGTGATCATCGAAAATAATTGAAGGCATGTTCCTCGCCGCTTTCATTACCTCCTCCTTCAGAGTAAAGTGATGCACTCGACAAATAACGTCTCTAGGAGCTGAGTTCGGGGCGCCTCTGTCTCGTAAGGCTCTGTGAGCGAGATCTAGATGAAAAGGAGTATCATGGGAGCGTTACATAGTTACATAGTTATATAGGCTGAAAAAAGACATGCGTCCATCGGGTTCAGCCTCTCCCACATAACCTACTGCTGTTGATCCAAAAGAAGGCAAAAAACCCAGTCTGAAATGCTTGCCAATATGCATCATACTGGGAAAAAATTCCTTCTTGACCCCAGAATGGCAGTCAGATTTCTCCTTGGATCAAGAAGCTTTTACCCACATATTAAATATTATAACCCTTAATATTCTGTGTCTGCAGGAAGTCATCCAGTCGTTTTTTAAAAGTCTGTACAGACTCTGACCCAACCACCTCAACAGGCAGAGAATTCCACAGCTTTATTGTTCTCACCGTAAAATAACCCTTCCTATGCTTTAAGCTAAATTTTCTTTCTTCCAGTCTAAATGGATGACCCCTTGTCCTATGTATAGTCCTATTAATGAATAGGTTATCAGACAATGGTTGATAATGGCCCCGTATATATTTATATAAGGTTATCAGATCCCCTCTAAGGCGCCTTTTCTCTAAACTAAACAGGTTTAAGCTTGTTAGTCTTTCCTCATAACTTAACCCTTCCATCCCCCTTATTAATTTAGTTGCCCGTCTCTGCACTTTTTCTAGCGATTATAATCTTTTTTTAAGACAGGTGCCCAAAATTGCACGGCATATTCAAGGTGCGGCCTGACCATTGATTTATACAGAGGCAAAATTATGTTTTCATCCCGTGAGTGAACTCCCCTTTTAATGCATGCCAGTACTTTGCTGGCCTTGGTGGCTGCTGTTTGACATTGCACATTGTTACTTAGTTTGAAGTCTATGATTATTCCCAAATCCTTCTCCTGCTTGGATTTCCCTAACTCCGTACCATTTAGGGTATAAATTGCTTGTGTGTTCTTCACTCCAAAGTGCATAACTTTGCATTTATCTAGATTAAATTTCATCTGCCATTTAAGTGCCCAGTCCCCCAATCTATCTAAATCCCTCTGCAGTGAAGTAACATCCTGCTCACATTGTATTACTTTTCCTAGCTTTGTGTCATCTGCAAACACTGATACATGACTTTCAATGCCTATCTCAAGGTCATTTATAAATAAATTGAATAGTATTGGTCCTATAACAGACCCCTGAGGGACACCACTTACCACTGGTGTCCATCTTGAAAATGTACCATTTATGACCACTCTCTGTACCCTATCTTTTAGCCAGTTTTCTATCCAAGAACAAGTATTTTCATCTAGACCATTTTTTCTTAATTTAAGTAGTAACCTTTTGTGTGGAACTGTGTCGAAAGCTTTGGCAAAATCTAAGTAAATCACATCCACTGCGACCCCCTGATCTATACTTCTACTTACTTCCTCATAGAACGTAATTAGGTTAGTCTGACATGATCTGTGTTTCATGAAACCATGCTGATTTTTGCCAATTACATTATACCTCCCAATAAATTCCTGAATATTATCCCTTAGTAACCCCTCAAATACTTTCCCAGCCACAGATGTTAAGCTCACAGGTCTATAATTCCCAGGCACAAATTTTAAACCTTTCTTAAATATAGGGACCACGTCAGCTTTTCTCCAATCCTCTGGTACTATTCCTGAAAGAAAAGAATCTTGAAAGATTAAGAACAGAGGTTTACATATTTCAACACATAGCTCTCTTAGTACTCGCGGGTGAATTTCATCTGGCCCTGGGGCTTTATTAACATTCACATTGTTTAATTTGTGTAAAACCTTGTCCTGAGTCAACCAGTCACTTTGTATTAGTACGTTTTTATTAATGAATTTCATGTCTCCTGTTATAGGTTTCTCTTTGATAAATACTGAAGAAAAATAATCATTTAAAATTTCTGCTTTATCCTGATCTTCAGTTAACAATACCCCTGACTCAGATTTTAGTGAACCTACATTTTCACTCTTGGGTTTTTTAGAATTTATGTACCTAAAGAATCTTTTAGGGTTGGTCTTGCTCTCTTTGGCTATTTCTTTTTCATTTTCTAGTTTAGCCCATCTAATCGCATTTTTACATGCTTTATTGGCTGCCCTATATGCTTTATAGGATGCCTCAGATTTATCAAATTTAAAAGCTTTAAATGCCTTCTTTTTATTTTTCATTTCCTTAGTTACCTTCCTACTAAGCCACATTGGTTTCAGTCTGGTTCTTTTATATTTATTAACCAGTGGAATATATTGTGACGTGTACTTTTCTAGTGTTAGTTTAAAGATATTCCACTTATCCTCAGTGTTTTTCCCGTGAAAGAGTTTCTGCCAGTCAATGACATTGAGAGCTTCCTTTATTTTAATAAAGTTGGCCTTTTTAAAATTATATATTTTAGCATGCCCCTTATGAATGCGTTGTAGAAGTTCATTAAATAAAGTTTGCAAAGACAGGTCTATGTTTTCGGTTTCACCCGGGGGGGGGGGGGGTTCAGGGAGACCCCTCACGCGTATATTATTGCGTCTTCCTCTATTGTCCAGGTCATCCACCCAGCGAAATAAGGAGGCAATCTGTGTAGCCTTCGTGCTCAAAAGTGTCTCAAAGTGCTGGGTTTGAGTTATTGCAGCTTCCCTGTCTTCCTCAAAGTCCTGCACTCTGTCAACCAAATGTTTAACATTTGCCCCCAGTTCCTCAAAGCGCGCGTCAAATTTGGCCTCTAATCTGGCAAAAAGACCTTCCAGGTCTGTCTTAGTGGGTAACAGTTTCAGGGCTTCTCTCACCTCCGAATCATCCACGCTGCCAGCCGACAGCGCGGGGCTTCCCGGGCCTCTCATGTCTTCTGTGACCGTCGCCATCTTGGATTTGCGGCCTAGTTGTGTCGACGTCGCCGCACCGCTCAAGTAATGCCGCATTGGTGAGACGGAGGACGGCGCTGGGGTGCTCGGGCGGCTCATTGGTGCTGTGATCCTTTTTTTGGGTCCCATCGATGGTTCTAACTGCTGCTATATTGTGCCTGTGAAGTGCCCGGGTGAGGAGCTCCTCGATCAAGCGGCCATCCCGGATCACGCCAAGCCACGCTCCGGGCAATTTTTTTTTTTTTTTTTTTTTTTTTTTAATGCGCTTTGTTTATCTTCGCAGCTTGCATTACATACGATTCACAAATTACCCATTGCTCAGAACTTGCACACTTTTTTATTCCGTTACAATATTTTGCCTATGTTTGCTATAAATTGCACAGAATTCCAGAACAAGTTTATTCGTAGCTTATTTTTTTAGCCTTGTTGTTTCTTAACCCCTTTACTATCAAAATAGACTATTCTTGATCTTCAAAAGAACCTTCGGCTGCACTGATATCGAGTATGCTCGATTTGGTCTAAATCTGGTACAATGCAAAGGATTTTTTTTAATTTATAGAAAATTTAAATTTGTTTGCAAATGGGCTCCAGAGTGTCCCCCGTCATAGAACTGACATAGCGCTCCCCGCGTCAAACCCCAAGACTTTTATTTTCCTTGCAAAAACCCAAAAAGACACAGAAATTTGCCTTGGAAAAGACTTTATGTTCATTTATATTGCGTGGTGTGGTTTTAAATGTATTGTAAATTGCTTAGCTTTAGTTAAATGTACTTCTATTACTGTATGTGAATGGGCACTTGGAGTTGTGTTTTAAAGATGCAACCTGAAGTGATTTTCAATGCCCTCTTTTTCGTGGAATGTGTAAATAATGTGTGATTATGCAAGATTGCTTTTCTCTGTCTGCTATCTGGTTAAGGAGTCACAAGTCTGGGACAGTGTTTGACTGAAAAGTTAATCTGATCTATTGGAACAATAAATTTTGCAAATGTGTGTGATAACTGACTGCTAAGAAATGTTTATTGTAAATATCTAAAATCTAGCTGACCTAATGTAATCAGAGTTCTTCCAGTGGTCTGGTTTATGCAAATTATAACTGTTGGACCTGGGCATAAATAGTGGCGGTTTTCAATAAAAGTCTCAGAATCCTGTTTGAACAGTTTGCCTGGTGTCTTATTCAGGGTACCCACTCTCACCCTCAGAAGGCACAGAGCGGCCTTATGGAAATTCAAAGAGGCTCAGACCAAGCAGGTCTGGAGCTACCGATCAGGCTGCTCGAGGCACCGAGTTCTGAGCAACTCAGCGGCCGGGCTGATCCTGGTAAGGGTGTCTGGGTGTCTGATCCTGGTAAGGGTGTCCCTAAAAGGTTTAGCATCTCGTGAAACACAGAGCCACATCTGATTCTGTAAAGGGTCCCTTTTACAGTAACACTTTTTTGACCTACAGTTGGCACCATCTGCTTGTTACCTAGAGCGATTACAGGAAGAAACACATTGTAAATATTCACAATGACGTTTACTGTAATGATCACTGAAGAAAATTGAATAAACAAAAAAAACTACTCGTTCCTGAAAGTGGTTTTATGGAAAAGTGAAGGAGTTAAGGATTAGAGCAATTGTCTTTTTTTTTTTTTTTTTTGCTATGCTTATGTCACCTGTGATTTTCCTACTTTATTATTTGCTGCACCCAAACATACAATGTACTGTTCTGTAAAGGACTGCTACAACTTTTTATAGTGAGAAAAACCAAGGATTGTGAGGGTCCCGAGAATGGGCATAAGCACTAGTGGCCTGCTCTACGGTGGATCCCCACTCAGGTCTCACAAGGTTTTAGCTCAATGGTGCCAGTACAGAGCAGTCCATCATCCAGAAAGGATGGCCAGCACTGAAATGACAAGGAGGTCATCCCTGCAGGAGCAGTGCAGCAATCACTGATGATCATTATGGCCTCGTCTGTAGGGCTGGGCTCAAAATTTCCACTCACCTACTTGCATTTGGCGAGTGGAAATTAAGTGAGGGCGAGTGCAAATGCGCGCACACACAGGCAGCACAATAAATTATTTCGTTCTGCGTATTCCAGCGGTGTCACCGTGCAGCCCCCCCTTCCACAGGCTGCATGGTGGCGGGGATCAGCTGCCTAACCTGACCCAACTCATCTCTGTCACTGGCAGAGGGGTGGAGAGGAGCTTCCCTGTCTCCTCGCTCTGCTCACACTGAGCTCTGACTGGGTATAAATGTATCTGGGGTCTGATGTCTGGGTATTATTGTTAGTTTTTTAACTTTTATTCTATATAAAACCTTTTTAACAGTGTAATTTCATAAGATCATTTAAGGGGGTGTGTTTAGGGGGTGGTGGCGAGTAACTCTTATGGCCTGGTTAGTAACTTGGGACTTGAAATTTTGAGCCCTGCTATAGGGTATAGCTGACACCCCTGTAGGCACCTCGAACAAGGGGTTCATGTATGGAGGTCCTCAGGCAGGTATGCTCTGCCCTCCTGAAGAGGCCTATTAAGGCCAAAACTATTGTCGGCGGCTGTGGTTCCCCTCATGCAGAGGAGGCTGCCATGTTTCAGCTCTGGCTGCCCTTTGAGTGATGGCAGACTGATTTGCGTTTGGCTCAGCCTCCTCTTTAATGGCACATTGAGCTAAAATCATGTGAGACTTGAATATGAACCCACCATAGAGCAAGACACTTACTGTATTTTATTGCATGTTCTCAGGAACCTCACATATCTTGTAATATTGCCCATACCCGTTGCCCTCACGTATTTTGCTCACATTTTATGTATAATCAATATTTATATTTAATCTTTCTACATGGGGAAAAAGAAGAAATGGGAAAAATATTTAAATTTTTATCTTAGATTTTGATATAATAAGTTGTACACAGGAAATGGTGTGGTTGTAACCTGGGGCAGCTGAAATTTGCCATGATGCAATAAAATAGATACAAAGTGAGAACAGATTTATAGAAGAATCGGAAATGTATCTATTTGACTACTGTTGATCACCCGGCTTTGTATGAGATTCCTGTTCCTGTTTATTGACCCGGCTTGGCTTTTGACTTCTCTCTCTATTGTGCATTTTATGTTGTATCACTTGTTTTAGTGATTGAACCCCCTGCTGGTTTCTGGGTTGATCACTAGCTGTTTTGGATTCTAACCCCTCACGTTTAGGGTAGGAACCTGCGAATCATAAATTTTCGCTCGAATCGAATCTCGAATCAAATCGGCTGTTAGTTTCGAATTCGAATCGAATATCGAATCGAAAAATTACGAAAAATGCCGCTTTCGAGCATTTTGTGTACGATACAGCCTGGATAGGTATGCTTTGTTTGTGCATGCAGGTTCAGCTGACGTTACAGCTGCAATCTAACAGATTTGTTTCATTAGTAGGTTATAGCAAAGTATTTCACATCATAAAAATCAAACGTAAAATAAAAACTTCAAATGCAAGCTTAAATTATTGCAACTTTGCAAACTTTATTGAAATGATTTTAATAACCATACTAAATTACAAAGTTACATTAGGCCTAGGTAGGGCTGTAACCGCTGTATAGCCTTTATTTAACCTTCCACTATAAGTTTTTTAACTTTACTTTACTTGAGGGACATGCGGTGAGGTCAATGGGGTGAGGCTGGTCAGAGCTAGATATACACACTTTACACAGATATATTAACTAACTTTCTGCGGTTTGTGTTTAGTTGTAAAATAAAATGATAGAGAAAAAAAGTTTTTCTGTGCCCCTGTCATACTCTGTAAGTCTGTATCTGCCACTAGAGGAAGCAGGGGGAGCTGCCTGGGCCCCTTCCTGTCAATCAGATGCCAGCCTTCAATGCAGGTGTTTTTTTTTTAATGGCTTGGACCAATGGTGCTTTCCCATTGGTCCAAGCTATTCCATTGGTCTGTCAGGGCCTGAGTCTGAGGCTCTGACGACCTTTCCAGCAGCGCTCAGGAAGTTGGCAGCGCGCGTGTGTTCCTATTCGAACAGACGCGTGGCTGCAGACCTCCTGAGCAGCAGGCAGCAGCAGCCTACGCGATTTGCATAGCGGGGAAGCATACAACCGCTACGCAAATTGCGTAGGCTGTAAAAGAATGTGCACAGAGGAAAAGGCAGACTGACAGAGGACAAAGCCGACATTGGGGGAGCGTGGAGCAGGAGCTGAGTTTCTTTTATTATTTTAACGCTGGCTTAATGGCAGGTGACCATGAGTGAGGCTCTGCCTCACCTGCCTACCCTGAAGGCATGTCCCTGCTTTACTAACATTTGAGCAGTGCTCAGGAAGTAGGCAGCGCGCGCGTGTTCCTATTCGAACAGACGCGTGGCTGCAGACCTCCTGAGCAGCAGGCAGCAGCAGCCTACGCGATTTGCATAGCGGGGAAGCATACAACCGCTACGCAAATTGCATAGGCTGTAAAAGAATGCGCACAGAGGAAAAGGCAGACTGACAGAGGACAAAGCCGACATTGGGGGAGCGTGGAGCAGGAGCTGAGTTTCTTTTATTATTTTAACGCTGGCTTAATGGCAGGTGACCGTGTGAGAGGCTCTGCCTCACCTGCCTACCCTGACGGCACGTGCCTGCTTTACTAACATGTCAATATTTGTCAAAATAGTAGTAAATCTTTGTTATTCCGAGCCCAAATCAGAGTTTCTGCATTAGTTCTCGAGAGGTTGTAGCGAAGATCTGTTATTATTTGTCCGCCAACTGAATTAACCCTTTCTGATGAACAGTTCGTTGCTTGTATAGCAAGTAAGTTGCGCGCCACACTAGACAACAGTGGTAGGATACTTTTATTTTCCTTCCAATACTGCAACGGATCACTATCACGTTCACTTATGGGCTGCTTCAAATATGCACTGACTTCACTTTCAAGTTGTTGAGCCGTTGACCAGGTGCTGGTGGCTTCTTCTTTCTTTGCATCGTCTACTTTTTTAAACACGGAATCAAGCAGGCTTCCTTTATGACTGGACTTGTTGACAACAGTTGACTCAAACTGTACGGCGCTATCGGTGGCACTCGTCTGGGCATTGAATTCAGGTGCACTGGAGGAGCTATTGCTCGTAGTAGGCCAAGGTGGTGAAGATGTCGACAGTGCAATATTCTCTATGTAAACTTTTGCTTGTGTCACTTGATGTTCAGGGAATAACACAGTTTTGAATCTGGGGTCAATGAAAGTGGCTGCTAATAGGTAGTCTTTGGACAAATCAAATCGCGTATTCAGTTGACGTAAAAGCTCATTACGAAAGCATTGAATGCCAGGCGTAGCAAGAGTGGCACTGGCAAGCTCTTCTTTTAGAACCGAAATACATGGTATAATCAAACTAACGCTTACATGCGTGTCAGCACTCAAAATTGTTGTAGCCTCTGCTGTTGGTTTGAGTAATGGGAGAACATTCTTCAGCGTATCTTGCAACTGCGTTGAAAGTGGTTGTGGAGGGCTTCGTGCGCACTTTTTGTTCATTGCACAATCGACGAGGGCCAAAGAAATTGACTCGTAATTTCTAGAAACCCAGTCCATCAGCAGATATGTACTATTGAAACGTGTTGTAACATCAAGTGGTGGTTTGGATTCGGGTAAGCCCTTATCGACTTGATATTTTGTCAATACAGCTTGTCCCACAGTTGAAGAGTGAAAAAACCCAGCAATGTAATGCAAACAGCCTATAAGATTTTTTACTGTTCTTTGAACGTCCAATGCTGCATTTATAGTGAGCTGCAAAATGTGAGCAGCGCAGCCACTGTATGTCCAGGATTTTAGCAGTACAAGGCATTGTGTTTGTTGTGTCTGTTGTGGCAAATAGGATTTTCTCTTCACCAAATCCATGCTTAGCAAACTCGTTGGAAATTATTTCAGAAGTTTTCCTCGCTGTATGGTCAGCTTCCAAATTCTCTAGGTTGACCACAGATAAGCAACGGGATTGCATTACCCACGATGACTCGGATATGTAATGTATTGTAAGCACCAAATAATTTGACTTATTGTCAGCCTTCCAGTGATCAAACGTGATGGATGGTCGGCAGTCATTAATTTCAGACCTGAGGAACTGCACTAACTTCTGGTGCAAGTTATTTGCCATGTCATCGAGCTTACGCGACAGTGTGGTTGGGTGGGGCGGTTGATAGCGGCCACTAGTTAACACTGAACACAAATTCTTAAATCCACTTCCTGCTGCACTCTCAAATGGCCGGCCATCTGCTACAATAAACTTCAAAACTGCTGCATCATACTTTTTTTTAGTAGACGCGTCAAGTGTCAAACTGTACGCTGAAATGCAAGTCTGCTTTTTCATAGCACGGCCTTCTGTCATTGGCAGTGAATGACGTCGTGCCACTGCCGACACCAATGTTTTCTTCTTTGTATCATCGGTCTTGGCCTGTTGATACACGGACGGATGCTTTCTTTCTAGGTGAGACCAAAGATGGGATGTTGTGCCAGTAGCTTGCAATGAGAATGCTTTTTTGCATACTTTGCAAGTTAAGGAATCTTCCTTCACTTCTTCAAAATGATTTTTCACAGATGACATTTTGAATTTGATCATTGATTTGTCTACAAAAATAAATAAAAAATTTGTATTTTAAAAAAAAGTTGGCTTAATTAATGGGAAAATAAAGGGGTATATTCTAAGTTGGAGCTTGTATATCTGTGCATGTTCCTTTCAACATTCTTCACATTCATTTCACATATAATTTATCTCCCAAGTCTCACAGAGCAGCCAGCAGGCCCCCATATAAAATTTATTATTTCCCACACAGAGCAGGCCCCCATATAATTAATTTCTCTTGTTGCAGTATAATAATAACATATAAATTAATCATACTAGTAGTAAGTTCATCATAGTCATACTAGTTACATATTGCAGAATTACTTTTAAGCCCCTGGCCCACCCCCACCCTCCAGTCCGCACAGCCATTCTCATCTTCTGGTGACTATGAATGAATCAATGACTAGATCCATTGATTCCATCACCTGGCTTCCTGCAAAAGACGCACAATATAAACGTGGCGGTGACAGGGATACTGATAATTAAATATTATATATACTCACCAATCACCATCCCAACTTGGCTCAGGCGTCAGCCTGCCAATTGCTCCTCTGTCCTACGAACACGTCACCGTCGTCCTCTTCGCACGGACCGACTGCGCCCGTCGTCTAGTCGACTCCCGAGTCCCGACCTCACCTCAGCCTCCTCTGTGAACCGTGTGTGACAGTGTGAGAGAGACGTCACTCTCACAGGTCAGTCTTGCTGAAGATGAATGACTTTGGTTTTTTTTTTATCAGATTGGTCTACAAAAAAATAATTAAATTGATTACAAAAAAATGTGGTTTTATTAATGGGAAATAAGGAGGTGTTATATTTTTGGAGCTTGTATATCTGTGTGATTCAAGACAGTGTTCCTTTCACTATGTTTCACTTCAAATTAATTATCTCCCCACACAGAGCAGCGGCAGCCCCCCCTATAATTAATTATCTCCCATAGAGCAGCCCCCCTATAATTAATTATCTCCCACACAGAGCAGCAGACAGCAGTGATTGACCCCCATACTTATCTCCCACACAGAGCAGCAGACAGCAGTGAGTGACCCCCATAATTATCTCACAGAGCAGCAGACAGCAATGAGTGACCCCCATAATTATCTCCCAAACAGAGCAGCAGACAGCAGTGAGTGACCCCCATAATTTTCTCACAGAGCAGCAGACAGCAATGAGTGACCCCCATAATTATCTCCCACACAGAGCAGCAGACAGCAGTGAGTGACCCCCATAATTATCTCAGAGCAGCAGACAGCAATGAGTGACCCCCATAATTATCTCCCACACAGAGCAGCAGACAGCAATGAGTGACCCCCATAATTATCTCCCACACAGAGCAGCAGACAGCAATGAGTGACCCCCATAATTATCTCCCACACAGAGCAGCAGACAGCAATGAGTGACCCCATAATTATCTCCCAAACAGCATCAGACAGCAGTGAGTGACCCCCATAATTATCTCACAGAGCAGCAGACAGCAATGAGTGACCCCCATAATTATCTCCCACACAGAGCAGCAGACAGCAATGAGTGACCCCATAATTATCTCCCAAACAGCATCAGACAGCAGTGAGTGACCCCCATAATTATCTCCCACACAGAGCAGCAGACAGCAATGAGTGACCCCATAATTATCTCCCACACAGAGCAGCAGACAGCAATGAGTGACCCCCATAATTATCTCCCACACAGAGCAGCAGACAGCAATGAGTGACCCCATAATTATCTCCCAAACAGCATCAGACAGCAGTGAGTGACCCCCATAATTATCTCACAGAGCAGCAGACAGCAATGAGTGACCCCCATAATTATCTCCCAACAGAGCAGCAGACAGCAGTGAGTGACCCCATAATTTTCTCACAGAGCAGCAGACAGCAATGAGTGACCCCCATAATTATCTCCCACACAGAGCAGCAGACAGCAGTGAGTGACCCCCATAATTATCTCAGAGCAGCAGACAGCAATGAGTGACCCCCATAATTATCTCCCACACAGAGCAGCAGACAGCAATGAGTGACCCCCATAATTATCTCCCACACAGAGCAGCAGACAGCAATGAGTGACCCCATAATTATCTCCCACACAGAGCAGCAGACAGCAATGAGTGACCCCATAATTATCTCCCAAACAGCATCAGACAGCAGTGAGTGACCCCCATAATTATCTCACAGAGCAGCAGACAGCAATGAGTGACCCCCATAATTATCTCCCACACAGAGCAGCAGACAGCAATGAGTGACCCCATAATTATCTCCCAAACAGCATCAGACAGCAGTGAGTGACCCCCATAATTATCTCCCACACAGAGCAGCAGACAGCAATGAGTGACCCCCATAATTATCTCCCACACAGAGCAGCAGACAGCAATGAGTGACCCCCATAATTATCTCCCACACAGAGCAGCAGACAGCAATGAGTGACCCCATAATTATCTCCCAAACAGCATCAGACAGCAGTGAGTGACCCCCATAATTATCTCACAGAGCAGCAGACAGCAATGAGTGACCCCCATAATTATCTCCCACACAGAGCAGCAGACAGCAATGAATGACCCCATAATTATCTCCCAAACAGCATCAGACAGCAGTGAGTGACCCCCATAATTATCTCACAGAGCAGCAGACAGCAATGAGTGACCCCCATAATTATCTCCCACACAGAGCAGCAGACAGCAATGAGTGACCCCATAATTATCTCCCAAACAGCATCAGACAGCAGTGAGTGACCCCATAATTATCTCACAGAGCAGCAGACAGCAATGAGTGACCCCCATAATTATCTCCCACAGAGCAGCAGACAGCAGTGAATGACCCCCTGGAATGGATGCCCCCCCCCCCCCCCCGACGGCCATCTTCTGGCTACGTGTGACACCATTTTCACATTCACAGGCCAGGGAAATCTATACTTATTTTTACCACTACTCACCACCAACAGAGAACAGACTCAGCCTGCTTGCCTTGCAGCTCTCTCTCTCCTTCTCCGATCACGGATCACGTCCAGAACGTCCAGAGACTGTAGTTTGTTGACTTTGTTCACTGCAGGAGCTCCCTCCAACCGCAGCTGCCTTCCAGTCCACCGCAGCCTCCACTGTGAAGGGAACTTGAGGTGGGCGGCGCCTAAGAGCGTGCCGTTCCTTCCCAACCACGTGCAGCCATGTGCTGCACGTCTGGAAGGCGCGCTCTGCGTGCGATCTGAGAGATTCGATAAATTTTCGAATCATGCCTCAAAATCGAATCCGAATCGAATAAGACCAGCGATTCGATTTCGAATCGAATTTCGAATATTCGCAGGTCCCTAGTTTAGGGTATTGTTTGCAACCCTTCGGGGTCCCTTTATCTAGGTTACTACTTAGGTTTATGGTTTTGCTAAGACCACGATTACAAACTATTGTTTATTTCTGTTTTATGTTATTTCTGCATCTGACTGTCCTGCACCTTGAATACTTCACGGACTGTCATGTCTGCTGTTTCTGAATGTGTCCTAGGTAATCTGTTGGTCTCGACCTTCAGAGCTTAGAGACAATTCAGTTAGTCCTTGTATGTACCAAAACGATTGGTTTCTGCATTTGACTGCCCTGCACCTTGAATACTTCACGGGCTGGCATTCCACGTCTGCTGTTTCTGAGCGTGTCCTAGGTAACCTGTTGGTCTTGAAACCTTCAGAGCCTAGAGGCAATTCAGTTAGTCCTTTTGTCTCCTTGTTACAGTCTGTAAGTTATAAACCTTTTGTATTATTCAACCAGATACTTCTGCCCTCAAGGATCCCAACTCTGCTACTCTTGGGTAAGCGATACAGCTACCGTTACACCTAGATACGTCACGCTTTGTTTACATATTTGTGCCTTCTTTCTAGAAACTTTGTACCCTGCTTGGCATAGCAGACATAAAAGTGCCTTGGTGGCTGATAAACAGTCTTTTTCTGTGGGAGAAGCAAGCAATAAATCGTCCACATATTGTAATAGAACAACTTTGTCTGGCTGAGCGTTGAAGGACAGGAGGTCCTGGCTGAGCGCACAACCAAAAATCGTGGGCGAGTTCTTGAAACCTTGGAGGCGCGTCCACGTCATCTGATGACGCGCTCCTGACTTTAAATCTTCCCACTGAAATGCAAAAAGAGGTGGTCTTGCGGGAGCAAGACGGATGCAAAAGAAAGTATTTGGTATCTCTGGGAATTAATGCCAATAAATTATACGGATTGGGGACAACGGGGTGTAAGGTCACAGTAGGTTCATTAACTGCCCTTAGATCTTGGACTGGGCGGTATTCCTGAGTCCCTTCTTTTTGTACTGGCAATAACGGTGTATTCTATGGCGACACACACAATTTCAGTATCCCATGATCTTTTAGTCTCTGTAGATGTGTCTGTATATTCTGCTTAGCTTTTTGTGGAATGTGATACTGTCTTAGGGCAACAGGCACAGCGCCAGGCTTTAAATCAACATATACTGGAGGAATATTCACTGCTAAGCCGGGCGGGTTGTCCTCTGCCCACACTTCGGGACTGCCCAGTAGTAGTGCGTACGGGTCTGGTGCAACCGGCGCGGTTGGTGCTGTGTGCCATTCTTCCTCTGTTGGCATAATTACTGCAATCTTTATTGGTTGCGTCTCTAGGCTGGCCGGGTTATGCTGCCGAACAGAGCTGCCGCCTTCAGGCAGGTCTAATCTAGCGTGACCCCTGGGAAGGAATGTAATTTGGGCTTGCAATTTGCAGAGGATGTCCCGCCCCAGGAGTTGGATCGGACATTAGGGCATATATAGAAATTCGTGCTCAACATTGTGCCCTCCCAGGCTGCATTTACGTGAAGCGAGAAAAGGATACTTGGCAGATACACCTATTGCAGCCATTATATCAGCCTCGTTACCCATGGGTGGTGCAATTGGTTGAGTTACAACAGAATATTCAGCCCCTGTGTCAACCATGAAAATCTCCTCTTTAACACCCACTCTTACAATGACCGTGGGCTTGTGATTACCGAGTGGGATGGGCCCAGGTCTGTGTCAATATGCACCTTGCCCTTCAAAAGAAGTTCCCGCCAAACCCACAAATCCGGTCCCACCGGCATCATTTCTCTCGTACATCCCGTTTGTTACTTGACCATTTGATGCTCCCGTATCTGTCTGGTCACCCTGTCCCCATTTCTTTTGAGTAATATGGGGCAATCTACGCCAATGACCTTCACCTTTACAGAATGCGCACTGATTGCACCCCAATTCGCCCAGGGGGTTACCCATGCCTCTTCCGCCTCTACCTCTTCCTCTGTCTCCATCCTGGGCCCCTCTACCTCTTCCCATGTTCACGGCTACAACTCCGGTTGCCATCTCTGTCTCTGTATTTCCTCACGCTTTTCTTCTAAATCTCTGTTATGATATACTTTATTAGTGATCTCTACGAATTCACGAATTCCTTTTCCCAAGAACCCATCTATCTTTTGTATCTTGTTACGTATATCTCTTTGTGCTTGGCTCACAAAGGAGGAGTTCACTAGCCGCTGATTCTCTATTGCTTCTGGATCTATAGGACTATACACTCTAAGGCTAGGGTCAGACTGAGGCAGTGCGAACGCGCGTTCTGGCGCACATAATCACGGCCGCACTAGCAGCAGATGACGGGCAATGACGGCCAATATACGAAGTACGGTCGCACAAAAGTCCGGCCGCGCAACGCAAGTGGAAAATGAACGCATTTTTTCGAGAACGTTAAACCGCTGTACTGACGTACAGAGTGCGCTGCGGCCGCATAGCAGCGTGTGTGCGTGATTAGGAGATGTCAGACGCTGCTAGTGTGCGGCCAACATAACGTTCAAACAGCCGGATTCCCTAGATTCTTTTACCCCATCGTCATGAAATACGTCAGAATTGCGCATCGTCTGACCACTTAAGCGTATTCTGTGAAAAAATGCGTGCGCACGCATCGACGTACATTTTGACGGTGGCCGCAGAAAATGCTGCTCACTGTCCCTAGCCTAAATGTATCTAATAATCTTTCTAAGAATGCACTTGGACTCTTTCGGGTCTTGCATTACTTCGGCTATTTTTATATTACTTCGACTTCTTTCCTCCCACTTTTACTCCCATTAACACTGCTGCCTGGTAGCTTTGAAGATGAGCTATACCCATTTTAGTATTCTATGGCCATTTAGGATCAGTTTTGGAGTAGTGCTCCTCAGCCCATGCCTCTGGATTTGGTTTACTGTCTTCAACTGCTTGAGCTAATAAAAGTTTGCGGGCATGGCTATTTATACGAGCTCTCTCTTCAGTAGTAAACATTGTTAGCAACAGCTGCTGACAGTCTGCCCACGTTGGATTGTGTGTGAGCATGAGAGATTCTACCATGCTAGTCACAGCTGTGGCATTTACAGAATAGGGAGGGGTGTGGGTCTTCCAATTAAACATTCAGGGGTGGTAAATGGGACATACGTAAACTGTGTTGGCCCTGGCTCCCCATCCGCCAAAAGGGGACCGGGCACTTCTCGTAATGGGAGTTGTAGTTTACTGGGATTATGCTGATACACTACTCGGGGTTTAACAATATTGTTGTCAGCACGGGTTACAACTTTGGGATCCGCGTCGCGTCCCACCCTCCCATCGTGGGGTCTCTAACCGGTATACTGTCCCATCAGGCATTTCAATCTTATCAGTGGGCACAACAACTTCCTCTCCCTCCACCGTCCCACCTCCAGCCGGGGCCAAGGGCGCAAGCGAGGGAGTAGCAGCAGCCTCCCCCCCCCGGCCGCGGCACCCAATTCCTGCCGGGCCTCCCTGTAGCAGGACGGATAAGGCGGCGGAAGAGCATCAGAATCCTCAGGATGCCCCGCTAACACCGGCTTATTTTCACCTTCCGATTTAAATTGATCTGGGGACACCCTTTTCTTATTTTGACCTGCTAGCGTCACAAAATGGCTCTTATCTCGAACACAATACCTCCCAGATATCTATGTACGGGTACTGGTCTGGGTATCCATATCTCCCGGTGATTTGGGAGTGCATTTTCTGAATGAGCACTGGATCCATAGATCCCTGTTCTGGCCACTCGGGGACTAATATTGGCCAGACTATAGTGCACAGAATCTGTAGTTTCTCCTTAATTCCACACCATAGTGGTGCGTTTCATACAGCGCCTTAAAATTGTGCACCATATACTCTAAGGGTGTTTCCCCATCCTTCGCCTTCTTGGGTTTTGATGACTCATTACCCATAATTGCCCTTTTTAGCAGTAGTTTCTTCACAATGCAAATAACTCTTTGACCAAACCAAGAACTGTGTTTTTTTTTTTTTTTTTTTTTTTTTTTTTTGACAGTCTGGTATTTCAATCGACAGTCCAATCGTGATGTATTCGCTTCCCCTTTCGGTGACCAGTTGAGTCGCCCCAATTCGGAAATGCACCTCGAGGGTCCACTCTCAGATTTGCTTCCTTGCTAAGCAAGTAGGCTCACGTTCACTCACAACACTTTCAGCAGCCACAACACGTACTATACCAGATACAATCAGCAGAAATCAAAACAATTTCAACATTCCGACTTCCTCAAAGATCTTCTCTATCTTTTTCTAGCTATGCATGTCCCGTTACTAGCAACACATCTGCCCTTACAATTGCCCGGGGCTCTCAGCCCACCAAAGCACCCTTAATCTGCCGCTACCAATGGCCTGGGGCTCCAAGCTCACCAGCCGGCCCTTTAATCGGGATATGCAATAACAATTACCCGGGGCTCTCAGCCCACCCTCTGAAATCTCTCCTCCTCTTTACCCACGTGCAGCTCTCAAGACACAATATCAACACTGCACCACATGGCAATGCATTACCTCAATTCAATTACAAACAAACCAAATTGGTATCCAACCCGCCGGGTCCAGTCACATGCCAACCAGCAGCCATTGAGGTGCAACTAACTAGTTCCCGTACTTTTGGCGGCGGGTCTGGTATACCAATGAGACTGTGTACGGGGGTCCCCTTACCTAACTATGGTCAGGCGTTTCAATCAATACCGGTTTACAAAACAATATAGTACCTTTTCCAATCGCTGCGCCGAACGCTGTTTCCTCGGACTCGGTGGCGTCTCAGTTTCTGGGTCGGGAGTCCGTTTGGGACGAGTCGAGGTCCACGTCACGGGAAATCCCGCTTGGCTCCTTTGCAGATGTCGGTTCACCTTCAACGAACGCCCAACCTTCAGGATCACTCGCACCTGCAGTCAACCGCTACGCTGTCCAGCAGCTGTCGCCGAACCGGAAGCGACTGAATTCCGGATGAACCCCCAAAAATGTTACCGGAATCCACCTGGCTCACTCGGGAGAAAGTCGGGCCGGCGCGGACAATGACTGGCTGGACACGAGTCTCTTCAGGAAAGGCGAACTTTATTGTGACGTCACCAATGCTCAGACAGGATTGAATCGCAAAGACTGAGCCCCGAATACATTCCAACATAGCATTTTATACAGTGAATAGATAATCCGGTACATCCCAATTAGCCCACCCCATGCTGACCCTCTCCCACCCCACGTGGGTCTGTACCTTCCCCTTTCGGAATTCAAAGACCTTCCACAAATTGGCAGTAAATTGGCAGCTTTCACATTGTATTATGACAATTGGGTAATTTACACGAAGCCAGATCCTGCCTCTATCTTGCCCTGTAACTTTGTTTACAATTTCTTCTGATAAGACTGCAGATGCAAAGTAATCAACTGGACACCTTACCACAGGGTAGCAGTATTTGCAGTATTTATTGGGTAAAAATGTTATATTCCAACGCGTTTCGGGTACGCAGTACACTTCATCAGGGAAAATAAACTTAAGACGAAAATAAAAGTCCATTAAATGTCCCCTTTCTCTTTGTCTTTTTATAAAGTGTACTGCGTACACGAAACGCTTTTGGAATATAAAATTTTTACCCAATAAATACTGCAAATACTGCTACCCTGTGGTAAGGTGTCCAGTTGATTCCTGTGGCGGCAAGAGTCTTCAGGTCCTCGGTTCCAGCATTGGCAGAGTTGGGGTAATTTTTGTAGATACGATAAGCGATAAAGTTTTAATATCTTGTGAGTGCGGCGAGAAAAGGGGGGCACCCTATATAAAACTGTATTTTTTAGTATGCACTATGAGAAATTTCTTAATACCTCTTAGGTTCCCAATTTTAACGTATTCAATTTGTAAACAAGACGTTTTAGGAGAGACGTCCGGGATACCGTGAGGTTGTATACTTTTACACTTTTTTACCTTCCAGTCACACCACGATTTCTTTTTTTGAAGACTGCAGATGGTCTTAACGCAGGCTTTTGTTCTGTTCTCTAGCTCGGTGGCCTTGGTGTTTCTAAATCCACGTCCTGTCATTGCTGCCCACTTTTGGCCGGATCTTGTTTATTTTAATTGCTCTGCCAGAGAATATCTGGAATGCCTGACTTCTATGCAAAGACACATTTCTAATTCAACTATTTCTCGCTATTTACACTTAACGTGAATCAAAGTTTTGCTCAAGATGGCTGTTATGAACCATCATGGCGACCTATTTCTGGTCTGATTCCTTTACAGTATGAAGTGTTTTTTCTCTAAAATAAATCTGTATTCGGGTCTAATTGTGGGATTGGCACTTTGAGACACATTAGTTGGTTCAGTGATCCAGTTTGGGCACTCGGGCTATAAAAGGTTCCCAATTCCTGATCTAAGAGGAGAGAGCTGACACACTAGGTGAGGGTAAATAGAATACAAGAAGGGGGGGGGTTTAAAGTGTGGACAAGGGGAAGAGACAGAATCTTTGCTTCTGGTGCTGTCACGGAGGGGGTGGGGGCCAGCACGCAGGGGGGAGGGGAGACACAAAGACAGACTTTGCAGCTGGAGCTCTGCATTTACCCTACTGAGTCCTGCATGGTAAGATGCACAGTGTCGGGGCCCTCACCAGCGCAAGAAGGGAAAATCTGGTGTTGCCACAACATGGAAGGTGCTGCCTGGATTTCCTTTACTGCCTGCTGGATTTTTCCCCTGTAGGTGTCAGCCCTTACCTGCAATTCGCTCCTTGGGCTGCGGTCACACGAGCGGACTGAGTGCGTTTGCGTGAACCAACGTCTGTCGCAGCTTTCTGACAGCTCGACGGGGAGGGCTGTGAGGTGTAGCCATCGGAAAAAAAGCTACGATGTGCGTTCGGGGCTACAAGTTCGATCCTCCATAGGAGGATCAAGCTTTGTAGCGCTGAGCGTACTAACTGCGTTCAGTGAGGTTGTCACACTGTCAGAGTGGAAGGGACGTCTCTCCCTCTCAAGTACACTCGTGTGACCCCCTGCCTTCAAGAGAGGTCCACGCCCTTTCTTCCTGGCTTCTGCATTGAGGTTTCTCTTCTCTGTGTACCTGCAAGAATCTTGTTCCCTAGTTCCCATTCTATACCTGATTTGTGTACCGAACCTTTTGGCTTAGATTAGTGGACTCGCTGCCTTCTGCTTACCTATGACCCTTGGCTTCCCTCAGGACTGTTTATGGACTACCCCTTGATACTACGTCTTGTGAACCTCACAACCCACCGTGCTCCATTGTGCTTCCCTCGGTGTACCCCTACCATGTTTCCAGTGTGCACCTGCCACACTGGTCTCCAATCCAGTGTCCCTAGATCCCGGTCAGCCTTTTCCCGTCCCGCCTGGTGACTCCTTTAAGTTTTCCCCTATATTTCTGTCCTAGGTTCTGAGCTGTCTGTTACCCAGCAGATCCCTAGTCAGCCCTATTCCCGGTTCGCCCCTCACTACTGTGTACCGTTTACCTGTGTGTGCGTGTTCCCAAGTAATAAACCCCTTTTTATCCACTACATTCTTGCCTTCTCTGTGTTCACTGCATCCTGGGCTCCTATCCTCACACGCCGGTCCAGATCCCTGACACACTGGGGGTCATCCAGGAGCTGGGTTGTGCAGTACTGCGTGCCTGGCACCTTCTGCACCCCCTGCTCTCCTGATGTGCCTAGCCTCGGACATTTGCATGTCTGGCGCTAGACTCATCACAAAACTGGGCAGAGTGTTCAAAACCCATCTGGCCCCTGTGGGAAATAGGGATGCATCAATTCAATTTTTTTTAAGACCAAGTAGGAGTACCAAATACTTTTTTCAGGTACTTAGTGAAAACCGAAACTTTGATTTTTAAAGCCATGTGACCGCTGTGCTTTCTAGTAAATAATTTAGGATTCCGCTGAAAGCCTGTCCAATTTATGTTAATATTAAAATGTATGGCCAGACACCCCATTTACCCACTGCACAGGCCTGCACACACCTGACTACACACATACACAGGTTAAAATTGGGAACCTGAGAGGTAATGAGCAGAAAAACTTTCATAGTGCACACTGAAAAGTACAATTTAGGGTGCCCCCCTCTTTTCTCCGCACTCACAAGATCATAAAACTTTGGCACTTACCGTGTCCACGACGATTACCCCACTCTGCTGGTACTGATGCTGGAACGGAGGACCTGAAGACTCTTGCCGCCACAGGAATCAACTGGACATCTTACCAAGGTTTACAGTAGTAAAACAGTGATTTATTGGGTAAAAAATTATATATGATAGATTCCAGCGTGTTTCGTGTATATCATAAATTTCATCAGGGAAAGTATAATTTAAAACAAAATTACAACAGAATAAAAGTCCATTAATAGTCCCCATTCTCTTCGTCTTTTTATATTCTCTTTCTCTGCCGTCGAATTGTCTATCTTCCGGTTCCTGCGTTGGCGTGCGTCTCACGACTGGAACGCAAACATCCGGTCCATCCCTGGAGCGCAGTTCTCGCGTCACCAGAAGTGATGTATTGGAATTTTCTTCTTTGCAGCAGTTAGACAAGGAGGTTGGAACACCGGGAGATGGCATTCCAGGTGTTGGCGGATCCAAACAACTCCTAAGGGGAAACCTCCTACTTCTAATATGGAGTACTCTTCTCAAACGATGATCCCTCCAATACATAAACAACAATTATGAGAGGAATGTACAAATAACAGTAAAAATTCTCAAATCATTTTAAAACGTGAAACAAAATAAAAACGGTAAGTAAAAACGGTAGATCTCTTAACTAAAATAAATATGGAATTTTGGTTGAATATTGGCACAATATGTCTGGAGGGATCAGGCTTCTCAGACAGTTTTTTATATCCAGATCAATATTCAAACCACCATTTCTCCACGTGTCTAACCGGTATATCCATTCCATTTCTCTTTTAGCCAAAAGTTTGGAATAGTCTCCCCCTCTCCAATTTTTACTAACCAAATCTATACCAATCCATTTGAAACTTGCGACTGAAAATAAATGGCAATTCTGACAATGCACCGGCACACTATGGTTGAGTTTATTATTCCTAATGTTTCCTAAATGTTCCAGCACACGTATTTTGATCTCTCTTGTGGTTTTACCCACATATTGCGCTCCACAAGGGCATTCCAAAAGACATATCACAAATATCAGTCCCTTGCTGGTGCAGTTAATAAACGATTTTATAGAAAACTCTTTTCCTGTTAAAAAGACGAAGAGAATGAGGACTATTAATGGACTTTTATTCTGTTGTAATTTTGTTTTAAATTATACTTTCCCTGATGAAGTGTATGATAGATTCCAATGCGTTTTGTGTATATCCTATATAATTTTTTACCCAATAAATCACTGTTTTACTACTGTAAACCTTGGTAAGATGTCCAGTTGATTCCTGTGGCGGCAAGAGTCTTCAGGTCCTCCGTTCCAGCATCAGTACCAGCAGAGTAGGGTAATCGTCGTGGATACGATAAGTGGCAAAGTTTTATGATCTTGTGAGTGCGGAGAAAAGAGGGGGGCACCCTAAATTGTACTTTTCAGTATGCACTATGAAAGTTTTTCTGCTTATTACCTCTCAGGTTCCCAATTTTAACCTATTCAGCTTGTTACCAAGACGTTTTGGGAGAGACACCCGGGATACCGCGAGGTTGTACTAAATTTTTACCCTCTAGTCACACCACCAGCCTTTTTGTTATTACACACATACACAGACCTCGGATACATGAATACCCAGACACATCGGACCTCGCATACATGTAAATGCACACTACACTAACAGCATTCTGCTGGGCACCTCCGGCTGGCCACGTCTCTGCGAGCGGCCGCAAGCAAAGGTTGCTCTGCTGGGGCTGTGCTCTCGCGAGAGCTTAGAGTCCGCAAGATCTCATATGAGTGCGGAGCAAACTTTGCCGGTGGCCGCTCACTGGTAGAATGCTGTTAGTGCATTCTGCCAGCCTCCTGAATGCCGACAAGCCAGCCCAGTGCTGGCTTCCGGTATTTGTATAGATAGCGGGGGCATTTACACAAGTACCCGTGCAAATGCCTGGTAGGCATATCATCTGCTTGTGGTATGCGTACCATGGGTTGAGAACCCCTGGTCTAGGTGGTTAAATGAGTCATGGAAGTAGCTATGAGCTTTTACATGTCTAAAGTTGTTGGTAAGGGTTTGAGTAATCTTTCGATAAATAAATAAATAAATAAATATTGCCATTTATTTACTCTGGCATATTGCACATAAAGGGATGCTATCTCTTTTATAGTGGCACTTCTAAGTTATTAATGGGGAAGTAATGAAGTATTATTTGAGGTGACCAGTACATCATTGAGTAAATAAGAATCACTTCTGGGTCCAAGAAATCCGCTTTCCATGATATCACTGACAACATACTTGCATACTCCTAACATTTTAGTAACGTGTGTGTGTCTCAACACACTAAAGGTACTATGCAGTGTGGGCAATACTTTTCAAGTGTAAATTATTATTATTTTAATTTTTTTGTCTTAACTAGGTTTACAATCATCCCAATTATGATGAATCCCGGCTGCTGAACACATTGCAAAAAGCATCCCGTGTACCTTTTACACCTTTGGAGGTATGAACAGTTTTGATGAGGAATTTTTGTCTTTGTTTAAAACACAAAAATCCCGAAAATTTATGGATGCCTTTTGTATTTTCTTTTCTTTCACACCAGTGGCAGTATTATGGTACTCGAGTTCACTTCTTTGTGGATGACCCAATTGCTGTTGAAGCTTTGAAGGATGCCTCCAAAACTTTGAAAGCTAGAGACAATATTAAGGTATTTTTCTTAACGTTAGCCAATGCTTTCTGCCTTTCTTATGGAGCATGTGTTGATGTCAGTATTCCTCCTCCTGATCACTCCCTTCTTTCCTTCTCTTAATATTCAAACACCTTTGTTTTACAGATTTTTGTTATTGTTGCTCTCATTTTTTTTTATTATTATTAGGTTGTGGTATTTACTCCCACACCTCCACAACCTTTTGATGCAATGAAAGATGAAGATATTGAACATTTTAAGGTACCAAGATCTAAAATAATCCATCAATTACACCTCTTTCTGAGCCTCATTTTTTCTTGCACGAAGGTTATTTTACCTCTGTCACAATACGTTTTCTATATTTTGTAAAAGACTCCTTTCTACGCACATAACGGTTACTGTAATTACAATTTAGATATTATAGGCCCAATTCCAACCGAGCCAGTATGCTTAACAAATGAGACGTTATGACTGATGAATGCAGCCATTATACTTAACTCCCTTCATTACCAAGACTGCCTTGCAGATCGCGTATAGGCACCTTCTGGTCTCCTGATACCGAATATAGTCGATGTGGGCTTGTTCTGAAGCAAAGTGGAGGAATTACTTTTTTTTGTTCCTAAAGTTTTAGCACCTCGTGTATATAATACCCAAAGTGCTAAAACAGATCACACTTCGGCTGATCGCTGCGTCCTGCTTCCTGGTTCCCTTCTCGCGAGAAGGGAAGCAGGACGCCGCGATCAGCCCGAGGAGAATGCGGAGGTCAGCGAAGGAGCACTGGGACAGGTAAGTATCCGGCCCGAGTGTGGATCAGGGTTACCGCTTTCTGCATAGAAATTTAACCCTGAGCCACACTCGGGATTACCGCCAGAGAGGTTAAAGCCTTTAGTGGCGTTGTCCCCCTCCCCCCTATTTATCTGCATGGCTATAGTTTCTTTAACTTGCTTGTATTTGTCGCCACCTGTCCACCTACTTTTGTGGCATTGAATTCTCTCCTATCCTTCAGAATTGCATGCAGAAGAGGTATGACAGATCGCAAATGGCAATGGACCTGAAGGCTTTGCGCAGTGACCCAGGTACTTTGTATATTTCCCCCCTCTCTCTTGCCCCTCTCTTTTTAACATATTTCATTGTTCTGCAAAGTCTTCCCTTGCTTATTTTAATTTGTTTCCAGACCTTGTTGCAAATCACGTTGACTTGATCCTGAATAGACAGTCCAACATGATTGCCATGTTGAATATTATAGAAGATAATGTGCCAGAGGTGAGTCCACATTTGGAACATATGTCTACTTCCTACCCATAAGGATGCACCAAAAATGAAAATTCTGGGCAGACCCTGAAAATTCTGAATGCTCTTGGTAAACTGAAACCAAAATTAACCCCCCCCCTCCCCGAAAACTTCTTAAAATAATTTGTGTGTGTACACACTGCATCAGGCATGGCACATGGCATCCCTAGCTTCTAATACTATAATAAACTGGGGTGCTATAAACCATGCCTGCTGCAGGGCCTCGCTGTATATAGTATATCATAAGCTGGGGTTACTACACTTCTTCAAAGAAATGAATTTAAAAGAACTTGGAGGGTAAAAGCCATTTTGTTACTGCATGTCGTATAGCCCCCACGGTGAGTGTTAAATTCTATCTTTCCGCTGGGGAAGGTTCGGTCCTGCTGGGGTGGCTGCTTTTGCTAACATGGTGCCCACAGCCTCCGTCAAAAAACTGTCCCCTAGGCGTTTATCCCACCAAGCCGTGAGAACAGAAAGTGTCCCACACTGAGAAACTGACACATCATTGAGCTGTGTGCTTAGCTGCTCCTGACCTCCACAGCAGGTGTCTACATACAGTGGATAAGCAATGTGAAGATAATTTGGCATCACAATTCTCTCCATTTCCTTTGTTAGGGAATTCTTCTTGCACATTTTTCTAGATAATACATTTCTCATCCATTTGTCTTGTTCATTTTTTCCTTTGCAGCTTCTTTCATTAAATCTCAGCAGCAATAAACTCTTTAAGCTGGACGACATGAGTCCTATTGAAATCAAAGCGCGTAAACTGAAGATCCTAAACTTGTCTAACAACTTGGTAAGAACTTAATTTCTTTCTTAATAAATCTGGCAAACACGGAATTAATAACCCATGTGACCTGTCGCTTGTTTGAACCGTAAACTGGGATCCGCTAATATCATATTCAGCTTTTCTTACTGTACAGTTGTTTTATGTGCCCTTTGCATCTTATAACCTCATGGTATATAAAAATCTGTCACCCTGTTTAGATGTTGAGATGTTTTCATTGTAAATTGTCAAAGTGTAACCTAGTTGTAAACAAAGTATGGATCCTACCTTTTTTTCTTATGTTTTATACATGGAGCAGGCTGGATACTTCTGGTCTATGCAGCCGCCCCAATAGGGAATAGGCGCAAAACAGTTTTTTATGCATATATGTATATTTTTCTGTATCCCCAGCCAGGTCATTATTGCAGCTGCCCCTTTCAATGTTTTCTTTTTAATCCCAAAGAGGAATTGTTCCTGGTGAGGGTACAAATATAACCCATCTTTGCCTCTTGGTTGATAAGCAGCATGAGGATATGTTGTTGCTTAGGAAAGTAGCTCTTGGTTTCATTAGGTAGGGCCCACCTGACCCCGAGGCGCCGTGATGTGGTGGGTGGGCTTACACTTCAATGGCCATTCAAGTAAACCAAAACCTGTGACTGTGTTTTGTATCGCATGGAGCTACAGTGGCGAACGCAAATGACAACCTTTTTTCTTGTAAAAATTCAATGATTGCAAGTGTAATACAAAACTTAGTCATTTGACTCCTTAATCTAAATATGTCAATAAGATTTAATCCCTGTATATGGGATCGTCCACATTTTCGAGATGGTAGTGCCATATAGGTATATTACTATTCATGATTAAAACCATTCACGTTTCCAACATTGAAACGTCACCAGCCATCTCTGGACTGAACTTGTATCAGAGCAGGAGACTAATAGTTTTCATATGGACGGGAGGTTACTTTAGTAATACTGACACGAGGTTAGGCAGTCCTTTTTTTTTTTTTTTTGTACTTCACCTGTCACGGACTGCAACTCCTGAATCGGCATTGTAGTCGCTCACTTTGTAATACCCTTTTGAGAACATGAATGATGTGTATTTTAGTATTGATAAACTCACCGAGCCTTCCGTAATACATATTTTTAAAGTACTTGTCAGATTACTTTGGCAAAGCATGAAAGCCAAAATCTTCCATGCAAAGAGTTTAACAAAATACAACACAAAACACAGGTATAAGAATTTGTGTTATGCAAAAATATGGAAACTATTGTTTGTTATTGTGCAAGTTTGTAATCTGATGAGTTACAGAGTCCCATTGTTAAAGTTATACTCTATAGAAAAATAGTTTCCCTTTTTTGTCCTTAAATAATTGGCCAGAGGCTGCTGAGAGCCTCCGCCCCTATTATTTTTTTGTAAAAATAAAATTAGATTTTTGGTGATTTTACTCACCCTTGCTGCGCACAGCGCCTCCTCTTCGGCTCTGGATCTCCTGAACCCAGAAGTCCCTGACACTTTTCTGCTGAACTTGCTAACGTAGAAACGGCAAATTGTGCGCTGCTATGGGACTTGCTCACTTGATGTATGCAAGTTCTGTAGTGCTTGTGCAGAACAATGGAATGGCGCTACACGAGCATGTACAGATCCGATCCAACATATGGTTGGGGGGCACTCTTCACATCTTGATCACTTTAAAACAATACAGTGGTCAGGATGAGTAGAGTGTTCCTTTTTAAGCACAGATTTGAATCCTGGTGGTCACACAGCTTTAGTTAACCTCCCTGATGGTATTCCCGTGTGTGGCTCGGGGTTAACTTTCAGTGCTGAAAGCGGTAATTCCGAGCCACACTTGGGCTGGATACATACCTGTACCTGCACTCCCTCGCTGACCTCCGCAATCACAATTTGCTTCTTGGCTCGTTTCTCGCGAGAAGGGAATCAGGGAAGCATTACGTCAAGATCGTCCGGAGGTGACAGCGAGGGAGCGCAGAGACAGGTAATGTATCCAGCCCCGAGTGTGGCTCAGGGTTACCGCTTTCAGCACTGAAATTAACCCCGAGCCACATGATTCTCACATAGAAAATGTCAGAATCGTAACTCCAGGGAGGATAAAGGAGCACTGTAATGAAAATTCCTGTCCCTGAAAATCCTGCTTACCGCATCTGCCGAATTACAGCTTTCTTTCTTTTATCTAAAAAAATTATTTTTATCTTGGAAGAAAATGCTTTCTCTCCGTTGGCGATCACTCATCCCGTCAGCTCAGGGCTTCAAAATGTGGATGTTGCTGTAGCCTTTTTACCCTTGAATTGCGTAGTATATGTAAATGGCATATCACGCTTTCTATAGCACATGTGCAGAGATGGATTGGAGCTGCACACACACACACACACACCAGCAATCAATTGACTGCCTTCTCTAAGGGCACGCACTATTGTCCGTACCCGCTTGGTGACATATTTGGTGACTCGCAGTATTAAAAATATCGGCTGCCGGGTGATGCATGTGTGGATGGAGGAAAACACACACACACACACACACACACACACACACACTCTCTCTCTAGCTGGGGGTGACCACTTTTGAAATGCTAATGTTTGTGTTTGTAGTGTCCCTTTAAGGATACAGTTGGGAATTGTTTTTTTTTTTTCTTTTTTCTAGTGTTGCTACAGATTCAATGTATTATAATCCATATAAATGTTCTGTTAAATTTTATTCTCCCCAAAGGAAACCCCTTTGTCCTTTCAGTGTGTGTGTGTGTGTACTGCTCAAAAAAATAAAGGGAACACAAACCGAAGACATCCTAGATCTGAATGAATGAAGTATTCTTATTAAATACTGTGGTCATTACATAGTTCAATGTGCTGACAACAAAATCACACAAACCTTATCAATGGTGATCAAATTGAGCAACCCATGGAGGTCTTGATTTGGAGTTACACTCAAAATTAAAGTGGAAAACAACACTACAGGCTGATCCAACTTTGATGTAATGTCCTTCAAACAAATCATAATGAGGCTCAGTAGTGTGTGTTGCCTCCACGTGCCTGTATGACCTCCCTACAACGCCTGGGCATGCTCCTGATGAGGTGGCGGATGGTCTCCTGAGGGATCTCCTCCCACACCTGGACTAAAGCATCCCCCAACTCCTGGACAGTCTGTGGCGTTGGTGGATGGAGCGAGACATGATGTCCCAGATGTGCTCAACTGGATTCAGGTCTGGGGAACGGGCGGGCCAGTCCATAGCATCAATGCCTTCGTCTTGCAGGAACTGCTGACACTCCAGCCACATGAGGTCTAGCATTGTCTTGCATTAGGAGGAACCCAGGGCCAACCGCACCAGCATATGGTCTCACAAGGGGTCTGAGGATCTCATCTCTGTACCTAATGGCAGTCAGGCTACCTCTGGCGAGCACATAGGGCTGTGCGGCCCCCCTAAAAAAATTCCACACCACACCATTACTGACCCACTGCCTAACCGGTCATGCTGGAGGATGTTGCAGGCAGCAGAACGTTCTCCACGGCTTCTCCAGACTCTGTCACATGTGCTCAGTGTGAACCTGTTTTCATCGGTGAAGAGCACAGGGCGCCAGTGGCGAAGCTGCCAAACGTCCTGCACGGTGTTAGGCTGTAAGCACAACCCCCACCTGTGAACGTCGGGCCCTCATACCACCCTCACGGAGTCTGTTTCTGATCGTTTGAGCAGCCACATGCACATTTGTGGCCCGCTAGTGGTCATTTTGCAGGGCTCTGGCATTGCTCCTCCTGTCCCTCCTTGCACAAAGGTGGAGGTAGCGGTCCTGCTGCTGGGTTGTTGCCCTCCTACGGCCTCCTCCACGTCTCCTGATGTACTGGCCTGTCTCCTGATAGCGCCTCCATGCTCTGGACACTACGCTGACAGACACAGCAAACCTTCTTGCCACAGCTCGCATTGATGTGCCATCCTGGATGAGCTGCACTACCTGAGCCACTTGTGTGGGTTGTAGACTCTGTCTCATGCTACCACTAGAGTGACAGCACCGCCAGCATTCAAAAGTGACCAAACCATCAGCCAGAAAGCATAGGAACTGAGAAGTGGTCTGTGGTCACCACCTGCAGAACCACTCCTTTATTGGGGATGTCTTGCTACCTGTCTATGCTTCCCTCCTTTTGTCTATTCCAGTTGCACAACAGCATGTGGACTTGACTGTCAATCAGTGTTGCTACCTAAGTGGACAGTTTGATTTCACAGACATGTGATTGACTTGGAGTTACATTGTGTTGTTTAAGTGTTCCCTTTTATTTTTTTGAACAGTGTATTTATTTTTCTTCTAAGCTAAGGAGCGAACGTGAACTTGACAAGATAAGATCCTTGAAACTGGAGGAACTTTGGCTTGAAGGAAATCCTCTTTGTCAAATCTTTCGTGACAAAAGCTTGTATATCAGGTCAGTGCAAGGGTCTTGACCTCTGGAGCAATCTCTTCTGGGTTACTATTCTCTTTACTTTGTAAAAGTCATCCGTTATTCATCATCCGTTTAACTAATTGGGGTTGCTGATGGTCACACAGTGTATGTAACCTGTTCCCCATAAATTGCCACATCTGTGTCCTTATTTTCACTGTGTAATCTTGACACCTAATATACATTGCACTCCAGCTCAGTGACAACATGCATGATCATAAATCTAACTTCAATCTCCTCCCTCCCTCTCCTCTCCTCCCTCCCTCTCTCTCGCTCTCTCTCTCCATTTAAGGAATGTGTTCTTAATCTTAAACTAGGGGCCAGTGGTTCATCCATCTGTAGTAGAACTCGAAGGACAGAAAAGAAATGCCCCACTAGGAACATTGATACTTTCAGATGGTGGTGGGTGGGCTGGCAGCAACTCTGAGAAGTTGTGCCTGTTATTGTTCACCATTTCATTTGCTTCACAGCATACTGTGTGTTTTCGTCTTTTATACCACACAATTTATATCTGATGTCTCTATTTTATCTGTATCCTGTTCTAGATTTAATTTGCAAAATAATGCCTCGATTTAATCTGTATACAATCCACTCAAAAAATGTATCAAGCTCTGGGTCATCCAAGAAAAGGATAATGTTGAACAAGTAGCACCTCTGAATTGACTTTTCAAATACCATGATGTAAACTGAAATATCTTTATGAAGGATAGTATGAATAGAACCAGGAAGGTGAGGGGCAAGAGGAGCCAATTTGTCAATGTTTTGTGTAATTGGAATATCCCGTAATAACCAGATCAAAGCTCTTCATACGAAGGACATACACGTAACGAGAATAAGCGTTAGAAAAATGGCAATGCCTGGGATGTATCCAGTGTGCTAAAATGGATTCACTACCCACTGCTACAAACATGTGGAATACGTCTTTGGTGCCATTACGGAGTTTGCTTTGCACTCTCAAACTGTTCTATATAAACACACGTTGCCCTTAATTTTACATCCCACAGGGACTTAAACGTAAAACCCACATCATCCATTCAAAACAAATGTGTCATCCGCCTTCCGTTTTAAGTCAGGATTTATATCAGAGTAGCAGCAGTAATTTGTTGTAGACCAAGATTCCGTAATGGTAACTGTTGCACCATGAGCAGCCTCCTTACAGAATACAACCATTCCCTGTCAGTGCTGTATGTTTGCCATAGGAGCCGCTGTCTCTTCAAAAACCACACAATCTAATGTGTTGTAAGTGATGCCTTTCAGTATGACTGGCTCCATATTTCTTCTGCAGCAGTTTTTTTAACCGGTACATTTGTTTCATTAATCAGGAGCGCTATAAAATGCAAAGTAATGTAAATGTTTGGTTTGGAGTTTCCATCTGTTGCCATTGAGATGACATGTTTTTCCTTCTGTCCATCCTTCCATGTATCCAATCCACCTTGGTTGACAGTGCTATTCGAGAACGTTTCCCCAAGCTATTGCGACTGGTAAGTATATGTTCTCCTCTGGTTTGTACAGTTAAATACAATAGTTTGGGCACCCTGGACTGAGCATATTATGTTCATTTCACTGGGGGGGACGGGGGGGACGGGGCAGACGTAATCTCTTCAATTTGACAAATTTCTGCAAATCCTAATGCAGGTTCAATGAAGAAAATACAGTAGGGGGGTGTGTAAAAACAAAAAAAACTGCATATATAAAAGGTTTGGGGTCTCTCCAGTCAGCACTTAGAAGCCGCATTTGGGAGAAAATAACGTCCTCCAAACACAACCAATTGATGATTTTTCACTTGAAAAATCAATAATAAAAGCGCTTATTCTATCTACAGTATTTCCTTATGCTGTTTCTAAAATTGTTGAATTTTTCTAGTTATTTTGACGGAAAGTTCGAATTTTAATAAATAAGACTCGGAGGCGAGTATTTGCACTTCTTTCTTGCTTTATTAACTGCAGCAAAAAACAGAGAAAAAAACTGTTCAATAACGAAAAGGTTACACTCCTCCCTTCACATATCCTCCAATCCAGTTAACCTTCCCACCCAGTAAAACCAATCCAAACCGGAAATCCTCCTCTTTCTTGACGCATAGAAACTCAACGGAGCAACAGGAAAACAACCAAAGGAACGACCTCCAGGATGCCGGGCAGAAGCCAACTAGTAGGCTGTGAAGAGAGGGAAACACAGAAACACCATGATGAGCCATGGAAAAACGCAATTGGTGTAAGGAAAACGCAGCAGGACAAGGAAAATATACCCACCCACAGTAACAAAAGGGCAAGAGCGGCGGGAAATACTCACCTCCGAGTCTTATTTATTAAAATTTTAACTTTCCGTCATAATAACTAGGAAAATTCAACAATTTTAATGCAATGACTCGGAGGCTCATATTTGCAAATTTAAAACTCATCTAGCACGTTAGTAGACCAATGCGAGACAGGTTTAAAATATAAGGTCCGTAGGGTCGATTCCTTAGACCAGTCAGCCGCTTTCATAAGATCCTCAAGACGACACCCAGACACCATGGCAGAGGATGCCATGACACTGCGAGTCGAATGAGCACCAAAACGAGAGATATCCACCCCAGCGAGACCCATCAGCCACCGTGGCAAGCGTCGAGGACATCGCTGGACGGTGGGGGGAAACGTACGAGACAAACAGGGGCGAAGCGGTAGCATCGTGTACAGACACCGTATGAGGCAACGCCCGGGGCACAATAACAGACGGTCAGGTAACGTCAGATAGAAAACAGAGGTAATGGCCGTCTTAGCGCGATGGGAGACGTCGAAATGAACACCATCAGGACCAAAAGAGCGCCCATAGAAATCTAGGGCCCTCACGTCACTCACCATCTTACAAGAAAAGAGGCAAAGTAGCATGAGCAACTTCGCGGAGAGTTGCCGTAATGACCAGGCTGGGTTGTCGGGTCAGGCGGCTGTGAACATGTGTATCATTGACACGTCCCATGTGGTGGAGTATTTCGGTGTAGGTGGACGTGAAAAACGCGCAGCGTGGAGTAAACGACACACTAGCGGGTGACAGCCGAGAGGAACCCCCTGAAATCCCACATGACCGGCGGAGATCGCCGAACGAAAGCGTTAAGGGAGCGATACGCTTTTCCTTCACCAAAAAGTTCCATGTGGAAATCTAACACTACATTCACAGGGGCCGAAAAGGATCCATGTCCCTTCCCAGGCACCAACGAACCCATTGTCCCCTGGTGGACCGGTAGAGGGATCTCGTGCCCGGGGCCCAGGCTTGTTGCAGCCATTCGCCAGTGCAGTCCGAAACGCCAGGGACAGTGCCGGGACCCCCGACATCAACCACAGAAGAGGACACTGTGACGAGATGAGAGGATAAGGTGTGCCGTCCTGGTGCGTCACGAGATCCGGACGCCACGGCAAGACCCTTGGGTAGTCTATCGATAGTTCCAGCAGGGGCGGTAACCTGTGCTGACCTCTCCATAACGGGGTCACCAGGACCACGGTCACATGTTGAGTCCAAACCTGAGACATCGTTCGACCAATCATGGCAAACGGGGGAAACGCATAGTGTCTGTGCAGAGACAAGTCCTGCAAAAACGCATCCGTTGCCTGCGCTTCTGTATCCGGGCACCAACTGTAGAAATTCGGGAGCTGACGGTTTAGGCGGGAGGCGAATAGATCAGTCTCCAATGGACCCCAGAGACGCAGCACACTCAAAGGTTTCGGGTAGCAGATGCCAATCTCCCGAATCCGTCGAGTGTCTCGAGTTCCAGTCCGCTATCAGATTGTCCTTGCCTGGCAGAAACTGGGCACGGACCACATATCCTGCTTGAAAGCAGTAGGCCGTTGATGTTGCATACCGCAGGATAATTGTCCATCCGTAGAAGGGTGGTGCAATTCGATTCCCCTCTGGCGAAACATTGAATTGCAAAAAGGCCTGCCAGGAGTTCCAGGCAATTTATGTGTAGGAGATGTTCGTTTCGTGACCAACCGCCTCCTGTTTCTAGGGCAACGCGCCCCCCACCCAGAGTGGCTCGCGTCTGAGTCTCACCAGAGATGGGGGAGGGGGAAGGATATCCTTCCTGTTCCAATATCGGAGGTTCCTAATCCACCACAGTAAATCCGAGTGAGCCTCTGATGAAAGGGTCACCGGAGTCGCATAGAGAGCCCCCCAGAGGAAATTCCCTTCCGGCATTGGAGGGCCCGATAATGCTGGGGGTACCGCCAGTCGAGCTGCGGTCAGAAGGCTTATCATGCGAGCCAAGGATCTGAGTGGGAAAGTGCGTTTGCGGAGCAGAACCCTCGCTTCTTTCTTGATCAAAGTTAATTTGTTGTTGGTAAGACTGAGGCGCATGGTTTGTGACTCGAGTGGTCAACCCCAGGAATTCCAAACACTGAGTCAGAGTCACCACCGACTTGTCCCAATTGATAAGGAACCCTAGGTCTTGAAGCAATTGAGTGGTCCATAGTATGTGGACCTGGAGTTGTGATGCTGAGGGTGCCATGAGGAGGATGTCGTCGTCGTCGTCGTCGTCTAGGTATATAATGAGACGAACAACCTTTTTCCACCACGGGTTTCAACAGTTTGGTGAAACACCACTGTGCAGACGAGAGCCAGAAGGGAAGACTGCTGAATCTTCAGAGGTCCGGACCCCAGCGGAACTGTAGGAAATCCCTGAACTCCAGAGCCACTGGAACTGACAGATAAGCGTCCTTCAGGTCGATTTTTTTTCACCAGCCAGTCCCCTTGGAGCAGAGTCGACGGAAGGTCCATTTTGAAGTGTCGGCATAGGACTGAGGTATTGAGCTCTTTTAAGTTGATCACCGGTCTCATGCCTCCCCCTTTTTTGGTCACCAAAAAAATATTGCTGACATAACCCGGGGTTTGGAAAGGGACCCGTTCTATCACTCCTTTTCGCGCAATTCCTGTTCCACAATGTGAGCGTTCTCGGTAGGTGGTAAGGGACCAGGGGAGTTCAACTGAACTGGGGTTTGGGTGAATTCTATATGAAATCCCAGTACAGTTTGAAGTACCCAAGGATCGGATGTAATGTCCGACAAGTGTTTGTGGAATGCAGCAATGCGACCCCCAGCCGTGAGGTGCGGGGACCGGGAGTTGGGTGGTACTCTTACCTTGTGGGCGACATCCTGCAAAGGGACCACGGCCGCCACGACCTCCTCTGCCGCGCCAGAAGCGGGAGCGAGTGGGGAAGAAACCACCGGAGGATTAGGAATACGGATTGCCTCCTTGGAAGTTATCAGAGTATCGTTGATTCGGGGCGTCAGAGGATCTGTAGGTAGAGGAAGATCAAGCTCCCGGGGTGGCGCCCCCTGTTGCCACCGGCCCTGACAAAAACGCAGCCCTTGAAGACCCGTTTAAGTGAGGTGGACACCTTGTCAAGGGATGTGAAGGTGCTTGCGTATGCACCCATGTCCTTTACGTAGGTGTCTCCGAAAAGGAGGCCCTGTGCCTTACTGCTCAGGTCTGAATCTGCGATCTCAGTCAGATGGCCATCAACTTTTAGCAGAATGGAGCGGCGGCGCTCTGCTAATATAGTAGCATTGGCATCGGCTAGAAAGCCTAGTGAGCGCTGCAGTCACCCTCTAACTATCAGGGGTAACGCCTTGTGCCTTAGCGTCTTCTGTGATGTTAAAGAGGCACGTCAGGGAATCAAGGAGTTTGTCCTGGCATTTCTTAAATGCGTGGTCTATACTCGCTTTAGCGGACCACCCGTGTCTGGTGATGAACTTTTGGAATTTGGGGTCCACTAGTGGTGTGAGGCATGACTTGTCAGAGGTGTTGGGGCGTGGGCATTCAGCCCTGAGGCGGTTACTCCTGGCTTTGTCCATAGTAGGCTGCATGCGGTCATCCAGCTACTTTTCAATATGAGGCCTGGGGGACCGGGCAGAGGAATTTGGGTGTTCTAGATCCTCGGGTAAAAGAAGGGGTCCCCTTGTGGGTCATAAATAACAGCTGCCTCTGTCCCAGTAGGGGGGGTGCCGTGGGTTCCTCTATATCAAACAACTCGTCGTAAGCGAGAATTTCCACATCATCACCATCATCCCCGGTCGACCAAACCTTTTGGGGTCATCATTGGGAGAGGTATAGCCACCTTCCCTGTCCGACTCCTGAGGAGTGGACGTTCCAGCCCTTTTTTTTATTTTTTATTTAGAGTGACAGGTGCCTGTGCCCGTGGGGCTGGGGCCTGTTTGGTAGGCACAGTATAGGGTTTGGGCTGGGGCAGTGTTGCAGGGTTGCCAGCCCCTCGAGATGAGCGCTCTGTCTTGGATGTCGCCTTTTTACCCACCCGACAAGGGGGGCAAAACCTCTGCCTGGCCTGAGGAAGGCCCCGCAACCGACTTAGAAGCCGGGGTGGCAGGTATCAGAGGGGGCTGCAAAGCCTGAATGGCTGCCAAGACATTTTGTATAGTTATCAAAGGAGCTTGACAGAGGCCACCTCCGCTTTAACTGCGGCTGATTATAGAGGCCTGTACCTGCGGGTCCAGAGGATCTGGAGAGGGGCCCGTGATCTTAGGGGCCGGGTCAATAAGTGGAGCGGGTGGATCCGCCTGTTCGCGGGGTTCCCCAGAGTCCTGAGGGTGAGGGGGATCTCTGCTTTTTCGGCCTGGCCGGCATCACGAGGAAATGGCGGGCTTCGCGTCTGGTATCTGGGAAGAGCGCGGGGAGAATGGCGCGCGTCACGTGAGCCCTCGTGTAGGGTCTTCTGCGGCCGGAAGTAGTTCCGGCCGCGAGGAGTACGATGGAGCGGTTGGCAAGCTCAGAGAGCGTGCAAGAAGGGAGCGGGGCAGAGAAAACCACCTGAACAGAGCAAAGGACCCAGCAGGCGTTCAAGTTCTAAGATCGGAAAGCCGGAAACCAGGTCAAAAATATATATGAAATACACTGAGCGCAGAAGGGAGAAATGTATACTTAACTCTCCTGCGCCAGCAGCAAGAAAGAGGACGATTTCCGGTTCTGATTGGTTTTACTGGGTGGGAAGGTTAATTGGATTGCAGGATATGTGAAGGGAGGGGTGTAACCTTTTCTTTATTGAACAGTTTTTTTTTTTCTGTTTTTTTTTTTTTTGCTGCTGTTAATAAAGCAAGAAAGAAATGCAAATATGAGCCTCTGAGTCGTTGCATTAAAACAATGTAATTGTTACCTGAACAATGTTTGTGTTTTGTATGTTGCTTTCAAATACCCTTTTTCACTTATTTTACCTTGTCTTTTACCATCTTGTTTTTCCTTCTCTTAGGATGGTGAAGAGCTTCCCCCTCCAATATCTTTTGGTCTTGAAGGTCCCACTGAACTTCCCCCATGCAAGGTGAGTCCATTGTTCAGGCTCAAATCTGGGCATCTCAATTTTTAAAAATAATAAAAAATAAATACCCCCCCCCCCCTCCTTTCAGGGCAGTTATTTTGAAAATGATGAAGCAAAGACGTTGGTCCTCCAGTTTTTGCAGCGGTGAGTATACACAGATCCATTGTGAATATCCCAAGTTACAGACATTTCCCTATATTTGTTTACGCTTACCTTCTTTCAATACTTCACATTCAAAGTGTTTAATTTGTGATTTGTCAGGATTATGAATTATTTGTATTGCCCCAGCATATTCCACATCATGGGGCAGGGTTACGATCATTTGGGGTTATTGTAAGGGAGAAGAGCCCTGTCTACCTCTTAAGGAGTTTGTCTGCTTTTTGCATGTATTTTCAGCTTCGTCTCCCGTCTTAACCCCTTTGCCACAAAGTACTTTATGTTAAAAAAAAAATACTATCATGTGTAATTGAACCATGGGATTCATGGTGAACAATTAAATATAAAGCAAAGTTTAGACCCTTTCGTTCCGAATCAAAATTCGGACGAAATTTAACTGATTCGTGTTTCGGAAGCACTTCCGAAATACGTATCTGATCAGTCTGAACCAAAACGAAATGCAACAAATTTTCTGTTTTTTGGAATTAATTCGTTGTATTTCGTTGTGCATTCTGATAATTGTTCAGCAGCTCTGAGGGGCTCCAGAGCCCCACAAAGCTGCTGAACAATTTTCAGAGTGCTGAATAGGTTTCAACACGAAGGAGAGCAGCTCGGGGCTCCGGAGCCTTTTGGTGCTGAAACCTATTCAGAACCAAGGACAGCAGCCCCGCGGGACTCGGGTTTCAGCACCAAAGAAGGGCGGGATTTTGTTCCCCCCTAATCAAAGTAATTCACGTGTTTCCTGTTCTGAAATTACAAATTAAAACAAAATAATGGCTGGTGTTTTTTTATTACTGTACCAGCTGTTATTTCCCTTTTTAGTACCAGCTGCATTTTTAATTTTGGTACCGGTTGGTATTTTTATTGTAGAACTGGCTGTATTTTATTTTAGTACAGCTCGTATTTTCATTTTTTTTAATCTCCAATTTTTATTTTGTAAAGAAGTCATTCTACAGAATCAGCCAGGTGGCAGCAAGAAAAAAACAAAATGTCTCCGAAAACAAAAAAGCTCAGCGTGTAGGTAGATGGGGGGGGGGGGGCATACCAAAAGGCATGTTGTCCACAAGAAAAACGTCAGGAGGGGAGACTCTGGTTCATCCAGTGTCCCGCCAAGGAGCGGAACCAACTGCCCTACCGGCCTTGGACCATCTGTGAAGGGCGTATAGGGTGGTCCACCTCCAGGTCGCTCGCCCATCTTCGTCGACCTCGTCATCGGGCCAAGGTTCCCACAGCCCCGCTCCATCCAACTCACTCACAAGCAAAACAGGCCACACCGATTCCTTATTCGCCGTTTAAATCTTATTCTTTCTTTCTTTTGAAAGAATGAATAAAGAATAAGATTTAAACGGCGAATAAGGAATCGGTGTGGCCTATGTTTTGCTTGTGAGTTGATGTGGGACAGCGGATCCTTTAATAGAGCACCGAACGCCTAACAGCCGAGTTCCCTGGCGTTCACTGTGTAGCCATGCACAGCCTATTTTTTTTACCATCCAACCGACTGGCAGTCCCTGGTGCTTCCCCCTTCTCAGCCCTCCAGTAGAGATCCCACCAGTCGGTTTTATGTGAATACTAATTTATTGTTTTATGAAGTCCCTGTGTGCCTCCCGCTTCTACTATTTTTTGTTACATACACTTCAAGGGGAGTTTGCACCTGGGCACTAAATTTGGCGGACACACAGCACACCTTTTTTGATTACTGGAACTGAGTGTCTGGTCTTTCTTTCTAAAATATATATATATTATATTATATTCTTTTTTTTTTTCTTCTATTGCTTTTGAGGGACGTTCTGTCTTGAGCAAAGCCAGTAAAAAGGCTGCATAATGCATATTGAGTACAGAGCAGAAAAAGCGATCAATAATAATTTAATATTTAACTTGGGAAGGGATGCACCGATTATCGATACTAGTATCCAGTGGCAACTGGTGACATTTGAAGTTGGTGGGCCCCAGATTGGAAACATGAATGTTTTTTTAATCCTGAATAGCAATATGTCTATATGGCATTACTACCTCAAAAATATGGGTTATTTTACATTGAGAACAATAAAGCTGTGGAATTCTCTGTTGAGGTGGTTGGGTCAGACACTGTACAGACTTTTAATCGACTGGATGACTTCCTGCAAAATCAGAATATTAAGATTTATAATATTTAATACGGGGGGTAAAATACATACTTGAAAACGAGAGAAATCTCAATGTATCCTTCCTGGTAAAATACTTTGCAAATAAATAAATGGCTGAACCTGATGGACGCATGTCTTTTTTCAGCCTATGTAACTTGGCTTTAATATAAGGAGTGAGGATACTGAAAGATCTGACACCCTTTTATTTTTCGTTCTCTATCCACAGGTATTATTCCTATTACGATGGAGAAGACAGACAGGGTTTGTTGAATGTCTACCATGAGGAGGCCTGCTGCTCCCTTTACTTAAGTACTGCTGCAAGGCAGCAAAATGTTGAGTTAGTAACACTCCTCATATTCAATGCTAGATTTAAACAATTTTTGTTTGTTCTGTTCAACTAACGCATATCTTGGTCTTTCAACGTAGGCACTCCACGTGGGGATATTATAGACGCAGCAGGAATATAAGAACAATTAAAGATTTGGGTAAGTTTTTGTCAGACTTGGATATAGAAAGCTTAAACTGTCCAACAATTTCAATTGTGGCATTTTTTAATTTTTTTTGTTGTTAGCAAAACTACTCAAACTTCTAAAACACAAGCGTCTGAATATTGTCGGCTTCTTGAATGAACTTCCAAGGACCCAACACAACCTCAACTCCTTCGTTGTAGACCTTAGTTTTCAAACGGTAAGATTACTTCAAATATCTTTTTTCTTTTTTCTCATTCAGCAGAATTTTACTTGTTTTTCACTTCCCTCATTTACCCGATCCTTTAAACCTAGGTACACAAATATCCATATAAATAATATATATATCTGCCTTCAGAAAGTATGCAGACAACTTCATTCTTTTTGTTAATGCGCCGGGGATTGCTAAAATTGTTTAAAATGTGACAGAGAACTGATGACTGGGTCAACTCGACTATTCGTTCCAGCACACCTCAACCGACTTTCTTATTTTTGAACTCCCCCTTACCCCATTAAGCTTTTGACAACAAATAAATATATATGTATTCTTCCTGGTAAAATACTTAAAAAAATTTTTTTTTAAATTTATTTATATTCTTTTCTTTTTCTTCATTTTAAGCTGCCATTTGTAGCTCCATTTTTAAGCGAATCAATTAATGTGCAAGGTTTTAAATATCGGTATCACGGCACGGAATACGCCAGAAAGTGAGCCTGTTGCGCTCTATTTATCCCACTGTGTTGTTTTCCAATTTCGAACAGCCTGATTCTCTCAGAGACCCTTCCTTTACAATCATACTTTTTTCCTTTTTATAGAGCTCACTACTTTGTTTTGTAGTACACGGAGTATTTAAAGAAGGTAAGCCGCCTACTTCTACTTTTTTAATCTCTTTTCTTTGCAGTCTTTCCTCACTTAAAGGATTCTGTTTTTATAGAAACTACACAAATTTTACATCGTTCTCCTGTAGGGATGCACAGATACCGTCATTTGCACGAGTACTTAGCTCTCGTACAGATACCCCTGATACCGGAAGCCAGCATTGAGCTGGCTTACCGTTATCCGAGGGGCTGGAGCGACTGTCCAAATGCTATAAATGCATTCGGACAGGCCCCTGCAGCTGGCTGCCGGAAAAGTCTTCGAGTGGCCGCTCGTTGAGAAGCCCCCAGCTGCGATCTCGTGAGATCATGGCTGGGGTCTTCTCAATGAGCGGCCGCTCTAAGACTTTGCCGGCGGTGCTTGTTGGAAGGAACGCGGTCAGCTGCAGGGGCCTGTCCGAATGCAGTTAGAGCATTCGGACAGCCGCCCCATGTCTGGTCTGAAATGTTAAAAATAGCAAAACTTTATTGTTTAAAGGTCAATGTTTCAGAGGGCTGGTGTGTGTTATATATATATATATATATATATATCTCAAAATTTCAATTCCCAAGCTACTAGCCAGACCTCAAGAGTTACTCGCCACCTGTTGCCCCACCTACCCTGCCCTGAACTCCACCCCTAAATAAACCTTTTTTATGAAGTTACACTGTTAAAAGTTTATTCAGAATAAAGCTACAAAAATAATTAACATTAATACCCAGGCATCAGATACATGTACACTCAGGCACCAGACCCAGACAAGTAGTTTCATCCATTAAGTACAGACTCCTCTCCAACAGTTTTTAGGATCAAATTAATTTGGGGTTTATGCATCCGACATATCAAGGGGAACTTAATACTCTTTTCATTATTCATATGCCAGGTTATCAATAGAAGTTAGAAGACCCCAGAGTCAGGTTTCCTCCTTGGATGCTTATACAGATGAATCCACTAATATTCATGTGCGATACGTCCATCCCCATTTTTTTCTTTTTTGCTCCTTCCGTATCACCTCTTTCTTTATAAATAAATTTATTTTGCATAAACTCAAACGCCTACGCCACCGTTTCACTAATTATGGCCCCTCACAGGAGTTGTACTAACGGCACTGGTTTTGGAATCCCTTCTGGCGTGCTGACAGCTTTTTACTTTCACTTAGTTTACAACAGGGGTGGGGAACCTTTTTTTCTGTCAAGAGCCCCCTTTAATTAATTTCTCCCTCCTTTTAGTATATTTATTTTGCCCAATTAATTTCTTCCCCAGTATTTATTTCATTTCTCTATTTCCCAGTATTTAATTCATTTCTCTCTTCCCCAGTATTTATTTCATTTCTCTCTTCCCCAGTATTTATTTCATTTCTCTCTTCCCCAGTATTTATTTCATTTCTCTCTTCCCCAGTATTTATTTCATTTCTCTCCACACCCCCCCCCCCCTTTTACCTCACCTCCGAGTACGCTGAGGCATGCTGGATTCAGGGGATGAGGATAAAGAAGGATCCAGCGCGCAGCAGTAAGGTCTGGAGAGGGGATTGGAGTAAGGAGAGCAGCGGGAGAGGGAATTTACACCCCCTCCCTTTGTGGCACTCAGGACTGATTGTTTTCCTCAGCGGGAGGTTCCCCATCCCTGGTAAACACGCTGCATCTCAACCCGTGCGGTCAGCGCGCCGGAAATGACTCGGGCCATGTCCAGCTGTTGCTGTAAAAGGAAAGCACACTGGCTGGCCCTGAGCGCCTCGGCCGGCGTAAAAAAAACAAAAACACAGCCGTCGCTTGAATACACAGAGCAGGCAGTACGATATAACTTATCATGCTGCCTGCCTGTGAATTTCCACTCGCCATCGCTTGATTTGCCTTCGCAAATTGCGAGCAGGCGAGTGGAAATTTTGAGGGTTGTGTGTGTGTGTGTGTGTATATATATATATATATATAATTATTACACTCTGTGGTCTGGTGTCTGTTAGTTATACATGTATCTCGTGCCTGTGGTGTATATAATATACCTCACAGATATACATGTATACCCACTAGACCAGTGTGTGTGTGGTGGGTAAATGTGGAGTCTGGCCATACATTGCATTATTAACATAAACAGGACAGGCGTTCAGCAAAATCCTAAATTATTTATTGGAAAGCGGTCACATGACTTTAAATAAAAGTATCGGTACTTGTACTCAGTCTTAAAAAAAAAAAAAAAATTGGTATCGGTGCATCCCTGTTCTCCTGGCCTCACTAATCTTTCTGTTACGAAAACAAAGGTCACAGTTTGTCCCTTGGTCGTTGTATTTGCCTTCTTCCACTAGTTCCTTTTATTCTTCTCGCAGCAGGCAGAGCTAAATTAAGGTCAGTTCTTAATTTCTCCCAATAAAGCAGAGGACACCGATCAGATTGGGTTAAGCAGACTCACCCGACCATTACAGCAGGCCTGCTTTTATGTGGTCCAGAACCAGATAACCGTTAACAACCCAGCCCACCCAGACTTCCTGGTACCGCAGTCAAACCTGGTCCCCATCCAGTCCACCTAGCCCAGTCACTGCAGTCATACAGGGCAAGGGTCCTTGTTTGGGGGGATTTCAGGGGAGCAGTGGCGCTCATGGCAACACTACATAAAATAACATTACTGGGACGGATTTGCTTGGTGCCCAGCCTGGAACCTCCATCAGTGGCCTTTTTTTCACACATCAGGTGGTCCGATTTTGGGGTGACTGAGAGGGGGCAACGGCAATCCTGGGGTACCGCTTGAAAGCTCAGGCCCCCATGGTGTCACCACCCAAAAAGCACCCAGATCCGCAGGCGGGGGGCCAGATCGGCAGCGTGTGGAAGTTACCCCAGGTGATGTTGCATAGTTGCTGCTGTGTGAGCCCCTGGGGCCAAGAAAGGTTAAGAAACTCGGGTTCCCGATGGAGCTCCCTCCTGAAAATCACCCCAACTGCAGCTCCCATAACAGGGACCCTAACTCCAGAAGAGCGCCCTGCTGGGGCAAAGGGTTTTCAGGGCGCTGGTGGTTAAAGTTTGTGCAGATGTTTCCATTAAGGTGAATGTCGTGTGGTACTCGATGGGGATTGGTTGGCACATCTGGCTCCTGGATGATGATGATTGCCTGGATTTTCAAACCAGGCTCCCGGGTGTCGGAACATATTTGAGGGCATTTGGACTATGTTCTGATTGGGGGGAAAAGTCACATAAACAGCCCAATAGCTTAAATGAGGGGATTAACGGAAGAGCAAGACTTTAGTACAGTCCACAGCCTCTGCAGCCGGTGTTCGTGACAATTACTAAAACTGCATGATGACACTCTGAGCACGGGGTTGCATGACATCGCCCCCCCCCCCCCCTGAAGAGAGCAATCCGGGAATAGAGTACAGATAGTACAAACACCCTGTACCTACAGGCACAGGATGAAAAGAGATGGCAAGAAAACCACATAAAACACCAGACCCATACCTCCCGGTCCAGGGTGGCTATCGTCACACTTTCCATGCATAATAACCCGTTTTTACCAACAAGGTAAAACGCCTATAGGCCCAGTGCAAACATTTTTGTCTACTCAGGCGAAGATACGTTTTGTTACACCCCATCCGTGCCATGCCTATGGGCATAGAGATGCATAATAATAGTCTCTATCAAGACTAATCGGTGTCTTCTCAGAGTAAAGGACGCTGAACGTTGCTCTTGCATGGAATAGCTTCCCAGTGGGAGCAGTAACGGTGCTAGAAGTGTGAGAGATCTCCCTGTTCAGGGGTCAACCCTGCTGTGAAGGAGAAGCTTTGGTTTTTAACCCCTGCTGGACCAGGTATCTGAGCACGACACTACAATGTACTACAGCTGTACTTTTATGTTATCCTTCCTGCTGCTCTAAAGGTCCTCTATGATTTACAGCACACGGACGGAGATCATACAAGACCTTCAGAGCAGGACATTGTAGTGTGGTGCTCTGATACCTGCTCCAGCAGGGGTTAAAAACCGAAGCTTCTTTCACAGCAGGGTTTACTCCTGGACAGGGAGAGCTCTCACTTCTTTTGCTGTATGTGTGTAAAGAAGGGGGGGGGGGTCACTATCTCGGCATCTCGGGACACAGGGAACATGTCATGAAACATGAAGGGGAGAGGGGCAGAAGGAGGGCAGGCAGTATGATCACTCACCTCCTTGCCTGGTGGGATCTCTGCTCCCGAGCCAGGGCTGGTTACACCTCAGTCAGCGGCAAGAGGAGCAGCATGAGGCAGTACATGACACGCGGCTCTGCTGCCTCTTCCGGAGCGCCCCCTCCCTCACCAGCCAGGTGCTCAAGTCACAAGAGGGCGGGTGCATAATCTACATAATAGGCGGCACTAGAGTATAGAACCAAATCCCTGGCCAGCAGTGACCTGGGAACAGGATTGCCACGCCCCCTCAGTCTGGCAGCAGGCCTTGCGTAAGAGCGGGCCCTGACCACCTACACAAAAAATACATATCTCGCATATATATATCTATAAATCTGTATGTTTTAACTTTTTTTTTCTCCCCATTTGGATCCTCTGTACAATCTTTAATGACTTCTTTCTTCCTTCATGCTTATTTTAGTTTCAAAATCATCACGGAATATTGTGCGGGCGTTCTCTCGTACGTTTATTGCTGTGCCAGACAGTGAAGTAGGGTAAGTCAAAGTCCTTCCCATGTTACTTTTCCCCCACAAATCCCTTTATTGAATGATGTACAAGAAACAAAGTGCAGAGTACATGTGGACAATATCAGAAAATAATACGGTCATGGACCCCTGGATTGCAGGGTCGGGGTCCTGATATTTGGGCATTTGTTATGTAAGAATAATGTTATTGTCTATCGTTACGGTCCATGTGTATCTTGTTAGCTGCTGTCTATTTGAGGAGTTGTTAACCTGGCAGTGTTTGCCTGGTCACAGAAGATTATCTGTTGTTTTAAACTGTGAATGTCTATGGATTTAAACGCTGTACACAATGGTTTTTTTTCTTATAGGCTGCTTCTTCTGAATGATGAGCTGTTCATAAGAAATGCTCTACATGATGAAATCAAAAGTGCATTATCAACTCCAGCTCCCACACCTTCTGGCAGTCCTGGGCACCACGACATGGTCCAAGCATTTATTCTATTTTCCGGCATGAACTCTGATTGGTCTCAGGCGTAAGCAATGAAACCTGTTTGTTTGGCTTTAATGTTTATTCAGTATAAAGAGACACTCTACTCATCCAGGCCACTTTATTGTTTTAAAGCAGTCGGGATGTGTGGAGTCACCCTCCCTGGTGCCACGATCTGGCAGATTCGCTGGGTGCAGTGGTTTCCGCCACACCACCCAGTGTCACCTACAGCTGAGTATTTTGAATTGCCTAGCTGCCGGTGGCTAGTGAAGTCAGCACGTGCCAACGTCACCCTCTGAGACCTCACACTGTTGTGAGTGGTGTCGGAGAGGCAGCTGATGGATTGGAGCTGTGCGTGCGCACAGATCCAATAAATCATTCTGTGCATGCGTTATGGGTCTTGCTTACTTAATGTGCGCTATACAAGTTGTGTAGAAACACGAAAGGACCTCTAAACTAGAGGTGACCGGCTAGGACATAACTATAAAACATTAAATACTTTATTAAACATTTAAACATAAACCCTTCAGAAGGTTAATAAGACACAACTCAAGACAAATATAGACATAAATAAAATCAGTATAACCACAATTATTAATAGGTAGATTACCTCAAGGAGTGGTTATAACAATTGAATGATAAATAGAACTTGTGAAATAACCATTAGATTAACTCCTTCTGTTTAAAGCATTCGTTTCTAAAACGGAGCATCAATGGATTCACAAAATTGTGTGGGATGACAGTGATCGCTATCTTAACCAATTCATACTGTCTTTTTGGGCCATTTAAATATGGAATTGCCCCCAATACAATTAGAAAACGTCTGGATGGATTATTACATACAAAATTCGATCATATTTGGAACTGTTGCACTTTTAGATTGGATGCCTTTAGGTGCTAAATTGTAAAAGCACAATAATGTAGAACGAGGTGATAACGCCCAAAACAGCGTTTAGATTAGAATAAATTGCACGCTTAATCAAGAGTGACCTTTGTTATTGGAATTGATTGGTTGGTATAAATTAACGTTCACTCCTAGGATGGAGTTGAGTGCTTTAAGGTATCTCAATCATAACATTATTAGCATACAATGTGCGACCATATATACAGTTCTAAAGTTGTTACATTCTTATATAAAGTATCTTAAGGTGCTATATTTCAACCGTGCGTATTATTGTATGGAATAAAAACGCCCAAAGCAGCGTTTAAATAGAATTTCACCAGGAGACTTTTCAATCGTTCATTAACTCACAGATTATTCAATGAAGAGACTGCATACATTCAACATCTCACTACATTATGCATATACAGAATACGATTTCGTCATAGTCCTGCAGTTGGAATTATTGCACCTTTAAATCGAATACCTTAGAGTGCTAAGTTGTAAAGGCACTTGTATATAGAATGAGGTGATAACGCCCAAAGTAGCGTTTTAAATTAGAATCCTTATGTATATTAAGACTAATTGCATATCAAACCAGAGTAACCTTTGTTAACGGAGTTAATTACTTTATGTAAATAAGCGTTCACTTCTATAATGCTTTAGTTGTCTCAATCATTGTATTTTTAACATGGTTGCATGCCGATTGAAATAACTTTGGTAAACGGAGTTAATTAGTTGGTATAAATAAACGTCCACTTCAATAATACTTTTGTTGTCTCAATCATTGCGTAATTAGCATACGAAGTACAATTATACACAAAGTTCTGGAGTTTTAAGCTGTTGCGTTCATTCCTCAAATATCCTAAGGTACTATATTACAAAGGTGCACATATGTTATGTATAGAGTAGTGACGCCCAAAACAGCGTTTAAATAGACAATTATTACGTTGTTAGCATACAAAGTACAATTATATACACAGTTCTGGAGTTTTAAACTGTTGCGTTCATTCCTCAAGTATCCCAAGATATTATATTGCAAGAGTGCACAAATGTGTATGGAATAGTGACGCCCAAAGCAGCGTTTAAATGAACAATTGTTGCGTTATTAGCATACAAAGTACAATTATATACACAGTTCTGAAGTTTTTAAGCTGTTACGTTCATTCCTCAAGTATCTCAAGGTACTATATTGCACAGGTGCACATATGTATATAAAGTGGTGACGCCCAAAGCAGCGTTTAAATGGACAATTATTGCGTTATTAACATACAAAATATAATTATATACACAGTTCTGGAGTTTTAAGCCGTTGCGTTCATTCCTCAAGTATCTCAAGGTATTATTTTGCAAACATGCACATATGTTGTATATAGAGTAGTGACGCCCAAAGCAGCGTTTAAATAGAATTTTAACAGAGATATTTCAATCATTCATTATCTCACTGATTTTTAGATGAAGAGATTGCAATCATTCATCATCCCACTAAGGCTAGGGTCAGACTGAGGCAGTGCGAACGCGCGTGCAGCCGCACTTAATCACGGCCGTAGTAGCAGCAGATGACGGGCAATGACGGCCAATATACGAAGTACGGTCGCACAAAAGTGCGGCCGCGCAACGCAAGTGGCAAACGAACACATTTTGTCGAACGTGAAACCACTAGTACGGACGTACAGAGTGCGCTGCGTCCGCTAGCGGCATGTGTGCGTGATTGGGAGACGTCAGACGCTGCTAATATCCGGCCAACATAACGTCCAGATGCAAAAGGTGTTTTATTGATGATCCGTACAAAATCACGGACGAAAATGCGCATAGTATGACCGCTATCGCGTATTCCGTGAAAAAATGCGTCTATTCGTTCGAACGCACTTTTTCACAGACAACGTAAAAATGCGTTCGTCTGACCCTAGCCTAAGGGTTCAATAATTCATTTATCATTTTTCAATTCTTAGGAAAGATAGTATATCATTTTATCAAGATAAAATGATATACTATCTTTCCTAAGAATTGAAAAATGATAAATTAATTATTGAACCCTTAGTGGGATGATGAATGATTGCAATCTCTTCATCTAAAAATCAGTGAGATAATGAATGATTGAAATATCTCTGTTAAAATTCTATTTAAACGCTGCTTTGGGCGTCACTACTCTATATACAACATATGTGCATGTTTGCAAAATAATACCTTGAGATACTTGAGGAATGAACGCAACGGCTTAAAACTCCAGAACTGTGTATATAATTATATTTTGTATGTTAATAACGCAATAATTGTCCATTTAAACGCTGCTTTGGGCGTCACCACTTTATATACATATGTGCACCTGTGCAATATAGTACCTTGAGATACTTGAGGAATGAACGTAACAGCTTAAAAACTTCAGAACTGTGTATATAATTGTACTTTGTATGCTAATAACGCAACAATTGTTCATTTAAACGCTGCTTTGGGCGTCACTATTCCATACACATTTGTGCACTCTTGCAATATAATATCTTGGGATACTTGAGGAATGAACGCAACAGTTTAAAACTCCAGAACTGTGTATATAATTGTACTTTGTATGCTAACAACGTAATAATTGTCTATTTAAACGCTGTTTTGGGCGTCACTACTCTATACATAACATATGTGCACCTTTGTAATATAGTACCTTAGGATATTTGAGGAATGAACGCAACAGCTTAAAACTCCAGAACTTTGTGTATAATTGTACTTCGTATGCTAATTACGCAATGATTGAGACAACAAAAGTATTATTGAAGTGGACGTTTATTTATACCAACTAATTAACTCCGTTTACCAAAGTTATTTCAATCGGCATGCAACCATGTTAAAAATACAATGATTGAGACAACTAAAGCATTATAGAAGTGAACGCTTATTTACATAAAGTAATTAACTCCGTTAACAAAGGTTACTCTGGTTTGATATGCAATTAGTCTTAATATACATAAGGATTCTAATTTAAAACGCTACTTTGGGCGTTATCACCTCATTCTATATACAAGTGCCTTTACAACTTAGCACTCTAAGGTATTCGATTTAAAGGTGCAATAATTCCAACTGCAGGACTATGACGAAATCGTATTCTGTATATGCATAATGTAGTGAGATGTTGAATGTATGCAGTCTCTTCATTGAATAATCTGTGAGTTAATGAACGATTGAAAAGTCTCCTGGTGAAATTCTATTTAAACGCTGCTTTGGGCGTTTTTATTCCATACAATAATACGCACGGTTGAAATATAGCACCTTAAGATACTTTATATAAGAATGTAACAACTTTAGAACTGTATATATGGTCGCACATTGTATGCTAATAATGTTATGATTGAGATACCTTAAAGCACTCAACTCCATCCTAGGAGTGAACGTTAATTTATACCAACCAATCAATTCCAATAACAAAGGTCACTCTTGATTAAGCGTGCAATTTATTCTAATCTAAACGCTGTTTTGGGCGTTATCACCTCGTTCTACATTATTGTGCTTTTACAATTTAGCACCTAAAGGCATCCAATCTAAAAGTGCAACAGTTCCAAATATGATCGAATTTTGTATGTAATAATCCATCCAGACGTTTTCTAATTGTATTGGGGGCAATTCCATATTTAAATGGCCCAAAAAGACAGTATGAATTGGTTAAGATAGCGATCACTGTCATCCCACACAATTTTGTGAATCCATTGATGCTCCGTTTTAGAAACGAATGCTTTAAACAGAAGGAGTTAATCTAATGGTTATTTCACAAGTTCTATTTATCATTCAATTGTTATAACCACTCCTTGAGGTAATCTACCTATTAATAATTGTGGTTATACTGATTTTATTTATGTCTATATTTGTCTTGAGTTGTGTCTTATTAACCTTCTGAAGGGTTTATGTTTAAATGTTTAATAAAGTATTTAATGTTTTATAGTTATGTCCTAGCCGGTCACCTCTAGTTTAGAGGTCCTTTCTTGTTTATATTGGGTTACCCCCTGAGTGGCTCTGGATATCACATCTTAGAAGCTCTATAGTAGTCTCTTGCTGGGCTACCCTCTCCATTGTGTAGAAACACAGATTGTGCAGAAAAGCTTCAGGGATTTCTAGGTTCAGGAATCCATGAGCCGAAGTGGAGGAGCTGTGCGCAGCAAGGGACAAAAGGCGAGTAAAATCACCTACAAAAAGAAAAAAATGATTGGGCAGAGTCGGCAATGAATTGTAATGTTAGTGATAGGACTTTGCACAGGCGAAAAGTTGGAAAAATTGTGAATTCTACTTTTGGATGAGCAGATGACTTGATGAATGATGCCTGTGTCCTTGTGGCTTTTTACTCTATGATTAGGCACTCTGTCATATGAATCTTTTAACCTCTTTATCCCCTCCTATTGTATCCAGGTGCCTTCAGGAGAATGACTGGGATTTGGATAAAGCAAGTCAGATTTTTCTGAATCTTAAGGTAATGTGCTTTGGAGACAGGTCACAGTGGATCTAATGCTACATCTCCCACTTGCCTTTTCTCCTGTTGCCTCTTTAAGATCTCCTCACGCTAAAGGGCTTTTCTTATTTCTTTTTTGTACAGGCCGAAGGAAAAATCCCAGACGTTGCTTTCATCAAGTGACCTACTCTGTAATGCTTCATTAGAAATGTAGCGATGTCTGAATCCCTTTTTTCCAAGGACTTTTGGAGTCGCCTCCATACTACAGTGCTGGTTTCTGTGAATGCCTCCCTCTCAAATATTTATTAATTCAAAACAGAATGCCTGTGGGTATGTGCATAGATACAAGACAGGGACTCACTGGACACTTAATTTGCAAGAGTAACATATTTGCGATGTTTTGACAGCAGGGAGGTGTAACGTTATGACATACATGATTCCACCCATTTATTACAAAGGTTGCCCTGCTGTGGGAATACCTTTTAGCCAAATAAAGTTGTTCTTGTTAGCCCTCTGAGCAGGAAAGTATGGACAATTGGGCTATTCATTTAAGAATGGGCTGATAGTAAGGACATTGAGACAGATCTATAGTGACAGTGATTCAAATTCTGGGAACAGGGTTAGCTTTAAAACGCTCCCCTCTCTATGCCCACATTCAAAAATGTAATTTTCTTGTAAAGAGAAATGTAAATAGCTTTCTGCTGTAAAATCCCAATGCTCGTGTTTCTTGCAGTGACAGGAATTTTGTTTCATTTTTCCTTTTTATTTTCCCTTATAGAGGCTAAAGTAAGAATTCTATTTAATACAGTGTACTTACCCTCTAAGGATGCTTGAAGGGTCTGGAGACACTGTAAGGTTTGCAGGTTAGTGGAAAACTAGGTTACACTGTGTGAAGGACACAATGTTTGTTTTTTGTAAAGTAGCAATGCCATGAACTTCATTGAAATGGCTGTATGAAGCTAAATTCCTATTTAATCATTACAGTAGAGGTTAAACGTTCTATGGCCGAGGAGGGATTTTATGATGTGCCTGAGCTTGTTTTCAGAGGGGCATGTAAAGAAATTTGACTTTGTAATTATAGCCAAAATGTACCTTCAAGACTTCAGATATCTGTTTTGTAAATCTTTGATCCTTAACTTGAAGCCTAATGTTGGTTATATTTAGCTCGTCTTATTGGTTTCAATCCTACCCCTTTTTTTGTGTTTAATATGCATATCTTTAATATTTGTTTCCTTATTTCTTTGAGTAATTGTGACAGAAGTGACACAAGTTGATAAATCTTCACGAAAGCTGCAAGTTGCAACAAAAATACATTTTAAATTGAGTGATGCTGTTCAGATCCAATCGGTAAACATTACATTGTATTAAATTACAGTCCAGTGAGATGAAGTGAAAGGCAACTTTTTTCTTATACAGCTGTTTCATTCATACACTCAGTTCTAGGCATAGCAGATAAGTGGTGCTATCATGGAACCAGATTCCCTATGTTTTCCCATGTCTTTTACTTAGAATGGATTACTCCAATCTCCCTGTCTAACTCACATAGTTTAGTCCAGCCCCATTTCCTGTTTATCAAGGCTTCACTTCCTTCAGTCTATCCATGGAGGTTTGAGAGTAAGTACCTTGTTTATACTGAGCCTATACATTCTGTTTTACCTTCTTCTGACTATGAGGCACCCCAAGAGAAGCTCCCTCTACTCACAAGACACCTTTTATTTGCTGCTACTGTCTCAATAAAGTGAAGAAAAAATATAAAGGACTTTGTGTACGTTTTGAAAGCGGAGGATTTAAGCTATCAGACTTCAATCATATCCTGCATGTGACATTCACTTTTTGCATCTGACCCTGGGATTCCAGAATAGGTGCACTAACTCCACAAGCTTAAGGTTTCCACATTCCTCTCATAATGTGGTCAGGAAATTACATGGATGCCACTAGAAAACGTAAAAAAAAACATTGGGACTGAAAAGCTGTGCAGACCCCACCAGAATCCTGGAATTTGGTCAATCGCTATAAATAAGAATCAACCTAGCTATCTAGCTGTAAGGTTGATTTCTTATGGACTTTGTCGCTAGTGCAAAGGTACTGGGGAATTTTCTCTTATGGGCCTTTAGTGACCTGTGAACAATTACAGTTGTATATTTGTTGCAAACAATATAGCTCTGGCTTAATTTATACGCTATGGGGCTCCACCTGACTTTTAAATTGCTTTTATATTGTTGTTTTTTTTTTTTTTATTGTACAATTCTAATAAAGATTTATTGCTTTATTAGTTATGCCACTATTGATTGTATCCCGTTGTTGGACATATTCTTTGATGTGTTATCGGTGTTCGCTCAATCACTTCCTATCATGGCCTGGAATGGCTCCTCACCTTGGAAGGAGACCTGTGCACAAGAAACAATTACCTGGAATTGTTTCGCATTACGAAAGGTGACCTGTAAAGAGGTAGACAGATCCCTCTGGAATGCATATTTTTCAACATAACTAGAAACATGTAGAAATATCAGCCCCTGGGACCTTTGTGTTAATTGTGATGAGTATAATTTCACTCTGAAGCTGCACATAGGGTTTGGTTGTGTTGCTGGTGTAAACTTTTAAAGGTTGTTGGTTTTTGGGATGCGGAGTTCACAATATATTCATAAATGGGATTTTATTTACAGAACCCCAATCCAAACCAGCTGGGTAAATTTGATTTCCCCCCCCCCCCCCCCATGCGACTGTGCTATAAAGCAGCCATGTTTTAGACAAAAGTCTAGAATAAATAGATTTAGCACACTGTCGGGGTTATTCAGAGAGCACCGAAGTGCCACCGACATTTCGGTGCTCTCTCGTTCACTGCACTTCGGTGAGTTCAATTCGCTGACCTTGCGGTGAATTCAGCATTCACTCGCAGGGTCCCTGAAGTGCGGTGAATCGACCTTACGAATGCAACTGAAAAAGCAACGCGAAACCGCTAAATCTCAGACGGTCTGCCAAATCGATCCAAAAAAAGCTGGCCAACCAATGAAGAGCCTGCCGACCAGTCGCTGGAGAAAGCCAACAACCCTTTGAACAGGGGTAAAGGGGGGGGGACCACTGCAAGTTTTCGAAGGAGTTTTTCTGGTAAAAGAAAAAACATGAAAATAATATACTGTAAGGTCCTATGAATAATAAAAAGGTCTGTTACAGAACTGGTATCAAACCAGGTGCTGATTTCATTGGAGTATGGTGCAGTTTTTCAGTTTCCACCAACTTTTGTCGAGCTTGAAGGAGTTTTTTAAACTTTTTGGGTGGGAGTGGCAGAAACGGATTTATTTTTTTGTGATAAGGTTGTTGAAGAAAAATTAGAAGAAATAACTAGAGGAGTACTGTGGAGCAGAATAATTATAGTTAATGCTGTACAGGTACTATAGTAGCAGTAGGAAACAGGACTTTGTGGGTATAGTAAAGAATGATAAAGGAAATGGTCTAGAAATAAAGGCTACTTTGTATCCCACGGTTTATATCACATCTCCACATGAACACGAAGTAGAGAAGACTGCACTTGATACAATGTCTGCGTGCGCTCAACAGACTTAAAAAGTGCCAAATATAACTGACTTGCATTGTGCGTCGGTGGTAGCTGATTGTCAGGAAATCCGTTATGTTGCATAGCTGCAACTGGACCTATGCACGCGCAACAGTACTCCTCTCATGATGCCTTAGTAACGGGGGGGGGGGGGGAGAATTATGATTGTATTACATGACCAATACAGAGCCTGTGCTCTACTGGTCTTGCAACAGTTTTTTTGTAGCCATTCCCTACACCTTAACGTTTACCATAAAACCCTTGAAGAAAAACTTAAGTTCATACCAGTGACATGTGGCTGGTGAGGCACTGGCTAGTATCAGAGCCAGATATACACAGGTTAACAATTGGTTCAGTGCTCCCCAGGAACTGGCTGCTCTCAGTACTCCCAAGGAACTGGCTGCTCTCAGTGCTCCCCAGGAGCATTGTATCAGAAGTCAGGGTGCTGCTCCTGTATTAGGATGCATTGTATCAGGTCAAGGCGCTGCTCCTATATTAGGATGCTTTGGGCTGATCTGAATTGGGATGCTTCGGGCTGATGTTTCTGTATTGGGATGTGTTGGGCAGGTGGTTCTGTATTAAGATGTATTTGGCAGCTTTCAGTGCTTACCAGGATCTGGCAGCTTTCAGGGCTCCCCAGGATCTCTGCATCTTCCTCCAGGCAGCCTAGTGTGACGCTGAGGTCACACCCCTACGCCCACTGATTGTGCGACCAGACAGTCACATCACTGTCCTTCGCCAATCAATGCATGGAAGGCATGTCTCCCATGCAGGCATTTTTTGAATGGCTTGGACCAATGGCGCTTTCCTTTTGGTTCAAGCTATTCCATTGCTCTCCCAGGGCCTCTGAGGCACTGGGAGAGCAATGTTCAGGAAGTGGGCAGTGCTCAGATGTCTGTTAACTGAACAGATGTTCCGCGCTGCACACTTCTTGGCACCCTATGCGATTTGCGTAGCATCCTGCTACGCAAATTGCGTAGGCTCAGCCAGGCTGCTGGGAAAAAAAGTATGTGTTGCGGACGGAACTGATGGGGGGGGGGGGGGAACGTGAGCAGGTGAGTTTGACTGCAGCCCATAATGGCAGGTGAGGCTCTGCCTCCCCTGACCACACATGCCTGGTGGATATGGTAGAAAAAACAGAGGTCAGATGGGTGTCACTAAGTAACGTTAATCTGATTGCAAGCCAATTTATAGCTTCCTTAGATGTATTGTCTAAAGACAGCTGAATTTGATACCAAAAACATGCCACTCCTGGGAACGTCTGGCCAGCATTTTCTCATGCTGTCTCGATGAGTGTCTCTTATGTGATTGGAATTGTATAAAATAAAGACATAGTGATCATCGACAGAGAAGGAAAGCCTCATACCAGAGAAATAAGAGCTCGTTCTCAGGTCACTCTTGAAAATGACACTCCAAATCAGCATTTGATCCGGAACGATGAAGCCTTTTTCGGTAATGTATTAATATACTATTTAGCTTTTGTAGTAGTATTTAACTGATATACTATATAGCTTTTGATATTATTTTGTACTATTACTTGATATACTTAATTATACTTAGTAATTTATTCCAATAATATCAGTGTCCTGTGTTTATCTACTAACAAATTTGTACCAGGGTTCTATTGTCATTTGCCATTGTTTAAATGTCATCTACATGTGTGTCTCCTTACTCTCTGCCAGACAAAGCATTTGCAGCTCAATGGGTTAATTGACTACCTTAATTAACTATTTGTACCAAGGTTATTTTTAGCCAATGCTTTAATGTCCTCTACGTGCGTCTCATTACACTCAGTTAATCCATTGAGCTTCAAATGCTGCGTCTAGCTATCTTAATTAACCCCTTAGTGACCGGGCGGTTTTACACAAATCCCTCCTTTAGTGACTACTGCTGTTTTTATGTTTCTGCGCTGTTTGTGTTTAGGTCAAATTTTCCTCTTACTCGTTTATGCAACCCACACATATTTTACACTGTTTTTCTCGTCATTAAATGGACTTTTTAAAGATACCATTTTTTTCATCATTTCATATTTCAATTTTTTTTATAGTAAATTATATGACAAAAAAATTGAAAAAAACACCACTTTTTCGAACTTTGAGCCCCAAAATTTCTTGTATCAACAACCGTCAAAAAATTTAATTGCTTAGTAGTTTCTAAATTTTGTCCTGAGTTTAACAATACCCAATGTTTACATATTCCTCGCCTTTTTCCTTATCTTGTAAGTGCAAGTAGCACTTTGCCATTTCCAAAGGGTTTATTTTCAAAATTTGTGATCGTGACATTGTAACACTGATATCTGTCACTAATTCCTGAATAACCCTCCACATATACATATTTTTTTTAAAGTACACAAATCAAGGTATTAAACTTGGGGTATTTTGACTCTTTCCATGCAACCATTTTACCACAAATCTATGCCACAGTTTGAGAAAATAACTTTTTTGGTGATTTTTTTTTTCTTGAGTGCAATTTAAGAATACATGTACTGAGAACTTTAAGGTTTACTGCCAAAAAACACCCCAAAATATGTTCAGCATCTTATGAGTAAATTGATACCACCCATGTATAGGTATGTCGGGTCATTTGGGGGGCTAATAGGCCTTATTTGGGGGGTGCGATTTCAGTTTTCCAACTTGGAATTTTCACATTTCGTCATCATGCACCCATGTCCTATTTGGGACATTTTTGAAGCCGGCCAAAGTAATTTACTCCATCAAACCATATATTTTTAGAAAGGGCACACCCTAGGGTGCTTCAAAGAGTTGTATTTTAACACTTTCCATGCACTAGCTCTATGTCAAACTTTCAGGTAGTCACTTTTTGTGTTATTTTTTCACACACATTGTACTTTAGGCATGAATTGTCAAATCCAGTTATGAGTTACTGCCAAAAAAAAAAAAAAATATGTTCATCTTCTGAGTAAAGTGATACCACCCATATATAGATTTGTTGGGTTGTTTTTGGGGTGCTACGCCAATCTAATGACATGTGCTTATCATTTTTCTAATTTGACATATCTTCTTTGCTTATCTTCTTTTTAGGGGCCTTTTTACATACCCCAATTTTTTTTATTGCCATGAACGTGCATATATTTGGTAAGCTAACACCCCAAAGTATTGTAAATGGAGTGTTTTTATGCCATGGATTCAACCGTTTGCCCCAAACAAATTGGATAGTGTGTGGTGGTCATTTTTCATTTTTACACTCACATTAGTTTTGGACTGTGATTTAGGAGACACTGTTGTCGGTTCTGCATGAAAACTCTCCAGGTTATTTTCTGCAAGGTCTCCTGAGTACACCCATGCCCCCCAGGCATAGGTTTGCCAAGATTTTGGCAAAATACAGCACTAATTGTAGAACAAAATAATGTAGGAATAAAATGTAAAAGTCTGTAGTGAAAAAAAAACTAAACAAACTAGACTGTAAGAAAAAAATAGAAAGGAAAAAAAATGACAGATCACGCACAGTGTGATACACCTTTGAAACAGTCCAAGACACAGACAGGGTTGTCCAGGGCATTCTGGGCAGTAAAAGGTTGTGTCTCTCCTCTGCCCCTCTTGAAACACACCCTGCATCTTTTTTCGGGTCTCTGTTTGCCCTCAGTAGGGGGGATTTCATAAATAAAATTTGTAGCTCAACTCTGTCCCCCATCACCGCCCGGGGAGCAGGTGCATCTTGGTACAAAAGCCCCGAAATGACCTGGAGCTGAAACTGTAAAAAGGACAGTGTCACTCCGGGGTTTGCAGAGCAAAAAGGCATTGTGGGTTGCAATTTGCATCAGGTAAATTGCAAACCTTTTTGTACCAGGCCCGTGACTTCCGCATAATCTGGTAGGGCTGGAGCAGCTGATCTGCCAGATCAACCCCACCCATATGCCGGTTATAGGCTTTGATGCACAAAGGCTTCCTGATGCTCTCAGCTCTGCCACGTACAGAGACCTCCACAGACCTCTCGGAGTGGATGGTGGATAGAAGGTATACATCCTTGTCTCTGTACTTGACCGCCAACAGCTCCTCTTGGCGCAGAGCTGAGGTCTCCCCCCTTTTTTAACCGGGTGCGGACAAGCTGTGCTGGGAAACCTACGCGGTTCTTGCGAATAGTACCGCATGCTACTGTATCAAAACAATACAGCAGCTTGAACAAAGGGACACTTGTGTAAAAAGTTTTCAACATACACGTGATACCCTTTGTTCATCAGGGGAAAAGGTAGGTCCCACACAATCTTGCCACTGGTTCCCATGTGTTCTGGGCAACCTGGAGGGTCAAGGCTACTATCCTTTCCCTCATACACCCGGAAGGCATGAGTATACCCACTCTAGCTGTCACAGAGCTTATACACCTTCACTCCATACCTGGAGCGTTTGGAAGGAATATACTGCTTGAATCCCAGCCTTCCCTTGTATTTCATTAGGGATTCATCGACGCAGATATTCCTTCCAGGTGTATAAGCCTCTGCAAACCTGGCGGCGAAGTGGGTAATCAGGGGGTGGATTTTATACAGCCTGTTAAACTGGGGATGCTCTCTAGGGGGGTACAGGCTGTTGTCACTGAAGTGCATGAAAAGCAAAATGTTTTCATACCTTCTACGTGACATTGATTGGGGGGGGGGTAAATGGGGGTAGAGAAGATGGGTCTACTGCTCCCAGTAGGAGCGAATTGAGGGCTTCTTTATGATGCCCATCAGCATAGTAAGCGCCCAGAATTTCAGAAATTCTGGCACATCTAGGGGGGGGTCCATTGCTGCCTTGCCAAGTAGGAGTCTGGCTTCGCAGCACAATGCTGATGGGCATACAGATTTGTTTGGCCAACAATGTGGCCCAACAAATCATCCCCCAGAAACACCTGCAAAAACTGTGTGGCGGTAAATCCTGCAACATCAATATTGATGCCAGGATTTGCCGTGAAAGGAGGGATATCTGGCCTCTGGCGATGAGGCACTACCCACTCCTCAGCTGGAGCTGTGCACCTCCTGCTGGCAGGTGGTGGCCCTAGATCTGCATCAGAAACATCACTGGAAGATACATCAGCCAGCCACTGGTGTATCTTGGCCTAGGCCGGCATTTTCCATGGGGCGGCCGCCCCACCGCTCAGTGGGACCCACCACCCGTCGGTTTTTGAAATCCCCGCTGCCAAGCATTGCAGCCAGGGCCTCCACTGTCACGTGCAGGGCCTCCACTGTCACGTGCAGGGCCTCCACTGTCACGTGCAGGGCCTCCACTGTCACGTGCAGGGCCTCCACTGTCACGTGCAGGGCCTCCACTGTCACGTGCAGGGCCTCCACTGTCACGTGCAGGGCCTCCACTGTCACGTGCAGGGCCTCCACTGTCACGTGCAGGGCCTCCACTGTCACGTGCAGCTTCTTTCTCTGCGCGGGGAGGAAGTGATCCTATAACGTCACTTTCTCCTCTGCGGCATCTACATTATAGTGGAGCTGCGCGCTGGGAGAGAGGTAGTTTGAAGTAGGCTTGTGCACCGATTTTTTTTTTTTTTTTTTTTTTTCGGTTCGATTTGTTCGGATGTGTAAACTTTTCGGCTCGTTTCGACCGATTTCTGTTTCGGTTCGGCTCAACTCGTTTTTCGTGTACATTTTTTTTTCAGAATATCAACCATTTTTCGTATTTTCGTATCGACTTTTCGTGATTTCGGAAATTTTCGTTTTTCGGAATTGTACATGTTTCCGGAATATCGACCATTTTTCGTATTTTCGTGTCACTTTGCTCGTTTTTTGTATCGACTTTTCGTGATTTCGGAAATTTTCGTTTTTCGGAACGTCTTTTCTCCTCGTTTCAAAGCAATAAATTTCGATTTGACACATTTCAAGTCCATTCGAAAATATTTCGTTTCGGCTCGGAAAACTTTTCGGATCTGCCGTTTTCGGATCTAAAAATTTTCTGAAAATCGGCCGCATCCGAAGACACGAATCGGGAAATTTCGTGAAAATTCCGAAATCCCGAAACGCACATCCCTAGTTTGAAGGCCCCAGCCCAAGGGTCACCGGGCTTTGGCACTCGATGCGGCTGATGATCCCTCTGCGCTGCCCTGACAGCCACCGGACGCATCACCTCGTTGAGCTTGGTCTGAACTGCATGCTGGGCCATGTCCGTGGAGCAGAATGTCCTGCAGCAAACCTCCCATAAGGTAAGCAGAGCCACCAACCTGCGGCACCTCTCACCCCGGGAGCACCACGGAATGTCACACACCTGGCAGGCATGTACTGGCCATAGAGACAACCGGTGGACCAGTGGGTCAGGGTGCTGGCCGAGCCTGGGGATCGCCAGGGTCTGGCTGCACCTGGAGATAATGATCCTGGGGAGCCGGATTTCCAGCGAACAGGACTAAGCATTTTACCCTTAAGTTACCTTTACTTCCCTTCAACCCCCCAAACCATCCCCCCCACCCCCGCTCTCCCCATAAATAAAACACATGACAAAAGTATTGGCGGTTTGACAAGGTCACGTCTTTTATTTATAATCAAGGCCAAAAAACCATTGCCTTTGTGGCAGAATTATCAGCGATCCTCGCTTTCTTGGAATAGGTAACACCAGATAACACTGGCAACCGCAATGAACCACCAGCATTGCCCAGAAATAGCGGCCAGCCCCACGTGGCTAAGCTAGCGTGACCACACGCTGCTCTCTTTATAGCAGGCCCGGGAGGATCTTCAAACCAGGAGGCTACCTGTGTTTGGCCGCACAAACCACCACACAGACCCCCAGATCCTCCCCCTCTATCGCCTCTCCACGTGCCAGGGCCGCATATTTCACCGCCACCGAAAATGAGGACCCTCTTTTTCCGCCACCAATAAAAGACCGTGACCTTTTCACTTACCTTACACAAGGGTCTTTATCAGCCCTTCGATGTTGCCCCCGAAAAGGTTGTTCCTCGCCTTGGACAAATGGACCCCGTCATTCCAAAACAATTCCTCCTGCATTGTCACTATGTTCTGATGCTCCAAAACCTTTCCTCCCATCTCCAGCATAATCTTTTTCGCTGCCTGGTTTAGCTTCTTTCTCCCGATGTATCCTGCACCCTGCAGTTCCTCCACACTAATATAACAATTACGTTAGACCACACTATCTGAACATCCGGCCATTCCTTCCTGAACCACCTAAGTGTTTCCCGGACCCTATTCTGCAAATCTATCGTTGTCATAGCCCCTATGTCGTTACCCCCTAAATGCACTATCATTATATCTGGCTTCCCCCACCTTCTCCTAGATTCCTGTGCTACACCTAAAAACTGCGCCCACCCCATACCCCTCCTTATCCACCTAATGCCCGCTTTAGTGAGGCTGAACCCTAGGTTCACTCCCATTGTTGTGCCCACAGCGTGAACAGCCGCCCAGTGCACATAGGAGTGTCCCAGGATCCATACTCTCTTCGCCCGCTCTGAAAAAAAAAAACCAAAAAACTGAATATTAATGTTCAAACACATACAAACTTTTTATCGCGACTGTAAATTGAATCAGGGTTATATACCTACCCCCGCTTATTCACAACCCTCTCCTCTCTAACTTAGCAGGCTAGCTGCTATTTCATAATTTACTAAGACCGGTGCCCTTTAACCAAATTCCCTTTCCCCATCGCTGTTTAATCCTAACTGCTCGTGATCTGCCAGAGAAATGAAGGTTTATTAATTTAATTTTTTCCCCAAAAACAGAATATCCCCTATGTCGTTACCCTCTAAATGCACTAGCATTATATCTGGCTTCCCCCACCTTCTCCTAGATTGAATATAGAATATTTGATACAGTCCTAACCTCAACATCTGAGGGTTGGGATTTAGGGGTTATTATTGCAGAGGATCTAAGGGTAAGTAGTCAATGTAATAGAGCAGCAGGAAATGCTGGCAGAATGCTTGGTTGTGTAGTGAGAGGTATTAGCAGTAGGAAAAGGGAAGAGCTCATGCCACTGTACAGAGCACTGGTGAGACCTCGCTTGGAGTACTGTGTGCAGTACTGGAGACCATATCTCCATAAGGATATAGACACCTTAGAGAGAGTTCAGAGAAGGGCTACTAAAATGGTGTATGGCTTGAAGGAGAAAAGTTACCAGGAAAGGCTTAATGATCTTAACATGTATAGCTTGGAAAAAAGACGAGACAGATGAGATATGATAGAAACATTTAAATACGTAAAGGGAATCCACAAGGTAGAGGAAGGGAGTATATTTAAAAGGAAACAAAGTAGCAAAACAAGAGGACATAGTCTTAGATTAGAGGGGCAAAGGTTTAAAAGGAACATCAGGAAGCATTATTTTACAGAGGGTGGTGGATACATGGAACAGCCTTCCAGCAGAAGTGGTAGAGGCTAAAACAGTGATTGAATTTAAACAGGCATGGGATAGGCATAAGGCTATCCTAAACAAAAGATAAATCCAGCTAAAGTATCCATGTAATTGGGCAGACTAGATGGGCCGAAAGGTTCTTATCTGCCGACATTTTCTATGTTTCTTTCCATCCCAGCAACGTTACAGCCTTTTCCACAGCCGCTTTGAATTGCAACCTGGACAAAATTGGTTCCATCCTCATGCCTCAAAAAAAAAAACATATGGCCGTTTGCAGAAGCCGCCTCCAAATAACCTCTTACATAACACCGGGCATACCTCCACTTAACCTCTGCATTACGCTCCAGTCTTTGTGTAATATACCCTCCCTCCTCTAAGTAATGGATTTCTTTTGTTCTCACATGCTTCTGTTACCCCCCCCCCCCAGCAACCAAGATCGCCCAGCTCATGGTTATCTGATGCATTGTTCCTAGCTGGATGTGATTACATTGTCTCTGCACCTTTCCTCTGTGTGTGTGTGTCCCTTGCACAATGTAAATCAATGTAGTCTCCATTTTGAGTTAGGCCATAAGCAGTACTTCTGCGGAATATGGACTTCAAGGGGAGCAGTCTGCCCGTGGACCGGAACCCCTACGTTACAGCCTCGTTCCTCTAATGCCCTCTGGGTTAAGCTAAATGGGGACTTCTCTCAAGGACCAGCCATTCTACCTAACAGCACCTCCTTCCCCCACTTTTCTCTCAATATTTCTGGCAGTTCATATACTGATTTCAACTGCTTTACTTTCCTACCCCCCCCCCCTTCGCTTAACCCCTAATCAGTATCTTGAAGCCTTCCATAAAAAACCCTTACACCATTCTCCTTATCCTCCATCTTTAAGGCTCGCCAGCCCTGGAATCCTTTACCAAGTGCCTAACCCACGTCATTAACCCACGTCTACCAATGAAACAGTTTCTTGCTTAGTATATTAATCTATAGGCCCGAAGTTAAGTCAACCTACCCAAAATAGTGAAACAGCATCTGCTAACATACAAAATCACTGTTTAGTTGATAAGCCTCTTCAGAAATTATAACAGACACATTTAGATGTGTATTTGGTTAGTAATTGTTATATTCATAAGTCTGGCAGAAACCATCTGGATTAATTTAGTTGCGCAAATGTAAATTTAAACAGATTATACAGTTACTGCTGCCGCACTTCCTCATTGACAGCAGACCATGTGACTTTTTGAGGTTTAAGATGGCTGCCAGCCATGCGGTCACTGATTACCTATGTTTATAAGATCATACAGACTATACAAATAATAAGGTTTGATCAAGTATTACAAAGTGAAGCAAATATCAACGAGCATATTCTAGCTAAAATGCAAATCACTACAACAGGTAAATTAGTGCGTATTTAACCAAATATTATTACACACACACGCACATACAGTATAATGTCAAAATAGTGACAAATTCACAGAATTAATACACTTAATACTTATCCACTCCCAGGCTTTCTTATGATGATGGTACGAGTGGGAAAGATGAGGGAGTTGTTGCTCATGTTTCCTCCATTTCGGAGATAAGTCTCTCCCTCAATAAAGACAAAGTTAGCGTTCTGAAATAATTATTTACTCCCACTGTAGCAAGTGCGCAAAAAAGATTGTACATTACTGCTGTGTCACTTCAAAAATTGCCTCAATTAATATAGTGAACTTAAATACAGTATACAAATGAGTTTATTCATCAACTTATTGCTTAGCTCTTGGAGTTACTTTATTTATTTCACATACACCCAGGTGAGACAACCCCGCTCCCTTCCAGAATACATTACAGATAACAGGCTCCAGCCACTGGACAATAGAAATAACAGTCATCACAAGGGAATGTTCACCCTTACTTCTCTAAACAGTGTGCGTAGGGAAACCCAGGATGTTAGAGTGCAAGCTCTTGAGCAAGGGGCCTCTCCTACTGTTTAATGAGTGAAAAATATAACAACTTATAACTGTAACATACAGATACACACTTTGACAACAGCATAGCACATCACACAACACTCTATACTATATACAGAGACAATAAACTGTAAAGCAAAATACTTGCAAATAAACATTGGGGCGGCCGTTTTATCACAGGTTGCTTTGTATGCTTCCGGCCTATTCAGTACAAAAATGACTGCAACTCATTAACCACTTCGATGCGGAGGATGCGCTCAGCGCGTCCTCCGCATGGCTGCTGGTGTGCTGAGGACGCGCTCAGCGCGTCCTCACTTTGGGGTCAGCGTTCGGCCGAGTTCCGGCCGATCGCTGGCCCCCCCCGGTGCGGGCTGACATCCTCGATGTCAGCCCAGCATCCGGAACCGCTGCCGCTGAAATTAGGTGTCATCGCGGCAGCGTGATGACACCTAATTCAGGCGCCCCCCCCCCCCGCATGTGCGGAGGAGGCGCCTGAAAGGGAGGGGGGGAGGTCCTTCGGACCTCTCTCCCTCCCAATCGGCGGCGTTGCGGGGGTTAACCCAGGCACCATTTGGAAGGGCACAGCCTGCCCTTCCAAATGGTGCCTGGCATTAACCCCTGGGATGCTGGATCGCGAATCGGCGCTGAAAAGCGCCGGTTCGTGATCCTTTCCCGGAGCTGGCCGACATCTTGGATGTCGGCCAAGCCTCCGGGAACTCCCCCTGAGGACTGGCGTCATCGTGCATAGCACGATGACGCCAGTCCTAGAGTTAACCCCTAACTGCCACCAACGGTGGAGATAGGGAGTTCATTGGAACTCCCTATCTCCCGATCCGTGGCAGCTAGGGGTTAAAGTTTGGTATGGTTGGATCGGCCAGAGCATGGCCATTCCAACGATACCAAACACTACTGTGAAAAAAGTTTTTTTTAAAAAAATTATAAAAAAAAAATAAACATTTTTTTTACATTTTTTTTGGTTCGTTAATGCAGCAATATTGTTCCCATTTCAATTATAATGTGAACAATGATGCTGCACTAACGATTTTTGTATGCGGTGCGTTTGTTAAAAATCGTGTAATTTTCCCCAAAACAAAATGTAACAAGACCCCATCTCTAATTTCTTTAACAAGCGCACCCCATACAAAATATAACCGCAATTGCTCGCATGTTAAAATGTGAAAAAAAACACTTTACACGTTGTAAACTATTGAAAATACATATTTTATTGCATTTTTTGTTATAATATACAGACATGACATAACGTATACATATAATAATGACATATTATGAATCTACCGAGTCTGACTGAAAGAACGATATATAATATGTCTGGGTCATATACTAAAATAAGCCTTCAAAACACGTTTAAACATGATGAGCAAAACCGGTAAAAATGACCTCAGCATAGAGGTGTGAAAGCCTCAGCAGCGAAAGGGTTAAAATGTATCGATTTTGGAGCGCTATTTAGTGCTAAAACACCCACTATTCATGTGCGTGATTCTTAAAATTGACCGTCAGTCATTTACTAGAGTGAGCACTTTAACTATAAAGGCACAGCAATCTTCAGACAGACACAGGCAAAATTACTGAAACCCAAATGCACCTAATAACACAAAAAACAACAAATCACTGAATTCTGGCCGAGTTATACCAGAACAATTAACCTATTCATAATTACTATCACGCAGATACTACACAAAATTAACAAGGGAATACAGTATTGCAAAGTGTAACGAATAGCAAAAGCATCTACTAAATAAAACCTACAAATCAATACAATGGAAAACCTGCACCTATTTTATCCAAGTAATAATAGAACTAAGGAATATATATATATTTAGCAGACTATAATAATAGGGAATATATAACAGATTGATACAGCCAGTAATACTTATCCAGTCGTTGGTTTTCATATGGTGATGGTAAAATGGAGTTGGCTGTCCCAAAAGACAAAGGTTAGACTGATTTCTTCTGTCCTTTGCTTACCCTTTTCTATTACCCCTGCCCCTCCCCTTTCTGTTATCTGCCCCCGAGACCCAATCCCAGCGATACCCTGAAACAAAAGGGTGAACCATTGTAACTCCTCCCAACTTTCAACTCTTTTTTTTAAACAGGGAAATTGCTTAAGCTTTTTTCGTTCCTATCCAGTCTCTCATCAGTACAAAGGAGCACTTTTAAGAGCGATTGGGCATATGGGAGGAAATTTCCCCTAGTCTCTGGCACAGGGCCAGCTGCCCGATCTCCTGCCAGACACGTTGCTGAGTGCACGAGGCTGAAGTTAGTTTCTTATTTGGCCAGTTACTTATTCGTGGAAGTTGGTTTCTGATTCGGTTGAATTCTAAGTATGTAAAATTTCAATAAAAACCTGATTTTAGATGGTAAATTGCCATTGTGCCAATGATTTTAACATGGATTTATATAGAGGTGGATGCCCTCTATCAAACACAATTGTCTTCAGCCTGGCCCAATGGCAAGTTTGCCACGAAAACAGTGCCAACTGTGCCAATGGTGCTGATTTTTACTATTTTGAATAAGTAACTGATGTTTTCAAAGGGTTAATTGCCATTGGGCGACTGAATTCAACATGGATTTATATAGAGGTGGATGCCCTCTACCAAACAATGTCAAATTTAGCCTGGCCCAACTGCAATTTGGGCAGAAAAATCAGTGCCAACTGTGCCAAGGGTGTTGATTTTTTACTGTTTTGAATAAGTAACTGATGTTTTCAAAGGGTTAATTGCCATTGGGCCACTGAATTCAACATAGAGGGCATCCACTTAGTAAATAAATTGAATTGGACCCAATATCGAATCGGGGCCAATAGAACGAGACTCAATTACCAGCATATGATAGGATTAAACCTTAATTGAAACTATAGAAAAAGAAGAACAAGAGAATGTGGCTATTTTTATCTTGCCTGAATGGCTAATTAAACTGATGCCACTGAGTGCCGGTAATCATTAAAAATTATTAATTATTATGTTTATTTAGATGGTTAGTACTTTGGAAATTTCTTTATTAATTAACATATACAACACAAATCGTGTAACATAGTGTGAACAAAAATTACTTCGTGATACGTACTGACGACTGACTTATGATCTATAGGTAATGACAGGGCTTACTGTCGAGTGCGCCCTTGAGCTAATATGTATGTAGACCTCAACGTGATTAACCGAAGTCTCAAATAAACATTGGCTGTATAGTTGATATATTGTGCAAATAGCAAGTAGAGGCTCGGTATTAAGCTTTTGGACAATTGTAAAGTTTATTCAGTGGTTGTATATACCACCACTTAATTACTGAACTTATACATACATATAGCTAAATACGTTGATAGGCAGTGGTAGATAACTCAGGATATAAACCCACAATAGTAAAGTGTATCAATCATATGGGGATAACAAGAGTACATCACTAGGGGTTAACACTCTGTAGTCTCAATAATGGGGACATTAGCCTTAATTAAATGAGTAGAAGTGAACACCCTGCTAGATATATCTTCCAA